>CM032878.1:9842500-10442500 GCA_019176425.1 Megalops atlanticus
TGTGTGCGTGTGTGTGTGTGTGTTTATGAAGGGGAATTCCCCCACAGCAAGCTTCCTACCCAGAGACTGAATGACTGAGCAAGCACGCACGAAAAAACCCCTTTTTGAATCAAAGTTCATGATCAGTCACCTGCTTGATCAGCATGTAGGTCTCGGACATGATCTTCTCGATGCGGCCCAGGTCGTAGGTCATGACCTTCTGGCCCTGCTGCCACACCCTGTAGGCGTCCAGCAGGAGCGTCTTCCCGGACTCCACGTCCTCCAGCAGCTTCCTCTTCCTGCTGGGCCTCCGTGCCAAGGCCGACCCCGGCTCCGCCGCGCCGCCGGAGAGCTGTCCTTTGGCCGCGGCGGCCTGCAGCTGCTGCTGCTTGGAGCTGATGCTAAGCTCCTCCAGAGAGAGCTCCGGGGCCCGGCTGCACTCGGCACCCTTCTCCGCCGAGTCCGCGCCGGCCCTGGGGGCCTCCGGCTCCTGGGGGGCGCGGAGAGAGTCTGCGGTCCTGGCGGCGCCGCCCCAGAGCCCAGCGTCCAGCTCCATGGGCTCCTCGTGCCCCGGCCTGGCGCCCTCGCCCCCCGGGCCCTCCCTCCTCTCCGGCCGCTCGGCCCCCTGCTGCTGCTGCTGCTGCTCCAGCGTATCCATGGCCTGCAATGAGGTCGGTCCCTGAGGGGCCTCCCGCGGCCCCACCTCCTGGCCCGACGGGCACGCCCCCTCCGCCAGCCCTGGCTTCTTGGGAGGTGCGTGCTTGCTGTCCTCAGGGCCGGGCCTGTTGGACACGTCTGTCGTCGTCATCTCCCCCATGGAGGGCGTCGACACTTTGGAAGGCTGCTCTGACACCTGAGAGGAAGCGGAGTGGGGTGACTTGGAAGTGTGAAAACAGTCAAACTGAAAGAGTCCTTCAATATCATTTTCACTTTAAGCAGCTTCTGTTCTGTTCTGCTGGTAAATGTGACTTATTTATTTGAAGGCACAATGTTTGTGTGTGTGTGTGTGTGTGTGTGTGTGTGTGCGTGTGTGTGTGTGTCTGTGCATGTACGAGTCTGGGTGTGGCTCCTTACCCCCGTGAGTTTGTTCAGATTGTCCTCCAGTACTTTTACAGTGAGGAAAAAAGCTCTCTTGGCCAAAACCTGCCGATCCACATCCCGCAAATACTTCCTTCAAAGTCAAAGCAGAGAGAGAGGGAGTGACAGAGAAAGAGATGGAGGGAGATAAGCTATCACAAAATCAACAAAAGCACTCACTGCACCTCCCAATACGAATGCAGAACCTGAGATGCCGATACTCACTTTCCCTGGTCAGGGGTTCTCTGGAGCATGAATGAGACCTTCAGCAGGGTGTCGTGGTCCTTCAGCTGAGACAGCACCTCCAGCAAGAGCACGATGGATCGGTTCATATGAGACGCGAAGCTGCCCGGGCGATCGATCTCATCCACCGGAATGCGCCAGATTCCCTGGGGGAGACCGGAACGAAGAAAAAGGGCTCAATCCTATTATCGAGCCGAGCCCAGGTCTAACCCGCCACCGGCAGCGATTCTCACTTCGGCTGTGTCGCGGAAACCGGCTCACGTGCGACCTTGCTTGTCGGGCTCGCTCAACTCCCAATTCCATAACAGGCTGTTTCTGTAAAGAAAATAGCTACGTGCGCAACGTTGATGAATTCTACAAAATGTATTTTCATATGAAAAGGGTTTCTGGACACGGAGGATAATGAACGCAAATGGAGGCTACAGTGAAACGAAAAGATTAATCCTGTTAAGAGGAGGAGCAAGGGATTGTGGGAAGGAAGTGGGGACACTCTGTTTCGGGGCAATCTGCTTCGCCAGCAACCCGGGGAAGGTCTGGATGGCTACATCAATAAGTCACTGCTTACATGAAGGTGTGGCACCAGCTTGTTCATCCAGGGGGGAAACATTCAAACAATCTGAAGTGAATCGGACCAGAAGATGCATCTCTAACCACACCCAACCGCCGCTGATGTAACCCATAGGACAATCAAGTTTTAATTATGATGTAATACTCAGTAGTGCTGTCTTGACAAGTTAAAACCATTTGTCAGCTCAAGCAGCTTATAATTGCTCAAAACTGTCAAAGAATTCAAGCAAGTTAAAAGTTAAACCGTATGCCTACTCCATGAACAAATTCTTTCCCTGTTGCTGTCCAAACATGAGGCAGAACACACACACAAAACCACATTTCCGACATTCCACATAGCACATAGTGTACGGCCGTCAGACTCTCTCTGCAGGGCAGGTGATGTAGCCATCCCCCTGGCCTCTTTCGCGACTGTATTTTTGGGTAGAGGGAAGCACGCCAGGCTAATTTGAGAGCCTTTGAATGTTTATTTGCGTCTGGCATGTGCACAGCTGCTTCCTATTGCTGAGCCCCTGCTCCCCTCCTCCAATCCCGAGCACTGTGATCCTGTTAGCAGGCCTGACATCAGGAAACAATTAACAGGAAGAAATGTTCGTACCCGCAGGAAAGAGAGGGAAGCGCGGGGCGAGAGGGATTCATTTCGGTGAGCCGCACTGAGGCATTCTGTGGTTCTGTTGGGCCCCGGCAGGGGTGGATGGAAAACGTGCCGCTCTCAGGAAGGCGGAGCATCCTGAGCAGGGGAGGGCAGGGTACTTATGCTGGACGCGTGCGACCACGTCAGCCCCTCCCCCCCGCCCGCCCAAAGCAGGGCCAGCGGAACACTGACACCTCTTTTCCACTGTAGTGCTGGAACTGGGCTACCGCGAGCTGCGGCTAAAGGTAGCCACCATGCTGCAGAGCAAATGCTATTCTGCTGCATTCCCTGTAAGCAGGGGTGGCAGTGTACCACAGTGGTATGGAGCAGAGCTTGTAACCGAAAGTTTGGTGGTTCTTCTCCTTGTGGGTGCACTGCTGCTGCACGCTTCGGCAAGGTATTTAACCCAGTATGGCCTCAGTAAAAATCCAGCTGCATAACATGTAAAAACTGTAACCTAAGTAACTCGCTCTGGATAAGAGTGTCTGCTAAATGACAATAAGGTAAATGTAATGTAATGCCTAGAAGAGAGCAAGCAAGCCTGTCCAGACATGTAACCAGAGCTGGAGCACATAATGTCACAGCCAATGCTGGAAACTGCAGAAAGATGGAAATAACTTCACAGCCAAAGGTCTATGTCACCCCTAAAAACAAAGGCTGTATTTCACTCCAATATACCTCTGTGAGTTTGATGTGGTCAGTGGTGCCACAGTGACCCTTTCTCCGTCGTTTGTTATTTATTTTTTTTTAGCTCCGCCAGCAAAGGAGAGCAATGCGGAAAGCCAAGGGGCTGAGCTGGCCCGGGTCAGCATAATCAGACAGATGGAAAACCACCTGGAACCTTAGCTAAGCAGTCCAGCCGCAGTGGAAGAACCTGGGGACAGCCTGGCGATCAGTGTCGCTCGGGCAACCAGGGGACCAGCTGTATACACTAATCTGCATTTACTGCTTCTGACTCAACGCATCACTCCTTACACACAGGGTAAAGGCATGATGGCTGAAAACAGTGTACATTCCTGATCAATCCCCTGCAGTTCACAACAACCAGGAAACCGAAGATGACAGGCACTCCCGGGAGCCGTACAGATCTTATTGGGAACGGGGCTGGGCGCTGTAGCCGTGTGGCCAGCGGGAGGGACCGCAGATGGTGGACGGCGCACCGCTGAAACTGACTGGGCGCCAGGCGCCCCTCAGAAGAGCGGCACCCGGAAGAGGAAGAGCGGACGGCGGGGCCGTCTGCCAGGAGCGGCGCAATGGAATCAAACAAATGAGCCGCCTCTGTGGGCCCGTGCACAGCGGCGGTGGCGGCTTCTCTCTGACTCTCTCTCTCTCGTTCCGGGGGAGTTTCCTCATCAGAGCAAACAAGGCCACATTTATCTGAGGCAGATATCTGATTTTCATGAAGCATGAAGCAGGAAGGAGGACGGGAGGGGGACGGTGGCTGGGGGGGGAAGAAACAACACCACGAAAGAAATTTATCAAAGGAAGTCGGATTTGTAAAGCGGGCTTATCCGCTGTGTGGAAGGGCTTTGCGATTTGTGTTGGACAGTCAATTTTGGACATGTCTTTTCATCTCTGTGGCAGCACTTGCATTTTGATTGTCCAGATAAATAATCCATTGGGTAATAAAGACAATGCCATGAGGTTACTCCAAGTGTTTGGAGATGGGTTCAAACCAAAGTGGATGATGGCAGTGATAGATCTGATCTGTTCTCTTCTCCTCTCCCCAGAGGCTTTAAAACAGACCAAAGGGACTGGGGAATGGCTTTCAAACCCAGAACTGCTCGCACGTGGCTTATCTGTTTTGCGCTGATCACCCTAAATGACTGGTCTTTTGGAGGGAAACACCGCAATACGATGGAGGCTCACGGTCGATGAAATCCATACAGAAATAGGACAGGCAAAGGCTGTCAAACGCCACACTGCAGTCATTTCCCTCTGTGTAGCGTAATCAGACACGGGGCCAAGAGGAGGCTTTAAACCTTCCACTGCACAGATTACCAAAGAGCTTCACATCCAGGCTGAACCTGGCAGGGAGGGGCTGTGACCACTTGGAAAAACAAACCTAATGGTGGAAGGATCCTCTTCAGCACAGAATCGCAGCAAATCTGCTCCGGGAGAGCCATAGCCATGGCTTTGCACAGATTATTCTGTTCCACGACAGATAAAGCCGATTTGCAGGACTTTACCAGAGAAGTTGTTTTTTATATATATATATACAGAATTTACATATATGCAAAATTCTGTCTACACAGACAGATTGAAATCTGAATTATGTCTTTCACCGTGCGGAAGTAGTATGGAGCCATCATACTTCTACACTTACATAACATTGAATATAAAACACACAATACTTCCCACGGTCAGGCTCAAGTGCTCCTTTGGCGGCTACTGCTTTTCTATCCCTGGTAATATGAAACTGTCTAGTCATTCTAGCTCATTCCAGATCACTAAAGCTATATTACGACAGAGAGGCTCTTTCAGAGAGTGTACTGACCGGAGCATTTTTTCCGTCAAGTGTAAGAATGGAAGCAAGGAGGAGAACTGTGGTATCACTATCTCTTCTGTGTGTACAGAAGTCCTATCCACTTAAATGCACATTTCCCCCCCACCTGGTCTCATCTGATGATTCAACACACACTACAGCAGTAACCCTGCGAGACACAAGGAGGCCTCCCGTGTCCGAAATGTACTCCAGGTTTAAGTGTAGCCACTCCCAATGTTTCTTAGGAAAAGAGGAAGAGGTTTCTTAATAAAAATAATAATAAATAAAAAAACGTATGGAAGAACTGACTGCGTTCGCGCCGCACACGGAAGACTTGCGGAGGCTCCAGGAGCTTCCTTATTACTGCCGCTCAGCGGGGGATGGGTCATTCCCTGCGCGGCCCTGCAGGGATTGGCCTTATTAGAACATTTTTTCCTGCACGAGGAGATCATTTAAAAAGGCTGAGTAAAAGGGCGTTCCGATACAGCGCTGTGCACCGCCGAATGTCATTATTTGCCAGGAACGGGGAGAAAGCGGCAGTGCACTGAGGCGGCACCGCCGGGGCCCACGGAGTGGTGCGGAGGATGCAATCACCCGAGGGAGGGTATAAAATATATATATACACACACGCGCGCGTATATGAAAGCATCTGCTGGGAAGAAATGTCAGCGCCACGGTGGAGAACCGTATGAGGCCCTATTTTATCTTTGATTAAGCATCTGATTATCTTGCTCAAACGTGTGCACACAGCTAACTGGCATCGCCCAATTGGTAACAGTAGCTACAGTATTACGGAGTACATCTGCCTTGTGTACTCGCGGAGCTGGTTTACTGGAAAGCTAGCTTGCTAAGCAACTGCTGTGCTAAAAATGCAAAATTGTAATAATACTTTTGCGAAAGTCAGCCAGGTTTAAATATAGTTCGCCATTCATTGGAGTGATTGCACAATTCCAACTTTCAAACCTCACAGCTGTGACTCTACTCCAATCGACATGAGGAAGTGACATGGGGCCGTCCGCTCTGTTGGCAGGGACGGTCTTGACAACAGGGCCTCCATGCTTGACTGAGAGGTAAACTCAGTGCAGCAGCCTGGATCGCCACTTTGCATCTGCAGGCACTTAGCAGAGGGTCTTGAAGGGAATGAAGGGCGTGTGTGTGTGTGTGTGTGTGTGTGTGTGTTGAGGAGGGGTTCTCAGCATCAAACTCCCCCTCCCGATATCATAAGCAATTTACAATTTAATCAGGTATCAAAACACAGCAGCCAAACAATGGTTCCATCAATAATTCAGGCAGACTTTTATAATAATCTGTCTTCAGATCATGCTCTGCCAGGGAAAGAGAGGGGAAGAGAGCAAATGAAAGAGAAAGAGAGCAAATGAGAGAGAGAGAGAGAGAGAGAGAGAGAGAGAGAGAGACAGAGAGAGGGAGGGGGAAAATCAATTTTGGCCCTAAAAAACAGTTCACTGTGACAGATTACCTAACCACAGTGACTGACAAAAATCTGAGGTATACATGGACAAAGTGCAGACTCAGTGAACACTGCCATTGAAAAAGGCCAACACCGAAGAATAAGACTACCTAAAGATGACCACCTGTGCTCACACTGTAAATCCAAAGAACTGATATTTGACAAAGCATTTCAATTTAAAATATGAAAAATACACCAACATCCAACAGTAATATTTCCCTAAAATAATCAAAATATAATCTGCTTCACTCTACCTTTCAAAAACTTTCACTCCTCTTAGAGGAGAGAAAATGTTGCATCCTGGCAGTACAGTGTATCACTATCTGCCATGTTCTGAGGAACAGCGAGTCAACCACTCACACACTTCATTAAACAATAAACCAAAATTTAAATTTAATACTTTTCTTATTGTAGTTGTCAGATTTGTAAATGTGTTTACGTATGTAGACAAAGTTGCATCTCAATTTTTTTTGCCATTATCAAAATTAGAAATGTAAATTTTGTGTTTGTTCTTCATTATCACTCATTGCATTGTTATTACTTGTTACATTTTTGCATGCTGAAAAAGCAGTAAAGTGTGACGGAGAGAGAGGCAGAGAGAGAGAGAGAGACAGAGAGACGGGGAGAGAGAGAGAGAGAGAAAGAGAGAGAGAAAGCCTGAGAAAGGGAAGGAGAGAGAGAGAGAGAGAGAAAAGGGGGGGTGTGAGACAAAGAGAGAAAGAGTGTGAGAGGTAGAGAGTGAGAAAGCTTCCCCCCTGCTCTCCCAGGGCTGCTGCGCATGAATAAAAGATGGGGCAGGAGGCACGGAGCCGTCCTGGAGCAGCCGGCCCGCCCCTCGCAGGGAATCCCCTCTGCCTGTAATTGGGGACGTGAGGGAAGCACTGGCAGGCATTCGGCTGCCCTGTAGGGCTGTCCTGGGCTCCCGGGCCCATCCCTGCTAAACTGAGCGGGGATCAGGGACCCTGCTGCAAGGACGGGGGCGGTGAGGACAGGGGGGAGGGAGGGGGGTCTCAAAACTCAGAACCGAAAGCACTGTTTTCACTACTGTGAGTCTGTGTTATCGCCTGGCTCTGCCAACCTAAGCAAAAACAAGAAAACAACATTAACATGCAAATGTCAGCCTACCACTTTCCTATTCCTACTGCCCATCTGCGCTGGGAGCCCAACGTTTTTTTTTTTTTTTTTTTTTTTTTTTTTTTTTTTTAAGATTAACGCCAAAGCCGTAGGACCCAACACACGTCTGTGTGGACAGGGCAAGTGCTCTCACACGCGTGCTGCTTTGATTGACTTGTGGATATGAAATATTTACCCTGCAGTAAAACATTGATACTGGGGAGCATGGTGCGCTTACTGTCTTCATTAATCTCCTGTTTCTTTTCATTCGGGGATTTTGATCAACAACCACGGATCCACAGGGGGAAAATACTTCAGACAAATAATCAGCGCAAATAAATAATTTACACAAGAAGCTCTCATCACTTATTTGAATAGCCTATTTATTAAGCATAAAGCCTGCCGGATGCGAGGAGAGGGAATGACTATCTCAGACTCGCTCCCCTTTTGGTATTCTCTTGCAAACCCCTTGCTTAACATGCAACCCTAGATATCCTGGCAGAGGAGGAACTTCAATTATTCATAGCCGAGATATGAATTACACTCGCGCTTCACCTGTGATCAAAGGCACAATAAAGTTCACAGAGTTAAAAAATCATTAATCAGACAGAGCGAAACCTGGCAGGTGTGGGAGGTGGGGGGGGTGAAAGGTTTTCAGAAACCTGTAAAAGATGCTGGATTCTATTACTGACTGCATGAGCCACATGCTTCCAGCGCTTCTGAACCGGACTGTCTTGGAGACGAGCCAAGTACAGCCTGATAGTTCGATTCTCTGGTTCCCACGAACGGTTCCCCCCAAAATCTCCTGACCCCCGTGAATGGCGGTTTGTGAGGGTAATGATCTGTGGACAAACTGCAGTTTGTTGTCCTCCAATGGCACGCATCAGCAAACAAGTTTGGTTCCCTCCATTGGGGCGGTGAAGGGAGGGTTTGTGAACCCGCTCGCAACCGTCCACTCCATGCTCTGACCCGTGACGGGTGAAACCGCGTGTCACCTCAAGCCCTAATAAGGACCTACATGGCCGCTGTGTATTGTAACCCGTCAATTTGCCCCGGGGGGGAACATCTGAACAATGACAAAGACACGGGTTCTGCAAAGCTCTGGACTTTCCAAGTCTTTTCAGCGCTCAGTTTCTGGGCAAAAACAATCCGCCGCACTTGAGAAAACACAGGCGGAGTTGACAGACTGCTTTGAAACAAGCCATGGACTCGTGTCAACTCTCCTTGCTTTCTCCAGAGGGTTGACAAAAACACTCCACCTCCCCATCCCCCACCAAACACCCCCCCCCCCACCCATACCTCCTGCTCCCAAGAAGTAGAACTCGCAAAAGCAAAGCCGCGCAGGAATCCTTCCTAGCGTTAATGAACAGCAACATTCTACCAACAAGAAAGGGTGAGGGGGAAAAAAGGGAGGGAAAAAAAAGAGAGAGACAAAAACTCACCATCACAAATGAAAGGAACTGCACTCAAAGCCTGTGTTATTATTCCTGTGGAGGATTTCCTGCTGGCTGTAAAGCCACCGCCAGCCACTGCCAGCGCCCCCACCCGGACTGAGAACTCCCGCGATTCAGTGTAGCGGGCCACGCGCGGATGCTGGCTCCAGGAGTGTGGCGGGAGAGAGCCGGAGAGAAGAGGGGCTGAGCGCTCTGCCGGTGGAGGAGGAGGAGGAGGAGGAAGAGGAGGCAGCTCGGACGGATCGGACAGCGATGCTGGCGTCAGGGGCGAGAGACACAGCGTGCCACTGACAGACGGGCTGACTAGCTCCTCTTTCTCTTTCAAACCCTGCCATGGCACAACAAAACACCCACGCACTCTCTCTATCTCCGCTCTCCCCTGACCCCAGCCAGCTAGGGTTTTTTTTTTTTCTTTTCTCCCCTCCCCTCTCTCTTGCTCACTGTGTACACAGTCAGCGCCGGCCCCTTTAGGCTGCAGCCAGCCAATGGGAGGAGGGCTGGGCTCTTCCCGCCCACCGGCACACACCCACACACAACATACACAAACAGAGGAGTGAGTGAGCGAGATAGAGAGAGAGAGAGCAAGCGAGAGCAGAGAGAGAGAGAGAGAGCAAGCAAGAGAGAAGAGAGAGAGAGCAAGCGAGAGAGCGCTCACCATCTGACTCTGCCAAAGCAAGCACAGATACACTGCCTTGCTGAGATGGAGAAGGGGGGGGGGGGGAGCTACAACGCATGCTATAGAGGCAGAGGCAAAGACAGAGAGAGAGAGAGTTTGTGTATGTCTGCACGCGTCTGTGGGAGCGAGAAAGAAACAGAGCGCTCTCTCTGCAACAGGAGTGCGCCGTGCGCTCGGAGAGAGAGAACCCACACCCCCGCCAGACTGCAACACACACCGCCAGCCTCCGCTTCCTCTCCTCACCCCCCCCCTTTCATCTCTGTGCCGGGCTGCCCCTCTCACCGCACACGCTCGCTAGCGCACGCACCTTCGCTTTTCCTGTTTCCTGTTGCTTGTGTCATAACAAAGGAGAGTACCGAAAAAAAAAAATGTGCTGACTTCGACTTACCCTCTTGAGCGGTCGAGAGAGAGGCCTGGCGGAGCCGGAGCCGCGCACCCAGTGGGGCCCGGAGAGACCCAGATGAAAAAAACGAGATCCATCTGCCCCCCTAACACTCCTCCTCCCCTGCACATACCAACTAGTTCTCCCAGTCTCAACTCCACCTACGTAACATGCACTACCGTGCTTCCAGAGGACTGCGAGGCTGGCCTCACACCAGCCCTCTCTCTCTCTCTCTCTCTCTCTCTCTCTCTCTCTCTCTCTCTCTCTCTCTCTCTCTCTCTCTCTCTCTGTCTCTCTGTCTCTCTCTCTCTCTCTCTCTCTCTCTCTCTCTCTCTCTCTCTCTCTCTCTGTGTGTGTCAAACACGCACACGCACACACATGCGCGAGTGCACAGCATGAAGCCAAAAGGCTGGCACATCCTACGGTACAGATCACTTTATGAGCCGTAACGACAAACAGGTACAGCGACAAAAATGTGGTGCGGCGAGCTACTGTGTACTGTGGTGTTCAACTCTCTGCTACTAGAACATTACTAAAAATGACAACTTTTTTCTCCCTTTCATGAGGGGATAAAAGGGAAAAAAAAATCAATCGATATGTAATGTTTTGAGATAGTGGCCCAGAGTGTCTGATTGTAAGTTTATGGTTTGAAGAGAACTCTCAGACTTCCCCATTGATTTCCAATAGAGCTCCTCTGATAGAGGCCCTAGTGCTACTGGCAGAGAGGGGGGGGAATACACAAACACCTAGATATGGCCGTCCCACCATTACATAACCTCCTGCCAAGATCGATGAACCGCAACGCTGATAAGACCGATGCCGGGACAGGGTCCTCGCTGTGATGTCATTGGAGTGAGTCAGGCCTGAGCAGCGTGCGGTCTGTGCTCCCTCTGACTCTGGCTGCATGTGGCTTGAGGTGTGCATGCAAGTGTCTGCAGGGGGACAGAGGGAGGGGCTTCGGCTGCTCAGGTCTGCGGCCACAGCTGGAGGGGGTGTGGTAGAATAGCAGGATGGCAGTCTAGCATAGTGGTAAGGAGCAGGGCTTGTGACTGAAAGGTTGCAGGTTCGATTCCCCACTGGGGCACTGCTGCTGTACCCTTGGGCAAGGTGCTTAACCCACGACTGCCTCAGTAAATGTCCAGCTGTATAAATGGATAATATTTAAAAAAAAAAAAAACGTAACCTATGTAAGTCGCTCTGGAAAAGGGCGTCTGCTAAATGCCAGTAATGTAATGTAAATGTAATGTAGTTGGGGGGACTCAGGGTGCTGATACCCAGCGTTGCAACAGAGAGGGCTTTTCGGTGACTCCGCCCGCAAAGGAATAAATCAACTGGTCAATCAACTGTGTCATTTCTGATGAGCAGTGCTGTCCTTGGCCGCAGCGTGGGAGTGTTTAAACCCTCGTCCTTAGCAAAATGAAATCAAATGAAATCCCGTAAGGACGGAACGGAAGGGGGAGAAGAGCCTTAAATCTCCCCGGCCTTGGGTTGTAGGACCGCAGGCAGATGGTGCTGATCCCCCTGCTGCCGGAAGGCTGGGAGCCATGGAATCAGATGGCTGCGCTTCGCAGCAACCTCCGACGCCCGCACCCTTTCCCGAGGACGCGGCGCAGTCACGAGCCCGGTCCGCGACTGCTTAGCAACACGCCGGCGCGGGAGCTGCCTGATGTGTGAGATTACACGCCGACGCCGAGAGGCTGGAAACGGCGATCCGCGCATCGGCGCTGGAGGCCGGTTTTCGGGAGCCGCACCCCCCCCGCAGCTCGTGCCGCCTCTGGAGCCTGGGCGCTCCGATCCACAACCCCGGAGGAGAAGCGGCCATTCTGAGAGAGATCTCACAATCCGCCCGAGACAGAAGGGGGGGATGGGGATGGGGGTGGGGGCTTAAGCAACACAGGATGAGAAACCCTTTAATCAAACCAGGATGCAATCCCCTCAGGGTTAGCTTTTTCAACAGAGCAAGCTCTCCACAAATCCAGCACTGTTGCATTTTCAAACGCGAATGCATCTGTGAAGCATTTATGCAACCTATATTGTAGCCATGCAAAACAACATTTCTAAATGAACAAAAACCCACTGCACTGTCACAATAAATCAATTCACTACCTGGGGAGGCAATTTTCAAAATCTCAAACAGCAAAAAGTGCTGCTTGTCAGATTGGATGTTACTGCAAGTCAACAGTGGAGGCGTGGAGCAAACCCTGCCTCCCCCCGTATTACGGTTCCGCTCGAGACAACAGCAGAGCGCATCTAGTTCTCCATTTTTCTTTCGAGCGTTGCAGGACAGTTCGTGCGGCAAGTGGGCGGGTGCACATGCATGCAGGTGCGTGCAGACAAAACAGTGCAGAGGAGCTCGCCGTCTCTCCCACCCCCCCCCCCCTTTGCAGGATCAGGCCGAAGCGGCCCGCCGCAACCCGGGGGAGCAGTGTAAAAAACAACAGCCGTCATGAGCTCCTCTTCGGCTCCAGAGGCTACAACAGCAAAGCCCTGGACGCTTTTCAGAATAACCTGTGGATTATTCCCACTCGGTGCACACACTGCTTACAGATCAAGTTACAGTTTACACAGTACAACTCTGTTACTCTTTTCCTAGAGAAGGAAAAAAAACTCCTTTTCTATACATACGCAGAGACTCAAATATACAAAATCTGCTTCAAAAAGGGCTCCATTTATAATCAAACACAACTTTCATGTCAGATAAGAACTTTCACTTTCTCAAAGCGAGCGGGAGCGCAGATTGTGCTGATACCGACAGCGATAGGTGCATTTTGAGGAACTAAGGGATCAGATACCGTGCTCTACAGTTGCCACCACTTCCGTGACAGTGCCGCATCCTTCCCCACTCCCGCCTTCCAGCTCCATCACCCATGCAGACCTGTGATGCAGCTGTTTCCATCTGGGTGGAGGGAGAGAGGCTGCACACTCATCAATGTCTCCATCAAGGCAGCATAACTAGGCTTCTATTCATTTCAGCAACCGTGCCGCGCCTTTAAGTGCTCATGGAACCACAAAGTAAACCCAACACAAACGAGGCAAGAAGTGAAACGCGCTTACGGCCAAGCAAACAGGTGTCTGCCCTTCTGCGGGGAGACAGAGGCTCCAAACCAGAATACAGAAAGTGCTGATATTTTCGGGCCCTCTTTGGAATGGGTGTGAAACACAAATTTAGCGATTACAGGCTACGTGAAATAAATTAGTGATGATGGCGCAAATAAATAATATATTGACTTGATATTGGAACATGTCAGGGAACCAGGATGTGGGTCAGCCTTCATGGGCCCAGCATGGCCCAGTACAAATACCCCAGCCAATCCAAGGAGAAAAGTAGGGCAGGCTGACCTATATAATGTAGAGTGAGAGGGCTGAAACAGAGAGATTCAGATGACACCCCTGTAGAGGAGGGCTCTGAGGAGGAGTCTCTTGTGGTATTTGATGCGGCCTGAACCCGTTTCTCTCCCCCGCCATAAGCAGTTGCTGTTTCACGCTTGAGCACCGCGGCACAATGCGTGCGCTCTCTCTCTCTCTCTCTCTCTCTCTCTCACCACAGCACACGGGTCCGGTGATGCTGAGAGAGCGGGTCAGAGCCCTAACAGTTTTTCCCATCCAACCGAAACACAAAACCCGCGCCGGCCCGAGGTTTCTCTAGATCCTTCCGCGGAGAAACGCCTCGTTCCTTTCGGTGCCGGGGCGACAGTTGGGCTCCGCAGGCAGGCCGGAGCACAGGTCGGTGTGGTTCCAAAGGGGAAGGATGCCCAGTTCCCAGCGGGAGCGGCGTCCCTCCCGCCCAGAAAGCCTGCGACGGGCCCCCGCTCGCTGCGGCTACAGCCTGTTCCCACCGGTCCTCTGGAAAGGGGTCAGAACACAGCACCTCCCGCCCACGCAGCGGCAAGCGGCTCCATCGCATAACGCTAGCGCGGTATACCGCTGCGCCGGCAAAACCTGTGAGAAAACTGCCACGCGGCACTGCAATTTAGGAGCGGGGAAGCTAACGGCAACCTCCACTTTGACTTCATCCCGGCGAATCTGAAAATGCTCATATAACCGTATCCATTAAGCAGTGGGCAGCAATTTCACCATCCATCCATTAGGGCCCGGCGGTGCCCCATTGAGAACACATGCTGTTATCCAGCCCTCCAACCACAGACCTCACAAAAAAAAACCCATCCGAATACATACCTCCAGCCGGAGCGAGGTCTTTCTAAAGCGAACCGCGACCAGACCACCGTAACTGCTGAGCACCCACAAAACAACACAACAGGGGAAAAAATGTTCCTCCCCACCCCACACCCCTTCAGTTCCTGGAAATAATCAAAAGGAATGCACACGGAAATGAGAAATGTAGCCTGCAAAGAGTGACTAATCAAAGCAGCCTGTGAGGTCTGGGGAGGCGCGTGGTCCACATTAGCAAAAGCCATTTCCTCCATTTTGCTCTTTCGGAGTCGGGATGACGTCTTCGTTCTCAGACCGTGGCACCGACACAACATTAATTATTGAGACTCTCGACCGTTCTTCTGTCAATGGGCTCATCTAATCGGATGGAAGCCTAAAGGGCATGGAGCCATGGAATTGAACTGGCAACAGGTACACTTTGGTGTGGTGTGCAAAAGGATTCCCCAGCACTATGCCTCTTAAAATTTCCCTGAATTTCTCTCTAGTTTTGACATCTGAAATGATCCTTACATAAAGTGGATGTGAAACTTGTGCAGGACCAAAGAGGACAGGATATAAATACTATACTGAGGGCAAAAGATGCAAGAAACAAGGTGGGAGGAGATATAACTACAAACTGATTGGATCTCTCTCATTGGTTCTGTTCACCCTTAGTCAACTGTGCAACTTACATTGAACAGATTAGTCTTGTTCCTCTCGCAGAAAAGTCCTTGTGCTGGCATGTGCTTCAGCTGTTGCCATGGGACACTGCTTCCTAGCAACACATCTCGGGCCCACTGCAGGTTCTGTGGAAACACAAAATATAATCAGAAAGAACTGTGGGTAAGAGAGCAGGGGGAAACGGCTCCTCGCTGGGAGAACCAGATCTGGCGGATGGATGGACACACGCAGACTGGCAGAGAAACAGGAGGAGGAAGACAGTAGTGAGAAGCAATGGTTCGGTTACACAGGCGATCCATTTTCATGTGATTTCTTACAGTTTAAATGTAATGCAAGAGCAGCATTATCTACAGTATATCCCCCAGTCATTCCCATTATATAGTATGAGTACAGGATTAAAGTGATGAAACTCCTCTGTCAATTCAAACGGTACAATTCAATACCACATCCGGACCAAATCTGTTGACATGCGACCAGTTCAAGACAAGTAGACAAACATTACATGACAACAGCAGCAGCTTAATAGCACATAGGTTTAGTGTTAATCTCTGCCCACACTTCTCTGAATTCAAAATACACCCCAGCACAAGACCTTTCCCCCCTTAAGGCATCGTCATTACCTGGATTAAATGCGACAATAATACAGGATTATATTTCCTGTGTGTAACTGTGGGGGGGTGCTTTATAGACACAGCAGCACATTATATGCATAACAGCAGCATGGCTATATGTTAACTCCACAGAGAACTACGCCACGTCTCAGTCAAGCGTGTGCCCATTCCCATACGTGGATGGTGATGTTCATGTGAACGCATACCCATGTAGGTCAGGGCCAGGGAGCGTGACACATCTCCCGACGCACACCGCTCCTGACGAGTCATCAGCTCCAAGGGCCCCGAGCCCCTGCCGTGCGATCCCTGACACGCACTGCTCCACTGGGCTGGAAGTGCGGACAGCGTCGAACAGGGGCGCCTCACATCGCGGACCCACCTGCGGTGTCCGGCGAGCTGAATCGGCTCCATTTACCCAGCGAAAGCTTTGATCTGTGACTCATTTTATTAAGAATCAGCTTTTGTTTTTTTTTTTTTTTTTTTAGCAAGTACTTCATCAACTTTCTCTCAGACTAGAGTCTGTTAACTGAGAAGTTATATTGTGCACTGACATGGCTGTTGGCTATAAACACAAGGCTTTCACATGGGTGGTGTGAATCTTAACCATTAAAACGCGCTCAAGGGTAAGCCAGAGTAGATCAGCGGACACAACGTGGGGCATAATGCAGAATAATGCTGACGGGGCTTCCCAGGATGCACAGAAAATCCAAAGACACAAACAAACAAACAAGAAAACACATGCTGTGCACACACACCTCCCATCTGATCCAAGGGTTCAACCTCCTTCACAAGCGAGAAGCAGAAGCAACAGGTCTTTACTGCACTGTGAAATCATTAGCTGGGGACAGGCTTGGGTACTGCATGTCACTATCTCACCAAGGCTATCAGGTGGCATGAGGACACTGGCCCTCCTGGCTTGGATATTAATGACTAAATGTCATTCTGACTGATCTAATCAAATATTGTGTGTGCTGCATTCTGCTATGCCGTGAATTACGCGTCTAGCGCACCCACTCAACCTTGCAAAAGAGGATCCTCTCGACTGAGCCGCTGTTTGAGCTGACGGACTGCACGCTGTGATGGCGCACTGTTACAGTGAAAGGGGGGGGTCTCTTACAACGGGGAGACCGCTGGCCTAACCCTCGCACCTGTTCCATCACTGTCACTTTAGAACCAGCACTCAGGTATCTCTAATGGCAACACAGAATACTGTGGCAGCAGGCAGACGTTACCACAAGCAGATGTTACTGCAAGCAGCGGGGTGTAACTGCAAACAGTGGGGCGCTACTGCTAACTGAAGGGGCGCTACCGCTAACTGAAGGGGTGCTACCGCTAACTGAAGGGGCACTACCACTAACAGAAGGGGCGCTACTGCTAACAGAAGGGGCGCTACTGCTAACAGAAAGGCGTTACTGTGAGCAGAGGGGAGGCATGGAGAGGCCTTAGCGACCTTTTCCTCAGGCTGCTTCCCAGAGCCCCGTCCCTGTCCTGTGCACACAGCTCGGAGGTCTGATGACATTTGAAAAGAACACAGCGGCTCCCCAGACCGTCCCCCAGGTCCTCCTCCTCCTCCGTCTCCGTCTCCGTCTCCACACACCCAGGTTCAACACACAGAGTGTGGGGTGCGGTTGCCATAGCAATGGGGGAAAGGTTACCTCCGGCTCGCTTCCGCTCCTCTCCGCTCCGCTCCCTTTTGTGCGGCTCCTTTTCAACGCATCGGGGCGACAAGCAAAGTTAGCGCCGACAACACCGCAGCGCAAACGCTCCCCTTTCCCGGATCACCTGTGCGTCGTCGGCAGGTAGGGGGAGAGGCCTGGTGCACCGCGCTCCCACATGCAGAGCGCGACTCTCGACTGTGCGCCGGGGTGGGAAACACCCTGGGCCCAAGCAGTGCTCGTAGGGGATTTCATCGAGAAGAAGCCCCTGAGGCGGAGTGTGGGATACCTGTGGCTTATTGTGCTCTGAGGCGTGACATCTGCACAGTGGTCTTGTTGCACCTTCTGCAGCGATGCAAGCCACGCTGTGAGAAAGTGACACTGCTACAGAAAATGTGGCCACAATAACAGCCTTCCTCTGCCTGATCATCAGAGAGCTGTGGGGATTTTTTTTTCTTGTTGCTTGTTGTGTGTATCTACTGATTAAAGCGACCTACTAGAGGGAGGAAGCTGCCAAATATGGCAAGTAGCGTGATTTTATTTAATCTCTACGCCCACTCCTTGATATGGCTTTAGCCAGGCAACATCACCTTGATTTCAAGATTTAGAGATTTTAGATTGTAGATTCTCTGGGTAATTACATTACAGCAGCTGGTTATCGTTATACCAGTTCACACGTGTTACAATGTTTTGTAACTTTGTCATCATTTTAGTTATCACTTCATAGCAACAATGTGCAGCATTGATTGCACTACTGCATGGCAGATAATAAGACGATTTACTGCTTGAAATAGGCTAATTTCAGCTGCCAGAAGTTTATCCTGATTTTCGAAGAATTAGATTTATGGTTCACATTTTTTAGTTATTTGTGCCTTGTCATAGGAGTATAAATGTGATTATCATTGGTATACCAAATACACTGTGATTCTAACCAATCCATTCACAATTTTAAAAATTGAAATGAAAACAAAAAAAACCCTAATGATTTAAATAAAGCCATCAATGTGCTTTTTGTTAAACCAGCTTTGGTGTGTGATTGTGCAGGCAGAACTAATCTCATCCGTTTTTGGTAACAATCAAATAATCATACAAAAAAACTAAGATCTGACAGACCCAGCATATCAGAGGCCACCACAGTGATCTACTGTATATTGCACTGTACAGGGGTTGTGAGGCCAAAGCCACCATAAGTAATCTTTCACATAAACTTGGTATCTCAAACAGACATGAATATAGCTGACAGTTTGCAAGCAACGGACTGCAAGGGCTTTCCGTGGGACCCACAAGCAAGAATGTTCCAAAAAGGGGAGGCAAGACAAACATGGAGATCAAGACAAACCACAGCTCTCATCTTAAAAAAAATAATGGGTTCTAAATATTTACTGTGACTTATCTCATTGGGCAAGGCCAGCATGGGCCTACGTTCTTATTTTAGGCCACTCAGTATTACAAGTGTTCTGAAAATCCAAATATCATGCCGATGAAAATTCTCCTCCATGAAATATGGGCGACCAGCATAAACACACTCCGACAAATGCCTAATGTATACTACATGCAGTTATTCTTCACATTCTTTGTGACCTTTTTTGAAGAACACTGCATATAACATCATGGAAACAAATGGAGGACAAGGTGCTGCTGTGGCATTTGTGAAAAGTTTGTGTCCGCGGCAATCGTTGCACTGGCGAGCACCGCTCTCAGCTTCCGAGGGGTTCCGACACGCCCACAGAGGTGCCGCATTAGCATCTCGTTGTGTTGCTTAGTCACAGAAGGTAATTGATACTGTAATAAGCTCGCGAGGGAATGAAAGCAATTTCCCTCCACGAGGCTATTCTCCGAGGAACAACAAAGCTGGAGACGGAGAGGAGGAGAGAGAGGGGCTTTCCCTGCGCGATCTGTCATTGTTAAATATTTCAAACAAAAGAATGACTCGTTCCATCACACAATGGGCCTATGCGCAAACAGCGGCTCCTGTAAGCGAAGGCTTTCTGACAGCTAGCCCCAGCACTGAGCGCCTCTATGCAGGCAAAGCACAGGCAAAGCCTGTGGCCACCTGAGGGCAGAGGTTCTTTATCACACTAGAGTCACCAGCAGCCCCAGTGAAAGAGAAAACCCATTACTTCCATGACCCTCATGAAGACCCAATGACAATCCAGGCTTAATGCAATGACCACTCTGGACACAAAAATCCTCACAAAATGCTCCGTTAGCACTGTGTTTGGCTGTAAGCACTCCTGGGATTCCCCCTGAACAGCTGCCCTCGTGGAGTGAGAGAGACACCTTACGAAGCAGCTTCGAAACCCTAAACGCTGAAGGTGTCTCTGGGGCTCAGAAAGCATTGCTCTTCACGAGACAGTGGATTTGTATTCACTTTCAGAGCTACACCTGAACACTCCTCTGCAGAGCAGAGCAAAACAGCAGCAGGCTCTGCACTAGAAAAACATGGCTCTCATCACTTATTAACCAAGAGCCCAGGGGGCATGAACAGCAACAATAGTACCACTGTGTTGAGAGTCCCAGCTGGCATAACCTTGCAATTTCGTACAAGAGTCTAATCAGTCAACATAAAAACGCACCTTGTTCTTTGCTCAAACTAATGCCAGCCCATTTACTTAAGCTGTCATTTAACTTGTGAAGGTCTTGTGTGTGCACAGCGGTAATAGGAAATAATTAGACACAAGCATGACATAAATCAAATTAAGGCGATTTTAGAAAGCGCTTACCCCTCCAAATCATCACGTACTGCCCACAGGTGCGGGTGCGTGTATCGAATTCCTGGCTAACACTGACAAGTTGTTAGTGCTAGCCTGTACTTTGGCTGTATCAAAAGTGATATCAGAGGTGATATCAGAAGGCCTGGGTGAATAAATCCACTGGAGCCACGCTTAGGAGGAAACTGATCCGCACGCGAAAAAGCTGCCGACACAGCAGGAGCGAGCTCTGCGGCTCGTTCCCCGCTCGGGCCTTCGCGTGACGGGCGAGGGGGCGCCGCGCAGAGCGGACGGGAGGCGCTGAGTCCGGGGGACGGAGCTGCTGAGTCTCCCGGCGGCGGGCGGGCGGGCGGGCCCTGGCTGACGGAGCGGCGTGTGTGGGCGGACACGCGGACGCCCACGCACATCCACAGAGCGCCCGGCGCCAACAGCTCGCTGCGCTGCCTCACACGCACACACGGCGCAAAATCCCGCGGAGGAATCCTCAAATGTGTGACGCAATCACATCCAGCATAGGGGCACCTGCAGCCCAAGTGACATATTCGCAGGGAAACCATATTCCTTCCACATTCCTTCCATTCGCAGGGAAACCATATTCATTCTAACCATATTCCAGCATCTTAACGGTTAGGTTAAGATGCTGGTGTAACTATTTACTGTCATAGACAATAATAATACAAAATTGGCTACAGTGCTGTGGTGGTAAGAAGCAGGACTAGTTGCACAAAGGTTGCCGGTTTCATTCCCGGGCAGGGCACTCCATTTTTTACCCCAATCCATGAAATCAACCTAAATTTTTTCAATAAAGTATCCACCCGTATAAATCAATTATCTGTGGGCTATGTCAGTTTCCCTGGCTTAAGGAACTAAATAAATAGCGTAAAAAGCATAAAAATGCTTTTCTGAAACCTAAGTGTTGCATGCTGCAAAACGCATTAAACCAGTGCAGTGACTGCAGTGACAGTTAAACCCTTATAAATCTCCATGTACAATCAAGGTGGAACGGCAAAAACGAGGGGTGGGATGAGGGACGGCGTTGCGCCGAAATGAGCCCCCTGTTTGGGTGGGTGTGAGGCCCGTTGGGGCGGGCGGGGACTGACCTGGTGCGTCTTGCCATTAGCGTAGAGGAAAGCCAGGCGGTAGAGGCTCTTGTAGTGCTGCGGGAAGCGGCTGAGGCAGAGGAAGAGGGCGCGGACGCACATGTCCACCAGCACACGCCGCTGCTCCGCCCGATCCGCCGGCAGGCACTTGGGCATGTCCGCCACCTCCGCCGCCGGCTCCGGCTTCTTCTTGCCCTCGCCGGCCGGGGTCTGGGGGGTGGCCGGAGGGGCGGGACCCGCTTTGGGCGGGGTGGTGGGGACGGCCGGCGGCTGAGCGCCCGGGTCGGCGGGCGGCTTTGGGGCGGGGGTTTCGGCCAGCGCCATTGAAAGGGTGTCCAGGACGGCCTGGATGCACTTCTCCTCCTGTGAGGTAGGATTGCTGCCGTCCTCACCGCTTTTCTCTTCCACGGTGCCTGGGGAAAAGCACGGTCCCACAGTGAGGGCACAACTTGTCAAAGAAAATGCAACAAACCCTATTCATGCACTGAAAAATGTGAAGACCAAAAACAGAATCCAAAGAAAGAGCTTTGTTGATGGGACTAAAACTAACCAGAAACCTTGGTATATATGTGAAGAGAGAGATGTGCCTCCCTTTAATTATGACAAAACCCTCTATTATGCAGGACTGATAAGACATGGTGAATTTGTGGCTTCTTTCCCCCATTCCCAGCAATTATGAACTATTACATCAATGACTAGGGCAGGACCTGGTGAAGTGCATACCTCTACCACTCATTACATGCACCAATGCTAAGAATGAATGTAAAATGACCCTGTTCACAGACAGACAGACCGAGACACTTACTCCGCCTACTGGTGGAAGAGATATTGACTAAGTCCAACAATTGCATTGACACAAGGCAGCCCTCCGCTTGATATGAACAGCCAAAATTTAATGTAATCATCCACTGTGAGACTTGTTTACAAAAGGCTTAAGTTACTTATATCAGCTGCAGCTCCAATTCAAGTATAGTTTTCAAGCCCAAACACCCTTTTGAACGTAGGTTAATACAATCTACAAGTAAGTAATTACAAACTTTAGGAGAAATAAGAAAGAAAGAAATAAAGACAGTTTTACCTGGATCTTCCACTCTTGGCTGCCCCTCCTTCATGGGAGTGGTATTCTCTGAAGAGGATGCACTGCCCTTCCCAGAATGCACCTTTTGGCTGCTGTCTTGGGAGCTGGCGGCATCGGTGAAGGGGTCCTGGGTGGAGTTGGAGTCAGACAGCATCACCACCTCGCTGTCCTGGCTGCGCTCTGATAGGGCAAAGACACACAGACGCACATCACGAGGTCGGCCCTGGGCCAGGAGCACCAGTCGGGGCCAGGAACACTGGGAATGCTGGCGTGAAAGGTTGGGTCATCGTGATCCATCTCCTTTCCACAGTTATTGAGAAATCGCCGAATTGAATCACCAAAAAATTACAAGACACCGAAATGCTTTGAGGTTTTGATTGAGAGTAGCATCGACAGGACAGCGTAAGACCACCTGAAAACCTGCGACAGCCACTTAACAGAGAGGTGTGAAGGTGAAGCACCATTGGAGGTGTGGCAAACCGAGAGAAGAGAGCATCACACTGCCAGTAACAAATCTACTGGCACACAGATAAGCAACGTAAATGGAAGGGTATGATTGGTTCAGTCTCATTTTGGGAATGTCAGATTTTAGTGAGGAGAGGCGGGGGGCGGGGGGAGCATAAATTACAATCCTCTGTGGGTACAAAGATACTATCCAGCCCCTGGTATTGATGGTGAAGCCCCGCATAAGCAGTGCTTAGAAGCAGAGCCAGAACGCCAGAAAGCAGCCTATGCGGGCAAGAAGTCAATCTGTTGAGCTTTAATGAGGGGAGTTCAAAACAGATCTGCTGGCTGTGAGTCTCTTCCCACTGAGAAAGGTCCGCAGCAAAGGGTAGGGTGATTTGTGCGCTCGCTAACGCAGGAGACCACCGCTAAAACCGCACACCGTGTCCACACCACCTAGTGAAGAAGTGGGTGCCAACTTTCCTCGCCATGGGTAGAGCACTGCGAGTCTCAAAACGCAACATCAGCAAGAACCAGCAGCCTTCTTGCAGACAATAGCAAAATTATCAGGAGAGGGTGGGGTGGGGGAGAGCAGGTTCTGTTTTTTTTAATGGGAACACAGGGGAATTTTCTTAAATCTAATTAGCGAAATGCTGGCACATTCCTTTTTACCAAGAATGTTGCTGCAAGATGGATGGCCCGTTTCAGAAAGGGGCACGTATTCGCCCATGCGGAGGAACGCTGCCGCTGCACTGTAGAAAGGACAAACCGTATTTTTGGAACAGCGATGAAAATCCCACCGCTACATAAAGAGCACTGCTTTCTGGCACTCGGCAGTCGTGATATATTTTCAGAATTAGACAAGCAGGTAAACAGACATGACTGATTGTGGCTGCGGTCTCTGATGTAGGGCTTCCTCTTCTAGCACAAATCTGCAGAGCTCTTCAGGTTGACTCCACTATGTACACCTGGCCTACAGGAGCCTATACTGGCTAGCTATATACACCTGGCCTTTACAAGTTCAGAAGCTGATACTGGCTAAATACAGCTATCCCCTACAGTGTAAGAGCCTATACTGGCTATATACAGCTGGCCTCTACAGTTTAGAAGACTACACTGGCTAAATACATCTGGCCTTCACACGTTAGAAACCTATACTGGCTGTACAAACTGCACTGCCCTTCGTGAAACAAGCGTGCATAATTACTGCCATTCATCTGTAGCTGTTTTTGTGTGTTTGTAAATGTGAGATTTACCAAAAATTACAACGATAGCGTGAGACTGCAAGTTATTACTGGGGCATGCTTCTCCAAGCTCCACTTACAAACAGGAATTTAGCCAGAAATTATCTGCAGATTGTCTGAATATTCTAACTCTGTTTTCAGAGATGTAGCCTGGATGTTAAAAACCTTCCACCCAAAGGAAAACCTGCACTACCGCAGACAAGCATGCATTTATACTAGTTGATGGAAAACTTCCACTCCCCGCGCTTACAGGCTACAGCTTATCAAAAATGCTGTTCAAGCCAAATCAATATACTCCTATCATGCTTAAGTGAAGACTGGGTGTCTTGGCTGCCTGAGGGCCTGAAGAGAAATGGGAGAGGGTGCGTTTGAACACCAGGAAGGTCACAGAGACAGAGAGCAGTTTGTCCTTTGTACTGGCGAGGCCGGGGAAGAGCGGGTCATGGGGACAGTACCGTTCGTGGATGCCGGCCGCACTGGGGAGCTGGGCAGGGAGTAATCATGGTCAAATGCAGGGAGGGCTGTGGAGGATACCGGGAGTTCACTTTAGCACACACTCACAGGGTCCCCCCACCCAAGTCCTGTCTAATTGAGGTGACGCTGTTCCCCCACAAAGATTGTTGTAACACCACAAATATCAAGATACATACAATTCACAGGGTTTAAGCGATTTTTGAATGCTTTGGAATAATAGAAAAATAATAGTTACCCTCTGGAGTGATGGCACATGATGAAACAAAACAGTGTTTGCCAATGTGCCCCACTCTTTCAGTACTGCTCTCTTCTTCCCCGTACCATGGGAGAAGACACTCTATCATTACCAAGTGCTTCAGTGATCCCCCTCCGGCAAAGGGGAGGATTCAGCTCCTGAAGGCAATCCTGCTGACACAGCAGTCAGCGGCAGCCTGCAATCTCAGGGATTCCCGACTAGGACCAGACCAGGATAAGGGCACTCCAGGATGGCACTGTGGTGGGTAATCCCTGTACCCATCTCCCCACTTCATATTTTTTTGTGTCAAGTGAACTTTCAGGATGACCGGTACAGCAAATAAGAAGGAGACAGAATCAGATCTTTTTTTTCTTTTCTTTCTTGAAATGTTTAAGTGCACATTAAGCCCCCAAAAAAAAACCCCCCACCACCAGCCACACTGTAAATTCACAGACACACGGCAGAGGACGGATTGGGTTGTGGGGGAAGGGGGGGACGGGGGACACTGGACTTCATCCCATGGGACCCACATGCATACAAAAATGATAAAGCAGGTTGTGTCAGAAGCAAGCAGGCAGAGAGGTAGCAGGCAGGTAGGTAGGTAGGCAGGAAGGAATCTGGAAAGGCTGACAGAGAAACTGGCAACATGGGCAATATGGCTGCAGTATTAAGACACACAAGCTCTACAGGACAATAGGGGGAAAAATGTGAAACAAAAACAAACAAAAAAAAAAAAAAGAGCAAATTTAGAGACTGGCAGCTTTTTACAATTGTCCTCCCTCACATATTCAGCAGGCCTGAATTCTGAACAGGGTTCAGTGTTTGCCATGTGTAACATCATATCCAGACCCTTTTTTGAGATATATTTTTCCAGGCTGGCATCAGACGTTCTCTGCCAAATTATATTCTTTTTTACAGATCTAAACAATCACACTCACATCTAAGGTAGTTTTTGTTCCCTCAACATGTTACATGTTCTGCTTAGTGAGTTTTTTCATATTCAAAACACTGAATTTCAAATGTGGACAAATTTGACCTTTGTGTTAACAGCTGTGACACAAGTCCAGACGAGCAGCACTGTTTTGTCATCAATACAAACTGAACAAGCCTCAGCAAGAAAAAAACAAAAAAACCCACTCAGCTCTGGCCTGAATGCAGCCCACTGCCTATGGAGCAATACTCTCATACACAAGTTGAGTGACCATGTTCTCTCACTCATGTTAAAATCATTCAGGGCGGCAGACTATTTGTTGTGTCGCCCGCGTGGCTGCTGAGTGGATGTGTCATTAGCTCTAAAAGCATTAGTGACAATCCTTCCACCCTCTCAATGATACAGGAGTGCAATTAAGTCCCTTTCTAACAAAGTGGCAGTGAACCTCACTTGACGATTCTGAATGACAGAGGAGATGTTCGATCGTGTGCCTAGGCCGACACCATCACAGCGATACAATGCAATTTAAATTAGGTGTAAAATGCAGGGTGCCGCGGTGCCGTCATCACTGTTCAGGGTGGAAGCTCAGGGATATTTAAAACTCGGGGAAAAAAATCAATGTCAGCTTCAAACTTCTCTGGAAAAGAATGGAGCAGATTAAAGTAGGATCATGGTTCACCCCACTTGCTCTTTGCACAATATACCAATTCAAAACAGCCTTTGTCTCCACCTCATTGTGTTGTTATGA
The DNA here is from genome assembly GCA_019176425.1 of Megalops atlanticus. Lineage (NCBI taxonomy): Eukaryota > Metazoa > Chordata > Actinopteri > Elopiformes > Megalopidae > Megalops > Megalops atlanticus. Next base: position 9,868,640 of record CM032878.1, read on the forward strand.
GCATTTCAAATTGTGTTCAGGTATTTAGTTCCCAGTTTAGAGTCAGTGCAACTTTTTAATTCCTTTGGCCTGTCCTTAAGAAAAACTGACCTTTTGTGTTTGTGACTGTGAGGTGTCTTCAAACTTAATTTTCTAAATTGTGCATCAGGCTGATATAGGCTTAAATGAATTTATAAAGAAAATAGTCTAGTAATTACTGTACTTTGTTGTAATAAAACTAGAGGCTTCCAAAATATCTTCCAATAATACAAAGAAATAATAAAGAAAGAGTTCTCGATTTAAAAAAATTACTGTCCTATTCTCACGCACAGCAAATCAATCTGTTTTCTGCTATTAATCTATTATTTCTGCTGTCATATCTATTCATTATTCACCTTCAGCTCTAACTCAATGTATCATTCTTTCCCACATAGTGTGTGGCCACTGGTAAATACAAGTGTGAGAGTCAAGGCAGCACTAGACAACGGATATCTTGAGAAGCAGAGGTAAGTACTGTCACAGGTTTGCCCTTGCCAAACGACCCAGCCTCTTAGCTCTGACTGTCTAACCCTCAGACTGTTGGAAGGGTATGGACTGATAATTGATACCACTGGAAGTAAATCAATTATTCACATGCCCCTCTAACGGGCTTGACTTCGGCTTGGAAGGACAGGGGGGAAAGACACGGACTATTCTCTGCCTGAACTGGACCACAGCAAAACTGCATCCCGTTATCTGGGACTGTGAAATCGGCCAGCTGCGCCCCGACAGCGCACCTGAGCTCCCTCCGGTTCCTCCCTCACGGGGGCACTTCAGCTGGTATTTTACGGCGGATTGGCACTGCATTTTTCTCAAACAATGAGCAAAGTTTCCAGCTCAGCCTGACTTCATGCCCAGGGAAATCACACACAGCAGTTTTGATTGCAAGTAGAAATTGCGCCATTATTTTGCTGCGGAGTCAGGAAAATGCATTAAAGGGACTTTCACATTAAGCCCAGACCCACAATTCTCATTTATTTTGCAGAGAGTGCTCGAGTGACCTCTAAAACCCAACGGTGAAAAACATTTTCGCTAAACATTATTACTATAATAATAGTAATGATAAATAATAACCAACAATAATGATAATAATAACCACCAAAGATCATAAATAAGAAAAACAGCAGCACCAGGTAACACACAGTAAGGAATGTTATGTTGTGTCATAAATGTACCTATGCTTCTTCCTCTCACTCAGTTGCCAAATGCATCCTGTCAGAGCACACTGAACCAGCTTCTGTGCCCTGCTCTAGATTAACCTGGGGAGAGGTGGACCCCATCTCCCCCCCCTGCCAGCAGATAGCAAATGAGGCCCACATGAGGCCTGGATGTGGCCTGTCCCTGCTGATCCATGATTGCCACAGGGTCTGAGCGGTCACACCTTCAAAAGCCCAAGGTGCTCCTCAGCCATGACCTTTACACGGTTCGAGCGGTGGCCTGAGGCGTGGCATTTGGGAAGCGGAGGGGCGTCACCCCTTACACGCGTGAACTGAAACCATGTGTGAGCGCGACAGAGTTCAGATATTCTCAGCTGCTGGAGAGCTTCCTACTCACCGCGCCATCCTATTAACCGCCTGCTCATGCTTGGGCCGCCGATATTGAAAATATATGATTTTAATGACATGAGATCGGATGAGTGCCTGGGAGAATGGGCTAATTAAGTTCGAGTGTTATCTCGTCCGGAGACTTTCTGAGGAGCTACTTCTGCTCCGTTTGTCAGTCCTGCGGCGTCCCTTCTGATTTGCGCTTATCGACGGGAAAATTCACCTCTCCCGAAAAAGCCGGCAGCCCTCGTGAGGCGGACGGGACAGGGAGCGAATTGCGCCCCTCGCAGTGCCCGTTCTGTCAGCGGTGAACCCCGCATGAGAGTCCAAGGCTCTGAGTGATCGTCCCGTCGAATCACAAGTCGATAAGTTTCGAGGCTCTCCCACGGCTCCCAGAGCCTGGCAGCTCTTCCGCTTCGATTCTGCTCTCCTACATACACATGCCTGAGTGGGTAGTTGTTTTTATCTGCTCTTTTTGCTGCCTCTATCCATCATACATCAGAGACGCAGACTGCTTCCACGGCCGTCCGTGCTGCACGCCGCATGGACCTCAGCTCTGAGCTTTCAATCCGCAAGTGCATTGTGCCTACAGACAATAGCTTCTTTCAAAAAAAAAAAAAAAAAAAAAAATCCCTAAAATAGAAGTACAGGTATCCAGAATGTTGAGAAAAGAGTGAATGAATGGAGTCTTGTTGAGTAAAAAAAACCAGCAGGAGATAGGGTAATTTGGTGCAAACGTTGTGTTAAAATCAAATACACATGACTGACCCTCACTTAAGTGCACAGGCAGACACGGCATGGGGCTCGAAGTTAATGATGGCAGTGTGAATGGAAACGAGCCAGACAGGAGGCGAAAAGCAGGGAGAAATTCCAAAAGCAGAGACTGGAACACTGCAGCAGTCAATCATCATCGCTGATGTGTCTACAGACACACACACACAGACACACCTACACACACACTTTTAACACACACCTACACACACCATACGCACTGACATGCCTACACACACCCTCGTCTCCATCTTCTCTACACCAATCTCTGCTGGCAACATGAGTTTTCCCCCCCGGTGCTTGTGAGTGGACAGTCTGAACAGCCTCATAACCTGAGATGATGCTACCTGCAGCCATATTGCCCATCTTACAACCTCCCTGTCACCTGGTGCAGGTGGGGTCGTCACTGGAATCATTACTAATCACCATCATCGTAATCATCATCATCCTCCTCCTCCTCCTTCTCATCATCACCCCCAAGTGCGATTCCTCTCCCAGTGAAGAGAAGGCCCCACCCCAGAGGCGGAGTCTAGGACCAGGACTGTACCATCGGCCTGCTGCTCCTCCTCCTGCTGCTGCTGCCACTGCTGCTGCTGCTGCTGCTGCTGCTGCCGCTGCCGGAGGGTTTTACGTTTGGCGTAATCGTGGTCGACCGGTGTGGCTGTGTAAGGTGGGGATGTCAGACCTGGCCCGCTGGAGGGGAGGGACGTCCCGACGCCCGGTGCCACGCCCACGGAGGAGGAGTGCGAGTCCTCGTCGTTCACAGATGGGACCTTCTCCCTGGAAAGGGGGTGGGGGACACATGACAGCAAGGGTCAGGGGTCGGCAAAAATGTTAATGACCGCCTATTGTTCAAACTGAGCATCCTCGGCGAGGTAATTCACCAGACAACGGACTGTAACAGTTGAAGTGCTAACTAGGAAAACAGTTGTTGAAAGATGAGAGGTATTCTTGCAGTTACGTAACTGGAGACTGGGGAGTGTGACTTAGAGGACATGACAGCACATCAGCCTGCGTTTTACATAACCCTGTGTTCTGGGGTAGCAGTGGGTGGTTTATGAAACAGACAGGGCCCGGGTGATGGGTGTCACTGCACGGGAGCTTCCCGTCTCCAAGGAGATCGTATCACTTTCGAGAGCCCCTTGATGCAGTGCTCTCGGATTTTTTCGTTTAGACCCGACACCATTTCTGGTGCAACAAGGTTCTGCCGCATCACACTGAATTACTGTGGAAAGCTGGGAGGCATCTACCCGCAATACCTCTATTATAAAGGATAGTCTGGAGCAAACAGGACTACAAAGGAAAACCTAACTTAATAACATGTACTTCTGTGCACTCCTGTACATGTTCCGCTGAAAAAACATAAAATTTATTAAAACACCTACAGAACTGTCACAGCTGTGCATGTATTCACACTGTTATTATGCACAACATGCTGACATAACCAAGTACAAGTGAGAGTATCAGCTGGAGAAAGTATTGAAACCTGGGCCATATTTCCCAGCATTCTTAGAGAGCATATTCTCTGAGAGTGGAACCAGCACCCCCTACAGGGAAAGTACAGGGAAACAACTGCTGGAAAGGACTGAGGCCGCACTCACTTCTCGCTGGATTTGGGCATGTTCTTCTCTTCCCCCCTGGCGAAGGGTCCGGCCGCCGCCTCCGACAGGATGTTGAAGAAGAACTCGTACTCCAGGTGGTGGTCGTCAGGGTCCCCGGCCTCCAAAAGCTTGAGAATGGTGGCACTGAGGCGGAAGTACAGCTGTGGGGAGGACACAGCTGAGAGAGAGGGCACGAGAGGCCGCCGTCTTCCCCTTACTCCTGCTTCGCTCAGACCTCTGCGCCGTAGCGCAGGGGGACGGCGGGAAATTCTGGGAGCCGACCCAAACGGAGCTCACGTTTACAGTGTCAAACATCAGAGACTTGGACAGAGGCATTCTGAAACACAACATGCTGACATTCTGATAGAGGCCATGTCTGAGAATTTAGCTTTTATGTTTCTCCAAAACGGAAGGCAAGAGCTGTCCTTTTTTCCCCCCTCACTCACTTCAAGGCTCACCCTACTAATACAAGTTAGAACTCTGGATACCCAAACATACGAACCCTTCCCTCCTACCTCCAGGGCCTCCATGGCCAGATCGGGGGGGTTGTGGTAGTGGATTTTGCGTGGGTATCGGGCCGCCTCCTCATGCAGATAATGTGCTGCCTGTGGAGACAGAAAAGGCAGGAGAAAGGAGGTCAGACACTGTCCAGCCTTCTCAAAGCTGCTCGTCTCATGGTCATCCTCTCAGACGAGGGCTGCTGCATGTAACGTTACATGTGTAAAAGGGAACCTTCTCAAAACGAGCTTTATAAACATAAGGTCTGATCAACTTTTATGTAACTAAGTACAGTATTTGAAGGCTTAGCTCCCTGTCACAAGCATTCTTTGTTAAGCACAGCATCTCTCCTGAAACAGAGAAATGCTGATGGTCTGAGGGCATAGTTTAGGGCTGCTATCTCTGGCAGCAGACACCCCATATCTGCCTGTACCCCACAGCCATGCAGACCCCTTCCTCTCTGCAATCAGGGTAACTGGGAATCTTAGATTCGTGTGCATATACCCTCTCCTCCCCCCTGGCCAGCAATGGGTGTCAGCTTTCCCTACCCTGACCTGTGCTCCCCTCTCAGGAACAAGGCCTGCCAGCACAGATCTATTTGGCTGACAGCGCATCCGCCGCCCGTGCACACCGAATCACTCGTCGTCGCTGAATTGTTTTAGAGTAAGCAAGCTGTGGTAATGTGCAAATGAGTGTCAAACTTAACAAAACTCGAGGTAACACTTGCTTAGTGTCCTCACCTGCCTAAATAAAAATGCATTACACACCGAGGTACTCAGAGAAGGTTGCCTTCTTTCCCCCCCTTACAACAGCACGCTGTCAATGACATTTTATTTAAGGTACTATAGCAAGTTAAATAGACCAAGTAACAGATGCCAGCCTATACTTTATCCACTTCAATAAAACATGAAGTTATTTATATGTATAACAAATACAGTAAAGTAATGTGTAAATTTGTAATTCAAGAGCCAGAAAAATGTTTTGTATGCTGTTATGTCATTTACAGGACAGGTTTGCACCACAGGGGCCATTCATGTGATTCCTGTTTCTGTACAGTTTTGTGAAACTGAAGACATCATTCCCTTAGAGACGGCAGTACGTGCTCCTTCCTTCTTCAAGTGACTGCAGTAGTGAAGTACCACACTTCACTTTTAAATGACTTTCAACTGCTTTATCTTGTCGTGACCATTTGTATCGGAGTACATATTGTATAACTGCACTGCTAACTGCTCCGACTGTACTGTCCATCCAAGTAAGTGAGCTCACACCATCCAATTTTCATCTTTTCCCAGTGAAGTCAGTATTTGGCAACCATGCATTCATGAATGAACTTTAACTCTTCTGGCGAGTATTTCAAACAATTACCATGGCAACTACCCTTGCCTGTAATTCCCTGAGCTCCCCCATGGCGTGCTCCTCGCGGTTTCCTCATTAGATGAAGGCAGGTGAGGGTAAGGCCCTCAGAGGACAGCGCCCCCTGCAGCGCACCTGTTTGTAGAGCAGCAGGTACTCCCGCGGCGGCTGCTTGCGCTTCTCGGCGATCTTCCCCAGCATGTAGTGGATGAGCCACTCTTCCTCGTCGCCGTCCCCCTCGCAGCGCGACGCCCCCTGGAAGCACTGCGAGGACGTCTCCAGCATGGAGTCCCTGCGCTCCCCCATCTGAGAGAGAGGTGAACACACGCACGCGCACACATACATGCACGCACACACACGCGCACAGGCACATGCGCACACACACGCACACGCACACACACACACGCACATGCGCACACGCGCACACGCACACACACACGTGCGCATACACACACGTACAAACACACGCACGCGCACACACACACGCCAATCGTCACACAACGTACCCCACATCTTTCCATTCAGATCCCCATGGCATTAGTGATCCTGTAATGGGGGCATCCTCAAAAACTGCAGACCTTCAGCCAAGAATCGTGCCCAATCACTAAACAGTGCTGGGAAAAATGTCACTGTTCCATGTCACCCAGCGCCCTCAGGTCAAACAACCAAGAACAACCAGGCTGTGTAAAAACAGACTGTTACAGTCACTCCACAGCTTCTGGACAAGGCTGTGAGCGGTGTGAGGCCCGCGATTATTGGGGAGACTGACCAGAGCGTAAGGAAAACAATGCCTCTGCTGCTGGGAGCAGCCTGTCATTTTCCCAATCAGCAAAAGCTGGCCAGCCAGGCCCTAATAACTACATTCTCCAGAATCTGTCAACTGTCAAAAAAAAAAACACCGCACATCTTGGTTTGTTTGCCTTTGTGGCATTTGCTGCATATAAATAAAACTGCTGCTGTGAAAGTTTGCGTTTATCTCCTCGGAAACAATGGGAGCAGCGCTGAAATGAGATCCTTCCAAATATACAAACAGATGGCGGTCTAATCAAGTGAACGGCAAGCTCCTGGAGCTAAAGCCGAGCTGGAATACGGGAATAATGTCACTCTTATCCCCCAGTGTCATTACAGATACAATCCCATAATCTCCGCGTGCGGATATGTGCAGCTGAGATCTTCTCCTCTTTGCTAGCAGTGACTATTTGCCTGTTTGAGGATCTTCAGTTTTACCCAATCAGCTGACTGCCCTCTCCCCTGGCAGCTTGGGCTATCGCTATTCTGACCCCAAAGCCTCCTCAACATCAGCTCATCAGATCCTCAGCTGATTAATCTTCCCTTGCGTAGTCAGGTTGCACAAGTCAACTTGTTGGTAGGGCTTGAACAGTGTAATCCTCACACTCAGTGGTCTGGGAGTGTTGTCTGGTCTGATGCTGTTTCTCATTCAACTTTAAAGGATACACTTATGTTATATTGTGTGAGTAGTCACTCTGGATAAGAGCGCCTGCTAAAGGAATGTAATGTAATGTAATCTTGATCATTCCCCACCAACAGTTTGACCGTTCAATACTAACTATGGACTGTTCTCCAGTTGCAGTCTGTTCACTCTCTCTTTATTTAACCGTGAACCGTACTCAGTCTGCGGTTACACCTTCCCCCCCTCACCTGTTTGACCAGCTCGGGCGGCAGCTCGCTCTTCCACTGCTTGAGCTGGCGGGAGGCGAAGGAGTGGAGGGCGTAGGACATGGTGCCGTACTCGATCCACAGCGACAGGTTGGAGCCATCGATCTCCAGGGCCCGCTTGAAGCAGTTGAGCACGGCCAGCGAGTGCTTCCAGATGGGGCCGTCGCTCTTCAGCTCATTGGAGTTCAGCTTGTCCTGGATGCGGCTGGCCCTGGCCAGCGCCATGCCGGCCCAAGAGTCAAACCTGGGGGGCATTTGGGGGTCACATTCTATCGCAGCCAGCAAAGTGAAAATAAGGATCCTTCAGGGGCTTGTCTCAACTGACCTCAGTGAAGCCTGCTGACAAATCCCAGACAAGTCATAACTACTGTGTTCTCAAAACTCTGATAAATCAAAGTGCACCACTATGGCCAGCAGAAAAAAAAAAAACAGGTACATCATATAATAAAGATGACGTCAAAACATTATGTTCCAGGCAAGCCTGCTAACTAGACCATCACAGCAAAATAACTGCTCACAAATTAAGGCAGCTAATTTCGCTTCCCACTGCTAGGCTTGAGCAGGCTGCATTGTGGCTTGGCTGGAAAATGGATCCAAGGAAAGCAAAAATCTCGACCTGTTTGGGCAGACGCAGATGTCGTGCATGTAGAATTTGATAGCCTTGGACTGCTCCTTGTTTTTGAAATGGTAATCAGCCAAGAGGTAGTACAGCTCGTTGACCAGCGGGGGCGCCGGACTAGCTCCTTCAGGCAGTGAGGGCACCTGGATGAAAACACAATATAGGAGTAAGAGAAGGTCAGAGAATGACCCTCTCGTTAATCAAAATCATAACCCCTGTGCTGTTAATTGGCGTCCCCTGGAGTAGGACCAAGAGCCTTCTTATGTTCAAAAAAGAAGCCCTTCCTGGCAAGCTTGTCATTTATGATTAAAGGTGAGTCAAAGTCACGGTCCTCACGGCAGGAGCACAATCATTACCCAGAGGACAGCTTTGAGAGTCTGACTAATTCTTAATCTGGAAAAAAGCAGACCAAATTCTGAACAATCTCTTTCTCTTCGATCTTACCATCTCCCTTTTAAATTAGCCCTGGTGGAACATCATACAGTATAATGCATGCTCTTGCTCCTTGAACCATCCAAACAAGGTAAGCAGACCAAAAGGGAAACTTTGCTCGTCCAATCACAGCCATGATGAAACAGAGGGATGCAGGGAGTTGCCACAAGAGACTGTGATACTGTCACAGTGGGATTTTTTGAACTCTACCACTTGGATTCGGAGACTAAAACTTATTGAGTGATTTTACTTTAATGGTTAATGGCTGCATAAAACGCGAATGCCAGGAAATTCAGAGTGCAAGAGAGCCATCCAACTGCTCCGTTATGTTCCTGGCTGGCTGAACACACTAACATTGGAACAGCCCCTGTATAAACAGGCACAAATAAAAATGACTGTTGGCACGGTCCATTCCCTGCATGAACCGAGGGGGAGAGGAGGGATTTGTATCAAACCCAACAGGAACATTTGAAAGTGCTTTGGCTCCTAAATTCCCCACTGCTTTTTCTATGTGGTAATTGGAGAGCTCCCTCCCGGTGTATGTTGAAGGCCAAGACTTATAAAGGCATGGCCGTCTTCCACCGTCTTTGCCTTGGAACATGGCAGACACCCTTGCTGGGATGACATTTGAAATCTTGCACTTGTGAAGGTGATTTTTAAAAGCTGGACCTCTCTTGCAGTGAAGTGCCTTTCTTAAGGAGAGTCTCTGCTTTGTGCCCATGATCTGCACCCAGACTCCTCAAGTCCTGGACCCAGTGATCTGTGCACTAAGACCCCTCTGGTACTGGACCCAGCAATCTGCACCCAGACACTCCTCTGGTCCTGGACCCAGTGATCTGTGTGCAGAGACTCCTCCAATCCTGGACCCAGACTCTCCACCACGGTGGCCTGTATCATTATCACCGACTGAAGGAGCTGCCTTTTGTTCGGCATCCCTGACATGCTTCCCAGTCTGTGTTTACAGACAGATACATACACGCACACACAGACATACACTGTTTGACAAGAGGATTCAGTGTGTGTGCACTGTGCGGGATGCCAGCTGCTAGGCCTGGGATTAGCTCAGATATCAAGCTGTGGTTTATTCATGACGAGGCAGACGCTACACTGGGCTGTCTGAGAATAACATATTCAACTTACATAGCCTTTACAGGGGGAAAAGTGCCACACCAGGAAAATACAGCATCAACCAAAAATCATGGTGGTTTTAATGAATCGGCTGCAACCAAAAAACAGGATACATCCTGGTACCCAAAAATCCCCTGAAAGCAGCACATTGTAAGAAGAAACATGGACTGAAACTTTGTATTCCAGTCATTGAGCCAGGTTTATGATCTGGTCTGGTGTGGAGGCTCCAAGATCAATTCCATACACGGGGGAGAGCACACAGACTATTTTTAGCTAAAGAACGGCAATGCCAAATAATTTTTTTTTGGTGAGTGATCCTTCAACAAACACATCCCCAGTCTTTCACAACTGTGTTCACTGTTGAGTGAACAGCTGAGTGAACAGCAGCAAGGAGGGGGTGTTTGTGGGTTGTGTTTTTCCTATCTGCTGCAGTTCTGAGCCACACACACAAGCTGTACACCCTTCCTGTACTTCCTCAATCCAGTGGGAAGCTTCCACCGTGTAATAAACAGATTCCGTTCCAATACCGTAAACCAAGTCACCGTGTCATCCTTTCAGCACAAATGTTGAAAGAAATCCAAAAGGTGTGCATGCGTGCCCCTTTCATAGGTGTTTTTGGCATTTCATTAAACCACCTGCTGTCCGGTTAATTCATTACCTACTACATTCTACAAAAATGCATACTCACTCTAAAAGTCAGCCTCTCAACAGTGCTGTTTGATCATTTTCTCTGCAGGTACATTTGCACTTATATCATTATTTTCTCAAAGTGTACATTCTACCAACAGCTGCTCAGTGGCTGGTTAGAGGCTCAGAGGTTAAAGGGGGGCCCGGCTAGGGATGTTCACCAGAGGAGATGAGTCCATCGCATCGAAAAATAGAATATGCTGACGGACAGATGTGTGGAGCCCAGATAGACACGAAGCCCTTTGCAGTCTGAGCCTGTCAGCAAAATGGAATCTTCATTTTTTCCGTCCACCATGCCCGGTGTAAAAGCTACAGAGACTTTTCCTTCGCAGTGATTATTCAAGCAATTACAAATCATGTTATTCCTACGGGTCGCCTGCTGAATGCGCAGAGAGAGAGAGACTGGAACGACAGCAGGAGAAAGGAAGTGAGAACAGAGTGAAGAACGGACAGGTTACTACATGCGAGTCTGAGGCACGTGATGCCGTCACCCCCCCCCCGACCTTAGCTGTCCCGCTCTCGATGTAGGCCGCCACCTCCTCCATGGTGAGGGTGGGAGCATCGCTGCGGGGCACGATGCCCGAGATCCTCTTCAGCAGGTTGGATAGGTCAGCCGACACCGTGCTGGTCTTGTAGCTGTCGAACTCCGGGAGGGTCTTGGGCTTGAAGTACTCGAACATGAAGAGGGCATCTGCCCACTGGAGCTCCACCTGCAGGACGCACATGGTACTGCAGTGAGCTGCCAACCCCATGTCACAGCATTCAAAGTCACACACAACTCTTCAGCAAGCAATCTCATGACTGCAGAAATTAGCCAGGTGATGGTAATCGATTATGGCCACTGAACTATTCGCCCTGTTATTTCTATAAAACAGCGATTCTTGAAACGGCAATCGTTTTCAAAGTGAAACAGCATGAATAAAGCAGTATCAGAGTTTGCAGATAATTTACTTGGCTCATCATTTAAAATAATTTAAAAGAATGCAACCAAATTTCCCCTAGAGTAAACAGCTCTAAACATCTTCTGCGGACATATTTGTAGAAATGTATTTCATAGCCCCAAAGCCAATAAGAACCTATAATTATTTTCCAACAGACCCTGACAGATTCAATGTGTTTTTCCCTTCCACAACTCAATTTTTCCCATTTGCGCTGCATATCTCGATGAATATCTTTCCATACATAGACCTTTTCTCAAATTACAGTATTTTTTCTCAAATTTGCAGATTCAAAAAAATCAGTACAGGTAAATCAATCAATCAATCAATACGGGTGATCTACCCTGACGGGGGAAGATGTTGCGATTTCGACCGCGTGCGTGTCCACTCTCGCTGACGGAGAGGGAATACCCTGCTTGCTCTGCACACACAGACAGAAGTCGATGTATTTTTAATGTACCGTCTCCTCCACGCTGACTCTCTCCAAGGTGCTCACATCAGTCAATAATTTGCTCGCTTCTCTTCTTGCCTGTACAACCCGTTTGTACGCTCACGCTGTTTATGGGAAAGAGCGCGTATTTAAATTGCTAATCAACTCCCTTGGGGCTTTACAAGTGCTCTCTGGAGGGAACACAAGGGAAGAAAGGAAACGGCGAGATTGTGAGAGATGTTGCATCTTTTTTGATCAGGTGGTCATTTTATCAATACCACGACGGTGCAGATGTAATGACTTGGAGTCATAATGAAAAGGAAATGGAGCAATCCCTCCGTCTCCACTGTAAACCAAATTGCTTTCCTGCATCTGTAATAGCTGCTGATGGAGCTGGACTCCCTTTCAATAATTTAAAATAAAGAAAATGTATATTTGATCATTAGAGAGATGGGGTGTGCTCTAAAATGCACAGCGTAAATGAAAGAGAAAAGATTTTGGTCGTAACACCAAATGCTGCTCAGCAGAAGTGTTACAGCGTAAACACAGCAGAATGTGACACTGAATCATGCCAGCACAACCACGTTATGACTCCTAGTGCTGGCACAAGCCTCAGAGTGTTTACATGAGCAACAGCAAGGCTCCTTAACACACAGCAAATGCAGGCCGACACAACACATACACACACACACACACACACAAACACCACATACATACAAACATGCCTGCACGCGCATGCACACACACACACAAACACACACACAGCACAGAGAAACACAAATACAGAAACACACAAGCATAATGCTTGCACACAGACATACAAAAAAATTATATGTATGTCTGTACATACAAATACACATGCGCATGAACACAAATATACATGCCCAAAGAAACATCCTTGAACATGTGTGCTAACACATATGCATACAGGAATACACCAATACACGTATACGCTATATACACAGAAACACACATGCACACAAAAACACACATGTATATGTACATAAACACACACATGCATACAACCAAACAGTAATACAAATGCAGATGCACACAGAAACACACACATACATATGCACGTAAACATGTAAAGATATGGGCAACCACAGAATCACAAACACAGGCATGCTCTGACAACCAAATACAAGTATAAATACAGACAACTTGTTTTTCCTATCCCATTGGCGTACCTTTTATACTTGAACCTAGAAAAGTTTTCGCTAAAATGGTAAAGATTTGGTTGCAGAGGCTGCCAGATAATTAATCTAATTCAAGGTCCCAGAAAGCTAATCAATTACACCACTATTGACTTGTTTTTTTGAGTGTCCCCGGGTCTTGTGACCTGGGTTACTGGCCATCTAATTACTCATGGGGCTGTATTCATTAGCTAATGAACTCGGCCACTCTCAGACACAGCATTCGCCATGCAATTACACCACAATCACAATCTATCCTCTGAGCCCATCTGCAACGCAGGTGAAAACGAGGACTTTGCTGCCCCCTAGTAGTCACTTGGCTAATTGCATCCATAACATAAATGATGCGACAGAGCATCCCATTTACATCAACACAATTCACAAGGCAGGGGAACACACATTAATCAAACCAACAGCAGACGGCTGGTAAGAAATTACTGCACCGCACTGTGGCACTGCACTAATCTTCCAAAACTAAGGACACTAGTCGGGGAAGCAATGCATGCCGTAAGAATAACTTTATATCAGTTAATAAGACCATTAACAACCTTCTCAGACAACACCCAGGCACCCAAGCAGTAAATATCTTACACAGAGATTCCTTTATCACCTCTTACTTGGAATGATGTTTTACGTCATGTTACAGATTATTGCTCTAAAGTTACTCCTATGTTTTTTTTTTATAACACTGGTAGGCATTTCCTTCGCTTGAAGATTAAAAAAAAAAAAAAAAAAAAACAGAATTATGTGACTGCTTGGGTCTGTGTTCTGTGTACAGTAACATTGGGAATGTTTATCAGCTTTATTGATTCTTCTCTGATGTGTTAGTTGCTATTCTGCTCCTGTGCCCTTGTTCTTGCAGCTCTCATGATACACACTGTATGGATCTCACCATAACAGCCTTGTAAGGCCCTAAGTACAGGAGCGACTTCCAGATGACTGAATGCTAAGGTCTTTTGGGAATCTGGGGTCTGACCTGCTATGCGGAGTGCTACCCCAAATGAGTAAATGATTAGGGCTTTAGGGGCAAAAAGGGGTGACCTGCTGAGCAGAATACTATTCCAGGTGTGTAAATGATAAGGGCTTTTGGGGTGTACAGGGTCTGACTTGCTGGGCTTAGTGCTACCCCAGATGAGTAAATGATTAACACTTTTGGGGTGGGCAGGGTCTGACCTGCTGGGCGGAGTGCTCCTCCAGATAGCGGGCTTTGCTCTTCTTGCTGGGGTAGGCGTACAGGCAGTAGAAGCACTGCTCCAGGGCCGTCTCAAGCTCCTCTTTGTAGGGATGAGTGTCCTCCGAGGTGGAGGCCGCCAGCTCCTTCTGCAGCACCCGCACCTGCAGCCACACACAGGCGACATGAGCTGCAAAGCACAGGCCACAGGGTCACACAGAGACAGCACACCGATTTTTGGGGTTGGGGGGTTGAGCTGCAGTTGGGGGTCAAGCTCCATAGGTTGATCCCAGCATGCATTTAGTCAAGCAGTCACTGCCGTTTTAAGAATCGCTGTTTCATAGAAAGCAGTCAAGTGAGTCAGACAATACTGAAAGGAAACAAATACTAACTGCTCTCCTGACATTTTGAAATAGTCCATTTAGTGTCACTTGATATTTTGCTTTTGCTTGCTACATTATGCTGTATCCAAATTTTCAGTCAGTTCAATGAACCTCAATTTACCCAGGGAGATCAACAGACAACTCATTTCTCTCTTAAAGAGAAGGCCTTTCAAATTCCACGGCACACAACAGCAGTTTCCCAGCCCTTGGGTGCACGCACTCCTTTTACATCACAGCATTTAGGTAACACTCACAATCACAATACATCATGTTAAAAGCAGCCAAAGCCCAATTCTCCAAAAAACAAAGAATTATAAAGAGCTTTTCTCTAAGTTGCACGAACATGAAGGATAATTCATCTCCAGGTCTTGGATGGAACAGAAAACTGGCAGAAGGAATGAGTGTGAGTGTGTGTCCACCCTCCCCTGCCCCTCTGGGTCCCCGAGACTCACGTAGAACTTGAGGAGCGCCCCGTCCGAGTTGCAGCACCAGGACCTCCGGCCCAGATACTCGTGCGCCGTGTTGAGCAGCATCAGGGAAGAGGGCAGCATGGGCGTGTCTGGGTCATCTGTGGAGCAGGGGCCACGTAAGGGGTGTCAGCAGGGTGCTTTGAGGGAGTCTGACTGCCTCTGGGGGGCTGTGAAGGGTGTGTGAAGGGTGTGTGAAATGGGATCGGTCTCGCTCACCCTCCTCGTCCTCGTGAGGCAGGTGCTGTCGCAGCAGGCTGCTGAAGGCCGCCTCCTCGTGCTTGATGATGCGGTGAAGGATGATCCAGGGGAGGACCGACGAGAAGTGGGGCTCCTTGGGGTCCTCTGGGAGGGCCATGCTGCAGTCAATCAGCTGGAGACACAACAAGCAAAGACACAGACACACAGTGGGGGAAAGAAAAACAAAACAAAACAGTGAGGAACAGGAACTGGAGACCCCTGTACTGTTGTTAAACACAGCAGGCCCTGGTGGGTTCAGACCTGGATGAGGTTGTTGGTGAGCCGCGCCATGCTGGCGGATCGGGGAGCGCTGCTCAGCAGCACGGGGTCCTGGGAGAGGCAGAGCTCGATGCCGGCCAGCATCTGGGTGATGGTGGCCACCCACTCCTCCTTAGCGGAGGGGGAGGAGGACGAGACGCTGTTGAGCTGCTGCAGGGCCTCATTCAGGGCCACCTCCGAGCACTCCAGACACTGCTGCAGGTCCTGCTGCTTCAGCAGGGAACTCTGAGATACACACACACACACACACACACACACACACACACACACACGCACACACACACACACGCACACAGAGGGGCAGAGGGAGCACAGTCTTCATCAGGTAAAGTGCAATCTCATTCCATCTCCAGCTCCCTATAATGGCCTCCATCATCACCAGCAGATCCCCTGTCTGTCCCCTCAGTACCTGCAGCAGCAGCAGCTGGGCCGGCCTTTCGGGAACCGAGCTGACGAACTCCAGTGGCTTGACCCGTCCTGAGGGTCCGTAGCTGAGGGTGGGGCGAAGCAGTCGCACCACTGCCTCGTAGTCCCCGGACTCAAAGAAGCGCTGGATCTCCTCCAGGGACTGGCAGCGCTCTAGAGACTTCAGCTTCTTATCGATCTGCTCAGTGCAGAGAAGGGAGGACTCAAACATTTGCACTTACACCGTAGACTAGCACACATGAGAGTTTGTCTCAAAAGAAAGCTTCTTCTCAAGAGTTTTTGCTATAACTGATATAGCACCAGTGACTTAAATCTGAAAGGAAAAAAGTATCAGCAATACTGCTAGCATGTGAGCTGAAATGTGTCTCAAGCCAGGCACATTCCCTCCAGGTGTTAAATGAACAGCCCATATCCCCAATCATTACTACATGTTTTAGCAAATTCATAAGCTCAGGCCAGTTTGGATTTTAGATTTATTACAAGAGCAAAACTGAACTATTCCAACAGATTTTATTTTCTGTGGGAGTGCGCCCCCTAGGGGTGTCACTGACCTCATCCACGGAGATGGCTGCGTCCACCCGGAGGTTGGGCAGGTAGATGGTATACTTCTCCCCCTCTTCGCTCTTGGCCTGTTGTGCCGCCTGACTCTGGAGCATCCCTGTGCACACGGCATAGCTCTCCAGTGCCTGCTCCATATCGCCCTGCAGGGGGAAACCAGCACATGCTGTCTGCAGGGGTATGCAGATCACAATCCACACAGACTACTTATTGCCCCTGAAAATAACACATAATGAGGTCAAATCTCAGTCTGTTACACAACAAACTGGAACCACTTTCAATGTAAAACTTACGTCTCTGAGACAAAGGAGTAATGTCCTTATGTTACATCCTGACATCACAGATGGAAATAAAGTAAATAGAGGCATAAGGGTGGCAGTGTAGCATAGTGGTTAAAGAGCAGGACTCGTAACCGAAAGGTTGCCGGTTCGATCCCCACTGGGACACTGCTGCTGTACCCTTGGGCAAGGTACTTAACCCACAATTGCCTCAGAAAATATCCAGCTGTGTAAATGGATGACATTGCAAAGAACTGCAAACCTATGTAAGTCGCTTTGGATAAAAGCGTCTGCCAAATGAATGAAAATGTAAACGCATACAGAAGTACTAATGCAATGCACAACTATTTTCAAGTTATCTATTCAAAACATGAGATGTCAAAGGGCTTAATCACCTGAATGCGATGACAATATTGTATTTGCACCAATAAATTAAGTATAATATGACTGTAGAACACAGAAGAGCCATGCGTCCTTCTAAGAGCAAATCTGCATTGAGATTGTACCTGTAGGGCCTGGAAGCGGGCCTTGAGCCAGTAGACCCTCACCAGGAAGGCTAGCCAGTCATCCTCAAAAAGGTCTCTTTGAGAGGAGGCGAAGGCCAGCTGCAACAGGTCACCCTGGAAATGCAGGCCAGGGAAGTCTGTGCTGCTCTGATCGCCGGCCTGGCCCAGGGTGCTCTTCCGTGGAGACACTGAAATTAAGACACATAAAAAGTAATTAGACAGGTGATAACTGTGACTGTGGGTGGCTGAGCCTGAATAGCATGGTTACAGTTAAATCCTACCAGTCTTGCCTTTGGTGAGTGTCCACTGTTCCAGCTGCAGCTCCATACATGACAGACTCATCACCATCATTTCCTGCACAGAAAACACCCATCAGCTTTCAGGACCAGACAAGAGCAACTCAGAGATCAACATTCTAAACCAAAATGCAGAAAAGACCACCGAACTTCAATGAGAACCAACTGACCAGTTAACTGTCAGAAAAAGAGGAAGAAAGCACCAAACAACATTCAGGAATATGAAAGCACAATCCATTCTCTGCTACAAATCCACAGCAATTTCAAGCCTACAGAACACCTGAATGAGCTGTCAGAACCACACTTATGTTAAGAAAGGATCCACAGCTCCATAACCAAAGGAAACAAAGATGAGACAGTCTTCTCTCTCCCTGTACATGTTCAGTCTCTATTCTCCAAAAAAATCACTTTTTGTGCTAAATGCTTAGTGTGAACTGTGACTGTTTAAATGTAAGCTTGAAATTGAGAGTTGATTGTGCTTTCATATTCCTGACTACTGCTCTGTCAAATCATTGTGTGCCGAGCTAACTCAAAACAAACAAATTTATTATTGTTTATTATCACCACTATTATTCCTTATTATTATTACTACTATGCCCAACAGTCTGTCTCTTACCCGAATGTGCTGGTTGCTGCAGTCCCTCAGCAGAGGGTTTGGAAGGCCACTGCTGTGCTTCCTCCAGCACTGGTAGACCTCCAGAACCACAGCTGCCAGACCTGGAGGCCACTCCTCCATGAACTTCTGCCCCACGGCCTTCAGGTAGCGCATCATCAGCTCCAGGATCCCGCTGTTCCGCATGTTGTTGAGCAGGAAATCGTGGACATCTTGTCGCTCTGGTGAGGCAGAGGCGCAAAGGAAAGAAAGAGAACAGTCAGGAACTGTTTCGAATTTTCATTTGCATTTTTCAAATGCACGTTGAATGTGATGTTTAATGGGAGTCCGCAAAATTCGCTGGTGTAAATGTTTCAGTGGTGCAAACTTGCCATCATTGGACCCACCTGATTCCATGAACATGATGGAGTCGAAAGGCATGGAGTTTGTGCCTGGGAGCAGCTGGGAGTCCTGTTTGACCTCGGACTGCGCCTCATAGTTACTCAGGCTCTCCTCGTCATCTTCAAAATCAAACTTCTTCAGCCTGAGAGAAGAAGCAGAGATTGTTGACAAGTATTTTCTCCATTCACTGCTCAGGGTTTTTGGTTGGTATTTCTTCCTTTTTTTGCTCAGGGTTTTGGGTTGGTATTTTCTCCATTCATGGCTCAGGGTTTTGGGTTAGTCTACCTGGAGGGGAGGAACTTGAGCAGCAGCTCCTGGAAGTCGATCTTCTCCTCCTTCTTGCACTTGGTGTTTCTGACGCGAGCCGAGCGCCGCTTAGCCGTTTCCCCGTTATCCTCCATCACACGCTTCCTCTTGGTGGCTTTCTTCACCTTGTCACTGAGAGAGCTGTCTGCTGCTGGAGGGCACAGATGGGAAATTATAAATTTTGTCTTTGTGGCCTGTACACACACACACACCCATACACAGACAGACACACACACGTGTTTTATTATACTTTATTACACTTCGCTCAGTCTTTTAGACAAACTAGATAATTTTTTTTGAAAAATTTGGATGATTGTGTCATACAAATGCTTGAGAAAAATATATTTCAGCAAAACAATGTTGGAATACATAGTAGAAGTCTTTGGACTTCTCAGGACTGCTTAAAATAAAAAAATGATTTGACAGGTGACACTGTAAAGACATTACAGACTCACCCATGGCAGGGGCTGTGGTGGAGACCTCCACGGTGTTCTGGTTCTGAGCGATCTGGGTCAGGGTGGTGGGCTGGGTGAGGGGCGGCATGTCGCTGACCGGCGGCAGGGAGGAGCTGGGGCTGCTGCTGGGCAGGGTCTGAATCACGCTGACCGGGGTGAAGGACTGCGGGGAGGCCTGGAGGCGAGCCGGGTCGCGGTACTCCGACAGGTCGATCCTGCGGCCCAGGCTGGGCTGGGGGGGCTCGCAGGTGGTCTGGTGCCTGTACATGGCCAGCAGGCTCTCCCCGACGCACTTCCACCTGAGCCAGACACAAATCAGCATTACCGCACTGACCCAACGTGCCCTGCGCTCCACTGGTCCTAAAACATTCTGAACATAAATTGCATCACTTCCCCTTCGAGATACAAATGCAAAAGCATTAAATTACATTCATTTAGCAGATACTCTTATCCAGAGTGACTGTTCAATACAAAATAACAGAAGCATATCCAAGCAAGCATCAAAAAGCAATACCCTTACACACAAATCGTATTTCTTCTTCTATGTTTCTGTTTGTAAGTGTAACCAGTACCCCTGAAACTAACGCCACATTATATATTTGCATGCACTTATTTGGAAGTTGCTCTGGGTAAGAGAATCTGCTAAATGAAGTAATGTAATGTAATGTAATATTTAGTATTTGCCTAGCAGGTGTATACTAAACAATGACAAGCCCCAGTCCAGTCTCCGTGAAGCCCACAGAAAGCTGAGGGTGGGCAAGGAGTAAAAGGAGGGCAGAGGACACATACGTGAAGTACGAGATGGGCCGCACCAAGGTCAAGTCGGGCTTTGGCTCACGGGTGGAGAGGGCCTGCCGGCGGCGGCGTAGCTCCAGCCCCTCCTGGACAATGGCCTGGGCCTCCTCTTCATCCACATCCACAGAGTGCACCGACATGTCACTGCAGGAGAACACACACATACAAACACGCACACATTATATTAATCACTTAGCAGACGCTCTTATCCAGAGCGACTTACATAGGTTACAGTTTTACGTTATCCATTTGTACAGCTGAATATTTACTGAGGCATTTCTGGGTCAAGTACATTGCCCAAGGGTACAATGGCAGTGCCCGAGCGGGGAATTGAACCAGCAAACTTTCGGCTACAAGCCCTGCTCCTTACCACTACACCACACTGCTGTCAACACACACACACACACACACACACACACACACACACACACACACACACACACACACACACACACAGAGTGAAGACAGCTCCATCACTGCAGACAGGGTCACTCAATGCTCTCTGCCAACCTCTTCTGTGGATTGCGGCAGAGCCCTGGCAAACCAGCCACAGATGTCAGGGGGGATTACCGTTGGTTTTCTGCCTAGTCCCTGGCCGTATTCTGCCACATTTTTAGAATTCTGTGGTGGAAACTAAAACTCACCATTTCAAGAACATTTGGAAAGAGTCCTTCCTCAGACAGGGCTGCTCCTGGAAGATCCTCTCCTTCAGCACCAGGCCCTTGGTGTAGCAGTGGTCCTTCTCCAGGGCTTTGCAGATGAAATACAGGCAGCCTGGGCCGGAATGAGGACAAACATGAAAGCTCCTCAATCACCCAGGTTCATGTCACTCATAACCCACAAATCCTCCCCAAAGCAACCACAGAAAATAACACTCCTCCTTTGCTTCCTTATATTTACTCCCCAGTTCATGCTTCTTAATTGGCTTCTCAATCACAGGCTGTACAAGTGCTTAATATGACAAGCTTGAGAAAACAATCCCCGCTTCTTCTATCTGCAGGTGTTTAATGTCTTCATGTCAGGCTTGGTTTGTCGAAGATACAGCTCACTGCCTGAGACTGCATTTGGCACTGCTTCACATGAAGAGATCTTTAGGTCTTGTGTCAGTGTGTGTGTGGATGTATGTGTGTGTGCATTGCGTTGGCTGGTCCCCCAGAGGGCCAGTGGGAGGGGCAAAGAGCAGATGACCAGCCACCCAGCAGAGACTCAGAGGCGTATGATGTATAATTGATCACAGCCCTTGCGATACTTGCCCCCTTCTCCGTCTGTCAGTCAACAGACAGAACTGGCAGCCACGGTGACTTTCATCCAGACAGTGAGACATCCTCATTCACCTTATAAAAGACATACTGGTTTCTCTACATAGGTTTACATACAATTATTTCTGTGTCACTGGTTCAATTTATGTGTGTGAAAGCCTGAATCTAAAGCACTGTTAGTCACAAAGGGAATTTTAAAGAAAAATGTTTGTGTATACACTGTTGTAATTCCAACAGTTTTCACAAACTATATACTGGAGTGAAGTCCTCTCATCCGATAAGGGCTTATTTTATAAACAACTATGGCTAAAGCACTTCCAATGCTGACTGACACGCAGGCATACACAGCAAGTACGGTTGCGAATGCAGATGTGTGACTCACAGCTGTAGTCGCTGAGCGTGTAGAGCACGGTGATGAGGTTGTCCAGACAGGGCCAGTGGTCAGGATTGCAGCGCAGGCCCTCCTCAAAGGCGTGCCGTGCCAGAGGGATCCGCACCAGCCGCATGGCCACCTGACCGATCTTGTACCACATGCTCACGTCGGTAGAGTCCAGCAGCACAGCCTGGGGACACGGAGTCGAGAGATACTTTAACACAACCCGCTGGTGACCAGTTACACGACAATGCCTTTCATGTCCGTCTCAGCTCAGACAAAATGTGAGAACCAATGGTTTTTTATCAGAGGGGAAATCATTCTCTCTCTAGCATTCAAGAACACTAAAAATATCATATAGACAGACTGATTGAACTGTCAGGGGAAATTCTCCTTCAAACTGTGTGCCCTCAGCTCCTTTGCTTGCTGTGGTATTATGTTGTTACATCTGTTTTGTTCCAGTTTTGTCCCAGTTTGGCAATACCTCTAGGTAGAACTCCATGGCTGTCTCCAGGTCGTCTCGAAGCACGGCCAGGCTGGCAAGATTTTTGTAGGTGGAGTATTTCAGCATCAGTCCCGGGTGTTTGAGGCCGACCTTCTCATCATCGGAGGGCATCGCCTGGAGAGACAGGAGAGGAGAGATGCGCACCACAACAGAGCTGGAGACAAATATCCACTCATAACACTTAATTACAAGGGTGTTTACAACTGCTGAAATTCACTTACCTCCTTGACAAGTGGGGTCTCAAGGAGTTCATGGTAAGCTTTGGCAGAGTCTTCAAACCGGTCATGCTTTTGAAGATCCAAAGCTTTATGGTACAAAGCAAAAGCCTCAGCTTCCTGTGCAAAGGGGAAGAAAAAAAATAAAACCAACCAATAAACAAAATATGACAAGATGTCATCAGACATTAGGTCAGCTGTCCAGTTCAGTATCACAGAGCAATTGGCACTGAAAAAGTCATTTATGATAAAGCCACCTCTTCAATTGCTGTAAGCATTAACGTTAGGAGATATAGCCTCTAGAACACATGAATTAATGTTTTCACAGCATGTCTCATGCAAAGGTCTTCTTAAAATGGCATGGGGCAATGAAAGAAACCTGCAGTACATTAATTACACAATCACAATAAGAACACTAAAAGGACTTCCCACAGCATAGTCCAGCATTAGCTAACCTCATTAATAGTGCCTTTTCCTCATCTAGTAATAAAATAAAGGTACTCTTGTTATCCTGAGCATTGAGCTAACTATCATTCACTGTGGGAACACTATATTTCCAAGGGCTGCTTAGTTTCATTAAGTAACAAAAACTGCAGAGAACTAACGAAATGTAAATGTGGAGATCACAGGCTTGCCACCGCGGTGTGAATAACGGTGGAGAGACCCGCACCTGAGCCTCCTTGGTTTGGCTCTTGTGAGTTTTCAGGGGGTCCTCGTGCTCGTCCGCAGCCACTGAGGCCGCGTTTAGTGCAGCGATTCGGATCTGGAAGATCGGAGGAGAAAGCAACCATTGCCTTTTCAACCAAAAGCGACATTTCAAAAGCCCATCTCAAAGACATGAGAGGGTAAGCTAGTCAAAACTAGTCTCCTAATAAAAGCTAGCTTTTGACCCCTACACCTAATGGTTCGTGAAACTACTTTGTATCATTAACACTTCTAGACACCTGCCATGTGCCACGTAAATTCTGATTAAATACATTAAGGTGTATCTGCAGATGGTGTGTGACTTTGCTGTTCGTGAATATTACTAAAGTTTTTTTTAAGTAATAACAACAAGTATACGTAGTAACAACAAGTATAGGTATTTTAATATACATTCGCATATTTCAGTATTAACAAGCTGGCTGACTGCCAGACTGAAAATCTGTCTTAATATGTTAGCTAATATTTGCTGATATCTAAGGCAAAATGAATGTAAGTATAAATACCATGATTTACTTGAGCACCATCTAGTTGTCACCATCGACTCCGGATGACAAATCCTACAAAAAGTAAACTTGTGAAACCAATGTATGCTTCGTAAACAACCTGCAACATGCACCTCACCTAGCGAACTAGCTTTATCCATTTACAAATTACGGATAGCACAGTAGCATACTAAAATGTTAACGCGTACTCTGCATTAACTCGCAGGCTAACTCATAACACATGCTTTCCAAGCGTGAATATGTAAAATCACATTACTAGTGAAGCTAGCTGCCCTAGCAGCTAGCTAATAACACAATTGTACAAACTTTATCGCTTTGAATTGTATGAAATTATTAGCAAGCTGGATAGCTAGCGGGCAATTTAGGAGTGGTATGACAACACATAGCTAACTGGGTACAAAGTAAGGATGTAGGCAGCTGGTTGACAAACAATCAAAACAGTACTTATAAACTGGAGATATACTGCGAGCAAACACACTTCCATGTGCATGCATTTTTTGTTTGTTTATTTAGCCACCAAAACAGCTACCGAGCTATCATGAACAATGCCTCTCATAGCTTGCTAATTGGCACCAGCAACTCTAATGCCTGCAAGCTATCAGGGCAGACTATCGAGCTATGCACTCTATACACAAAGATAAAGTGGTAGGAGCTGCTTCTCTGCGATACACACACACGTCTAAACGTAATTATTCGTTAAAATAAACAATTGCTGGACCTACCTGACTGATGCGCAAGTATGTGCTATTGCTTGGCCGACATGTCAGTAAGACAAAATTTCACTGGTCGCCTCACAGTATTCGCCGGTACGAAAGGACCAATCACAAACTTAAATACTCAGGCGAGCGTTCCTTCAGAGAAGAAACTCGTGCGACAAGCCATGTACTGTTCATTATCACATTTCTAAGAACAGGATATTAAAATACCTCCAACTTACCTTGCCGTTATAATGAACTATATTTAAATACAATAAAAGTATCATTTCAATACAAGTCTTCCGTCCTATAACCCTTTTGGACTGCATAAATGAAAAAGTTTTCAAGACTCACCATTACAAGTGCGGAACAAGTGCAATAAAGCTTTACTTTTTAGATCGCTCAAAGACAGCAGAAAACTGCTAGTTTGTGAAACATTATATTATACAACTGTTTTCACACTAAAACATGCAACATTTTGCATATTAATTGAAACCATTGTGAAAAATTTAAAAAGGAAATAACTAAATCCTATTAAGTGTTGCAGGGTAAAAAAGAACCACAAAAGACACAATACAAAACCAATTCTTATTTGACACTTTTTTATTAAAAACCAGTGAGTTCTTCAAATTTATTATGATAATAAAAGCATCCAACATCAGCTCCTGTGCTGATTTTAGATGCGTCTCTTGGCTCTTTCTTCCTGTTTGGAGAAAGGGGGGAAGAGATAAAAATTATTTTTCACAATTGAATTAAACAATAATAATACTCTCTCCTTTAAAAATCATGATGTTGACCCCAAGATTATTCTGTGGTTGAAAGATCTATTCTTTCAACCACAAGAGTACCAGTGTTAATACAACACTAGTCAGACAACCACTCAACCTTCTGTCCGTGGAAGTCACCTTGATGACATCCTCCAGCTTAAGGAGGGTCTGCTGATAGTCGAGCTCCATCCCTGTCAGGTTCTCAGGCTTGACGATCTGCCTCTGTATTCCAGGGCTGCCTGCATCCCTCACCATCTGGAGGAAGTTCTTCTCCTGATGGCATCAGAGCAAGGTGATGTGAAACTCCCTCACAACACAGTTACACAAGAGCCCTGCATCACCAGCGAGACTCTGCATTCAGTGCTCCTTCCTGTTGCCACTGAAGACTTCAAGCTGCTACTTAAAGAGTTCCTGTGATGGCAGATCTTATGAATATTCATGAGCACACAGACCTGGAGAATATTAATATTCAAATACATGAGCTGTTGACATTCATTAATGCACATCATTAATCAGGTAACCTAACAAGTAATGGCCTTACTGCTAATGCATTTTCATAAGCACCTGTCTTCTCCATAACATTTTAGGTTCCATAACACAGGTAGTGTCAACAATACATGTACAGGTCCAGCATCTCTTATTTTTTTAGATATTCCTTGTTTATTCCTTTGTTTAACCCTTATTTTGCCAGGTAGGTCAACTGAGAACTAATTCTCTTTTCCAATGATGACATCTAAAAAAGGTTGCTTGAGTTAACACTGCTGTTGTGGGTTATGCAGACTTGTGACGTCATCCAACATGCATGCAGCTGTAAATATCCTCCTCTGTCTGCACATTCACAGCCTTGCTCTATTTTAGATCTGGGTTAGCACTGGTTTCTCTTGATGGTCTGCGCTCATTCTCTGAGCTACACCTCAGTCTCACCTGTACTCCCAGAAGGAAAGTGAAGGCCAGTCCTGCTTTACCTGCCCTTGCAGTCCTGCCCACCCTGAGGAAGAACAGCAGTGAACACAAACCTTAGGGTGGCAACGACAGGCTCTGACAGCTCATAAACAATTAAACCGAATGTTGAAATATAAACTAACCTTCACAGATCTATCTAACTGTACGCTAGTACACTAGCTTTTCTTGGATACTTACCTGTGGATGTAAGTCCTGATAAACTGAGGTGCATCATAGTTCACAACGCATTTCACACCCTTGATGTCAATGCCCCGGGCTGCAGCATCGGTGCTGATTAACCTGTTAGCAAAGAAAAATATTAAGTCATTAATATAATAAGTCATTAAAGGTCATGGGACTTGACCATTCAGCTCATGTAAGCCTGCCATTCTGACCATAATTCAGATGTAGCAGTGCCACCTCAAAAACAACTTACCCAAAGTCTAAATGCATTACTTGTTTTTGTTATTATTACTGCAATGAAGCCATACTTATGTAGAGAACATACACATACAGTATATACATTACTTGAAAGTAAGGACCTCCAACATTCACTGTCAAAAATACCAGAGCAAATCAGGTGGTAATAAAATTATGGTTAGTTTTGATGAATGCACTAAAGCACACTCACAGCTGGATTTTGCCCTGTTCAAACTCCTTTAGGGTTTTCTTCCTCTCACCAGGGCTGAGCCGTGAGGAAAACTCTGCCACCCGCACACCCCCGAACAGCTGCACCAGCAAGAACAGCCTGCATGAGGGAGAGGGAGGGATAAACCGAGGCCACCGAACAAAAGTATCTTCCAAGAAACATATAAATGAATGGGACAGCAGTCCCTCTTTGAACCTGGCTCGCCTAGGATTCAGAAAGAGAGGAGGACCATGCACTCACCGGTGGGCTCCCTCTCTGGAGTTAGTGAAGCACAGGACTGGACTGAACTTGAGCCGCAGAATAAAGTGGAGGATGAGGAGGGGTTTCTTGCTCAGGGTACAGGGCACATAGTACTCCTGGAGGGGAAGGAGCAACAGCATTTCCTTATGGTTGCTCTGATAGCGAGAAACACTCTTGTTCTGCATTAACAAGCATTCAACAAGCTTGTTCTGCATTAAAATTGCTATTTTTAAAACACACTAGAAATGTATTAGAGAGGGTTTCAACCTCTCATGCTCTGAAAAAGTGTAACATAATTGCATTGTTTGCACTTGGTCTGTGACTCACCGTCAGGCCCTGGGGAAAGTTGAATTTCTCTTGCGGTTGGGGGGGGACGTCTGTGGTGGAAGAGGCCGTAGCTGAAGGACGGCTGTGGGTGGAGCTGAAGAGGCGAGGCTGGTGGAGGCCCAGCTGCTGCAGCTTTTCAGGATTCTGAGTCAGCGTGGCCGAGAACAGCAGCTTCTGAAGCGGCATCTGGGGCTGGAACAGGCTGCCAGGGAACACAAGGCCATCTAAGATGCACGTGAAGGCAAGGAGTGCCTCACACGACACTAGAATTATAGAGGGAAGCCCCATTCTCCTGTCACAGAGAATAAGGTGAAAAGAATCATATAAAGGAATCCCCAGTCAGTGAGAATATACCTCGCTGCTGTAATTGGTCCAGGCTCTGTCCTCCTGAAGATGGAAGCCCCATCAGAGCCACACCAAGGTGCATACACTGCCTTCACCACCTGACTCAGCCACGACTGGTGCATGCTGTCGATCATCCGATCTGCCTCATCAATTATCTACATAAAAACATAGGGACTAATTCAGACAACAACAACCTTACAGGTATCATCTTATTAAAATTAAGATGCCAGTACCTTCACAGTCAGAACTCAACCGTGTGTGAATCGGCATATCAAAGGTCGCTGATAAAAGAGAGGAGTTCCATATTACTCACAAGGAAGCGGAGATGCCGCAGACTGAAATCTGGAGTCTTATTGATGTGGTCGACCAGCCTTCCTGGGGTCGCCACAACGATGTCGGCCAAGCTCCGGGTCCGGCCACCACTGCAGTGAGGAAAGGACGCAGTGACCTATCTGAAGCAGATAATTTCTAAACCACAGGGCATATGGCACAGTGTTCCAACCCCAGTTTAAACCCTTTCCCATCATATGTGTGTTGAGTCATATGTGTGTTTCTCTGTCAGTATGCTGTGCTTCCCCTTCAATGAGAATGCAATACCTAGTCTCTAGGAGGGAGGTCTGCTCAGCAGCAAAGGACTTCTGACCGGCAACCATGACCACCTTCAAGCTGGTGCCCTCGGCATAGGAGCAGAAAACCTTACACACCTGTGAAGGAGAAGAAATTTCAACAAGAGCTATTAGGAAGAGCAGAAGGAGATCCTGCTGGACACAACACTAATCATCTCTTCATTTGATTAGATTCCTCATTCATGCAATATAAAGGATGAAAAGTCCACAGCCCAGAGTGTCTCGTCTCTGATGTTACCTGCTGTGCCAGCTCTTTTGTGGGCAGCACTACCAGAGCCCGGATTTCACGCACCACCCGTTTTGACAAAGCCTGTAAAGACAACCAGGAATTGAGCCGGTACCCTCATGAGCACGCTCAAATGTTACTGCAGAGACACTCTTAGTCTCTCACAGAAGTATTACAATGTGCAATACAACGTATACCTGAATGACAGGGATGACGAATGCCAACGTCTTGCCACTCCCGGTGGGTGCAGACACACATATGTCTCTGGGTCTGTAGCCTCCTCTGCCCACTAGTAGCCCATGGCTTGCACTCTCTAGAATGGCAGGTATGACCTCTGCTTGCACTGCACAGGACAAGACCACAGCATTCTTATTTATGTTGTACCTTACATTCAAACTGGTGGCGACACTGCATCACTTTCACCTTAACTATGATCAGGTTGTCCAAAAGTTTAGTTGCCCATCTTCGTCAACCTAACATCGCTACGCTGTCCATTATCATGTTGTAATGTAATGTTCAGCTGCCCAGGCTGGGTACAGGTCATGACAACCACTGAACAAGTAAAGCATGTGTTCGCACCTGGAAAGAAGTTCTGGATCCCATTGCTCTCCAGTTTCTTCAGTAGCCTGGGGCAGATTCCAGGGACATCCCTGATGGGCACCAAGTTCTTGTTAATATCCCTCTGGACAATGTCCGGCTGAGCAAGCCACTGGGGCAAAACCATCTGGACCTAGGTTGCAAAAAGGAGGTTAAAATACTTTCAGACATAGATATTCCATTGCACTGAGTCATCCTTAAGATGAACGCTTCCATAACACGCAGTACACATTGATTGTGATGACAGGGAGAGGAATTACTACCTTCTGCACTGTTTTTTTCTCAAATCCGCCTAGGATGGTAAACCCAGACTGTGAGGGACTCTTTTCAGAGTTCTCCGCTAACTGCTCCGTCTGTTCCTTTGTTTCTTCCATGCTTTCATCTTCATCACTCTCGTCCTCGTCATCCTCCTCCTGCTCTTCACTGTCCGACTCCTCTGTTTTCTCGACAACAGTTCCTCTCTGCTGCTTTGACTTCCTCTCCACCAGTACAGTCTCCAGCACTGCACCTGAATTGTAAAAAACAGTGTCAACTAGGGATGCACGATGATATCGGCACGGCATCGTTATCGGCCGATAAAAACTTAAGTTAATTATCGGCATCGGCAGATATGAAAATTTCTGCCGATGTGCCTGGCCGATAAGGTGAGGCGTTAACTATGCACACGCGATGACGCTAAATGTTTATTATGAGCGCCAGCAACGAGCTTCAACGTGTCAGTTGTATGGAAGTATTTCAAAATATCTGAAACAGATAACAAAATTGCTATTTGCAATGCTTGTAAAGTACCAGTGATGCGAGGAGGGGTAAAATAAATAGCTAAGTTTCTCACTCTGGGAGGATCCTTGCTGCGTGCTGCTAAGCTTTTCTCTGCTTCTGGAGGGGCGTGCGACCATTTTTAAATAACGTCGCTCCGTAAGGAGAGAATGCGATTTGAAATGAAACAAGACCGCCCGCAATCGCCGAGCTCATGCTTTGGGACTCGAACGGAGGTCCTAATGGTTTCAACCGACCCCCTAGCTAGGTTTCTCACCCTGGGAGGATGTTGGCTGTGTGCTGCTAACCTGCTGTTTGCTTCCGGAGGGGCGTGAGGCTATTGTATTGTGGCTCAGTAAGTAGAGAATGCGATTTGAAATTAAACAAGACCGCCCGCGATTGCCGAGCTCGTGCTTTGGGACTCGAATGGAGGTCCTAATGGTTTCGATCGACCCCTTGCTGAGTTGACCCTGGGAGGATCCTGGCGGTGTGCTGCTAAGCTTTTCTCTGCCTCTGGAGGGGGCGTGAGAAAATCTTTAAATAACGCGGCTCCGGAAGCAGAGACAGCAATGGAAAATGAGACAACCCGCAATCGCCTAGTTCCTGCTTTGGGACTCGAACAGAGGGCGTAATTTTTGTGTTTGTACACTTACACAACGACACTGAACAGCAAATAAAGTCTGTAACTTTATTGTGTCTCTGCTCATTCAAAATAAATATCGCGGCTCCATAAGGAGAGAATGCGATGGGAAATAAGACAGGGATCATAATAAGACAGATAAGCTTCTCTCTGCTTCCGGAGGGGAGTGAGACCATTTTTAAATTACGCGGCATCTATATATATATAAATATATATATATATATATATATACACACACACACACACACACACACACACACACACTATATCGGTATCGGCATCGGCAATCGGCCAAAATGAGTTTGAAAATATCGGCACATCGGATATCAGCAAAAATCCAACATTGTGCATCCCTAGTGTCAACCAACCAGCAACTATGACAACAACATGTTTTTTGTGTTAAATACATCAATATTTAACAATGCAAAAACCAAATTCATAAGCCTGAAGCTCATTTCAACAAAACATAAATCACATATAAGTAGTACATCTTATACCTGAGTCACTGCTCTCTGGCTCATTGTGTTCTGTTTTCGTGCCTTTCCTTTTCTTTTTTTTGCCTGACAAGCTCCTCTCTGCCGTCTGTGTGTTTGCACTCAAGTCCTCACAATCTGGTTCACTGGATTCCTGGTTAACCCCTTTGCTCTTCTTTTTCTGTACTTTTTCTGCAGCGTCCTGGTCATTCTGTTGTTTTTTCCTCTTCTTTGAGGTGGTGCCACCCTTGGCAGAGAGCTCAGGGTTCCCTTCCTCTGCAATTTTTGAATTCTGCTGTTGCCTCGCTCTAGCTTGCTCATGCAGCTTTGCCAGCAGGGCTTTAGATCGTGACTCACTGGTAGATCCATCGTTGTCATTCTCATCTCCCAAGTACCTGCGAAAACATAAGAAAGCAGGCTTAAAAGTAGAAAAGGCTTAAAAGGCTTAAAAGTAAGCAGATATAAAAACAGGTCTCCTTCAAAACTAAAACACAGGAGATAATTTATCTTTGTCATTTAAAAATACACTTGCATCCATTTGCATCCACGTTAGTATATTAAGTCAAACTGGTCTATTATTTTGTTCGCTACCATTTTCCAGCTGTCAAGGAAGCTAGGTACAAGTACTGTACTTCGAACAGCCATGGTTTAAGGGTCAGTACCGAGTAGCTAACGTTATTATACAGTATTACACTGCCCAAATACACAACAGACATACGTACCTATTTATAGCGAAGAGTGACATCTTCAAATACTGCTGATTGTGAAAATGTACAGGAAGTACAAATAAATAACACAAGTGTAGCAAGATAGCTAGCAAAGTTAGCTACCAAATCAAATAACGAAGGCAGAGATCAGTGACAAGCACTAGTCAAAACATATCTGAATTTGTAAAAATCATATTATTTTATGACTGTTTCCTACTGTACAGATTACACATTCATTGCGTTAAATTAGCTTATTGGCTATGTGTCACCAGCTCCCCACTCGGCTAACTCGTTTTCTGCTAAACGCGGCACAACCATGTGGATACTGTGTCTGTCACGTGACATTTTCAGGCCGCGAGTGATGACGCAAAGTCGCTTGTCGATGACAAAATGTTTAGAAACAAATCTATTTATATTTCTTATTTGTCTGTATATTATCGTATATTTTTTATTTACAGTTTCTTTGAATATATGTATGATAATTAAATTTATATTATTAAAAATGACGTTTGTCTTAATCTATTTCGTTTTGGTACGTTTTCTGTTCGTTGACATTCATTGGCGGAGTCTTCTGGTGACGCAAACCAATGAATGTGAAGCTTCGACGTTTAAACTCCGAAACAAAATTCGAATCAGTGTTATCGTGCAAGTAGGAAGCGTTAGCTAAACAATCGAGGGATATTGCCACTTTAGGGCCGTTGTGAAAGAAAATGACAGAAGAATCTGCAGTTAAAGTCTGCGTCAGGATTCGGCCATTAATACAAAGGTTAGATCGTCTTATCTGTCGTTACACTGTTGCCAACGTTAGGGTTTACATCGGATAGTTTCATAAGATGCATGTCTGAAGAAAGTTAACGTAACGCTAGCTAGCAGCCTGGTTTGGCTAATGCGCCTTGATATAATCAACTAAGAACATACACAGTTTTAATTGAGTTTGCTATGCAACTAAGATGTTATGAAAAATTGTTAGCAAACGTTATCTATATAGGATGCTTACAGCTTAATTTATTGTATTTCAGTTGGCAAATAGCCAGTTATGACGTTACTTAAAAAGTAAGTTCTGTTCGAGCTTGAAACTGAAATCCGACATTTTGGCCCGCTTTGATACCCGAACCGCACCTGGCCCAAGGCCGACCTTACGGTGCTGGGGTGGGGTGGTCGCTGAAAACGCTTGTCATTACCAAATAGACTCTTGGTAATACTGAAATGAAATCAAAATCATGTTACATCATTGTCATTTAGCAGACGCTATTATCCAGAGCAACTTGGATACAGTAGGTTAGTTTTATTCATTTAGGCAACTGTGGGTTAAGTTCCCAAGGGTACAGCAGCAGTACGGTAGTTTTAAAACATTATTTCTCTTTAGTGTATACAGTATGTATCATTAATTAAATAATTGATTACATTAGCGCATTAAAAATTTGACATCCAGAAACGAGCCGCAGTGCTGTAACGCTATTATAGGCCCTAAACCGATCATTTTGGTCGGGTTCAGGGTTGTACTTAAAACCATTTGAAATGAGAATTTCCAATCTACGACTCGTCAGAAAGATTAGTACTGTAGCTAATTATTATAGCTGCTATTCCACCCAGCAAAGTTATTTAATATGTTGTTTAAATATTGATATTGGCACCAAATTGTTGACATTCGAACAAAAGGTACGTTTCAAGTTAGAAGTAAAGTGCAGAGGTTTGTTTTCGGCTCAAGGTGATTTGGTCGCTAGCAAGCTACCTACTCTGACTTTAAATGGAATGGCATTGGAATAGCCTTTCTCCTTTTCTTCGCTTCAAACAGGGAAGAAGCAAGTGCGGAAAGCGCAGAGCAAGTCCCTTTGTACTGGAAAGCTGATAAACAAACTGTATGTCAGATCGATGATGGCAATGTTTCTAAGAGTTTCAGTTTTGGTAAGTTGAGTACATTACATTATATTATTGGCGTTTAGTAGATGCTTTCGTTAAGAGTGACCTACATCAGTTAGAATGTTTACAATGTTTATACATCTAGATATTTAGTGAGGCAATTCTGGGTTAAGTACCTTGCCCAGGGGTACAGCAGCAGCGCTCCAGCAGGAAATTGAACTGGCAGCCTTTCGGTTACGAGTTAACCTGCTCCTTGCCACTATGATAGACTGTGCTGAGTAGCTGCTAACGTGGTTTAGTACTGAATTGACAATGTAGAATGTGATTAATCACTGTCGTACAGCAGCTGTTGTAGCATTAGTAGCTAGTGTTTTGCATAAATGCATTTAAATATAACTTACATCAATACATAGGGAAATTCCATGACAGACTAAAGCATGGAACGCACCCAACATACACACTGCTCTTGCAAATAAAATCACCTGTAAAGGGGTGATTTCCAGAGCTTTGCAATGATGCTTACGATTTCTTTGTGTTTTACTGGTTGCTCTCCCAGGCAAGATATTTTGATCTACTTTGGAATTCCTTTACACCATTCTACCGATGGTATGCTGGGATGGAGTTTGTGTAGTGCCTTTTAAAAATACATATGCAAACCAATTGTAATTGTACTATTTCTCTCTTCTTTACATTACAGACAGAGTCTTTACTGCTGAAGAATCGACCAATCAGCTTTACCAAGACATTGCAAAGCCACTTGTTGTCTCTGCAGTTGAAGGCTACAATGGTAAGGGTTTTGGAGTTCAATAGCCTAATTGAGCACATGGCTGTCCTTTTTTGGGGGGAATTTTCATGTAATGCTTGACATGACCTGTAACATTTGTATTTTCTTCAGGTTCAATTTAAAATGCTTTCAACAATGTATTTCATTCCTTTTCACAGGGACAATATTTGCCTACGGGCAAACGTCATCTGGAAAGACTTTTACCATGATGGGGAGCAGTCATGAGCCTGGAGTGATACCGTTGGCCATGGAAGATGTCTTCAAGACTATTAAAAATGTGAGCCCTCTGCAAATGCACCGATTCTTAAAGTGATATTAAAAAAAAAAGCTGGATGTCATAGATGACCTTTCACTCATTTCTTTCTTTAAGTGTCCAAAGAAGGAGTTCCTTCTGAGAGTATCCTACATGGAGATCTACAATGAGACAGTTACAGACCTGCTCTGTGATAGTTGGAAAAGGAAGCCATTGGAAATTCGTGAAGGGAACTATGTAAGTGAACTTGAACCCTAGCTGAGTTTTTTAAATGCTACTGTGCCCTTGTGTATGTACATCTAGGTGCATATTTGTAAGACCTTGTGTAAAATGTCTCTGCAGAAAAATGTTTATGTGGCTGATCTGACTGAGGAATTGGTTACGTCTGCTGAACAAGCAATCAGCTGGATCAAAAAAGGCGAAAGTGAGTGCATTTTTAAAATCAATGCTGAGACTATTGACATTATTTTCCAACATTTATTGCAAAAATGCTTGTTAGCGTTCTTTTAAAAGTAGTCTTCAATGTAACTCTTTTAGAAAATCGACATTATGGGAAGACCAAAATGAACCAGCGCAGCAGTCGGTCTCACACCATTTTCCGAATGGTAAGTAATTAGCCATTGTGAACGATGACAGCAATTAGGCTGTTTATGTGCACCACTTATGTATTTTATGTCTCTTAGATTTTGGAAAGTCGTGAGAGAAGTGACCCTGCCGCGGGTGAAAATGCAGACGGTGCCATCATTGTGTCACATCTGGTAAAGTGGCATGAGTTCATACACTTGCCTGTGCTCTGAGAAAATTGTTTGCACAGTGTGTTTTCCATTGTGTCATTCATTCCCCCTCTTGTTCAACAGAACTTGGTTGACCTGGCTGGTGCTGAAAGGGCAAGTCAGACAGGAGCTGAAGGTAAGGAGTGCCTGTTGGTATAATGCACAAAAGAATTTTGTGGGTGCCTGGTTTTTGATTTTGTTCTGATAAATATGTATACTGCAATATTGTGACTTTTTTTTCCCTTTCCCCAAAGATGACTGAGAAATGGAGTACACCTGCATCAAAGTGGTAACAAATATTATGGTTTGTTGTAGGGGCACGACTCAAAGAAGGATGCAATATAAATCGGAGTTTATTCACTCTTGGGCAAGTGATCAAGAAGTTATCTGATGAAAATCAGGGGTAAGACTTTTAAATTTGTAGGGTATAGTTATACACTTTTAATTGGGTGATGTGTCTTGTTTTACTGCAGTGGTTTGACTGTTTTACATTTGCTTCTTTCGTTCAGCGGCTTCACAAATTACAGGGACAGTAAACTTACCCGAATTCTCCAAAACTCACTGGGTGGCAATGCTAAAACTGTGATCATCTGCACCATTACTCCAGCTACTGTAGATGAGACACTTAGCACTCTGCAGGTGGGAACAAATATCCAATGTGCCATCCAGAGCAATTCTCAGTTTGGGAATCTTGACTTCAAGTCAACTGACCTGTTGTGCGATTTTCCCCCTTTGCTCTCATCTAGTTTGCCAGTACAGCAAAGCGCATGAAAAACGACCCTCATGTCACAGAGGTTTCGGATGATGGAGCTCTGTTGAGAAGATACAGAAACGAAATTGTGGATCTCAAAAGGCGTCTACATGAGGCAAGTTATCCCAGTATTGATACTTAGTCAATCAGTGATGCGTCACTCCCAACCAATTGCACTTAGGCAGAGCTGCCCAAAAAACAGCCCCAACCAAAGCAGTCTTACCTGAAGATGTGATGTCTCTAACTCAATCTGAATCTGTAGAGCTAGAAGGATATCGCATCTATGAAGTCTCTCTGTGGACAGGATCACTTGCACAAGATTGTGCTTTGGGACAGATTTGTGTCTGAACTGCACTTCTCAACCCCCTGTTTTGTATGTGTCTCTCTTCAGGTGTCATCAGTTACGCAGACAACTGTAACGGAGAAAGAGGTTTTGGCCCAGTTGCTGCAAGAAAAGGATCAACTCCAAAGAGAACAAGAAGACAGGATTAGAAACCTGACTAGAATCATTGTCACCTCTAAAAACTTTGATGCTGTTGAAAAGAAGGTGATTTTATGTAGATGTCACAGAGAAAAGCTGGACCTGGCTGATGAGCAATTTATAAAGTATTTTTTTTTCTTTTGCCAGTTAAATTTAATTTTATAACATTGCCTAAAATATGCTGTTGTGCTTTGCAGATTCCAAAGAGAAGAGTTACATGGGGAGGCAAGCTTCTGAGGTCTGTGCAGCCAGATGACTTTCATATTGGTGATTCAGAGTTTGGTGCCCCGGAGCCATTCGTCAAAAAGAGAAAAACTGACCTGTCTACATTGCCTGAAAATGATGAGGGTGAGTTTTTTGCTGAATTGGCAAACTTGAATTTGCACAGATATAAAGATGCCTTTCTTATTTCTGTTTTGGGTAATTCTCATTCACCTCATGCTAAATGCCTGCAGTAATCACTATTTGCTTGTGTTGAAACAGATGGTGAAGAGTTTACTTCTGGCTGGGAAGTCCCAGAAGACCTCCCGTTTGACATTGAAATGAATCAGAGCAATGTGACCATGCGCAGTTTATGCTTCTCGGACAGGTCAGCAAAGATCAGACCCTTTACTCTTAGTATGTTATTTAGAGCTGCTGGCTGTTGTGTTGGCATTCTGAATCAAGCATCAATTGAATGTACTGATCTGTCTTCTCTTCAGTGATTTTGTCTCCCCCGTTCGGGCGGATGAACTGTCAGAGAAGATAGCCAGCCTGGAGCTGCAGCTACAGACGGAGACACAGCAGAAACAGGAAGCTGCGGAGATGAGTGCATCACTGGAGAGGAGGGTGGCTGAGCTGGAGAGACAGCTTGAGGCCAAAGCACAGGAAATACCCCACGATGTACAGGAGGAGGTGGGCAACAGTCAGGAATTTAAGGACACCTGGTTGGCTTTTGCATGGCCACCAATGCACATACATTTGCACCTTTCACTCTGTATTCTAATGTGAATTAATTCTTGTGCTTTTGCAGTACAAGAAGGATCTGGGAGATACTATCCAACTGTGTGAGGCACTTGTGTCTGAAAAGGTAAGCATGCTTTTTCCTGGAAAAGTAATGTTGGATAGGTCCTGCTTACTTCATTTCATTTGGAATACGATATTTCTTCTCTCACAGAACATACTTACTGCTGAGCGTGATCTCCTTCAGCGGGAGTATGATGTGTTGCGGGAGGAGAACCAGATCTTGACACAGGAGAAGGAGCACCTTCAGAAGGAAATTGAAGAGCAGAGAGAGTTACAGGAGTTCAGAGAACTGGAACAAGAGAGCACTAAACAATGCGAGGTGACTTTTGCCAAGGGGTGTCTATGCTTGTAAACCTTTGTGTTACCATATCAAACTGCCATCCTCTTCCTTTCCTGGCTTATTTATTGATCTTATATCATTACATTTATTGTATTTTACAATCACCTTTTGTTTGATTTCTTTGGATTGTTCAAGATCAAAATTACTGATCCATATGTGGCTGTGGGTGATTGATTTTTTTTTTTTTTTTTTTTTGGAGGAGTGGGTTCTTTGATCTGCATGAATAAGGGGTGCTGGGCTTTCTGCTGCTTTCTAACCTCATTTGGCTGTCTGCTTATTGATTTACCCCCACAGACTGAGCTAGTGAATGAGATCTCCAGTTTAAAGACAGCAGCAGAGAAATCTGCCATATCTATCCAAAAGCTTGAGGTGAGGCTAATACAAGTGTCTTTTCAGCGAGGGAGGGGGTGGTATAAGGCATGTGTTGCATGGCAGCCTTGCTTTGCCAACAAACTTAGGTGAAACCTTTGCTTCCTTTCTCGAAGCATACATCTAGCATGTGCATGTTAATAAAGCTAGGGTTTCAGCAGCGAAACTTGCATGGCTCAAGTTTTGATTTTTTTCTTTAAATAACTGGCCAGAAACCCATTTTGGTTGAGGTTTTTTTTGTCTTCCAGATTGATGTGTGTGAGCTTCTATTCATTGATCTCTTTCTGGTGTTTTAAGGCTGATATGGCTGCACTGTCAGCTGAACTGAAAAGGAAGGAGGAGTGGATAGAAGAACTGCAGAATCTTGTAAGTTTTTTTTTTTTTTTTTTTTTTTTTTTTTTTTTTAAAGGGTAGTTTTTTGAGTGCATTTATCAAACTGCTCATAACCAAAAATGCCTGGTTAGCAAAAATATTAGCGTGGATGATGTATTTTTATATGAAGCCATTGCTAATAGGACACCACTTGGCTATGTCAGACTCATCACGCTGTTGGATGTGTCTTGCAGAATGACAAGGACTTGGTTCAGCAGATACAGCAGTTGAAACAATCTCTGCAGGATGCAGAGACTCTGAGTATTGACACAAAGAAGGAATGGGCCTTCCTGCGCAGTGAGAATCTCTCACTGAAGGAGAGGGATGTAAGTGCCTGTCCCCTCTCCCTTTGGATTTCTGTGACTTAAGTGATGGAAACTGATGACTGTGTGCCATGTTCTTTCCTCCCTCAGACAACAATGACTGCGGACTACGAGAAGATGAAGGCAGAGGTGACTGCCCTGTCCAGGAAGCTGGAGGCAGAAAATGCTCGCTTTAAGAAGATGCAGGCAGATCTGCAGAAGGAACTACAAGGGGCATTTGAGGAGAACACCAAGCTGACCACCCTTCTGGATGGAAAAGTCCCCAGAAGTATGTCTCCTTGTTTCTCTAAGTTTTATTTTGTTTAATAGCAGTGACCTCTTCATATAACATTAACTCCCAAAATGTCTCTTCGCTGCCCTCTTCCCAGATCTCATTGACAGCGTTCAACTGGAAAGAACAGTCTCTGATCTGAAGAAAGAGCTTGAGGCGTACCAGGAGCGGGAGAGGTCCTTGCAGACTAAGCTGGAGGAGCTGGAGGCACTCAAGGACCTCCCAGCCCAAGTGGACAATTTAAACAAAAAGGTCATTGTCTCTTACAGAGCTTTCTTGCAATTGATATCAATACCTGAGAAGCAGAGGCAGAAAACTGGTTCTTGAGGCACGGACTGGTTATTGGTTCGTGGTACTTTATTTAAAAATATTTGAATTTACTGTCATGGGAATCATGGGTGATTTGACTTCAAATCCTGCGAAGCAGTTCTGAGTAACAAATCTGAGATGCTATGAAAACGAGAACCAGCGAAGTCCTTGCAGTTGCCTGGCCGTAAGGCACAATAGCATCATAGGCCCATGTAAGCACATGACAGCTGCGTTGGAAATTCACATGCATATCTTCATCCATTAAATCTTGGCTTGTTCTCTGACTCAACAGATTTGCAGCCTTACTGAAGAGCTTGTGGCTGTCCAGGCTGAGAGGGATGGTCTGCTGTCTGCTCAGGCTGGCACTGATGCAGAAATGCAGAGACTGACAGGGGAGGCTCAGCAAGCCCAGGATGAGCTGGCTGACACACGAGCCAAGCTGAGTGATGCAGAGATGAGGGGAGACCATATGACCCAACAGCACTTGGACGCCACCAAAAAGCTTGAGGGGCTGGGAGCAGAGTTGGAGCACCTCAGAGAGGAAAAACAGCAGCTTCTCAGCACCTTTGAAGAACTAAATTTGAATGTTAGTAGTCAATTCTCTGATTTTTGCACTCAACCAAAGACTGTTTCTGTTTTCATTGGCCGATCTGTGTATCTTTGTATGTCTCCATTTATATCAAAGGTATACACAAATGACATGTTAACTTTTTATAGCCAAGTTGCATTGAAGAGGGAAAATTATGCAGTGTTTGCTATTGTTCTTACTTTGAATTTTTCATGACTTTCTAGTTGGAGAAGAGCAGAGAAAATGAGAGGTCTATTGAAGAAAAGCTATGTGAACAACAGCTTTTAGTGAAAGACTTGGAGAAGAAAATTGTCGACGATCAACAGTCATTCAAGCACACAGAAGAGCACTTCAGTGATCTTTCTAAACAACATCAAGACCAGGTACTGTGTACACACAGTGTAGGCGTGCATTTCTTATTTTACAGTAGCAGAATATAGTTGTGAGTGTTGGGCAGCTGTCACTGTGATCACGATCCCCACAGTATTCCATTTCTCTGGATCTGAGAAGCCTTCTCTAGCGGAATCTCATTTTACAAATAATGCTCACCAACAATCTGACAGTCAAATTCTACAAGATGAATATTAGTAGGCTGGATTAATTTTGAGTGACAAATTTCTGTGCTCTTCAGTCTGGGGTTGAAGTAAAAAAAAAAAAACAACAAATGAATCACGACATGGGGTCTTTAAATCTGATAAACAGATCCAGCAGCTGGTTGTGGAGCTGGAGGGAGTGAGAGAGGAGAGGAGCCAGATGGAAAAAAATCTGCAGAGGAACATGGAGATGGTGAGGGCATGTTGGCCTTTATCTGATCTGACTGACTTGAACTGAATAAAATGCTGACTTATAAAAATGATTACCAAAAGTACAATGTGGATCTTTAAGGCATTTATACATGTTCTGCTCCTGTGGTTTGTTTTGCACTGAGACAGACATCCATATATAAAGGAATAACCAAATTAATGTTTCTGCGGACTCAAGTTTCAGAATTTAGGAGTGGAGACCGTGCTTATAACAATGGGTTCATGCTTCAGATGATTAATCACAAGCATTAAAGTCATCAGTGAAACTTTTAGGAGCTCTGTCTGAATGATTTTGTTTGTTCCGTCTGAATAGATAAAGCAACTGAATGAAGAGCTGGAGTCGGTGCGCAGTGAAAGAGATGCTCTCCAGTCTGAGAGAACAGGCGCTGCTCAGATACCAGAGGAGGAACTGGAGAAGTTCCGCTCACACTTGACCTCCATCACCGAGGAGAGAGACCAGCTCCAGCAGATACTGGAGGGAGTGAGAGAGGAAAGGAGCCAGCTGAACAGAGACTTGCAGGAGAAGGAGGAGATGGTGAGAGCTGGCAGTACGGCTGTTATGGCTGAACCTTGATTATTGGTCAGGAAAAACAGTGATGAACATCATTCCCTGGGTGTGGAATTAAAGAGGAATGTTCTGTTTGCAGGTTGTACAGATCCAGGAGGAGCTGAGACAGCAACAGCATCTACAGTCTGAACAGCAGACCCTGAGAGAGCAGGAACAAGCTCAACTCCAGCAGCAAGTAAGTCATCATGGGTATTTTTCTTCTCCTTGAGGTTGTCTTGCTTGTGATGTATGATTAGATTTAAATCTGATCATGATGATGTGTGTTCTGCTCAGAGCCAGCAACAGCATGAGGAACTGGAGGGAATGAAAGAAGAAAGAAGCCAGCTGAAGAGTGACCTCCAGGAGAAGGAGGAGATGGTGAGAGCTGCCACTCCTGCTGTTATCACTGAATCTTGATTGACATTCCCTCATTGTTTTTCCTCCTGACATCAGTGACTGGGCTTGAATTTGACGAGAGAATCCCTGTTTTTAGTTGGTACAGGTCCAGGAGGAACTGAGACAGCAACAGCATCTCAACTCCGAAAAGCAGGCCCTGAGAGAGGGAGACCAAGTTCAACTCCAACAACAAGTAAGTGCTTAAGGTTATTTTTTATTCTGTGTTGAAAGATTATTTCTGTGGGATTGGTTTAAAGTATGATTTTGGATGTTCCTTCTGCTCAGATCCAGCAGCTGAGTGAGGAGCTGGAGGGAGTGAAGGAAGAGAAGAACCAGCTAAAGGTTGATCTGCAGGAGAATGTGGAGATGGTGAGGAAGCATACGATTATACCTTGGTGTTTTTGAACGTGACCCCGCTCTGCAGAACAGTAGATGGGGAAGACACGTTTATGGGAAGTGCTCCATGTTGTGTTTACGCTGAGATTCTGAGTATATGCTGTATTTCTCAGATGATTGAAAATCAGGAAGAACTGAGAGCAGCTCAAGAGAAAATCAGAAAGCAGCAAGAAACTGTGAAAGACCTGGAGACTCAGATTTCCCAGCTTCAGGCAAGGCTGCTGAATAGCAATGTGGCTGAAGACAACCTAGCTGACCTGGAGAACCTCAACGATAAAGTAAGATGTCTGTGCAAAGGAATAGCTTGTCAGCTTGCAACTTTTAGGATCCAAGTTTCATGTTGGACTTGCTTGACCGCTCTTCACAGATAAAGAAACTGAATGAGGAGCTGGAGTCGGTACGCAGTGAGAGAGACGCGCTCCAGTCTGAGAGAACAGGCGCTGCTCAGATACCAGAGGAGGAGCTGGAGAAGTTCCGCTCACACTTGGCCTCTCTCACTGAGGAGAGAGACCAGCTCCAGCAGATACTGGAGGGAGTGAGAGAGGAGAGGAGCCAGCTGAACAGGGACTTGCAGGAGAAGGAGGAGATGGTGAGAGCTGAACCTTCATGCTTCTTCATTGTTTTTCTTGACATTAACGGGCTGTGGAATTAAGGAGAAAGGTTCTGTGTTCAGGTTGTACAGGTCCAGGAGGAACTGAGACAGCAGCAGCATCTGAACTCAGAACAGCAGGCCCTGAGAGAGGAAGAGCAAGCTCAACTCCAACAGCAAGTAAGTCACAAAGGGTATTTTCCAATGTCTTTGTTTTTCATGGAAATTTTCTGCTGGAATGTGTCCTCAGTTTGGATCAGACCCATCAGTGATTCCTGATCTTCCTAATCTTTAAACAAGTCCTTAATCACTGCCTCATACTGGCTTTTTTAACCTTGATTTGATTTCAGACATTTTCATTTTGAAGTACAGTTTACATAAGGTTTTAGCTTGGAAAGGTAAAGGATAAAAGGATATAAACAAGTTGAAGAATGTTTAAAAGGTTCAAGGAATGTTACAGGGTTCAGTTTTAGTTCATTACAAGCTTCTTTTTTTAATCTGTTGAAAAGGGGCTAGTTCAATTGATGGTGAAAAGAATAAAAGGCTCAGAGGGAAAATGACAGTGTGTAAGAAACCTATTATTCTCATTAATTCTCGTAAATCCCCATGTTGAAAATTCCTTGAATTTTACAACTGTAGTTACTTCGAGTATAGGATTAGTTTTAAATTTTGATCTTGATGTTGTGTGTTCTGCTCAGATCCAGCAGCTGGGTGAGGAACTGCAGGGAATGAGAGATGAGGGGAGTCAGCTGAAGAGTGACCTCCAGGAGAGGGAGGAGATGGTGAGTGCTGGCACCACTGAACCTTGATGTTGTTTGATGTCAGAAGGGAAAACGATGAGGAAGCATCAGTCGCTAGGCATAAATTAGAGGAGAAATTTCCTGTTTTCAGTTGCTACAGGTCCAGGAGGAACTGAGACAGCAACATCTCAGCTTAGAGCAGCAGGCTCTGAGGGAGCAGGAGCAAGCTCAACTCCAGCAGCAAGTAAGTCCTCAAGGTTCTTTTTTATCACGTATTGGAAAATGATTTCTCTAGGATTGGTTTAAAATGTGACTTTGGATGATGTGCTTCCTGTTCAGATCCAGCAGCTGGGTGAGGAACTGGAGCGAATGAGAGATGAAAAGAGCCAGCTGAAGAGTGACCTCCAGGAGAAGGAGGAGATGGTGAGAGCTGGCACTACTGCTGTTATCACTGAACCTTGATTAGTGTTTTCATCATTGTTTTTCCTCCTGACATCAGTCACAGAGTATGCATTTGAGAAGAAAATTCATGTTTTCAGTTGGTACAGGTCCAGGAGGAGCTAAGGCAGCAACAGCATCTCAACTCCGAACAGCAGGCTGTGAGAGAGGACGGGCAAGCTCAACTCCAGCAGAGAGTAAGTCCTCAGTCAGGTCTGAAATGAACTTTTTGGTCCACCAGCCAAGGTGGCTCGTAGATATATAAATTCACCAACCAGTTGGATTTTTTATGAGCCAAAATAAATTATTGCATTTTTAAAAATGGTAGAGCTGTAGAGTTGTTATGCAATACTGCAACTGTTAGCCATTTTAGTTTGTCTTGAATTCATATTAACAGTCTAGGTAATGACAAATTGATTTCAAAATGAGCTCTTCTATTTGAACTTCTTCATCAGACAGTTTATTCAACTATGGTTTTGTTTCAATTTAGGGTGTTGTGGATTCACTGTCCAAGAGATTCTTGCATTACAACTGACCTTTATATACCTTAATGAACAATACTTTTCATTCCTGTGAGTGCTCCACAGTGACAGGCCTTTCTTTTCATCCAATCTACAAAGATTACATTGTTCCATTATTAGTTAT
Source organism: Megalops atlanticus (assembly GCA_019176425.1). Lineage (NCBI taxonomy): Eukaryota > Metazoa > Chordata > Actinopteri > Elopiformes > Megalopidae > Megalops > Megalops atlanticus. Next base: position 9,913,249 of record CM032878.1, read on the forward strand.
AATTTTGATTCAAACCTATTGATCATTCACATTAATGTTCCTTTATGTGGTAGGTAGTTTATTAAACCATCAATTGTCCTGAGAACGTAACCAATCAATTAACCAATTAGAGTGAATCAAGCTACATTTTAGCTGCGTACTCAGAGGCACAAATCTAAGCAGCTATCAAAATATGCCATGTGACAGTCATGGTAAAGGGTAGATGACTACGTCTCAGACTAAAAGTATGAAATTAGTTGCCAAACCAAGCCAAATCTGCTTGCAATAGAAGAATTTGCATCACACTGTCACATGTAGCTTGTGATTGGACAACACTAGACTGTACGGAGATGACCAAAATGAGATTCACAACTCAACATGACAGAAGGGTCCTGCCATTGACTTGACAACAACATAGAAAAAGTACTGAAAGTGGCATGTATTTAAGATGCAAGATGAATCATACAAGGTTTCAATGACTAAGAAGTAGGCTGTGAATTTTATTTATTCACTAAGCATATGCCCGAGCAGCTAGTGGCCCTGTGACTCTAAACCGCCAAAGAGAAAGTATAGCTACATTGGCAGACTGGTGTGTGTTAATTGTGGACCCTGCCTCAAGGTTCTTTTTTTCTCACTTTTCATTTCTCACTTGTTAGAAAATTATGTCTGTAGGATTGCGTTAAAATGTAATTTTGACTGTTGTTCCTTCTGCTTAGATCCAGCAGCTGGATGAAGAGCTGGAGGGGTTGAGAGAGGAGAAGAAGCAGCTGAAGACTGACCTGCAGGAGAATGTAGAGATGGTGAGGAAGAGTTTCATTATAATGGTGTTTTTGAACATGACTTCGTTCTGCAAGACGGGATGGGAAAGACACTTATGGGAAATGCTGTATCTTGTGCTGTTTATGTTGAGTTACTGAGTATATGCTGTATTTCTCAGATGATTGAAAATCAGGAAGAACTGAGAGCAGCTCAAGAGAAAATCAAAAAGCAGCAAGAAACTGTGAAAGACCTGGAGACTCAGATTTCCCAGCTTCAGGCAAGGCTGCTGAATAGCAATGTGGCTGAAGACAACCTAGCTGACCTGGAGAACCTCAATGATAAAGTAAGATGTCTGTGCAAAGGAGTAGCTTGTCATCTTGCAATTTTTAGGATCCAAGTTTCACGTTGGATTTGCTTGACCGCTCTTCACAGATAAAGCAACTGAATGAGCAGCTGGAGTCGGTGCGCAGTGAGAGAGACGCGCTCCAGTCTGAGAGAACAGGCACAGCTCAGATACCAGAGGAGGAGCTGGAGAAGTTCCGCTCACACTTGTCCTCCATCACCGAGGAGAGAGACCAGCTCCAGCAGATACTGGAGGGAGTGAGAGAGGAGAGGAGCCAGCTGAACAGGGACTTGCAGGAGAAGGAGGAGATGGTGAGAGCTGGCAGTACGGCTGTTATGGCTGAACCTTGATCATTGGTTCATCATCGTTTTTCCTGACATCATTCCCTGGGTGTGGAATTAAAGAGGAATGTTCTGTTTTCAGGTTGTACAGATCCAGGAGGAGCTGAGACAGCAACAGCATCTGAACTCAGAACAGCAGGCCCTGAGGGAGGAACAGCAAGCTCAACTCCAACAGCAAGTAAGTCACAAAGGGTATTTTTCTTCTATAAGCAAGACAACTTTATTGAGGGTTGCAAAATGTGGGGTGGGAGGGATGGTATTTCTGTTCTCAATTTTCCATGGAAATTTCTCAGGAATTCTGAACATGTGAGCATGCTATATCCTCAGTTTGGATCAGGCCCACCTGTGAAATTAACAGAGAGAGATTCCTGATCTTTAAACAAGACCCTAATTGCTGGATCATATGGTTTTTATTCATAAACTTCCTTGAACAGACATGTCCTGAGTTGTGACATTTTGGATCAGCATCAATGTACAGATCATTCTTTTATCACATGAACACTGGGGAAAACAAAAGCTTCCAACTATCTGTTGATCACTGCTATTAAACTCAGGGACACGTGCTCTAGTGGATTAGGTAATTTGTTGATGGAACATGTTGTGACAGGATGTAAAATAAGCCAAATGTGATGTTGTGATGTTTGTCTAAACTCTACCACATTAAGCTGTTACATCTTGTATACTACCTTTTCTATTGCAAGTTTAAGGATCTGTTTCACATTAGAGTTGCCTGACTGCTCTTCACAGATAATCCAACTGAATGAGGAGCTGGAGTTGGTGCGCAGTGAGAGAGACGCGCTCCAGTCTGAGAGAACAGGCGCAGTTCAGATATCAGAGGAGGAACTGGAGAAGCTGCGCTCACACTTGTCCTCCATCACCGAGGAGAGAGACCAGCTCCAGCAGATACTGGAGGGAGTGAGAGAGGAGAGGAGCCAGCTGAACAGGGACTTGCAGGAGAAGGAGGAGATGGTGAGAGCTGGCAGTACGGCTGTTACGGCTGAACCTTGATTATTGGTTCATCATTGTTTTTCCTGACATCATTCACTGGGTGTGGAATTAAGGAGGAACGTTCTGTTTTCAGGTTGTACAGATCCAGGAGGAGCTGAGACAGCAGCAACATCTCAGCTCAGAACAGCAGGCTCTGAGGGAGGAGGAGCAAGCTCAACTCCAGCAGCAAGTAAGTCCTCAAGGTTCTTTTTTATCACGTATTGGAAAATGATTTCTCTAGGATTGGTTTAAAATGTGACTTTGGATGATGTGCTTCCTGTTCAGATCCAGCAGCTGGGTGAGGAACTGGAGCGAATGAGAGATGAAAAGAGCCAGCTGAAGAGTGACCTCCAGGAGAAGGAGGAGATGGTGAGAGCTGGCACTACTGTTATCACTAAACCTTGATTAGTATTTCCTCATTGTTTTTCCTTGTGAAATCAGTCAGAGTATGCATTTGAGAAGAAAATTCATGTTTTCAGTTGGTACAGGTCCAGGAGGAACTGAGACAGCAACAGCATCTCAACTCCGAACAGCAGGCTGTGAGAGAGGACGGGCAAGCTCAACAGCAAGTAAGTCATGATGGGTTTTTTTTCCTCATTGAAGTTATGTGTTGCTTCCGATGTAGGATTAGATTCAAATCTGGTCTTGATGTTGTGTGTTCTGCTCAGATCCAGCAGCTGGGTGATGAACTGCAGGGAATGAGAGATGAGAGAAGCCAGCTGAAGAGAGACCTCCAGGAGAGGGAGGAGATGGTGAGTGCTGGCATCACTGAACCTTGATGTTTGATGTCAGGAGGGGAAATAATGAGGACGCAACAGTCAGTGGGCATGAATTTGAGGACAAAATTCCGTTTTCAGTTGGTACAGGTCCAGGAGGAACTGAGACAGCAACAGCATCTCAACTCCGAACAGCAGGCTGTGAGAGAGGAAGCGCAAGCTCAACTCCAGCAGCAAGTAAGTCGTGACGGGTATTTTTCTTCTCACTGAAGTTGTGTTGCCTGTGATGTAGGATTAGATTCAAATCTTGATCTTGATATTGCGTGTTCTGCTCAGATCCAGCAGCTGGGTGAGGAACTGCAGGGAATTAGAGATGAGAGAAGCCAGCTGAAAAGTGACCTCCAGGAGAGGGAGGAGATGGTAAGAGCTAGTACTACTGCTATTATCACTGAATCTTGGTGTTTCCTTCTTTTTCTTGACATTGGTCACTGGGTATGGATTTAGAGAAAAATGCCTTTTATTTTAGGTTGCTCAGATTCAGAACAAATTAATCGATCAACAACAGCTGAACTCCGAGCAAGAGAACATGAGCAGACAGAAACAAGCTGAGTACCAACAAGTGAGTCTGAACTTATATGTGTGTGCGAAATATACATGTTATACATTGTCATTTCTCAGAAATATCTTAAATTGATTAAAACTGGAGTGGTGTTAAATTGATTTCTTTGCAGATCCAGCAACTGGGAGAGGAGCTGGAGGGTCTGAGGAAGGAGAGTCAGCAGAAGGCTGAACTGGAAAAGGCCTCACAAGAGGTTTGTTTTTCATGCTGAGCGCTGCCAAGAAATAAAGGCCTTTCGCCTCCTAAAGGAGGAATTCATTATAATTGGTTAAACTCATTCTTGACATTTTGGCTTTACAGTTGCTGTCTGAAGCAAACCTGACCATATGTAGCCTGAAGGAGCAGATCAGTTCCCTTGAGCAGAGAAGCATCCAGACGGACGAGGGAGAGCAGAGACTGCGTCATAGGCTGGAGGAATCTGAACAGCAGCTCCAGGTGGCCAACACCAATCACTCCACACAACATCAGTGCAATTATGTCAGACCCTTCTGCTGCTGTGTAAATGCATACTCATGTATTGACCAATCAAATTATTTTCTTTTGTTCTCTCTAGGAAATGTTTGAGAAATATCAGCGCTTCATAGACAATGGTGTGAGCGCTTCAAAGACCTTGGCTCAGCCATTGAAAGAGGCCTCAACTGTACAGAATGATTTGATGTTCAAACTGCTGCCCTGCATTCCAAAGCCCTTGACGAAGCTGTACGTTGACTTCCGCAAGAGCACAGACAACATCAACGACATCCTGTGGCGGACAGCGGTAAGACGACTCGTGCCGTCTGAAAAAAGCTTTCCGGCTGGTGTGTTGGGTGAGCTGTGGTGTGACGTCTGAAATCTTTTCAGTGGGGTTACGCGCACGTTGCCAAGGTCTACAGGCGGCAGTTTGAGGCTGAAACGGCACAGGATGTGGCTCTCTCTGAGGAGGCCCGTCTGCAGGACCTGCTTGTCCATTGGGCTCAGTCCCCCGGCAGCACACTCAGCCTGAAGGCTAGCGATATCCAGGAGGTCTGGGACCAGAGACTCTCAGAGCTGCTGGAGAAGAGAGAGCAGCGTCTGCAGGTGGGTGTTCCTCCCAGCCTTTAAATCCTCACAGAGGAAGGGGGGGGGTCGAGGTTTTTGGTTTGAGTGCCACACAGTCCTGTCTGTTTTAATGTGGTCCCATCTATGGCTTGACACTTAAACGCACTGCTGTGGCCCTGATCTTTTTGTTCGCGGATCTTGCAGAAAATGAAAAGTGTGTTAGCGGAGCTGGAGGAAGGCATAGTCAAGAATGAAGGGACCCTTTCTGAAGAGCTTCCAGAGCAGCAGAGGACCAATGAGGAGCTGCGGGCCCTTAGCAGCGTGCCGTCCCCAGACCTCAGAGCACTGGAAAACCTGCTGGCGCAGGAGCGGGTCAGACGCACCAAAGTGCTGCAGAACAAGAAGTCCACTTTCCTGGTAGGCCCTGCTTTCTCTCTCATATCCACCGCTGTGTAGTCCACCCCTTTTAGCATTGCATTTGAATGACATTTGAAATGAATGACTTCCAGCTTGTTGATGGTGGTGGGTATTTTGGGCTTCATTCCTTGCCTTGCAGCACTTGCAGGAGAGGTACCACCAGTTGGACAAAAGCCTGCAGAAATTTAAAGAAGAGGCTGGCCAGCAGCTGAAGGAGGAGAGGAGTAAGAGCATGGTGCTGATGCAAAATCAGGAGAACAGCCCTGGGACGACTGAGACAGACCTGTTGCAGAACAGCAAGCAGCTCCTCCTCAAACTACAGCAGTCAGAGAAGGACCTCAAGGTACCTCTCGGGCTTAACCATCCTGATTTCAGCTCCCCGGGGAAACATTTCCTGATAATCCTGTATTCACACATGTTTTTGCTGCTAGCTTATTTTAAAATGTTTTCTTTCAGTGAATTTGGTGTGTTTCGTGACCTGTGTGTTGAAGGCATGCATGCTGTCTATGGCAGATGATGCAGGTTAGAGTGAATGAGCTGGAGGAGGCCCAGGCCAAAGCAGATGAGCGCGTCTCAACCCATAAGCAGGCCACACAGCTCCTGCAAACCAAGCTTCAGGATGTCCGTGCCGAGCTGGAGGAGAAAGAGAACGCCATCCAGAACCTCAAAAAGCAGCTCCAAGATAGCCAGGTATGCTGTAATCTGTGGAGTTCATTTGAAATGGGGTTGGGCTGGATCTCCACGACCACGTGTCTGAGGTAGATGTGCGGCTGCGATCACCATGTGAATATAATTCTTTGGTATCCAGGCCCAGGTCCAGGCCCTGAGTGGAATGGCCAGTACTGTGGAGATGGAGAAGATGAAGAACGAACTGGTGAAAATGGAACTGGAGCAAACTGCACTGTCCACAAAACACCAGGAGGAGTAAGGATAAAATCTTCTAGTGAAAAATCTGTTAAGGTTTTAGGGAAGTTAAAATCGCAGTGCTAACATGTGGTTTCACTGTGTATATATATATGCATGCAAAGATGTTTTTCATAAAATATGGATGTCTCCTCCTTCAACATCTGTCAACTAACTGGTCTTTCAACTATTGCACGAAAATCTTCCACCATCCGAAAAGCATTCTCAAAGGCAGATGGTGGCATTTGATTTTGGGATCACGGATCGGTTGCCATAGCAGGTTAAATGCATGTGTGTGAAATGTCTCCGACAGGATGAAGAAAATGAACACTTTGCTGCAGCATAAAGAGGAGGCCTTGAGGAAGCTGAAGGAGACCCTCAGAAAAGCTCAGCAGCAGGACGATGACTCATGTTAGTATTGAGCCGCACAACCAGTGTGGGAGAGAGACGACAGTTTCTATTGGATTTCCCTCCTCCCCTTCTTCTAAACCCATTGTAATTGTCTGCCTTTTCATGCAGTCATGGAAAATGAAGCCATGTGCTTCAATGCAACAGCTGCCACTGGAGGGCGCACTATCCAGAGCACTGCCATGACGGAGAAAAACAGACTTGAAGATGTGAAACAACTGAAGAAAACTGAGACTCTTGAGAGGTAACTGCCACACCTGACCAGGCTCTGTACCCAGAGAGCACATTTGAGTTGAATACTGAATTAGCAAGTTGTCCTTGGTGAAGTGCAGTTTTTAACTTGAAACAGTCGTGATGTCTGTGCAGTTATGAGCGAATAACACTAATGGCTCCAGATAAGTATTTAGTCAGTAACAGGATGTTGCGTAATGAGCCACATTTCTTCTCGCACTTCTGTTTGTGCAGCCTGGTCCCTGGCCAGCATGTGGAGATGGCCAGGTGGAAAGGGAGGCCCGCCAAGCTGAAAGAGAACAAGCGGGAAGCCTTGAGCCTGGAGACGCCGCTGTCTCCGCACACGCCCACCAAGAAGAGCCGCCTAATCACCTCCGAAGGCCACGTCCTGGCCTCCCCCAAGAGCAAGTTCTTTGACGCCCACTCCGTCTCCGAATCGATGTCCGCCAACTGCCCCAGGCAGTTCTTCGATAACTCCAACCTCGGGACCACTCCAGGTGCAGTATGCTTGTTCACACCTAGCACTTGCCTACATTGCTGTTGAACAGTTTTTTGTCTTGGGGGTTTCCGATTACCTTGTGATTTTTAGCTATCAATCGAATGTGTACTTGCAGAGCATGTAAGAAAGTGTTTGTTCATTTATTAGAGGTGTCATACTCCCTACCTGTGCCAGCAACAGGATCCGTACAAAGTCCGGAAATTGGTAACTGGCTTGATTGTTGGGTTGCATTGACCATACTGAAGCCTTGGTACACATATAAGCTAACTGCACTTGGAATGTTGTGTATACACTGAGGTGTATATGTTGTGTTGTGTATGTCAGTATACACTGAGGTAGACCTGTAATGCCTGATAATGGGGGCCCAGGGCACAGGAATGTGGGTTGAATTCACTTTGTGGTTTTTATATGCACTCCTTTGCTGTCCACAATTCTGCATTGTTTAAAATGATTAACTTTTTTGAAATGTTTCTGCATGGCTTCTCACTCTGGAGGGAAGACATGAAATGTTTATTGCCTTAAATTAACTTGCATTTAACTGTCTCTTTCAGATTTTTATGCTGCAGAGGAAGACAAAAATGCAGAGAGGTGGCCTTTGTCACCCAAAGGGAGTGACATGTGCAAAGCACAGTAAATGCACATCACCAGTTGGCATTTGTCAACTGGACATTTTTTGTTTGTTTGGTTTTTATGTATTTTTATATGTTTTGTCTTATTGTTGACCATTAAAGGCTTTTAAAATTTTATTCAGCATTTGTTTTCTTTGTTAAACGATCATTGTGGATCACTGTTACTCGTTGGTAATTTCCTGCAGCATCCCATTCAGGCTTTGTTCTGGTCTTTACCCCTGTGTCTGCACTGACCCGTTGCTGCTGGAGAGAGAGAAAGCAGCCGTTAAATCCATCCGAGCTTTACATTATTTGGCTCTGACACAGCAGCTTGGATACAGTAGCCTCTGCAGTCACACTGCTGCCAAAATGAACTTAGCGACCCCCGTCGCTCTACCGCTAGTCTCAGGTTGCATCCTTTCCCTGCTGCAGCATGGGGTGAGGGGGGAAGAAAAGGATGCTAAGAGGTGTATAGAAGTTGCCTCTGGCTTTCTGTAACTGGAAGTGTACCAAGTTACCAAAATGAACAGGGTTATATCATCTGACCTGCACACAGTCTTGACCTTTCCTTTAGCAGCCAGTCGCAGTATCCCACCAGGAAGGCTATGCTCTTAGCAAGCACAAACATATTTTGATGTGGTCAAATATACTGTCCTCCACTCTCTGACCCTCAGACTATGATGAAACTCATTGTAAATGTCACTGTCGGCAAACACAAGTTTGCACATCCTTTGTACACATTTTATTGGAATGAGTGGGCAGCAGAAAGCTTCTGGTCTGACCAGAAGGTTACTAGCTAAAATCTTTTTAAGGAGCATTGCTGTTGTGTTGAGCTGGGCACTTACCACTGGATATTTGCAATTCAGGTTGTCATTGACATGTAAATCACCCTGGCTTGTGGCTGCAAAGCAAATAATAGTGAGGCTACTGTGGGATGATCTCTCTTGCATAGCATGCAAAATACAGTGGGCAGCTTCCTGGGTTTCAAAATACAATTGAAATCTCCTGCAGTAACACAAACTGATTCATTGAAATACGGCATAATTGAAAAAAGTTGATAGATGTCTTGACAACAGGATAGAGTGACTGCACCTCTACATGTATTCCAAGAAATACTTCCAAGATTCAGTCATTTCATTGCAAGGACATAAGGGTCCCTCATTGTTTCATAAATGCGCCTGACTTGTACACTCTCATTTAGAGCACACACAATTACACCAGCATGCTTTGGTCCTGATCCTGCAATGCTTAAGGGGTAAAATCCAAGTTTGCATCCACTTCTTGGCTCATTTGCTTGTAACTTATGCAGCTCTTTGTGTACTAGATTTTCCGAACAGGTAAGCTTCCACACAAATCCACACCCTGAATACAAAAGTATGCTCTCTCGGAAAACTCTTCTGGGGACATATGGAGCAGTTGTGGCTTGTCTAACAATGCAAGCCACAAAGCTTCAAGCCATCAACTGTAATTGAGCAGACATATAAGAATGCTCACAATCACGTAAATTCCATTGATGTGTAGGCATTACAAATAGTAATGTCCATAGTCCATCACTGAGATTCTTCTGCCTAGGTCTGTTGTATGAAAACTAAAATGAGGCAATGATAAAAAAAAAGATGAAAAACGGGTATATTGACCGCAGTAAGTTATGATACTAATGGAAAGCTGGGCCTGTAGCCAAACTGGCACAGATATATGAGGCTGGGATACAATGATAGGAACGTAGAGAAACAGAGGAAAGGCAAAGGGGATATAGGGTGAATGAGTGGGAGAGGAAGGCAGAGGACAGGAGGGAAACACTGCCGGTCTATAAGAGAGGGAAATATAATATTATGTAGCACAGTGGGTGAGAGAAAGAGAGACAGAGTGAAGTACAGAGAATAACACGGTGGCCTGAGCCAGCAGGAATGCAATGATGACTCAGGATGCGGCAGCAATACTGTGTTGGCTCTCTCTCTTGCCCTCGCTCTCTCTCTCTCTCTCTCTCTCTCTCTCTCTCTCTCAATCACTTCATCTCTCTCACTCAATCACTTAATCACTCATCTCTCTTTCTGTGTGCTCCTGTTGCATTTGTGATGAGCAAAAAGTTGGCATTCCCTTTAAAATCTAACACTGCATTAACACAAGCAGATATACACTCCCCCTTTCCCTGTTGATGGCTCGAGACCTCATCAGTGATTTGGATTATTACATTCATCTAAAGCTGATGATATTAGGCCTAATAGTCAGTGTAAATGCAACATTATTTGAAGTTATTCTGCATAATGTGCATCATTTTCTACTGTGTACACTCAGCATGTGTTTCCCACTTTAAAAACCTATCCCTTGCCATTGTACAGTTTCATCGGTTTAATTTTATTGCACATAAACTTTGTGGATATATGGCTAAAATTTAACAAACAAACAATTAGTGATAACACTTTTAAATCATTAATTATTTTGGACACAGTTACCGGCTGGAATTCCAGCTGGGCTTGTATTGCCAACAGAATAGTCAGTCTGTTTCCCAGTGTTCAGTCAAGTGCTGTGAGAAAGAAAAGCTTTCTTCCCCCAGTGCCTCAGAAATGAAGGTTCTGGCACACACTCCAGCAGTATTTAACATCTATATTGGAGAGCTGGGTGTAGAAAAATGTGTCCCACAAGAAACAACAAAGGACTGGCTGGAGAAGGGGTCAAAAGGAATGCATTTGCCAACCTTCGGCGTCCACACAAACTGATTTGGCTTGTCCCAAACCTGCTGTGAGATGCCAAGGTGTCAAATTTGTCTGTTTTGCTGCAGGAGTTGCCAGAGTAATCCACAGCTTCATTTCAATGTATACCGTACACCTGGGCCATGTGGCCTGGAATTGCTCTACTTTTCATTGTACCTGAAACTCCCATTTTAATTTAAAAGTACAGTCTCACAGGAGTCCAAGCCTAAATAAAAGCAAGTCTGTAAAAGCAGATACATTCCGGCCCTTGAGAAGCAGAATTTCTTTCCCCAGTTATATTGTTTTAAAACTGCTGACACGGCAGGAATGACAACCCCCACCAAACCATTACCACTACAGTGTGAACCATTCGCAGTACCCCTGAGCCTAGTAATACTTTTAAGAATTTAAAGATTCATTAAAAAGAAATAGCTGTTAGTACTTACATTGCCCTGGGATACAGACTACTTTGGCTTAAGGGATAGTGAGGCGGTGCCGTATAATTAACTATATGGAAGTCAGGGTCTTCTTAAGAGATAAGAGAAAGCAATTGACAAAATAGTCTGTCTTTCTAATCTAATTGAAATGAAGGATCCATTTAAGTATTTTAATCACTTCGAAGTAGATGGAACACGGTGAGGAAAAATTACACACCCTCCACCAGGCTTTTACAAAATTAATTAGTAATAAAATCAATCAAATCCGTAAAGATATTACTCCTATCATTCCTTCCTAAAATAATAAATAAGGCAATATCTCCAGATATGGATATTCAGTCGCGGTGTGTTCTACAATACCATTTCTAACCACTAGAGGGAGCTATACACAAGGCTGAACATTTTCGATGCTTTTATCTGTTGTCTGTTTTCCACAGAGTCCCGAGAATCAAGTTCTCTATTCACTGTTCTCTACAGAGTGATGTGCATTCAGGGAATGTACATCAGTTTACATCCAATAAAATGCTGACATGAATATGAAAAGGGGTATCTGTAAAAAGTTCTGTGCTATCCAAAATCCAGTATAACATCTTTGTTTGTGAGATGCGGATACAGAGATACAAACCACATGGTAGCACTAGCCAGCCAGATGGCATCTGCTGTCTGCTTTCCTAGAGAGACAGAATGATAGAGAGGGCTGGAGAGAGACAGATACTGATGGGGAGGGGGGTATGGGAGGGAGGTGTCGGATTTCACTATAGCTTGTTTGGTAGAAGGTGTAAAGGGCAAAATGACTGGGAAAAGCCCATCCCAATTGTCAGTAAAAGCTTATGTTTAAAGAAATCTTCTGCATTAATCTCCCCCTGCAATGGAAGTGTTCTGCTAAATCTCCTTTTTTTCCCTCCTTCTGTGTAACCAGTGCCATATGTGTAAAAATGAAATGAGGAGCCACTGGCTGGGACCTGAGACAGAGTGAAATTAGTTTGATGGTGATGATGACGAAAAGCCTGGGTGCATGCGTGTGTGTGTGTGTGTGCGTGTGTGTGTGTGTATGATGGTGATAATGGTGGGGTATGTACATGACTGAGTAAGGGAGACAGAAGAAAGACAATGGCAGAAAGGGAGTTTGGGAGGAGGCTGAGAGTGGAAGGGTAAAATAATCCAATTCAAGGTCAGTGGAGCAGGTCAAGCATGAAACCTACCATGCAAACAGGAGCAAGCTAGATACATACAAGTATTAGCCACCACTTCCTCAAAATTTACAACAAATCGGTATCAGTACAGTGGGATCCTAATTTAAATACAACAAATCACAGCCTGAAGTAGCATTACCGGAGTCAGACCAACAGAGACAAAGAGCTGCATGAAAAATGCGCTGCCATTTTGCACTGACACTAGTGTAGAAAAATAAATGATGACACTTAAAGTAGGGACTGAGAATACTGAGACTCAACCACACTTGGGAGGCTCCATCTTTAAAAAAATTAAGGGGCTTCAGCAGATCCTTGTATGCAATTGCCATCTCAAGCCAGCAGGGGCAGTATTGAGTCACTGTTGAATGCAGTGTGCATACCTGGTGCTGCAGAAGCCGGCATTATATTGTCATCTAATCAGTGCATAATATATCCTCTCCAAATCCTGGGGGCTCAGGTATGGTTAAAATATTTTGAGAATTTCCACAACATGTCTCTCTCTGATTGTGTGGTCACCAAAGATATCAAAAAGCTCAAAGCCTATCTGTGTATGCAAGGCGTAAGCAGTTGAAAGTGCTTTTCTGTGTATTCAGACAATCCCCGTGCATTAGCCCTAATGTCTGCTGCGCTGAGATTCAATTACAGGAGTGATCGTATTGGATCATAAATAACCTTAATGAATTGCTTCTCATCATCATCTGTAAAGACCAGGGTTTTCAGAGATGAAAGAAGAAGCTCCTTGCAGGTTAATGGCTTTAGCGCTTGACTGAAAGCCCTGTCCTTCTTCTCCCTGCTCTCCCTTCATATCGCACCCTCTTCTCCCCTCCCCTCCTCCCCGCCCAACTCTCTCTCCCTCCTCCCCTTTCTCTCCATCTCCGTGGCTGGGGGGCAGGCTATCGATCCCTGCTGCCAGCGTTTCGATAACCCGCTTACGTCAGAATTCCTCCCCGGCACTATAAAAGCCGAAGCACCACTGCCAGCAGCGGCAGATCAGAATCAAAAGGCAGAGACAGAGGATAGCCAGGCAGGCACCTCATCCCCAAGGAGCCATGACTTCCATCAGCTACGACCCGTACTTCTCCTCGTACAAGAGGCGCTATGTGGAGAGCAGCCCCCGGGTTCTGCGGAGCGGGGGAGGGATCGTGTCCCGGACGGTCTTCTCCGGCCACTCCGCCCCCCTGTCCTCCGCCCGCCTGCACTACCCCGTGTACGGCCGCGCCTTCGCCGCCACGTCCTCCCCGCTGCTGTCCTCGCCGGCCTCTGTCGCCGCCGCCGAGCTGGACCTGAGCCAGGCGGCGCAGGTCAGCTCCGAGTTCAAGGCGGTGCGCACGCAGGAGAAGGCCCAGCTGCAGGAGCTGAACGACCGCTTCGCCAGCTTCATCGAGCGTGTGCACGAGCTGGAGCAGCAGAACAAGGTGCTGGAGGCCGAGCTGCTGGTGCTGAGGCAGAGGCACGGGGAGCCGTCCCGGCTGAGGGTGCTGTACGAGCAGAAGCTCCGGGAGCTGCGCATGGCCGTGGAGGAGGCCCGGGGGGAGAAGCAGGCCGCCCAGGCCCACAGGGACCGGCTGGAGGACGCCCTGCGGGGCATGCAGGGCCGCTACGAGCAGGAGGTGCTGAGCCGCGAGGAGGCGGAGGGCCGGCTGATGGAGGCCCGCAAGGGGGCGGACGAGGCGGCGCTGGCCCGGGAGGAGGTGGAGAAGAGGGTGGAGACGCTGCTGGACGAGCTGGCCTTCCTGAAGAGGATCCACGAGGGGGAGATCTCCGAGCTGCAGGCGCAGGTGCAGTACGGCGCCCAGGTGTCCGTGGAGATGGAGGTGGCCAAGCCCGACCTCTCCGCCGCCCTGCGCGACATCCGCACCCAGTACGAGAAGCTGGCGCAGCGCAACATGCAGGCGGCCGAGGACTGGTTCCGCACCAAGGTGACCGTGATGACGGAGAGCGCCGCCCGCCACACCGACAGCATGCGCAGCGCCAAGGACGAGGCCGGCGAGTACCGACGCCTCATCAAAGCCCGAAACCTGGAGGTCGAGGCCTGCAAGGGCATAAACCAGGCACTGGAGAAGCAGCTGCAGGAAATCGAGGACAAACAGAGTGCTGAGATTGCTGCCATGCAGGTCTGTGCTGTTACTGCGCACTTCACAACTCTTTTTTAAAATAATTCCCAATCACAATCACTCTTGAAGTAGATATACATCTAAATCTATATTCAAGTACTGCAGTCTATTAATTCAACTGTTTAGTGAAATGACACTGTGAACTGTATGGATTATCTGTTGCTTAGGTGTCCAGTATATGTAATGTCTTACTGAAATGAGAAAGGCCCAGAGAATGACATTGATAGAAGGTTACTTTTCAAAGACGCTGAGTTGCCATCTGTAAGTTTTCTGTGTGGGGCTTGAGTTTTAGTGGGCAAATTAAGAGTGCACTCTTCCCTTGGAGTGGACACATCACTAGAAAGATAAATTATGGAGTGAGTGAGACAGAGAGTGGGAGAGAGCAAGAGACAGTGAGAAAGCACTGTCATGACTTGCTGAGAGTGCATCCATCACTGTCTTGGTCTGGCACAGGGGTGCTGTGAGAAACTATGCATTGATTAATAGCACTTAGGAAACCCTGAGCTGGATGCTATAAACGCTCTGAACTGACAGTGATTTAATCACGAAAACAAACACATACAATTTAATACAAGATTATTAACTTTAAAACATTAACATAAAACTTCTATAGTTTGTCATGTGTTCTTGGTAGTTCTTGTTTACTCTCAGAAGACCAACACAAATCTGTTACTGGAAAAAAACCAATAGGTCTTAACAGTAATTCTGCCTTTGATTACCACTGTACATATGACCAAAGCCACATTGGCAGAGAAGGGAATGTCCTTGATTAAAGCTGTGTTCCCGTGTATTATGTTTAACTAGACACAAGGAAACTAAAATACTTGTGCTGCACAGAGGGGGGAGTCATTGTGACATACAACCTCTGTTCAAGAAGGGTCAAGAATGGAGAAATCCACTATTTTGAGCACATTTTCACACAGACTAATTGTATATTTGTAAGGTCATGCCATGAAAAGCCCATCATGTAGTCAAACGATCTGAGACAGTCGGGTTATTCTAAGGTCAGCAACAGTCAGGTTATTCTGACATTACTGATCAGTCTCTTCCCCCCTGCAGGAGGCAATCAGCCAGCTGGAGAATGAGCTGAGAGCCACCAAGAATGAAATGGCCCGCTATCTGAAAGAGTATCAGGATCTTCTCAATGTTAAAATGGCCTTGGACATTGAGATTGCTGCTTACAGGTCAGTGGGTCAGAAGGTAGGAAACAACCACAAAACGTTGCCATGAATTTAACGTTGAAGAGACAGCGCACAACAAACAAAAGGGTAAATATTGACATAATGCATATAAATAGCATATTGATTTGGGATACATTTTTGCCATTTTTTTTAAAGGGAAGCACGGCACTTCCTGAGAGCTGCCTTTAACATCATTATAATTTTTTTAAAATCATTATACTGTGACTGTATGATTACAGAAACTGTAACTGCTACAATGCTCTGTTAACAACCTGTACACATAAGTGCAATTGCCATTCCGACCACTACCCTTCTATCCAGTGCCCCTTGATTCTTGCCCCAGTTCTAACAATCAGAATCTTTTTTTTTCCCATAATGCATTCCTGTCCCCCTTCAGGAAGTTGCTGGAAGGAGAGGAGACCCGCTTCAGCGTGGGAGGGCTGGGGGCCATGTCCAGCATGTTCTCCCACGGCGTCTCGGCTGCCCCTTCCTTCGGACGCTCCATGTTCTCCCTGCAGTCCAGCGTGAGCTCTGGCGCCCCCTACCTGCTGAGCTCCCGCCTGCTCAGCTCCTCCTTCTCCTCGGCAGATGAGATCATCGCTGCCAGCCAAGCGCAGCAGGCTGAGGCCGCCCCACTGAAGGAGGAGGCAGAGGAAGAGGAGGGAGAGGAGGAGAAGGCAGAGGAGGAGAAGGGAGAGGAGGAGAAGGCAGAGGAGGAGAAGGCAGAGGAGGAGAAGGGAGAGGAGGAGGAGGCACAGGAGGGAGAAGAGGGTTAGTTTCCTCTCCAGTTATTGTTGGGTTGCAGATACACTGATGGTACTTCAGATGTATTTGTTACGGTTTACAGTGAAATAGACCTCTGCTTTTGAGCGTAATAGAAATAAATCATTTGTGTTTCTTTTATAGGTGGAGAGGGAGAAGGTGGGGAGGGAGAAGGAGGTGAGGCGGAAGAGGCAAAAGGTGATGAAGAAAAAGAAGAAGGAGGAGAAGAAGGACAAGAAGAGGAAGGGGAAGAGGGAGGAGAAGGGGAGGAACAGGCAGAGGCTGAGACTGAAGCTGGAGATAAAGATGAGGAAAAAAAAGATGAGGATGAAGGAAAAGATAAGGATGAAGGAAAAGATAAGGATGAAGAAAAAGATAAGGATGAGGAAAAGAAAGGAGAAGAAGAAGAGGTGACTGAGGATAAGGAAGAAAAAGAAAAGCCAA
Organism: Megalops atlanticus; assembly: GCA_019176425.1. NCBI lineage: Eukaryota > Metazoa > Chordata > Actinopteri > Elopiformes > Megalopidae > Megalops > Megalops atlanticus. The sequence continues at coordinate 9,929,897 of CM032878.1, forward strand.
AGGAGAAAAAGAAGGACTAAGTGGAAATTCCTGAGCCATTCCACAAGGTGAATGAAATGTCACTGATAAGCAAATCAAATCAAATCAAACTTCACAAGTGTGCTAATTATTGAGGTGCTCTATGCAAAAAGTGAACAGATATTGTCCATCAAAGGGAAAAACAATTAATCAACATAAAAGAAATGTGACTGCTTGCAAAGATGCTAAATTGCTACAAATTATGGGAAGGAGGGTATGCATGATCACATGCTGAAGTGTGTGGTTGTGAGTGAGTGTGAGAGCGAGTGCCAAATGTGTGTACATAAATAACTTTAAGCTTTGTGACAACCTTCAACCTGTCTGTATGAAAAACTACATGGACCACACTGTATGTGTCACCACAAATTGCCTATCAAAGAAGAATGGAATGATTTAAATCAAAATGCCTTAGCCAAAATGCCTCCACTGAGGGTCTACAATATACTGTGCTGAATACAAATAAAGACTGAATACCTGCCAACTTGAACCTCATATCCTTCTTTTTTTCAAGAGCCAAATAAAAGGAGCATGCAAACTATTCAATACACTTAAATTACATTTTCGTTTTCTACAAAAACTCCAACTTTGTCCTCTTTCCAGTGACAGTGTAGCAGATTATTTAGTTTCCCTGTAATTGTGTCAAACTCTATTCTTGTGGGTCATTACTTTCTCAGGTCCTTAAGCATAGGGGATAAGTGATCACTTTATATCAATAACATCATCAACAGAGATCTGAGCATAAAGGTACAATAGCATGTGTTCTTGTGAAACATAACATTGATCTGAAACTATGAAATGAAAGAGATCATATTTATATACCTGAAGTTGAAGTTATAACTGCTATGTCCCTACAACACCAAAACCTCAACAAAGAATATGTAGTGGGATAATCTGTTGCAAATACTGCTGTTCAATTGTGTTTTACATTTTTGAGCTGATACCTTGTCTCATAATGTTCTGTTGCCTTTGCATAAACATCTTAATCTGTCAGACATCAGCATGCTTATGGGTGCAGTTAATAGCAGATTATTGTATACCCCTAAGCAATAATTTTGTAGATTGCTTTGCAAATACAGTTGTCCTGACCCCTTATGCCAATGACATCTTTAAAAAGTAAAAGGTCAAAGGGTACAATGTAGCAGCACACACTAATCCTCTAACAAAGAGAGGTGGGCTTAATTTGGGTGAACACATATCATGGTGCATTGACATATTCCCATCTCAGTATTAAGCTATTAAAATAAACATTACTGCTTCACTTGTATCACAGTAATAACTCAAACAATAATGCTAACTTGTAGCATTCAGAACACAAATGTAACAACCATGCATAAAGATCAAATTTGGACGCATCTTCAGAGTCTGAATATTATGGTTTTAACTTTATATTTGCAAAACAGCACTGAGATTGGCCAAGTAGACCAAAAAGTTATAGCTATTAATACAGCTCTCTACTACAGATTTCAGAGGTTGAAATTTCAACTTGTCATTCAGTAACCAAACTCAGACACCACATGCTCCCAGTGAGAAAAGATTTCACAATACTGATCTGTTGACGAAAGAATTCTCTGGTAAGAGAATGTTTTTTAGGCTCCCAAAGATTAGTGCCCCATGCCCACACCAAAAAAATCAACCTCACATTCTCCAACAGATACATTTTCATTGTATAGAACTTCGTATTTATTGAATTGCTGCTTGACTCTTGGTGTTCTAGGATACATGTGCGTTTTTTAGGCCCTTGGAATAATGAACAACATACATTCTTGAGTCTCATATTATTTTTCCAGTACCATTACCTCTCAATAAATCAGTTAATCAACAGCACTGATGTGGTCCTGTAAATACATACACGATAAAAATTGATTTCTTCTCATGTAAAGCTCATTTTTAACAGACTGAACATGGTGGGTGAGGAGTGTTCTCGAGACTGTAGACCACTCCTCATCCACTAAACACTATGAAATTATCACTGACCTCAAAAGTTGTACAGCTCAGGGAGTATGTTAATTAATAAAGCAGATTCTATTTCACGATACCCATAGATAACACACTTTCCTTAGGGTTCCTACTAGGCACAGAGAACAGCTGACAGGATAATAGCATTATTTTATAAGTGATGCTGAGGATTACTCATTCATAAGGACTGTAATCAATGGAGAGCACTCTTGATGTCTTTTAGGTCAATGTTGGAAATGGTCTAGGGCATATCTGATGCAGCTCAACCTAACAGCTGACAAGGATCCCAGAACAGCCAAGTCAAGCTCAGACAGAAACATGCAATGACACAAGCAGGCTGACCACAGCAGAATGCAAAAAACATGATTGTAGAACAGTGTACATCTACTCTAGGAGCAGCAGCATAGTATAGTGATAAGGAGCCGGACTCCTCACCAGAAGGTTGCTGGTTCAATTCTCTGCTGTGGCATTGCTGTTGCACCCTTGAGAAAGATACTTTTCCCAGAATTGCTTCACTAAATACCCAGCTGTGTAAATGGGTAACATGTAAAAAAATTGTAACCTATGTAAGTCACTCTGTATAAGAGCATCTGTCAAATGCCAGTAATGCAACATACTCTAACCACTGTTTTAACAGTCAGTACAACTGAATCAGTTGCTGGCTACTAGTGTAGAGCTAAACAGGTTGTATTTGTGCAGGCAAATAATGCATTGACATCAGTCCATCAGATGTCAGTTGTGAGAAAAGTGTAATCACACACACACACACACGCACGCACACACACACACACACACACATGAACACCCGCATGCACAAATAAGCAGACATTCGCGCACATGCACACAGACATTCACGCATGCACGCACACAGAACCTAATGCTAATGTGACCCTGCACGCTGATACTGGATCCGGGCAGTGCAAATGCAGCAGGTTTTTGCCCCCAGTGGAACTGTCTGCAGACTGGGGGGAAGCTGAGGCGATGGTGGCCGTGCCCCAGCCTAATAGCATATCGCTATTGATTTAACACTAAAAATGCATCGCGGTGCAGAACTTTCGGAAGGGCATTGACCATGAACAAAAATAAAAAATTAAATTAGCGGTACCCTTCATTTATTCTGCTGTCCCCCTGCCGACGTGAGGCTGTTTAAAGAATGGGCACTGTGTGGCACCCGTGCCCTTGGCAATATCAGTAAGTGCTTTACATTGCAGTCCGCCAGCATCCCCGGTCTCTGCTGTTCGACCGTGTGCCAAGGCAAGGGTGGTAGGGAAAACGTTCTGGCCAGTATCCATGAATTACAGTCAGCCCATTGCTGTAGTCTGTGATCTGGCCCATCCCAGATGCTCCTCTTCCGACATTCTCCCCCTTTTTATTTCCATGGTGGTCTATCAGAGGTTTATTTAGACTAATAAATCCTGGTTTAGTTCAAATGCATGTGCTTTTGAACTTCTTTCATGCAAACTGTGTGATTTTGGGGTTGAGAAACGGATTCCGAAGTGGCCACTCCAGTTACCGCGTGAACTCAATACCTCAAACCTCAATACAGCATCACTCTGGCTACCACAACACAAGTATCCGTAAATATAATACTGATTCATGTGGTTGTTTGGATTTGTTAATGTGTGCCAAGAAACATATGTTTATATTACCCAAAAGATCAACATATATGTACCTTTAATCATTATCATCATAATCATGCATGTAGATCATCTTCACTTTTGGTTGTGTTGATCCTGTTTAATAGTTGGGAGTTTTAATCTCTTCTCAGTAGATCTGACAGCAGACTTTGTTAATCGTTGCTGTTATTTGACAAAAGAAGAGACAAAGAGACAGGTGCTGTCCAATGCTATGCTATTCACAGAAGCTCTAGGGGTATCCCTGCATTGCGGTGTTTAAAATGTTTAAAGATTAAAGGAGTGCATAATCCAACTGGCAATGATATCTGTTCCAATGCCAGTATCTGTAATAGCTTTTATTTGAAGAGGATATTGGACAGGCTGCTGCAGCATTACTTTGATTTATATATGTCTTTGTTTCAAGCTCAACAAATCTGCACCAACCACCAGGAGCGTCCTTGATTGGATCATCAGCTTGACCCTGAATTACACAGACGAATGACAATCATGACATGTGCTATTGAAACCAAGACAGAATATGCATATTGAAGAATTTAGCTATAGAGTGCAAATGTGCTCTATGAAAATGCCTAAATCTGCTGGTATAGTACATCACATTACAGTGTTGTACATAAACATCTTGAATCTATTAGCCAGAGGAATTTACTCCAGCTATGACAGTTCAAATTTATTCTGTATCCAAATTGGCATGCAGTTTCCATGAAACTTTTGCAGTTTTTGCATCTGAAGCATTGTTCATAGATTTCCTTTTCAGTTCATTGTTAGCTATTTTCCTGATTGAGTTTGAGAATAAAACACCCCACTCAAGTCTACATGATATAACTGAATTAAGAGAAGGCATTTTCTCAGACACAGCATATGTTATACACTTGCATTCACCTCTGGTACTGAAGGAGATGTAACTGGACGTTGCCCTTTACTTAATTGATTAACCAATTGGAGTCATTTGTTGAAAAGGAATTCATATTGATGTATATGACCTTGACTGCGGATCACAATTCCTCATATTAGCAAAACTGTGTCTTGATTACATTCGGACATGAAACTAGCGCATCAGGAGCATCAAGCATGGGGAGTGGCTTGAGCCCCTGCCCTTTAGATCTTAAAGTAAAAAGTACCCTGAATGATCACCACTGCTAAGCCATGCCTATAAATTTGAGTGCCTGACCTTCAGAAAGAGTGTGCATGGCCCTGACATCAATGATGACTAAGCAAAAAGGGCATCTTAACCTATGAATAAAAGGCCGGCATGTGTAAAATATATACAACTTATATAGGCTAAAACTTGCATTTCATTTTCAGTGGCTAGATTTCTTCAGATTTTATGGTACTGAAAACAATATGACTCTTATCGGAAGTGCTTGTATAGCATGAATTGATCAGTCCTTAGGGGGAAGAAGATCCCATACCTCATTTAATCCCATACCTCATACCTCACATGGGTTTTTGTGACTATAGTAAAGCCAAATAGGAATTATTACTTATTACTTATTATGAAGAGCAGCACTTCCACTGATTCCAGACACACACACACACACACACACACACACACACACACACACACACACACACACACACACACACACACACAGCAATAAACAAACCAATTTACTGACAAACTGTAGTAAGTGATAAAAAAGAATGAAAATGTGCTGTATTTTGGTACTTTCTGAGTATTCTACCAGCAAAACTATAAAGCCAATTAGACCAAAGTCCTTATCTAGGACTATGCTAATTAAAATACATGAATCATCACTGTTTTAACATCTTTATTAAATCGATGACTTTATCTAAGTGGTGGGATTTAGACAGGAGCACTGCCAATGTAACATAATTGTTCGTTGTTTGTTCCTTCCCTTGCCAAATTGTAGTGCATGCAAATTCATTTAAATTGCAAATAACTGCTTTACAGTTACACAGTATAGCTACCTAATGATGAGGAAATGTGATGTGGTTTTTTTTTACAGTCACATGGCCTTTCTGATAGAGGTCCTATTGTCTATACCTTCACAAAGAACATCTTTAAGGTCAGTTGCGGATATCTGAGTCTTACACAGAGGAGGCAAGAATTAATAGCTTTTGTCTTTAAGCCTGAATGCACATGCAAATGAAAGTGATTTGTCACTGGTATTTACATGTTCGTTGGAAACTCGGCACTGTAAGCATATCATACCTTTCATCTAGAGGAAACAAGCAAAAAATAAAAATGCAGAAGACAACGAGGAACAGAAAAATGAGACAACACCAGGAAGACAGTATTACAGTATCATCTTTATTGAGCAAATGTCAATGATAGATTGATCACAAATCAAAGACATGAGTTGCAAACTGTAGCACCTTCGTTTTGTTTCAGTTTCAGTTCATCACTGAGTGAACGTGTGCGTATGTGCGTGTTTATTTTTACATTGCACTCATTGGGTAAACATAACTGACAATGATAAACAGCATTTTAAGGCTTAGAGCGTTTCTGTTTCTTTTCATTGGTTACTTAGTTTTGGTCATTCCACAGTTTAATCATCTTGTTCCATTTAAATTGTACATTATTGTTATCATGATTATTTTTACATTACTGTTAGTATTGTGTTTGGCTCAGTTGATTCTTTGCATAAGTAAGCTGCTTCTTTTTAAAACATTTCTCAAGAGTGACCATCTGAGTGATACCATAACGTGTATCACGTGATGTGTCCTCCATAATCCTGTTTCAGATAAAAACCTCATTTTGTCTTAAACTAATATCACTCATTCATCCATGCTATCTGCATTTACACTGTGCATGTGTACATATACTTACAACAAAAGAATTTTCTCTCCCTAGCCCTAGGGAGGGTCCAGTTCTTTGAGATTGCATGCAGGTCTGCCCCACCCCAATCCCCTTTCCACGCACTGCTCAAAAAAAAGAATTAGACTACCATCCTCATCTGTAGTGAAGCCCATTCATAGCTATCGCTCAACATGCATTTTGGATTAGTTTCTTACATCTTACATCTTATGGCTGTCTCGTATGTTTTTTGTAATCTTTCAACTGTGTGAATATCTTGATTCTTATCTGTCAGATATAGCTCCCTGTTTCTTCCCCTGATTCACTCCTTAAGTTCTGTTTCTGTGATTTTCTTGACTGCTTGAGAGGTGACCTTCTCAACCTTTTTGGTGGAGACCATTTTTTCTTCCACCGTGTCCTCGACTTCCTCCACTGTCTGAGTGACAGTGACGGACTTGGTGACATGCTTGCCGTCTTCTCCAGTGGTGATGGTCTCCACTGTCTTGGTGATCACCACCTTTTGGCCAGCGTCTCCTTTGGTGTGGCTCTCCTCGACTCCGTTGACGACCTCCTCCTTTCCCTCTTCCTTCTCCTCAGCTTCTTTCTTCCCCTTTGGCTCCTTATCTTCATCATCTGAGCCCTTCTTCTCCACATCTCCGTTCACAGCTGTGTCCTCCTTTTCTGTCTTCTTTTTAGCTTCCTCCTCTCCCTCTGAATCGCTCTTCTTGTCTCCTTTCTCAGCCCCAACCTTGGCGTCCACACTCTTGGTTACAGCCTCCTCATCGGACTTGCTCTCTTCTTTTTCCTCTGCCTTTTTCTTGTCTTTCTCTTCCTCTACCTTTTTGCCCTCATCCCCTTCTGCTTCTGGCTCTCCCTCCTTCTCCTCACCATCTTTAGATCCCTTGTCACTGTCCCCTTCAGCCTCTTCTTTGCCCTCCTCTTTCTCCTCCTTCTTTTCTCCCTCTTCCTCCTCCTCTCCGGCACTGCCCTCTTTTTCTCCCTCCTCTGCTTTCTTAGGTACTGCCTCCTCGGCTTTGGCGGACAGAGCAGTCTCCTCCACTACCTCCCCTCCTTCTTCCTGTCCTTCTTCCTCACCTTCACCCCCCTCTCCCTCATCCTCTCCCTCATCTCCCTTCTCTTCACCCTCTTCCTCCTCCTTTTCACCCTCCTCACCTCCCTCTCCCTCTCCTTCCTCCTCTCCCTCTTTGTCTCCCTCCTTGTCCTTGTCCTCAGGGGGGCTGGCGCTGACCTTGGCCTCAGCTGCAGCGACTACCTCCTCTTCCTCTGCCTCCTCCTCTTCCTCCTTCTCTCCTTCCTCCTTGCCCTCTCCAAGGTCTGCGGCCAGCTCTTCCACCACGGCGGCGAGGCTGTCCTCGATCTCGGCGTTCTCGTCCTCCACTTTCGTCTCCTCGATGATTTCCTCCACAAACTTGTGCTGCACTTTCAGCTTAGGGGTCTCAGGTTTGGCTTTGGCAGGTTTGGAGGGGGTGATGGGCTGGCGGAACGGGAAAGAGGGGCTGAAGGTGCTGAAGCGGGTCTCTTCACCTTCCAGAAGTTTCCTGCACAAACAAAGACCAGAGACATTTTTTGGATGGTTGACCACAGTTTAAATCCACAGTACATAGACGGTTGTGACGTTTTTGTCACTGTATTTGTTGAAAGGTGTCTGATTTTTCCTCAATAATGTTCATAATGGTGGAATGTAGCAGGGGTGAGACAGGAATGACTATAAGCTGGATCAATTTCCATCGTATTACAGTACAGAGTAGTGACTGGTGGTAGTTTTCATGAACATTGCTGCTAAGATTACTGAGGCTAATTTCTCTGTTGTATGTCTCCATACTTGCTATAATGTTAAAAATGTGGAACTGAATAATATTTGGGGAGTGGGCACACAACCAAAACAATGCTTTGCACCCCATGTGGAAGACTGCTGTTGTGCCCTTGAACACAGAAATTAACCTTACCTGCTTCAGTTAATACTGCATTAATATACAAGCAGTTAGTAAAAAGAACTGAACCCACTCTGTTCACGCTGGCCTTCTCTGATGGCCTCCTTTATGCCTCTAGTGGTAAACCACAGTTACTACAGCAGCCACTCCTTCAGTGACGGAGTGACTGACTAAGGGGCACAACCGTTTTTTTTCCCAGTTCCAGTTAAAAGCTGCAGGATATCCAAATTAATCTGAATGAGTGTGCCTGCCATGCAAATAAATGATTTCACATGAAGGTCTGACTATACCTGTATGCAGCAATCTCAATATCCAGAGCCATCTTTACGTTGAGCAGGTCTTGGTACTCCCTAAGGTGACGGGCCATCTCCCACTTGGTGCCCTTCAACTCATTGTCCAGCTGGTGGATTGTCTCCTTTAGAAGATAAAATTGAGAGGACACGAGAAAGGACTGTTACTAAAACAGGAAAAAATGATCATAGATCAAAAACAAAGAATTAAAACCATACCGTGCATATTGTAAGTGGGCCATTGCTTCAGAATGTAGACAGTTGTATGTCAGAGGCAATAATAGAACAAGCTATAAACAAATTCAGAAAATATGTATTTGTTCTACATAAGTATCACGGGGATAAAAAATACCATCGTTATGCCTCACTGATAGCCACATTGAACTGCAACAATTCGAGTGTCCCTGGAGTCTCTGCGTGGGCTGATGCAAGTAGCAAGCTAATGCAAACGGGATGCATTTTCAACTCAGCAGAAAACTGCCTGAAAAAAAAACGACTCCTGCAACGCAATTTGGAGTCCGATTAGTTCCATCTCGCTAGATGGATTCTGTCGAGCAATTAATTCAAGTGAAATGTATTAGGATATTTACCTGCGAGATGTTTTTACTGCCCTATTTACTTTATATGTGAGGTGAAACAGCCATGCATGTAAGTTGTTATCTCTAACATTCGGCAAATATACCTACAATTACGCAAAAGCGCATTAGGTGGGCAACCACCTTTTCAGCTATGCAAATTCACAAACCCTATTGTTGCGAAGATTTGTTCACATATAGGGGAAATGGTGAACTTTCATGTTTTAAATATTATATTAGCGCGTGGCAGTTTTGTAGTTTTGTCCGTTAATGTCATCAGTTGCAGGGAGAGGTTTATTGTCTCTGTCACAGAACCTTCAGATTTAAAGGATTGCCCTCTCCAGAGATGACATTTGAATTGAACAAATTGAAAGTCGTTTGACTGTGTTATCTTAGGATACAACATTATACAAATGCGCTGAAATTATTATTATTGTTATTATTATAAACTGGACATTTTCTTGATGTCTCAAAAGCCAATTGTAATTACCATAGGTATTAAAAGGTGACGTGCAGAAGTTTCCCTTCTCCATCTCACACACTGCTACTACTACTGCTACTAATAATCTGTAAATAATACAGACATCCCTCATCAGGCAGATATAGGTGAAATACAGATTAACTCCATCTTTATTGCTAATTTACAATTAATTCGTTACAGTGTATTCGGGATATGTGTATGATTGTCCATGGTTATGGACCTATCCTGTTCAGTGTCATACTGTATAGAAAACGCTCCAAAAAGTTATCAACTAATTTTGTAACAATGTCCGGCGGACCTCACCTGATAACTGCTCAAGTCGTTATTGTGGCGATCTTCAATATCGTTCAGTTGTCTTTCCAGCGACTCCTTCGTGCCCCGGACAGACTCTAGCTCGATGTTCTTGGTCTGCAGCTGGCGGCGGTACTCTGCGATTTCATCCCGGGCTGCCTTGATCGCATCTTTATTAATTTCGGCGGCTTCGGTCAGCTTCGCAAAGCGGTTCATAAACCATTCCTCCGCCTGCTGTAGATTCTGAGAAGAGTGGCCGTCAAGCTGAGCTCGGATTTCGCGAAGCGCCGCGGTGATGTCGGTCTTCTGGAAGTCTTTCCTCTCCACGGTAACCTGCGACGCCTGCACCTGTGCCAGGAGGTCTTGCACCTCTTCCTCGTGGTGGCTGCGCAGAAAATCTACTTCGTCTCTTAGGGATAGCACTTTTTTGTCCAACTCTACCTTTACGAGGGCAGATTCGTCGATGTCCTTCTTCATGGCTCGGATAGTGGCTTCTGTCTCCTCCCGGATGCGGGCCTCATCCTCGTAGCGCTCCTTCAGCCTCTGCAGGTCTTCTTCGAGGTGATCCGAGTCAATCTGAAGCTGTGCCTTTTCGTGGTGGATCTGCTCCAGCATGGAGCGCAGCTCTCCCAACTCCTGGTCGTAAACGTCGCCCAGCTGGGAGTGGGACTCTTGTTTCTGCCGCAGCGCCTGGATCTCAGCCTCAATGTCCCGGTTCTGCTGCTCCAAATAATGCACTTTGTCAATGTACCCGGCAAAGCGGTCGTTGAGCCCTTGTAGCTGTTCTTTCTCGTTGGAGCGCTTGTAGTCCCCATTGAAGGCAGACGGACTGATGTCAAGGCTGTCGGATGAGGTTAGCACAGTGGAGCTGTACGCCCTGGGCACGGCGGAGGTCCTCTTGTAAGAAGTCGCCAGTGAGGTCCCGGGACTCGTTCTTGACCAGGACGGGGATCGGAAGCTACTGGACGGGGAGGCGCTGGTGCGGCTGTAGGTAGTCCGAGAGTCTGTTACCCTCCGATAAGAGGGACTCCCTATGGGGTCCATCAGGTAGCTCATCCTGCGGAACCGGGAATGAGAGGGTATGTTTCGGGGCGGTGTGTAGTGGAGGGGTATGCTGCTTGCTGTTGGTGTGTGGTGTGTGGCTCTCACAGCGCCGTCTGCTTCGCTGACCACCCTTTTATACACGAGGCAAGAGCCATATTCGCTAACAGGGCAAGAATAGGCTCCTTGCCGGGTAATTGATCCGCCGAAGGGGAGGGTTTATTTTTTTGTTCTTCAGTCTTTTCCCCTCATTTGTTCCGTATGCTGATGAAATATCTGCATTGATAAAGAATGTATAAAAGAAAAAGGGACAGAGAAGTTGAGAAAATGCAAAATGGTATGGAAGGAAGATGGAGATTGAGACAAGATCTAAAGTAAATAGTTTCCTTGTAAGATCTGTAACAACGTGGTTTTTCGAGCGCTAAAGTAAATCCCCTGAGCACTGAACAGTGGACGTGTGTTACAGTAGGCATTAATTAGACATATAATTCTTTCTGAACAATTCAACATATTTCTGTAGTCCTGTACTGTCAAAAAGTGAAAAAGACGCGTTTACTGACAAAAAGCGCGCAACGTGTTTAGAACATGCTGCCTTAATAAAAGTAATCTATTGTTTTCAGCAGGGCGTACGATAATACGCAATATATGAAATTCACCAATAGAGTGGATTATTTGCAGTCCGTTTAGATGGACTTTGGCCTTTCAACCGAAAAAAGAGCAGACTCTTCTGCAAAAATATATGGCTATTCATGAAATATCCAGTAATTAGTTCCTTAAATGAAACCCGTTAGTGAAGATCAGACTGGTTGATTCTGAACTTTAAAAAGGATTTAGGGTTTATTCAAGCATCTCACAGATTATTTACAGTACGGTATTTAAGGAATAATAAAATAATCAATTACACGTCCAATGAGCATTTATTCCAATTGTCTCCATGCAGTTTTTTTTTACTATCCAACCACAATACCGACCGTAATTTTAGGAATATTCCTCTGTTGTAGGCAAACACATACGCTCATTAAAAACAATGCTCTCAAGTGCAATTATTATTGTATATAAAAAGTGTTGTCTAGTCGCCTTAGTAAGCTGTTTTTTACCCAGCCATGACATGGCATCCACTGGGGGCGTGTGAAGACAAAGGCACGTGTTCCCATGTAAGGCGTTTTCTGCAACACATGATGCCATTGTGATTGTATTGTGCATTGCTAAGGTCAATCTGAAACGGAAATTACACAAATCACTTTTGATAATGCCTGATGACCGTTGTCTGTTGTAGCACCAGTGAGAGACACATAATGAAAAAATAAAGAGAAAAACACAGATCGAAAAAGTGGAAGACATGCCAGGGTCGTTTATTGAATGCAGGTCAGACATTCTCATGCATCTTTGTTTGCTGGCACATGCACAAATACATACCATAACATTTATTTGCAAATAACTGGTGATGAAAGAATTGGACCCTTTACACACACATTCATCACTCCTGAAATGTGGTTCCACTGCTAACCCAGTCTCAATTGCCCCCCACAGAATGTAGCAGGTGAATTATTCTCAGTTGCTCTTGTAACTTTACAAGGTCATGTACCTCCAATATAGCTGGCTCACGTTTATCTTTTCTCTGTTGAGCGGAATTTCTGCAGTGCGGACATGTCGTAAATCATTTCAGATTGCTGAACTGGATTCACAAATGATTCTATTCTTCACAAAGAGGATTTTATGGCTGATCAGACTTGATTGTTCATGTTCTTGGGAAAATCAACGGTGTAGTACATTAACAATTTTGTGGGTTCATTCTGTAGGTAAAATGAAGGTAGGAAAAAAGGACACTTGTGTGTTCAACATGAAACAAACCAAAACATTTTCCAGAAAGTTCTTTTAGGGCCCTTTGTGCTGTCAGAGTGCAGACATTGTCCAATATTTGTGCAGGGGATCAGAAAAGGTGAGTCACAGAAGAATCTCTTTCACGTCTGGGTGTCATTACTGTAGGACTTTGAAGCACTCATGCAAAGTGCAGTTTAATTGGAAACAATATAAGACTTTTTACCTGGCAAGGTTCTTTTACACACAGTCACAATGCTAAATAATATGTAGGCCTAATCTGAAAAATATTTAACATATTTTCTTGAACAAACATTTTAAGTGTGTTGATGCTGGTTGTGGAAGCACAACATACTTTGCAGCATAACAGCTGAACATCAGTTGACATTTTTAAGGAGTGAAGTTTATGTTAATCAATACCATTGACTTTCCTTATAAAATGGGAACTGTGAGGACTTAAGTTTCAATATAAAGTTAACACCATCAGACTTATCAAATGCATAAGAAAGATGGACTGATAAGAAGACATTTGAATATGTATAAATCGCTACAAGGAATGGCACATTAAAAGGAGCACTTTTAGGTGGCATAAATCTGACAGATCGATTCTTAGTTGGGGTGAAATTGCAGAGCGCGACTTAAAATTCTGCCAAGTGTGGAGTACTACACTGAATACTCAATCGCATCCCCCCCCCCGGAATGCTGCAATGGAATGACCTCATAACTCAGCACAAACTGGAGCCAAAAGACAGACCAGCCATTCCTCTGTTCACACCTCTCACCTTCACCTCCCCACCCACTTGCTGCCTGGTCCTCGATCCCTTTATGTGTAAGTCGGACAGGTGTAGCTTTTAGTCGATTGAATTTTAACCTCAGTGTGACATAGATTATATGTAATTGTTGATATCTGAACTTATATAAAACAGGTTTGTTAAAAGTAAGAGATACATATCAGAAATGCACTTTCAATTTGCCATAAACTCTTGCCCCTGCAGAACTATTATTTCTGTGGTTACAAATTTCTATCACCTCTGAAACAGTGTAATCTAACTACATATTGTCAAGTACTTGGCATGAACATGAAGCAGAAGATGGTTGTAGAATGAGTAGAAAAATAAGCTTCTAGAAAACAACAAAACAGGTTCTAGATAACTTACCTCATAATGGTTTTGTGCAGTAGCACACAACTGCAGCCTCATTTGAAATCTTAAATTACCCACGAGATATCTATTTAACAAGGACTTTCTTGTTGATTCAGTCAAACTGCATTCAGTTTCAGTAGTGTTACCTTTCATCATGACACCACAACTCAAGCCAAATTTCAGTAAAGAAAAAAACTGGCCCACTGATTATAATTAGTTATTCAGTCAAGGCATCACTGCTTTACATTGTGATCAAATGGACCTGTCCGATCATTCAAACATATAATGTGTGTAATGAATTCACTTACACTTTTCACTATGACTGTGTTCTCACATCGACTAAAATCCCGCACTTAACATTAAGATAAACAAAACTCGCTTAGCAGATATTGACATAGTCTTTACATCCGGCCACCAGTGATGAGATTCCTTTTGTATTTGACTTGCAAAACCTTGTTACACCAAGGGAAAATCAGTTGAGATATACATAGATATCTTCAAATGAACTCAACTGACAGAATTATACCAGGGTACAATTCAAGCTCCTGTAATGCTTCCTCATTCATGTTTTAAATTTTGATCATTGGTCCTACTACTTGTTCTGCTTTTACAATCACTGTTAAAATGTCTGCATGCTTTTTTTGTTAAAAATATTGACCCCTTTAAAACTGAAGTGACAGTAATAAACAGGAGTTCCTCAGGATTCTATTGGACAAACTAACTAATGATATGTTAAATAAAAACCTCCACCTAGCAGATCACAATCCAGACTGTCTTGGTTGTCCTGGATGCTCTGATCTTACTTACAAATAGCTGTGTCAGAGCTCAGTTTTATGGCTAAATACAATATTGTAAAAAGGAAAGGCAGCATGACCATTGAACTTATAATAAACACATTACATGAAACACTCATGAAACAGTCCACGAGTCCATCGAGCCTGATTCCTTACACAAAAACCCAGCAGATAATTTGAAAAATAGACAGAGACACAGGCTAACAGAACTCATCCATCAATACTGTGGGAGGTATCAACTCACTTCTCCCCTGCAGATGTCTCTCTCTTGCACTCCCTTTCTATGGAGAAACAAAGAAAATAAAACCAGAGGCATATTATTTATGCCTGTGGTTCTTGGGCTGTTTTGTTGAAGAGCCACTTAAAAACTGATGGACCATTCAATCCAATAACTGAGCCATTTTGTCTTTTATTTTTCCCTTTCTACTTTAGGCTGTGATAAAGACTTTCTCGAGTTTTTGCTTCTGCCCTGACACTTCTGAAAGTGCACGAGAATTGATGGTTGTTCCTGGGGAGTGACTCATCTTATAAACAATCATCTTCCATCTCTGCCACGGTGAGGATGGAGATCCTAAAGCCTAATGCAAATGCTAAACCTATGCTAATGAACTTTATTTCAGGAAAGAAGGAAAACAATTAAACATACCCCGTTTTGAGTTCCCCCATGTCCCTTCAGCTACTGCACTCTACATCAATAGCCTACTTAATAAAAGATATCAGTGCTTGATAACAGACAAATCAACACTCCCTTTCTTTTAGACATGACATGACAAAATTTGAAGCATCCATACATATAGAAAAGTCTTTCTCCCTCCTCTCTCTCTCTCTCTCTCTCCATATCTCGCTTTTCCTCTCATCCTGTGTCCTTCCAACACGTTGGGGAATATTTCATATTCATGAAAAAGAGTACAGGTGGTGTGGGGGACAGAGAAGTATCGCATCAGCATCAGGGTGCCTTTCTCAAAGAGCAGAGGGGAAAGTAAAGCAGAGCTGTCTGATGGAGCCTCATTCATCAGCCTCCGATCAATGGAGCTTTTTAAGCAGTAACCTCACACTCATCCAGCAACCTGCTAGAGGCCCACACGGCAGGGGCTCATATTTATGCAGTGGTTTGCGGTGCGTAGCTAAAAGGTAGTCAGGCTTCGCATACAAGGCATATTTATTCATATTTATGCATAATCTATCACTAATTTGGCACTTGCGTTAACTAACAATTATCACCCCTACTGCGGTGATGATAGCATGTCTTCTGTCTACACAGCAGTTCCTTGCTGCTTCAGTACAAAGTCATAGAATTATTTTGAAAGAAGGACATTTTTAAACAACTTAAGTGCCAGAACTGTCTGTCTCTACGCTTGACTCTCGTGCCAGTTACACTGGTATAGGGAAAAAGATTTGTCAGAGCACTTCCTTGTTTGTATCTCTGGAACTAATGGATTAGCGCGCTTGTAAAGTCCTATTGATCTAGAGCCAAGTTTAGCTGCACACATCCCCGCGGGCTGGATGATGTAACCGGGCAGTTTACAGCCGCAGCAGGAGCAGCAGCAGCAGTGTTACTGGGGGAAAGTCTCTGTTACTTGAATTGCAAATGCTGTGGTGGCTGGACACTCAATCACAGGGTCCAGATCACTATCACACACCGACGGCAGCTCAGTAAATCAGAGAGCATGCCGGGGCAATGCAGACTCACGGGATAGTGGCAAACCCTCCTCAGTGCAGTTATCTGAGGTCAGTGATGTGCACAGGGCAGGGGAGAGGGTAGCTTTCTGGATCACAGAGGTGAAAGGGGCTATATTCAAGCGCCCTTTGCCACCCATATGCTCTGGTTATACAAAAGAGGAAGTAAAGTAGAATGGTATGCTACAGTTTTTTCAAGGTGAAAGTGTCTGGAGATATAAATGCCAATGTCCATTGTTAAAAGATGGCATGGATTTATATGCATTTGGTTTGAAATAATAAGAATCAATTATCATCACATTGGAATGTGTACGTATGTGTGTATATGTGTGTGTTTGTCTACATGTATCTGTAAGTGTTCCTTCTTTATGTATGTATGTTGGATTCATCTGACTGGCGTGTAAAGAGTTCCAGCAAGTTCATATGAACCTAAATTATTTCACAAACACGCAACATAGCAGTTGATCTTTGTCAGCCCCATCACCCCCCCGAGCCCACGGGTACTAACAAATTGGGCCCTCAACCATAACTAACTACCGTACCTCCCCACATACATACAGTGTAATTTCAGCCAACAGATCACCTCATGCCCATCCACTGCTGTTAGTCCATCCATCCTTCCCTACAGAGGATTCACAGTGACACCTCACACCCACAGTTAGTACCCGTCACTACTAGCATAATGATCTACTTACTCCACTGGGAATGTGACTCACAGCCTTGCTTACCATCAAAGTGGCTATGCTAGGCTAAACCTGAATCACATGTTTTAATTGGACAGGGTGGTAGTATGCTTCCTTTTAGGTAGTTGTACAGTATGTTACGTGGTGGTACTGCACTTGTTCATTTGCTACTGCTATGTATTGTATTTTCCAATGCTTTTTTAAAGTCATGAGCATGCTCAAATGAATAAATAGATAAACACTAGAACGAAATGAACTGTTTAATATGGAGACTATGAAAACGTATGATGGAATTCCTTCTGCATTACTGAAACTGATTCAGTACATATTGTGAGAAAATGTTGGGCTTTGGTTGGAGATTTTCCTGTTAGGACTTTCCATGGTTGGAAAGTCCTAACAGGAAAATCTTCCACTTGTGGTCTGTTGTTTCCCAGAATTGTGATCAATGGGACATTATGGTGTTGGATTTCAGGTCCTCTGTTGCAGCAGTGTAAGAGGCTTTCAATGACAAAGCAATATTGGAATGAACTATTTTGGAGGGGCTAACACATCTCATGTGAAAACCGTAGAAACTAGCCATTCTCATGTGGACTCAGAAGTAGGGGTTTTTGAATGACCTTTATTTATTTAGTCACTTATTTGTAGCACCAGACACACTTACTAATGTGATAGCGAGCATAGGGGCCATTATCAGTGAGGTAGATCTAGCTACCTACCCATTTGTATTTATAAAGGGTCTCCAGTGGGGTTTACACTGTGAATTATAATTTTTCTGACAAGGAGAAAATAAAACAACATGAACCAGCTGGATTTCTAGTTAGGCTACGTAACTATGTTGCATAAACATGAAAATCAATAAATAGACAGAGATGACTGTATTAATTTCACAGTGAAACCTCATTGTTTCCGACTCAATTGTTTGCACAAAATATCTCAAATAATCTTATGTAAACATGAATAATGTAAGTAGCAGCACACACAAACAGAGCAAGAGCAAACATTACCTAATTCACAATGTTTTATCTGGCTGACAACATGACCACCAATACGTATTGAACTGTGGCGATAAAAATGATCTTTCTGCATTTTAAGAAATTCAGCTAGATACAATGAGATGAAGACAAGAGAGCTATAGAAAAACACCACTAATCCTGAGTATCAAAAGCAAAAAATCCTGTGCAATTTTTAATTATTATTATTATTATTGTTTCGACACATGCACATCATTGACAGTTTGATTTGATTTTTTCTGTCGTGATAAACCTATGTGACAGTAAGAGATATCAGGACACAGTGGTTCCAGTCTCTACTGCATCAGATTTAGACCAGTATCTTGTCTCAATATGAAAATAGCTGAGCTAAAATGGCAGACAGTGGGACATGGGAGTCATGACTTTGCCCTGTGTGTCTGGGCCTTAGGCATCGACCAAGTATTGACACAGATTTTTGAAACCACTCAAATAGGGTGAATAAAAAGGTCAGGCAGAAGACAAAGGAAAAGGAAAAGAAAATGGATCGAGAAAAGTAACAAAGGCAAGAGGACTGCATAAGGCATTAGTATAGTGTAAAATACACGCCCACACACACTATGCAGATAGTTATTGCTCATTTACATAAACTCTCCTTCAGCATGTACTTCAAGCGCTATAGCTATAACCATGCACCATCCACAGACACAGAGCTCCAGCCAATAATTTGAGCTTGTACTTTAAGTTCACGTTATCAAAGTCAGACCTAGTGCACCTCTTTCCAAGGCTTATTATTGAATGGAAGCTATATATTCCACGGACCTGTCTGTCACATCTTGTAACCTTCAAACATGGGATATAAAAAGAACTGAGCTATTTGGTATGCAGGCATTTCAGCGTGCTGAAACTTAAAAAAACACATGGTCCTAAAAATGAAAGAAACGATGCATTAACCCTGGACATATTTAGACAATCGTGCTCTATCAATCATGAAAATGAAACCAGTTGGGGTTTTTAGCTAATTGGCCAAAGAATCCAAAGTCAAACTCTCCTCTCTCCAAGGTCACACGAATGACTGTGAACCAAAGGCAACATGTGAGAGCAAGAGAGAGAAATCAAGAGGGAGGGTGGACTGAAAAGGGAGCAGAATGGAAGCATAGCATCTCCCACAAATCATGCTAAGTGAAATGTTTCTTTGACTTGTTCCTAACATTATGGAGGGTGGCCACTTACATACAACACTCAGTCTTTAATGAAATGTCACAAACACCTTGCATGTTAAATACAGAGAGAGGAAACCATAGCCGACCTTTGGGACCCAACTGATCCAGTCTGTAATGAGGTGTGGGAAATGGAGACCAGTTTCTGTCAAAGTCCAAATCGACCTTTGTAACCAGCAGGACTGTGCTTGCATAAGCTGAGATTGCCTTTCGACACCAGAAGATACCTAACATTTTGGCAATTTTTTCAGTATTTTGGAATAATTCAACTTCCTTAGCTCTCTAGTGTTAACTTACTTGAGGATACGTTGTGGTTTGATCATGCTGTCATGACTTGAATCTGATTGTACCATATTTTTATCTGTTTCAGGTATTACTGTTTGGGGCTGGATTTTTCTTTCATCTTCAGGTTTGTTGCTTTCGTATCCTATAACCCACTTCCATGGTCCATCACAAAAATGGTCTGCAGAATGAGTAGTGTGTTGATAGCAGTTCATTTACATGCAAAACCTTCTGAGAGGAAAACAGAGCAGAGGTCATTCACTGTTTAATTTCATTCCAGCATAATTTAATTTTATAAACAATGACCACCAGTGGTTAGTGAATTGCAAATATATTACTTAAATGGTGGTGAAAGAGTGTAGAGGCCAGCAATCACAGGTACTGTCCTGTGTTCCCACCGATGACCAGCTGGCTACTGACACAGTACAGGGACCCCCGATTTACCATGCTGCTTCTGAGTTCCTCTTTGATGGTATACAAATGTCCAAAAGGACAGAATTCATGGTCTCACACCTAACTAAACAGTACTGTTAGCTCAGAGAGAGCTTGTGCTGCTGCCTGAATGTTCATTTGTTCAAGTAATCAGTCTGACAGTAGCAGCACTTTTAGTGGAAGACAGAGCACTGTGAATGAAGAATCACATTACTTGACAGAAAGGGGGAAATCAATAAGCAGTCAATATTAAAATGTGGCGAGGCAGCTGGTCAGGAATTGATGAGGGGAAGGAGCCTGCAGCAGAAGAGCAGTACCTATGATGGAGTGATCAGGAAGATGAAAGAGCAGAAACAAGGCAGCAACAGAGGAGCAGATCAATGGCAAAAGGCAAAATCTGACAGACTGCAGATCAACAGCTCTGAAGAGCAGCACTGTATACTGTATGCACACAGGCCTCGCTGCATGTGCTGTGGGTATAAGTGCGATGTCAGCATGAGTGAAAACACATAATGCAGCCACGGCCTGCTTCACCGCTGGCTGCACATGAGATTTTCAATGAAGGTCAACTGAGGTGAGAAAAATCTGGGAAGAGATGTGTGCCTGCGGCAACCAAAAAAAAAAACTTCCTGCATGGATTCTTAAGCAGTACATACTCATTGCTTTGCTGTGGAAAGCATGGTCATGTTTTATGTATGATTGCCTGTCAGGAGTATGGCATGTGGGGAAATGGTGCTAGCAATGCGTGATACAGCGGACTGACTCAGACCCTCTGAGACCTGCTGAGGAGAAGCCCTGTGCCAGTCAGAGGAAAGAGGAGCCCGTGTGAGTAGGGCGACCCCATTTGAACCGACAGGCCTGAAACTCCTCATCATGTATTTATGGGAAGAAATGAAAGTGGGGCGGAGAGGGGGGGAACTATGTTATTTACAGTACATTGTGGATTAGATCCAAATCTTTTATGAGGCAAATCACACGCCTGCACTGTTCTTCCTTTTGACGATTTGAAAAGGTCACGAACACTGAATGATGCAGCACATTTAACCTGCATGGTAATTGCTCTCCTGTTTTCATAGGCCTACGTAGCTGTAATTCCAAGGATGTGCTCTGATATATCTTCTCTTTGGAATGCCCCGCCCTCTTGCTCATACATCCATTCCAAAGCCTGTCTCACCATTACTGAAATGAGTCAAAACAAGTACAACAGCAAGTAGAGAGACCTCACTTCCTCTAGTAGAGAGACTCTACTACCACTAGATAGGACCCAGGCTGCTTGTTCACACAATTAATGATATAAAACTGAACAAAGGAATAAAACACATGCATACCTAACGCTGTCCCATCATTACTGAATGAATGTAATGAAAATACAGCATTGAATAACATTAAATAAGTACAAGTACATAAAACTCAACTGACACAAAACCGCAACCCCCAAAAAACAGAAAATGTAATTTCTGCTTGTATTTGCTTCTGAACTGTAAAAACTGGTGTCAGACAAATAAATGGGAGCTGTTGAGGCAAAGCCCTGTTTGCCTGGTCCTGTGGGACCTGGAAATGGAGATTATGGGGGGGAGGTATAAACGTGCTGTCCCATCCCAGACGAACATAAATAAGAAGCCGTCCTGGAACAGGCGCGGGGGCAGCACCTTTCCCGCCCCTCTCTCTCTCTCAGACCCAGACACCTCATTTCGCTAATGTACCCAGCAGTGGAGCCACAGGCTTCCTAATGGCCCACAATGGCCCCCTGGCACTCGTCTCCTCTCACCCATGCTGATTTGACTGCTGAAACAATTTCTTAAAGGAACCAATACTGTTCAGTGGCAGGGCACACTGCCGGTTTGAACTTAAACATTGTTTGCAAGCATAGAAACTTGTTGTTTTTTGACCTTTTGAATGCACATATAGTATATAATGTCTCCTGTGTCAGTGTAGTGCTGTGTCATGCCACTGTGAAAAACACCCTGAACCCTGAAAAGCACACTGAAAAAAACCCCTCCAGAATACTTTGGAGAGCTGCTCCCAGATAACCACATTAATAATGATTTAACACACTATGACAATCTAACAGAGTTATAACAGATAATTAACTGTCTACATGCTGTCTGCTCCCAAAAGCAATTTATAATATTATTATATTATTATTTATAGTGCCGTCGATAACACAATTGCTATAAAGTGGTTGTTGTTAATCTCCACATGACTCAGTATACAATACACATTGGAGAGACTGTTAGAAAAACAAACAGCTGTTTGGTTAGTGAGGAGAAATGCATGTGGAGAGTGAGCAAACAGGGGCAGTGTACCAGCCCTAGAGTAACAGCTTTCAGCAGGTTGATGGGATGATGAGCTATATGGGGTGAGAAAGGGAGGAGGGAGCTCCCGGTGATGTCATATCGAACGTGGGGGTGGATGGGCGCGGCAGGGGAAGCGATGTATTTAGGGTGTCCCAGTGGAGCAGAGGAAGGGCTGCCTCAGAATCTGCAGTTTATCTGCAATGCATCAGATGCTCATTCCCTATCCATCTTTCCCTCTTCCTCTCTATAAGCCCTCCCCCTCTCTCTCATTGGAGGTCCCACATCACTAGCATAAAATTAAAGCACAGACAATGAGGGAGGGAGAATGGAACTAGAGATGAAACAGCACTGGGGGAATTTTAAAGAATCCTCATATCCAATATTTAAACAGCCAAATAAGTGTCCTGGAAAAACTTGACATCTCACAAAACTAGATTTTTTGGAGAATTCAGCTTTTGTGGATTTAATGGAATACTAATTAAAGGCTCTTTTTCCTCTGTAGGTCACTCAGGGGAAAAAAACCTCCTCAAGATGATTGTCATGAGCCCTGTTGAAACAGCAGTGAATTAAACAGAAATGTGGATTATCTCATTTTCCCAGGACACCATCCTTATCTGAGGGACATGGCCCTGCACATAGAAGTGATGAAGACAGCACATTTAATGGTCAAACAGTGCAGGACAAGACTGATCTCAGCACAGCTACAGACAGCTCCCATACAATTAAATTGTAGGGAGCTGACCCTGTATCAGTGATTTCTTTATGCAGATTCCTGTCAGCATCTTGCAGCAATCTGCAATAGCTCAAGGGTGAACACCCTGGCATTTTACCACAAATACAAAAAAAGTTTATGAGTAATTTCAGGCTATTATTTAATCTATGTTGGCATTTCATGGAAATTGCCCTTTTATGACCACTTAATGTTCTTTTATCAAAATGATGGTTGCCTCCGCAGTATTGTCTGTAAAAGCTATTTCATTGATGCTGTTGTTAAGTCTGACTGCACCTTCTTCCAGCGCTTAACAAAGATGACAGCTTTAAAGACCCATTTACTGACACTACACTTTACCGAGATGCTGAGGCCAATAGAGGCCTTATACATTAAAACACCATGACATTTCATCACTACACTCCATCAAAGGTCCCTGTTATCAATCAGCGCAAAAGTAACCCTTTAGCTACTCATGTGCCCTGCCAGCTCGATACACACTCAATTGAAATCACCTGTGACACCCACCCCATAAAGAGAATTGATTGCGTGTCCCTTACACTGTTAATGCATGGTTCAGCTTGCAGAACATGCCTGCTGGGAACGCTGTTGAATTCTTTCCAACTGCAGCCAACTGACAGTGCTTCAGGGTTACTGGGGGACACTGAGGAGGAGATAAAGAGAGAAGTACCTGCACTGACTGAGGCGAAGGGTGTGGCCCCATCCGCAAGCCCCAAAGTGATCGTTTCAAATTTAGCCCTGCACCATGCTTCTCTTTGGCAATAAAAAAAGATGAAGTTCCAAGAGAATTACAATGATGCTTAGAGGGTAGCACCACACTACTACTTCAGATGATCATTCAACAATGCAGTTCAACTCTGAAACCAGAGAAAGTGCAGCTCTCCTCTGGGTGTTGCTAGATTTTATAATATGTGTTGAACATATTGATGCAC
Source organism: Megalops atlanticus (assembly GCA_019176425.1). Taxonomy (NCBI): domain Eukaryota; kingdom Metazoa; phylum Chordata; class Actinopteri; order Elopiformes; family Megalopidae; genus Megalops; species Megalops atlanticus. The sequence goes on from CM032878.1 coordinate 9,953,871, forward strand.
ATCCCTGGGCACATATATACTGTCCACAAACATGAACACATACACACACACACGCACACACGAACACACACACACACACACACACACACACACACACACACACACACACACACACACACACACACACACACACACACACACACACACACACAAAACTGTGATCAAGCTGCAGTAATTAGTGAGTGGTGGTTCTGCTGTCCATTCAGGAATTGTTGAGCTTATACCCACGAGAAAGTCAGCCAACTTCCTCTCTCTGCCACTCTCTTCCGAACACCCCATCCCAACCCCCCGCCTCACCCCCCTCTCTCCCTCTCATTACACTTGGCAGTCCTGTGGTGATCAGCGAGCTGACATCACTGTTTTTCCTGCAGACTCACCCCCCTCCCCATTACTGTCTGTAAATCACTGGCTGAAACATTTATGGCTCAGTTTATACTCTGCACCAAGGGGTTTTGCCAAACGTCTTGCAGAAGAACAGAAGAGTGAAAGAGTGGTAAAAGAAAAAATGCCTGCGTCAACTTACTGTCCACAACCTTGAGACATTCTAACAGAGAGATCTCCGCTGTCATATCTATGATTCTGTGTTATAAGAAGAAATGTTTGATTAATTGGTAACTGAAACTCAGTCGGCTGGTTTGGTGTGCTAAATGTTTGTGCTGCCGATAGACAACTTACATTAGATTATCATAATTTTGCAGACGCTGTTATCCAGAATGACTTACATAGGCTACAATTTTACATGTTACCCATTTATACAGCTGAGGCAATGACAATACAATACAACATGTTGCATAAATACATTTAAATCACTTGATAGGTGGATTATGGATAGATGGGGAATATTCTGTATCAGTCAGTGGCTATAACTAAGACAAAAAAGTCTAAGATAATTAGATAATTACTAAATTAATAAGATTAAATTCTTCTCTGTCTGAAAATAAAAAATTAAGGAAAATGAGCTCACACATGCTCTACTCTGCTAGTTAATAGGTCAATGTAACTCTTTATATGTGGCCAAAACTATATAAAAAGATTTCTTTTATATTTAAATAAGCTTTCATTAACATATGAAATTACAGTCCACTGATTTCAATCAATTTCAGATTTCAAATGACATTCTTAATGGAAATAGATCAATATAGCAAAACTGCTGCATCTATGTCCTGCCATACATGCAGTACTGTTCATTACAGTGTTATGCTGTACAAAATAATGCATTTCCAAGGGTTATATTGTTATTGTGGCACACTGTGAGACAGCCAAAAGTCTTTAAAACTTTACTTGAACAATCACAGTGATTCCACAAGGAGTGTTAAAGACTATTGTTCTAAGGTTACTGGGTCCAATATTGGCTTTCCATTTTGATTGGCAATAACAAAATATTGGATGTGTGATATACTATAAGAGAAAAAATATACAGAGATAAAACAACTTTGGATCAATATTTGAATTGAATTGTGTTATAAAAAAAAAAAAAGATTGAGGCTGGCTTTTCTGAGGTTGGTTCTGTGTTCAGGGGGGTGAAACAGGTCCCCTGTGCACATACAGTGAGAATGCCTTGCTGTACAGCGCCTGCGCTGTGACCCCAGTGATTGAACTGTCCTTGGAGGAGCACGGTCACGGCAACGGACGTGTCATCACTGTGAGACGGAGCCGTCGGGGGACTGCGGCACTCCTTCGCCACCGCCCAGGAGAGGGAGGTAGGCGCCCCTGCAGAGAAGCAAGGCTTGAATAAATAAGAGCAGTTTAATGGCAGGCACTGTTGGCAGCATCTCGTCTGTGGTGGAGGATGGGGGGTGGGTAGGTCTCTCGATCTCATCCCCTGGGACAAGGCTGTCCTGATAGGCACCGGGATGCAAAGAGAGAGAAAGTGCTTGCTTCCTGAGTTAGCAGAAAACAAACAGCAAATGTCCAAAGTGGGGGGTTGTTCTCTACGTTAATCTTACAGTACATAGGGACATGGATGCCATAATTTTAAATTGTCTTCATTTCTTTTGCAACAGTAAATCATGGTCATGAATAATAGGATCGTCAACAGGATACAGAGGAACTGATGATCCATAAATTCTACAGAGGAATAAAATATTGCTTCAAATAAGTAACTAAAGCTATAAACAAATTTGTTATTTTCAAGAATATGTATTGCCTTAGAGCTACCGGTTTTTATAGGAGGCCTCCACCAATTTGTGGGCGCACACACACACACGCACACACGCATACGCACGCACACACACAGACTAGTTGGATGTCATTAAGAGCCTCCTCTCTACAGGACTCAGAGTCTGTGGCTAGAATCATTTGAATAAAAGGGGAGTAAGTTCCCTCTGCAGTGGTTTGGACGACTTCCTTACTTGTGCCTCTCACAGCACAGCTCTCCCCCTCCTGACTGAGCCATTATAAATACCGCATAGTTGAACACACCCTGGTTCTGTCACTGCGTCATTAATCCAAGGACCCTGGTGCAGATTCACCTCAGGAAATTAATAAAAGGTAAAAATTCAAGTGGTAAGTGCTTTTGTCCATACCTGTAAAGAATGAATGACCTTTGTGCACAGATGGTTATAGTGACTTCCCATCCATCATGTTTACTACCACTTTTCATAGCCACCATCACAAACCCTCCAATGCAGACTATGAGGAACTTCCATAGATGTCGTCTGTGAGATCTCTCTATTTTTATTATTTATAATGTATTATTAATTATTTAATGACAGCATTTTCATCCCTTTAGAAACACTAAAATCAACAGCTGCTGAGGACATTATGATTTTAGATAAATTCTGCAGCAAGTATTATTAAATCATTGAGTGTTTGCATGCAGACAGAAAGAACCACACACACACACACACACAAAGAGAGAGAGAGAGTGAGAGAGAGAGTCCATTCATTTGACGTCATATCTGTGCCATATAACATGTATGGTAGATCACTATGTCACGTCAAGTTACTGTAGGGCACAAAAGTTCTGTCCCATCTCTGATGAATGCAGGTGTTATTAACCTGGACTCAGCCAGGGTGCAAAACAACAGCAAAAAACTGACATTGCTTTTCTGAACATGATGCTGTGACATAGCAGAAAACCGCTGTGTCACACAGGGGCCGACTGCAGGGCAAAACAAAAGATTGGGAGCTTTTACTGTGAATGTGCTGCAGGCCTGTAACGCTTGATCCGTATGGAGGATCCATCACCTCTCTTATGATGGAGGGGCCTGGAGATATTACCGAGGGCAGTGAGCAGCAGAAAAAGGCCAGCACACTGCGGGACTGCTTGGAGCACTGACGACGACCAGAATGAAATGGTGGGGGGCAGCAGCAATGAGATGATTGCTTGAGTGGGCGTGTGCGGGTCAGCTGCTCAAACCCGGAGAGACAGATGCTAATTGCCTTCAGTCTAGCAGTCTCCCTGGATACAGACAGTTTATCAACTTCCACTGTCTTTTTTTGCCAGTGATGCGCTTCAGTGACAACATTCTTCCCTTTGAGATGAAAATGGGACTAATCTATGGTGTAGAAAAGATAAATGCATCATAAAGACGTTAAAACCTGAGCTGGGGGATCTTCGGTCTTCAAAACATAATCTATTTTAAAGATTAGATAGATTTGCTTACGGTCATTAGCTCCAGCAGGAGCGCTAACGAGTGCGCGGTCCTCCGAGTTCACGTGAGGACACTTCACAGCAACGTTTGCGGGAATGTGCTGGAAACAGAGATCGTTAACTGCGTGCATTCACCCACATCACTCCTGCTTTAAAAACAGCGAAAAGGCAATAAAACCTTTGCGTAGATATAACAGAAGTTCACAGGACCTACGTTGTCACTGGTTAATCTTAAATGCGAGACCCTCACTATATATTCCCGAGCGAGCGCATCTTTGTATTACATCCTTGTAATAATTTCAGTTAAAATAACATGAATAATGCAACTGCACAGATCAAAGTATGCTCTGAGATAATATTAACAATACAGCTGTGCCTGTAGACGTCTATAGTGCTGCTTTCTGATGAGACAAGGGTAACTGAAACCGTTTAACGTTACCATCTGTCTGCAGGTGTGGGCTCAGTGATTTTCAACGTTAGTCTAATTGGTCAGCTCGGCAAATAATCCAACACTGCCCTCTGCTGGAGCTGTGTCATTCATTGCGGAAAATGACGAACAGTAAGGATGTACTTAACTACAAGTAAAGTACACCTATAAGATGGGTAAAATAGCCTTAAACACTTGTACTGCAAACACATATTTGTCCCTGCACCTCATTAGGAATGTAAGACAGGCACTTTTGTGCACCTGCTGTCCCTTCTCTTACATGAAGCTAAATTAACACATGATACTGCCATCAACCTGTTGCAGGAAATTTGACACAATATTCAGTAGACAGGTGTAAGATGTATAAAGGTTGTACTACACTATATTCCTTCTGTATTTGTATTTTGTTGTATTTGTGTGTGGGAGTGTAATAAAGATTTCCATTAAAAATAGTTATGGAACTTTTTCGCATAATCGCTTGTTAAACTTTTTTATTTGTTTTATTATATTTCAGCAGACATGGGTGCTATTTTCACAGTGATGTGTAACAAAGACAGTAGCATAAATGAATAAAACATCTCTGGTTTTCATTGTATTACCTCTACAGGGGACTGTTTTATTCCTTGGGGATCTTTTGGCCTACTTTATCCGGAGTATCACATCTTTATATCACTGCATGAGAGAGAACTCGTATAAAAGCTGTCAGATCAAGGGGGACAGGTTCCCTGGTCATAAAACTCCCATCTCTACTTTGCTCATGCTCATCAAAAGTCATGGAGCAGAACAAAGTGTTGACTCAACACAACAGTTTGTGCAACAACCTGTTCCACCACAGCATCTGTTTACTAACACATTCTGAGAGGTGATGCAACTGTGTACCTAACAGCAACACTGATGAAACAGCTGAACAAATCATCTGTAAGACTAAGTGGCTGCATAAATCCAGGTGCATTTTATCATCTCCTGTCATATCAGTCTGCATCAGGCCACAGCATTATCGGGATATATGCAACGATGGGACTCTGCAGTCGTGACCCCTGCTTTCTTACATATTGAAGTTCATCCATGTCAGGCCGGCAAGCTGCCAGTTCGGATTTTTAATGTAAGTCTGCAGTACAGGGAATTGAATTGCTGCCAAATACATCAAGCCCTTAATACTCTGCAACACAATCCAGCTGCAGTCCGATCTAGTTGCTGCTAGTACTTCTGCTGTACAAAGCAGAGCACACGCCCACATGCACACACACACACGCACGCACACACACACACACACATACACACACACACACATACACAAACCCACATGCTCATATGTATACGTGCAAATGGACCAACACTCGCACTTGCTGAAACACGCACACACGCATGCAGCAGGGGGCTGGACAATATTACTCTGACCACCCTGAGGATTGACTAAGTTTCCACTGGGTACTGAAAGGGGGAAGAGCAGGGCACTCCACATCTTTGCAGTCGTTTATGTGCCCATGTGTGATTGGCTGTGCACCAGTCTGCCAGTGCGTCATTGTGCCACTGTTTCTTTCATAGTGTTAAAAAGTTATGTGGAAGTTTTTGGAGTAAATTTTCCCCGAAATGACTATAACAGCCTTCCCTCCAGCTGACTCAGCAGCCAGGCAGATAAATATCATACTCTCAACCATATTAAACTTTTAAGAGTCTAAGTGCAGGTATTAGAATCTGTCATTTGCAGGACTTCATTCAAGGCTCCCTGCTGCTTTCCCTATTAAAACTCCCTCAAGGAGTCGCAGTGCCACTGGAGAAGAGTGTGACATATTTAAAAAGTATGGAGAACAAGGAAACGTGTATCAATGTATGGAGTTAGTGGTGCTCTGTACTTCCACAGATGGTTGTGCCAGTGTATTTACAGCAGTTGAAAACCTTAACAGACACCTTATTTAATGGGCTGCTTAAACGAGCAGAATCTAATAATCATAATCCATCAGGGATAATAAATAATAAGTATAATTTTTTTGGGCAGAGGCATTGGTTTCTTCTCCATTTCTTCCCTTTGATGCTACTTTCCTCCTGTCTCTGTTCTTCTGTGGGCTCTGACAAGCTTGGGGTTTAGAAGAAATGGTTCATAGAGAAGCAGAGCAAAAATATCTAACGTCTGAGACTCAGAGGGAGACACTCGGGGAGGTTTTTCTGTGTTGGATAGAGTGTATGTCTAACAGCATTCCTCTGGTGCTAGAACAGCAGAGGCAGAAAAGCAGACAACTCAATTCTCCACAGTTCAGAGGCCCTGAAGCGGGGCATCCGGTAAAGGATGTCAAAGCTGAGGCAGAGAACAAAAGCATGGAGGAGGAATCTGGCACCTGTGTCTCTTCTTTCATGCTCAACTGATTATGTTAAATGACAAATCCCATCTTTGCATTTTACCAAATCGACCCTCTGCTGCCCTCTTACAGACTTTGAATCTGCCTGACATAAAAGGCATGCAATCTGACATGAGAAATACCGCCCAACTCAGCTCAACGTGAAGCTATTTATCGCCTGTTACAAATCAAGTTTGTGTCTGATATTTGTATCTGTTTTGCATGTGAATACTTTGAGTGTACCCTTGTTTACTGGCATTGTGCAGGAATTGGCTAGAAAGTATGGCTTGTCAGTAACGTCCAGCCAAAATGTTAGATTTACTGGCCAATCTGGGACACAGTGGATGCCTTTCACTCACAGCAGAGGGAATATCATGCATCATCCTGTCATCCCGAGACTCACTTTCTTTTCTTTTGTACATTCATCTCTCTCTGGATAAGTCTCATAGGAGTCTCCATTTATTCCTTCCACTTTCATACTTCCCATTTCATCCTCAGCGCTGTACTTTTGCCCAATCAGCATTATACTTTCACACTGTTATCTTTAGTGTTATTTATGCTCAATCAGCGATATACTTATGCAGGGATAGATGCAGACAATGATGCAAGCCCACAGACAGGCAGAGAGAGACATATGCAAATGCTTAGAGACAAAATTTTATTGACATCGTGACAATGCATACAAAAGTGGACGAATTAAAAAAAAAAAAAGACCCAAATACAGGAGTCAGAAGAGTTTGAGATAATGTACTTGTATACATTGTTTTTAACATTAAGCATTAAATTACAAATATTCACCCTTTTTCTTCAAATATTAGGAAAACTTTACAAAAAAATTACTCAACAGTTATAATCCAGATGGGAAGCTGCATAATCCACTTGCATATCTCTAAAAATGAAGTAATATTTTAGGTAGACGTAACTTCTCTTTATTAAACAATAACTGACACTGATTCAAGTTCAGTACAGATCTCAGAACTTTAGTGAAGAAAATACAGGATAGTTCCCACACATCAGCCTCTCCTTATCTATCAGCTGTTCAACAGAGAAGACTTTGCTTGATTATCAAAGCTTGCCTTGACAAACTTGCTTGATTAGGAAACATATTTCCTTAAACCTGGATTCCAAGGTAAAGTTTATTTGGTTTACAGGCAGCTGTTTCAACAGCCAGTTATAGAGCCAAAAGCTGTCTGTCTGGCATATGCTTTGGCTGGTGTCTTTCGTGATGTTATCCTCTCCCATTCTATCTCCTCCCTCCAAGCGCAAAGCCAGCGCCCAAAGTCTGCAGCACTGCGCTCTCCCTCCCTTTGCTCAGGTTCATCCTCTCACTAGTGTTTGAAATGCCTCCCCTGCTGCCACCTCCTCTCCTTTTCCTCCCCCTCTCTCTCTACTTCTCTCCCTCTCTATGTCTGCAGTGAGGAGGAGGAGGGTGGATAGATGAGGAGATGTGCACTAATCAGTGACATCTGTCAGATAGCAACTGCATCCCCCCAACACACACACACACACACACACACACACACACACACACACACACACACACACACACACACACCGGACAGTGACACCTGGGCATATCTTAAATTCGCCCAATTCTGCAGGCACTCTTACAATTTTATGACCAAAAAACTTTAACTTGAAAATTCAGACTGAGCTGTACAACTGATGACTAACTACATCATATTCTATGATGCCACCCTGCACCCATTCCACCCATCACCAGCAAGTCAACTTTAATAACCAACTAATTGCAGAACAATGACAACGGGGAAATCAAATAATTCTGCATCTCTGACCTTGAAAAAAAAAATCAAGGTTTGAAAAAGTATCGACATACTCTGTTAAAGCAATGGCATTAATAAACTACTTAATCCTTCAGACAGCCTTAACTCCTGCTGAATACAAAAATAAAAATAAAAATCAGTAGCGAGTATTTCTCCTCCGTGTAAAATATGTGGAAAGTGAAGTGCGTGTAGTCTGACCAGATACAACTGGTCTGCAGTGCAGAGTTTCCAGCGTATATTAATTTTCATTCGAGATCACACGGCTAGTGCAAGAAAACCTATAAATTGAATTGAGGTACAGCCATTAGAGTTCCCGCTGTGTCCCGACAACCGTTGAAGATACACGTTAACAACTCTGAACGAATTGCAGGGACTGCGCTGGAGAGGATACGCATGGAAAAATATCCATTTCAGGGATTCAGCGAAGACTGAAGAGACCACACCAGACTGAAACATATATAAAGGATTATTTAAAAGAATAATCTCACTTTTAAATGGACAGATGCTAATTGCCTTCAGTCTAGCAGTCTCCCTGGATACAGACAGTTTATCAACTTCCACTGTCTTTTTGCCAGTGATGCGCTTCAGTGACAACATTCTTCCCTTTGAGATGAAAATGGGACTAATCTATGGTGTAGAAAAGATAAATGCATCATAAAGACGTTAAAACCTGAGCTGGGGATCTTCGGTCTTCAAAACATAATCTATTTTAAAGATTAGATAGATTTGCTTACGGTCATTAGCTCCAGCAGGAGCGCTAACGAGTGCGCGGTCCTCCGAGTTCACGTGAGGACACTTCACAGCAACGTTTGCGGGAATGTGCTGGAAACAGAGATCGTTAACTGCGTGCATTCACCCACATCACTCCTGCTTTAAAAACAGCGAAAAGGCAATAAAACCTTTGCGTAGATATAACAGAAGTTCACAGGACCTACGTTGTCACTGGTTAATCTTAAATGCGAGACCCTCACTATATATTCCCGAGCGAGCGCATCTTTGTATTACATCCTTGTAATAATTTCAGTTAAAATAACATGAATAATGCAACTGCACAGATCAAAGTATGCTCTGAGATAATATTAACAATACAGCTGTGCCTGTAGACGTCTATAGTGCTGCTTTCTGATGAGACAAGGGTAACTGAAACCGTTTAACGTTACCATCTGTCTGCAGGTGTGGGCTCAGTGATTTTCAACGTTAGTCTAATTGGTCAGCTCGGCAAATAATCCAACACTGCCCTCTGCTGGAGCTGTGTCATTCATTGCGGAAAATGACGAACAGTAAGGATGTACTTAACTACAAGTAAAGTACACCTATAAGATGGGTAAAATAGCCTTAAACACTTGTACTGCAAACACATATTTGTCCCTGCACCTCATTAGGAATGTAAGACAGGCACTTTTGTGCACCTGCTGTCCCTTCTCTTACATGAAGCTAAATTAACACATGATACTGCCATCAACCTGTTGCAGGAAATTTGACACAATATTCAGTAGACAGGTGTAAGATGTATAAAGGTTGTACTACACTATATTCCTTCTGTATTTGTATTTTGTTGTATTTGTGTGTGGGAGTGTAATAAAGATTTCCATTAAAAATAGTTATGGAACTTTTTCGCATAATCGCTTGTTAAACTTTTTTATTTGTTTTATTATATTTCAGCAGACATGGGTGCTATTTTCACAGTGATGCGTAACAAAGACAGTAGCATAAATGAATAAAACATCTCTGGTTTTCATTGTATTACCTCTACAGGGGACTGTTTTATTCCTTGGGGATCTTTTGGCCTACTTTATCCGGAGTATCACATCTTTATATCACTGCATGAGAGAGAACTCGTATAAAAGCTGTCAGATCAAGGGGGACAGGTTCCCTGGTCATAAAACTCCCATCTCTACTTTGCTCATGCTCATCAAAAGTCATGGAGCAGAACAAAGTGTTGACTCAACACAACAGTTTGTGCAACAACCTGTTCCACCACAGCATCTGTTTACTAACACATTCTGAGAGGTGATGCAACTGTGTACCTAACAGCAACACTGATGAAACAGCTGAACAAATCATCTGTAAGACTAAGTGGCTGCATAAATCCAGGTGCATTTTATCATCTCCTGTCATATCAGTCTGCATCAGGCCACAGCATTATCGGGATATATGCAACGATGGGACTCTGCAGTCGTGACCCTGCTTTCTTACATATTGAAGTTCATCCATGTCAGGCCGGCAAGCTGCCAGTTCGGATTTTTAATGTAAGTCTGCAGTACAGGGAATTGAATTGCTGCCAAATACATCAAGCCCTTAATACTCTGCAACACAATCCAGCTGCAGTCCGATCTAGTTGCTGCTAGTACTTCTGCTGTACAAAGCAGAGCACACGCCCACATGCACAAACCACACACACGCACACACACACACACACACACATACACACACACACACATACACAAACCCACATGCTCATATGTATACGTGCAAATGGACCAACACTGCACTTGCTGAAACACGCACACACGCATGCAGCAGGGGCTGGACAATATTACTCTGACCACCCTGAGGATTGACTAAGTTTCCACTGGGTACTGAAAGGGGAAGAGCAGGGCACTCCACATCTTTGCAGTCGTTTATGTGCCCATGTGTGATTGGCTGTGCACCAGTCTGCCAGTGCGTCATTGTGCCACTGTTTCTTTCATAGTGTTAAAAAGTTATGTGGAAGTTTTTGGAGTAAATTTTCCCCGAAATGACTATAACAGCCTTCCCTCCAGCTGACTCAGCAGCCAGGCAGATAAATATCATACTCTCAACCATATTAAACTTTTAAGAGTCTAAGTGCAGGTATTAGAATCTGTCATTTGCAGGACTTCATTCAAGGCTCCTGCTGCTTTCCTATTAAAACTCCTCAAGGAGTCGCAGTGCCACTGGAGAAGAGTGTGACATATTTAAAAGTATGGAGAACAAGGAAACGTGTATCAATGTATGGAGTTAGTGGTGCTCTGTACTTCCACAGATGGTTGTGCCAGTGTATTTACAGCAGTTGAAAACCTTAACAGACACCTTATTTAATGGGCTGCTTAAACGAGCAGAATCTAATAATCATAATCCATCAGGGATAATAAATAATAAGTATAATTTTTGGGCAGAGGCATTGGTTTCTTCTCCATTTCTTCCCTTTGATGCTACTTTCCTCCTGTCTCTGTTCTTCTGTGGGCTCTGACAAGCTTGGGGTTTAGAAGAAATGGTTCATAGAGAAGCAGAGCAAAAATATCTAACGTCTGAGACTCAGAGGGAGACACTCGGGGAGGTTTTTCTGTGTTGGATAGAGTGTATGTCTAACAGCATTCCTCTGGTGCTAGAACAGCAGAGGCAGAAAAGCAGACAACTCAATTCTCCACAGTTCAGAGGCCCTGAAGCGGGGGCATCCGGTAAAGGATGTCAAAGCTGAGGCAGAGAACAAAAGCATGGAGGAGGAATCTGGCACCTGTGTCTCTTCTTTCATGCTCAACTGATTATGTTAAATGACAAATCCCATCTTTGCATTTTACCAAATCGACCCTCTGCTGCCCTCTTACAGACTTTGAATCTGCCTGACATAAAAGGCATGCAATCTGACATGAGAAATACCGCCCAACTCAGCTCAACGTGAAGCTATTTATCGCCTGTTACAAATCAAGTTTGTGTCTGATATTTGTATCTGTTTTGCATGTGAATACTTTGAGTGTACCCTTGTTTACTGGCATTGTGCAGGAATTGGCTAGAAAGTATGGCTTGTCAGTAACGTCCAGCCAAAATGTTAGATTTACTGGCCAATCTGGGACACAGTGGATGCCTTTCACTCACAGCAGAGGGAATATCATGCATCATCCTGTCATCCCGAGACTCACTTTCTTTTTCTTTTGTACATTCATCTCTCTCTCTGGATAAGTCTCATAGGAGTCTCCATTTATTCCTTCCACTTTCATACTTCCCATTTCATCCTCAGCGCTGTACTTTTTGCCCAATCAGCATTATACTTTCACACTGTTATCTTTAGTGTTATTTATGCTCAATCAGCGATATACTTATGCAGGGATAGATGCAGACAATGATGCAAGCCCACAGACAGGCAGAGAGAGACATATGCAAATGCTTAGAGACAAAATTTTATTGACATCGTGACAATGCATACAAAAGTGGACGAATTAAAAAAAAAAAGACCCAAATACAGGAGTCAGAAGAGTTTGAGATAATGTACTTGTATACATTGTTTTTAACATTAAGCATTAAATTACAAATATTCACCCTTTTTCTTCAAATATTAGGAAAACTTTACAAAAAAATTACTCAACAGTTATAATCCAGATGGGAAGCTGCATAATCCACTTGCATATCTCTACAAAATGAAGTAATATTTTAGGTAGACGTAACTTCTCTTTATTAAACAATAACTGACACTGATTCAAGTTCAGTACAGATCTCAGAACTTTAGTGAAGAAAAAATACAGGATAGTTCCCACACATCAGCCTCTCCTTATCTATCAGCTGTTCAACAGAGAAGACTTTGCTTGATTATCAAAGCTTGCCTTGACAAACTTGCTTGATTAGGAAACATATTTCCTTAAACCTGGATTCCAAGGTAAAGTTTATTTGGTTTACAGGCAGCTGTTTCAACAGCCAGTTATAGAGCCAAAAGCTGTCTGTCTGGCATATGCTTTGGCTGGTGTCTTTCGTGATGTTATCCTCTCCCATTCTATCTCCTCCCTCCAAGCGCAAAGCCAGCGCCCAAAGTCTGCAGCACTGCACTCTCCCTCCCTTTGCTCAGGTTCATCCTCTCACTAGTGTTTGAAATGCCTCCCCTGCTGCCACCTCCTCTCCTTTTCCTCCCCCTCTCTCTCTACTTCTCTCCCTCTCTATGTCTGCAGTGAGGAGGAGGAGGGTGGATAGATGAGGAGATGTGCACTAATCAGTGACATCTGTCAGATAGCAACTGCATCCCCCCACACACACACACACACACACACACACACACACACACACACACACACACACACAGGACAGTGACACCTGGGCATATCTTAAATTCGCCCAATTCTGCAGGCACTCTTACAATTTTATGACCAAAAAACTTTAACTTGAAAATTCAGACTGAGCTGTACAACTGATGACTAACTACATCATATTCTATGATGCCACCCTGCACCCATTCCACCCATCACCAGCAAGTCAACTTTAATAACCAACTAATTGCAGAACAATGACAACGGGGAAATCAAATAATTCTGCATCTCTGACCTTGAAAAAAAAAAATCAAGGTTTGAAAAAGTATCGGACATACTCTGTTAAAGCAATGGCATTAATAAACTACTTAATCCTTCAGACAGCCTTAACTCCTGCTGAATACAAAAAATAAAAATAAAAATCAGTAGCGAGTATTTCTCCTCCGTGTAAAATATGTGGAAAGTGAAGTGCGTGTAGTCTGACCAGATACAACTGGTCTGCAGTGCAGAGTTTCCAGCGTATATTAATTTTCATTCGAGATCACACGGCTAGTGCAAGAAAACCTATAAATTGAATTGAGGTACAGCCATTAGAGTTCCCGCTGTGTCCCGACAACCGTTGAAGATACACGTTAACAACTCTGAACGAATTGCAGGGACTGCGCTGGAGAGGATACGCATGGAAAAATATCCATTTCAGGGATTCAGCGAAGACTGAAGAGACCACACCAGACTGAAACATATATAAAGGATTATTTAAAAGAATAATCTCACTTTTAAATGGACAGATGCTAATTGCCTTCAGTCTAGCAGTCTCCCTGGATACAGACAGTTTATCAACTTCCACTGTCTTTTTTTGCCAGTGATGCGCTTCAGTGACAACATTCTTCCCTTTGAGATGAAAATGGGACTAATCTATGGTGTAGAAAAGATAAATGCATCATAAAGACGTTAAAACCTGAGCTGGGGGATCTTCGGTCTTCAAAACATAATCTATTTTAAAGATTAGATAGATTTGCTTACGGTCATTAGCTCCAGCAGGAGCGCTAACGAGTGCGCGGTCCTCCGAGTTCACGTGAGGACACTTCACAGCAACGTTTGCGGGAATGTGCTGGAAACAGAGATCGTTAACTGCGTGCATTCACCCACATCACTCCTGCTTTAAAAACAGCGAAAAGGCAATAAAACCTTTGCGTAGATATAACAGAAGTTCACAGGACCTACGTTGTCACTGGTTAATCTTAAATGCGAGACCCTCACTATATATTCCCGAGCGAGCGCATCTTTGTATTACATCCTTGTAATAATTTCAGTTAAAATAACATGAATAATGCAACTGCACAGATCAAAGTATGCTCTGAGATAATATTAACAATACAGCTGTGCCTGTAGACGTCTATAGTGCTGCTTTCTGATGAGACAAGGGTAACTGAAACCGTTTAACGTTACCATCTGTCTGCAGGTGTGGGCTCAGTGATTTTCAACGTTAGTCTAATTGGTCAGCTCGGCAAATAATCCAACACTGCCCTCTGCTGGAGCTGTGTCATTCATTGCGGAAAATGACGAACAGTAAGGATGTACTTAACTACAAGTAAAGTACACCTATAAGATGGGTAAAATAGCCTTAAACACTTGTACTGCAAACACATATTTGTCCCTGCACCTCATTAGGAATGTAAGACAGGCACTTTTGTGCACCTGCTGTCCCTTCTCTTACATGAAGCTAAATTAACACATGATACTGCCATCAACCTGTTGCAGGAAATTTGACACAATATTCAGTAGACAGGTGTAAGATGTATAAAGGTTGTACTACACTATATTCCTTCTGTATTTGTATTTTGTTGTATTTGTGTGTGGGAGTGTAATAAAGATTTCCATTAAAAATAGTTATGGAACTTTTTCGCATAATCGCTTGTTAAACTTTTTTATTTGTTTTATTATATTTCAGCAGACATGGGTGCTATTTTCACAGTGATGTGTAACAAAGACAGTAGCATAAATGAATAAAACATCTCTGGTTTTCATTGTATTACCTCTACAGGGGACTGTTTTATTCCTTGGGGATCTTTTGGCCTACTTTATCCGGAGTATCACATCTTTATATCACTGCATGAGAGAGAACTCGTATAAAAGCTGTCAGATCAAGGGGGACAGGTTCCCTGGTCATAAAACTCCCATCTCTACTTTGCTCATGCTCATCAAAAGTCATGGAGCAGAACAAAGTGTTGACTCAACACAACAGTTTGTGCAACAACCTGTTCCACCACAGCATCTGTTTACTAACACATTCTGAGAGGTGATGCAACTGTGTACCTAACAGCAACACTGATGAAACAGCTGAACAAATCATCTGTAAGACTAAGTGGCTGCATAAATCCAGGTGCATTTTATCATCTCCTGTCATATCAGTCTGCATCAGGCCACAGCATTATCGGGATATATGCAACGATGGGACTCTGCAGTCGTGACCCCTGCTTTCTTACATATTGAAGTTCATCCATGTCAGGCCGGCAAGCTGCCAGTTCGGATTTTTAATGTAAGTCTGCAGTACAGGGAATTGAATTGCTGCCAAATACATCAAGCCCTTAATACTCTGCAACACAATCCAGCTGCAGTCCGATCTAGTTGCTGCTAGTACTTCTGCTGTACAAAGCAGAGCACACGCCCACATGCACACACACACACGCACGCACACACACACACACACACATACACACACACACACATACACAAACCCACATGCTCATATGTATACGTGCAAATGGACCAACACTCGCACTTGCTGAAACACGCACACACGCATGCAGCAGGGGGCTGGACAATATTACTCTGACCACCCTGAGGATTGACTAAGTTTCCACTGGGTACTGAAAGGGGGAAGAGCAGGGCACTCCACATCTTTGCAGTCGTTTATGTGCCCATGTGTGATTGGCTGTGCACCAGTCTGCCAGTGCGTCATTGTGCCACTGTTTCTTTCATAGTGTTAAAAAGTTATGTGGAAGTTTTTGGAGTAAATTTTCCCCGAAATGACTATAACAGCCTTCCCTCCAGCTGACTCAGCAGCCAGGCAGATAAATATCATACTCTCAACCATATTAAACTTTTAAGAGTCTAAGTGCAGGTATTAGAATCTGTCATTTGCAGGACTTCATTCAAGGCTCCCTGCTGCTTTCCCTATTAAAACTCCCTCAAGGAGTCGCAGTGCCACTGGAGAAGAGTGTGACATATTTAAAAAGTATGGAGAACAAGGAAACGTGTATCAATGTATGGAGTTAGTGGTGCTCTGTACTTCCACAGATGGTTGTGCCAGTGTATTTACAGCAGTTGAAAACCTTAACAGACACCTTATTTAATGGGCTGCTTAAACGAGCAGAATCTAATAATCATAATCCATCAGGGATAATAAATAATAAGTATAATTTTTTGGGCAGAGGCATTGGTTTCTTCTCCATTTCTTCCCTTTGATGCTACTTTCCTCCTGTCTCTGTTCTTCTGTGGGCTCTGACAAGCTTGGGGTTTAGAAGAAATGGTTCATAGAGAAGCAGAGCAAAAATATCTAACGTCTGAGACTCAGAGGGAGACACTCGGGGAGGTTTTTCTGTGTTGGATAGAGTGTATGTCTAACAGCATTCCTCTGGTGCTAGAACAGCAGAGGCAGAAAAGCAGACAACTCAATTCTCCACAGTTCAGAGGCCCTGAAGCGGGGCATCCGGTAAAGGATGTCAAAGCTGAGGCAGAGAACAAAAGCATGGAGGAGGAATCTGGCACCTGTGTCTCTTCTTTCATGCTCAACTGATTATGTTAAATGACAAATCCCATCTTTGCATTTTACCAAATCGACCCTCTGCTGCCCTCTTACAGACTTTGAATCTGCCTGACATAAAGGCATGCAATCTGACATGAGAAATACCGCCCAACTCAGCTCAACGTGAAGCTATTTATCGCCTGTTACAAATCAAGTTTGTGTCTGATATTTGTATCTGTTTTGCATGTGAATACTTTGAGTGTACCCTTGTTTACTGGCATTGTGCAGGAATTGGCTAGAAAGTATGGCTTGTCAGTAACGTCCAGCCAAAATGTTAGATTTACTGGCCAATCTGGGACACAGTGGATGCCTTTCACTCACAGCAGAGGGAATATCATGCATCATCCTGTCATCCCGAGACTCACTTTCTTTTTCTTTTGTACATTCATCTCTCTCTCTGGATAAGTCTCATAGGAGTCTCCATTTATTCCTTCCACTTTCATACTTCCCATTTCATCCTCAGCGCTGTACTTTTGCCCAATCAGCATTATACTTTCACACTGTTATCTTTAGTGTTATTTATGCTCAATCAGCGATATACTTATGCAGGGATAGATGCAGACAATGATGCAAGCCCACAGACAGGCAGAGAGAGACATATGCAAATGCTTAGAGACAAAATTTTATTGACATCGTGACAATGCATACAAAAGTGGACGAATTAAAAAAAAAAAGACCCAAATACAGGAGTCAGAAGAGTTTGAGATAATGTACTTGTATACATTGTTTTTAACATTAAGCATTAAATTACAAATATTCACCCTTTTTCTTCAAATATTAGGAAAACTTTACAAAAAAATTACTCAACAGTTATAATCCAGATGGGAAGCTGCATAATCCACTTGCATATCTCTACAAAATGAAGTAATATTTTAGGTAGACGTAACTTCTCTTTATTAAACAATAACTGACACTGATTCAAGTTCAGTACAGATCTCAGAACTTTAGTGAAGAAAAATACAGGATAGTTCCCACACATCAGCCTCTCCTTATCTATCAGCTGTTCAACAGAGAAGACTTTGCTTGATTATCAAAGCTTGCCTTGACAAACTTGCTTGATTAGGAAACATATTTCCTTAAACCTGGATTCCAAGGTAAAGTTTATTTGGTTTACAGGCAGCTGTTTCAACAGCCAGTTATAGAGCCAAAAGCTGTCTGTCTGGCATATGCTTTGGCTGGTGTCTTTCGTGATGTTATCCTCTCCCATTCTATCTCCTCCCTCCAAGCGCAAAGCCAGCGCCCAAAGTCTGCAGCACTGCACTCTCCCTCCCTTTGCTCAGGTTCATCCTCTCACTAGTGTTTGAAATGCCTCCCCTGCTGCCACCTCCTCTCCTTTTCCTCCCCCTCTCTCTCTACTTCTCTCCCCTCTCTATGTCTGCAGTGAGGAGGAGGAGGGTGGATAGATGAGGAGATGTGCACTAATCAGTGACATCTGTCAGATAGCAACTGCATCCCCCAACACACACACACACACACACACACACACACACACACACACACACACACACACACACACACACAGGACAGTGACACCTGGGCATATCTTAAATTCGCCCAATTCTGCAGGCACTCTTACAATTTTATGACCAAAAACTTTAACTTGAAAATTCAGACTGAGCTGTACAACTGATGACTAACTACATCATATTCTATGATGCCACCCTGCACCCATTCCACCCATCACCAGCAAGTCAACTTTAATAACCAACTAATTGCAGAACAATGACAACGGGAAATCAAATAATTCTGCATCTCTGACCTTGAAAAAAAAAAATCAAGGTTTGAAAAAGTATCGGACATACTCTGTTAAAGCAATGGCATTAATAAACTACTTAATCCTTCAGACAGCCTTAACTCCTGCTGAATACAAAAAATAAAAATAAAAATCAGTAGCGAGTATTTCTCCTCCGTGTAAAATATGTGGAAAGTGAAGTGCGTGTAGTCTGACCAGATACAACTGGTCTGCAGTGCAGAGTTTCCAGCGTATATTAATTTTCATTCGAGATCACACGGCTAGTGCAAGAAAACCTATAAATTGAATTGAGGTACAGCCATTAGAGTTCCCGCTGTGTCCCGACAACCGTTGAAGATACACGTTAACAACTCTGAACGAATTGCAGGGACTGCGCTGGAGAGGATACGCATGGAAAAATATCCATTTCAGGGATTCAGCGAAGACTGAAGAGACCACACCAGACTGAAACATATATAAAGGATTATTTAAAAGAATAATCTCACTTTTAAATGGACCACCCCCCGCGCGCCTACCCTTTATACGAGAACGGTGGCTGTCTCCAACTGCAGACGAAAGTAAAACTCTGGCCAAAGAACCTTTTAAAGTGAGACAGAGGGCCGTATAATCTATGTCTCACCCAGGAGGCCAGGACTGCTGCATTCCCTCCATCAGCATTTCGGGCAGAAAGAGTCTGCGTTTCTTTGGCTGGACAAGATTTAAAGGTACAATATTGAGCTCTTGGCTTCAGTGAATAACTTCTAAAAGAGACTTCGCGCTGCTGCATAATGCGTTCGCCCGGAACGCACCGGCACGTTTCCTAGAGGAGCCAGTCTGTGAGGCCGATTCTCGAGGAGTTATGGACAAATCATAACCGTACTGTTCAGCAGGATTATGGTGTACCCTTTTGAGGACTTTAGGCTATTAGTCTACAATCTCTTGGACGGATTACGCTGACAAAATGAACAAATGTAACACAATTAATACGAGAAATTAAACTCTAAATTATCACGGCACCATGGCATCACCTCTTTGCATTAACCAAATAAAACGTCCCCTTATCTAAAGTTTTAAAGAGATACTTCAAACAGGTCTTATGTCATTCAATATATTTGTTAACAGAAATAATACTTATATTTTCCCCAAACGGTTTTCTTTCAGTTCGATTTTACGTAGCATTTTCAACCCCGCGGCACTAACCTCAACTGACACTGCTGGAGGACTAAAGCACCGATGGGACATGCACCGGTGCACTGCCACCTGGTGTCTACATTAAGCCATTGACACACTAAATGGGCACAACCTAATGGCCTTGTTATAAGAAAAAACACGTTACCCTTTTTGATATGTGTGAAAGATAAAATGCACAAATGGATTCATTGATCGAACTGTGTTGCATTACATGTAACGTATCCATTGAAACGGATCTGTTGATGAGATTAAAGAAGTCACACAACAGTGCTAAATTATGGACATTTAAAGGAATTAACATGTATGTCTCTGAAGCACCAGTTTCCATGGTACTTGTTAAATTATACATAGAAATGAATTAAGTAAAATTTATGGTTAAATATATAGCATGTTGGCAGGTGCTTCAGATCATGCTTTAGCATTGCCCTATGCAATTATGAAGTTGTATGTATGCAATGCAAGTATGTAATTATGAACTGACAGCAGAATTACCAGTGTATACGGAGATCAGTGAGGGGAGTAAAGTGTGTGAACAGATTCACAAACATGTACCATCCAATCACATCTCTGCTGAAGCAGTTGTTCTCCCAGGCAATACATGGTTATGATTGCATTCCTAAACACTATTACAGCTACTCACAGGTCTATGAGGAGCACCAATATTGCCAGAGTGTGAAGTAAAAAAATGCCAGAGTCAAGGAAATGGAGTCTCATGTCCACTTCCTAAACAATACAAATAACAACAATGAAAAAGCAGCACATTAGATACTTGATTCCCTACAGTTTAACCAACATTTGATGAAAGCACTTAGAAGGTTCTGCCTGAAGACTCTCTGAGAGTAAGTACTCTGAATGTTATTCAGAGCCCTTGATATGAGTGACAGAGGGCAGCAGCATGCTGAAGTGCTTATAATCACTCTCTTTCATTGTCTGAGTGGCAATCAGAACAATGAGTACCTATTTAGAGGTGGAGAAGAACAAACACAGTTTCATTAAAATGAGAGGTCTAGACACGAATAAAAAGCAGGCATTAATAAAATGTTACAAAAATCTGGCAGCCTTTGAGAATAAGGGGAAGAATTCAGAAAATGCTTACAATCTCTTTTTAAAAAAAAAAAAAAAAATTATCTATCAACATTAGAGCTGGGGTGGACATCGCACAAGTCCTGCCACTGCTCTGCCACTCTCTTCTGGGGCTGCAGGGCATTCTCACCATCGCCCCCTGTGGACACCTCCCAGTAGTACAGCCCTTTGATCAGGAACAAGGCACGGTGGGAGTAGGAGAAGTATGCAGCATCCAAGTTGCCTGCAAAGATGAACCATAATAAAACAAACAGGTTACTTTAATGTCACTTCCTTCAGACCCATGGGGCGGCACCTTACACCATTCTGCCTTAGAGGCTGCAAGTACTCATGGGAAAAAGAAAAGGAAAAAAGAGTTTGGCTTCCAGACAGTGTTGGTCTAAGGTAAGCAACTCTGGTTGCTATTGTCCTTGAGCTTTCCTTTGCTTTTTCCATATGGTATAGTTTGCTGTTTTTTTTTTCCTGATTCCTTTGTGTCTGCTATTCTTCGAATTGTGACGTTCTGTAAACTCCCCTTGACCTCCCCTGGCTTGCCTTGTGTCTGGTAATACGATTGTAAGTGCAGTGATACTTGAAACTTCTGGACCATTTTGTGTGTGGAAGCACTTAAATAGGAATTTAGATATGAGCTCTCAAACAAATATGTGTACACAATGGTGAAAATATCCAACCCGGTGGAGACAATGTACATTTTACTTTAGTTTACATTGTCACATGGAACCAGCTTCTGCCAGAACAATTATTGTACTAGAACCAATCATTCAAGGAACAAATTGAATTAAATTTGGCTGAAATGTATTGTATAATGGTCTTAAAGTGTTGCAACAATAAAATCATCTGTTGAAAAAAAAACAGTCTAAAAATCACCTTCTAGTATAGCGCTTATGTACCAGTAATGGTACTTTTTCACACACAACAATGGGCTATGTAACATTGCTATCCACAAATTATTTTCTTTCATTTTGATTCTTTTCTGATCCATCTCAAGGCTGAGAAGGAAAGCAGCAGGAACTAAAAACATAAGAACAGTGTTCCCCGTACCTTTGGGGTGGTCATTTGGAACCAGAGGTGGAAATACATCCTCTAAACTTTTAGGGAATCCTTCCAATGTCAGTTGACTCGACACATTGTATGCCCACACCTAAAACAAAGCACACAGAACAAAAATTCAAGTCTCTTTTGTTCACAGGCTGCCCCTGTATTAAGTCTGAAAGCATTACCCTTTGTGGCATAATGCATTTACTGTCCTTAGCACTCAGCCCTGAATAATGTAAGCGTTTAATCAGACAGGCCAAACTCAAATAGAAACCTTCGCTGACATGCTAATCACAAATTACCAATGATGTTTTTTTCTCCCTAAAGAGCCTGATGACTGTAATAGCAGTCCGGGCCTTCCCTGTGGGTGCAAGACCGGGGAAAAAAATCCTCTGCGTTGAATTAGTAAAGCTATAAATGCTCTGAGCTTGTGCCGGCCTTAGCGTCAGGCGCAGTCAAATTCGATTTGCCCCCTTCCCCCCTGCTGTGGAGAGAGTGATTGCCTTCCTTGCCTTGTCTGGGCTGCAGGAAACGCTGACACATTGTGGGGAAGAACTCTATCAGGAAGCAATGGAGCGCAGCTCAGGTAAGGCACGGTAAGATTATGGCGCGCTTTGTTAACCCCTTAAAGACTGTTCTGTTCTGTTTCATGGTGTACTGCATGTAATGAGTAATTACAGTGCTTGAAAGGGTCAGTCTCTGCCTGGCTGTACCATACCCACAGTAGCCCCGAAAAAGACATTTGCCCTTGACTACAGTAGGAAATTCCAACAAACAGTAGGAAATTCATGTTTCTCATACATACTCTGTTCTTAACTCAGTGGGAGAATTCCAATGTAAACATGAGTCAAGATTCCCAATCAGCACTTGGTGCTAATTCCATCATATGCCATTCAATCAGTGCTATGAGTCAATATATATGTTGGTTGATGTTGTTACATAAGCCCCTTGTATTTACATTGTTTTGACTGTCCACTTTAGAGCTTCATGTTGGGAGTACAAGGACAAACCTATCAACTGCTAAATCTTCTGGCAAACCCTGTAGTGATGCAGAGGACACTGACCTGGTGACCCTTGAAAAAGTAGATGAGACGAAGCTGTTGGAGGAATACTGCAGTGTCCAGGGGTCCGGCAATGCCCGGAAAACCCTCAGAGATGCATTGTGGGTACTGCTCAGCCTCACCATCCTTCATAAAAGTCTGGTCGGCGTCCCTATTATAACACCAGTATTGGGTGCCTACAAATAGCGGGGTCAGCAAAGGTTTTTTTAACATGAGTTTCTGCAAATATGGAAGATAATATTCACACATGGGAATTCCAGCATTCAAACCATTAATAATGTTTAAAGCCACGGCAGAAGTTTTTTTCAGGACACAGATTAATTAGACAGCGCTACTACACCTTATTATAGGGATATTCTCAGAGCACAATAAAGCCTGCAGGAATCCCATGCAATTCAAGGCCCTCTACTAGTCGTGCCATTTCGCTGTGCAGTTTGAAATGTTACCTTTGAAGAAGTAGGCCCTGTCTACGTCAGTGGTCCAGATGTGGAGGTAAGCATCTACTCCACCAGTAGGAAGCCCCCTCCAGCCCTGCTCCAGACTCCTTGGGTCTCCCCGTCGAGGTCGCCCCCGGCGATTGTCATACAGCCAGTATCGGTCTCCGCGCAGGAAGTAAGTGCTGAACTGGATCACTGGCTCCCCCTGCTGGCCACTCCATCCCTTCCTGACCCAGTCAAACACAGTGTCAAAGGGACCCTCACACTTCCCTGAAAAGAGAGCAAAAAAATGCAGACTGAGCAGTACAGATACAGAATGGGAATTTTTGCTTCACCTTACAATTAACAAAGTTTCTCCCTCATCAGTACTGGCCTCTACATTCATATAACTTCTCTGTTCTGTCTTACATGGTGATTCTTACAAAATTTACAGAGCAAATATGCAATACAAAATTACATTACAAGACACATGTATGTTTTTGCATCTTCTTACACTGTAAAGATTAAAATGTCGAGAAAACACTCTCTGGGTTTTTCTGGGTTCTATTAGTACAACTGATAATATAAATGATGACAGTGTAGTGATATTCACAGTATATGAATAATAATGATTGAATGTGAATCAAAAACAAAATAATGACTACATCATTTATGAAAGAGTGTCATACAAGGAATTTGTGCACCCACAGCAGTGCTTTTGGGAATGCCCATGTGGAGGGCAGATTACGTGAGAGCCTGTGAGTTTCTCTCGTGTACCTCATGTTACTAGGAGTAACGCTCACCATACAGTTCCTGAATGGCCCTCCTGTCCTGCCAGTCTAACTCCATAGTGCCCCCGGTGGTGGGATACAGAGGGTTCATCACTGAGTCAGGGGAAGACAGGTGAGGTAACCCCAGGACGTGACCTATCTCATGCAGTGCCACCTAGAATGCATGTACATTAAACACATTAACATCAATTTTACTATATTATATGCCAGTGCGAGCTTGTATATTTGCACGCATACATGTACATGTGTGTATGTGAGAACATGTGTATATGTGTGTCTGCCTGTGCCTATATCTGGGCAGCAGTGGCAGCAGGAACAGGGCTTGTAACCGAAAGGTTGCTGGTTCAATTCCCCGCTGGGGCACTGCTATTGTATCCTTGGGCAAGGTACTTACCCCACAGTCGCCTCAGTAAATATCCAGCGGTATAAATGGATAACATGTAAAAACCGTAATCTATGTAAGTCGCTCTGGGTAAGGGCATCTGCTAAATGACAATAATGTAACACCTGTATGTATCAATGCGCATACAGGTACGAAATGCACATTGATACATAGGTACGAAAGAGCATGTGGTATATATGTGTATGTATATGTATTCATGTGTGTGTGTGTGTGTGTGAGTGTCCACCTGCAGTAAATTGACCCCGTGATCGGACGGGGGGATGCTGAAGGGTTCGTCATCGTCCAGATGTATCTCCCCCGGCTGGGCAGTATGTGCCAGCTCCCCGCCCGGACCGTCAAACAGCCAGGGGCAGCCCAGGTGACGCCCTGCAGATTGACAAGCGCGCACAAACACAGCCAGAAAAGGTCAGTGTTTTTCGGCTCACATCCTCACAGAGCGAGTGACAACCGGTTGCTGGCAGAATACTGATTACTTGGACTGTGAATCCATTAAATTCTGAGCAGAAACATACACATCGAAATGCAGCTCTACATCATACATCATGATGATTCATTTTTTAAAAATTGACCATATCTAATCTGTAATAATCACCTCATTTATTTTAGACCTTTTTTTCAGAATAATTATGTGCCCTGGATTGAGTTATTAGTTAATGAAATGATTAATTTTACCAGCTATGTTTTTATTAAAGGGAGCCTTTAAAATGGACTGGATCAAATATGAAATCAGAGCTCAACAGGAGCAAATTGCTGGGATCTAGTAAAGAAGGACATAAATATCAATGTAGAATCTTACAAATTTCTAATCACGTACAAAACTGAAATCAGACTTGCTTTAGTTGATTACACATTGTGTAGCCTCAGTACATTATTTTCATTTAGAAGACATTCTTATCCAGAGCAACTTACATAGGTTACACTTTCTACGTTATGCATTCATACAGCTGGATATTTTACTGAGGCAACTGTGGGTTAAGTACCTTGCCCAAGGGTACAACAGCAGTGCCCCAGTGGGGAATCGAACTGGCAATCTTCCGGTTATGAGCCCTGCTCCTTACCACCATACTACACTACTGTGCAGTATGTGATCTCGATAATCATATACTGTACTATGTGTTTGGAGGGAAATGAACTGTTCATACCTGTGCCGAAACCTAATTGGATATCGATCTCGTTCCCCGGAGAGCTGGAGTCCTCCTGGAACGACAGAGGGGCCACCTCGGACCAGCGTCTGAAGGCCTGTGCTATGGCGCGTCTCTGCTGCCAGGCGGGGAGGTGGGCACTGTGGCCCTCCGCGAGCAGCCGCCACCGGAGCCCCTGCTTGGCGAACGCCATCCCTGGCATTGGGCCCCGGGACCAGCTGGGCCCCCGAGAGCGCTTGTGCCTGCGTGCCCCGGAGTCCTGATCCCTGCTTGAGCCACCCATGGCTCTTCCGCCATTCCTGGCTTTGTGACAGAGTGCACGTGGAGCACGGAGGTCAGCGAACGATGGCGGGCTGTCCTTGAGGAGACGGACAGCTGGAAAGTGTTGGTATTGATTTTTTGTGGCTGAAGCTTCACCTTCTGTCGCTCCTCTGGTGTCTCGCGAGGGACCTGGAGTGTCCGGTTTGTCATTCAGAGCCCCAAAACCCACATTTCTCTGTCGTGAGTGCAGACTGGACCCAAGTACAAGGGTACTTCTCTTTGGGGTGAAGTACCTAGGCTTGGGAATCTGAAGGGAATGAAAAGAGTAGATTTATGTCAGAGTTCCAACATGATAATGAAAGCCACCCACATTCAATCTGTTCAGTTGTGAGGAAAAGGATGGAGCAACGTGCAGGTAGCCCCCGGTTCTATGAGACAGTATGTCCCTGGATACCCTGTTGTAAACTGTAATGAATTGAATCCTGTTGTCCCAAAGACAGAAAGGTATAAACCATGTTTTATATATAAACAAGAGTTATATTCCTGAGCATGGGCTAGAAATGAACATTGACAACTTGACAATAAATATGGAATTACATCAAATATTTATAGGACATCAATATTGCTAAAGAAACCTTTGTATATATGAAAATTATTACATGTATAAAATATAATATAAATATTCAATACTATGACACACTCTGTGTGACAGTTTTGGAATGACAGAACAGTCAGATGCAAATCAGTTTTCAGACTGGCATTTTGCAGGGTGAGTCAGACAGCACTCACTTACATAAATAAATACATCTCACTCAGCTCCTCATAAGTTCACCAAATGAAAACACCCAACTAATAAAAGAAAGATGACCTAACAAACTCAAACAGTGGCCCCCTGTGGGCAACAATTTTTTAAGCTGTTCTGTTTCCTTACTGTCATTGTCAGCAACTCTCTCGTCTTTCCTGTCTGTTTAACACACAAATTGCTATAAAGCAAAGACAGCCTATATATTACAGATATCACAGTCCAGCATTGTGAAAACAAACAGAAAGAGAATATGACATAACGCATGCTAAAGTTAATTCATTACCAGCCCTATGCCAGTTTGAGGGTGTGCGACATAGAGCCCCCTTGTGGTGATGGGGCAGAAGACAGACAAAGCCATCATCAGTGAGGGAATAGTTGGTCGCATCTCTTCAGACTCTCCGGTGCCTGCTCTTCTGGGTCTCTCTCTCCAGGGATGGACCCCAGAGACTGGGAGAGAGTCCGGTCTTTATGCCTTACTTTCCTGGCAATGCCTACACCTGTACACCTGTTTCTGTCACCCTTGTACAGCCAAACACCTGTTGGCTGCCTCAAAGACAAGACAACTATACTCCTCAAACTCAGGGTCACCATTGTCAGTCCCCACTCTGGCAAGCAAGGGGTATTGCTAGTCTTTCTGTTTATTTCATCTTGTAATCAACATAAAGACCGTCTTGTTGCTGGGCATGATGGAGGAAGACCCTTGATGAGCCATGCTTTTCTCCTCAGGAGCTTTTAATGAAATTGGTCCCTTGAGGGAGGCAATCTGATCTAAATTCAAGCAATGAGTGAAGGGGGGGTTGGAGAAGCTTGTGCTAATCAGAGCTTGACTGCAAGAAATAACAGACACCTGCCTTCCCCTTGACTGACTCACTGACTTCAGCCATTTGTGGCCACTTTCTTTGCAAGATAGGGTACTCAAACATCTGTGCATTGGATAGGCTGAGCACTAAAACATAATAGGTAGAGATGAAACACTGAACTGGAAAAAAGTATGCATCCCTACTAACCCAATTGAAAATGATATATGTCCCAATTGAAAATGATATAATCGTATATTTTAATATACTGAGAATGATGTTGTTCAACCTGAGAATTTATTGCGAATACATTTCAAATATGTTAATCTAAAGCAGGAATATATTGCAATATGCCGAAACTGTGATAGTTTAAATATTTTCAATATATTGATTGTGAGCAATGTCTCAATACATTATTTTTTGTAGGGGAACCACAATCATTTTTAACAAAATATTTTTTCCACTGTATGTTTTCGAATATTCCAAATTTCTGCTTTGCATGCTGACTTCATCCAAAATACCCTCTGTACAAATAGAGTACAAGTATCCAAAGACAGCAAAAGTTTGGATTCATGTCACAGGTGGACTTCTCGCTTTTATGTCCTCTTGCAGTCCTCTGGTAAATAATACACTAATGTCATATATTGAGCTGTCAGAAGGTGTAAGACTAGACAATTTTTCATAGCTAATCCTCCCAAGAAATCTGCCTGCAATGGCATTGTTTTAACACATGATGGCATTAGTGTGCTTCTCCATTTCCCAGCCCAAAGTCTTCACTTGATAGGAATCACTGCGCCATGCTTCAATGGACTGGGTGAATTGTTAACTTAAAATTACTTTTAATGACTACCCATTATCAGCAAATTAAGACAAATGACTTCTAGCTCTAAATTCTTTCAGCCATACATCAGACATGTCCCTAATGGTAACGGAGTCTTCACATAGTATTGAGTAGAAACGAACTCGCTAGAGATAAGAAAGTTCATTATACATCCTGAATGTTTCAGTTCCAAATGTATATGCAGACACTAAAGGGATTAAGATGTATTGTTGTCAAATGAGAATAAATGTGAGAGATTTATCACACTCATGTTGCAAGGAGGGAGTGACGATACTTTCACGGGAAATGACAAGTTAACTAATGTAAATTAGATGACTATATACACAGTATCTAAATCACAGAATGACAGTGCTGTTTCAAATACTGTACATGAAGACGTGTCTTACATGAACCAATCTTACAATCAAAAGTCCCTTGGATTCTTCCAGCCCCTTCAGCTTGACTGAAACCTTGCAGACAATGAGTGATTCAGCCTGCAGGAGCTTACAACAATGGACATTCCACCCACATGAGAGAGAGACAGAGATTCTTTCATGCGCTAAGATCTATTGTAATGTAGAATGTTTGATCTCAACCTACTGTGAACACATATATAGTTTTCTGCAGGTTTTTCCCCCGTTTCAGCAAACTTGATATCAGATTTTCAACCTAAAAGAGATGTTGGCTTGTCTTCGACTTACGCTTTACTCTGATTTTGAAGTTATGCTTTACATTGACATTAGTCATTATCTACGAACAATTTCTTTATCTGTATTGGTCTAATTGACTTTCTTTCCCTCCCAAGCACTCTCTCTAGCAACTTTGAACCTCTCCAGCAGACCAAGCCAGGCTGGTCCCCTGTGGATAAATCAATCATGTTGGGGAGGTGGCCTCCTTTTCACAGATCACATGATTGCCACAACCTCTCTGCTTCAGAGTCGAGATCTGGCTTCCCTTCGGCTGTGAGCTGCACAGGGGCATAAACTCAACACAGGAGGCGGCACACCAGCGACAAGTGACACTCATAACCTCTTTCACTCAGCATACCGCCACCCCTACCCTTGAAACTAAATCTCTGAATCCAGCTATCTCCAGAGAATCTAATTAAGAGCACCAGCTGAACGAACACCGTGAGGGGAGATGGGCAAAGCGAGTGACAAATGATACGAGGTAGACTGAAGCGCACTGCAGCTGACTGCGGCCTGCAATTTGGCCGACATAGAACATTAGTGACGCCAGAAGAACAAAAGGCAAATTAGAGTAGCAGACCAGCCACACACTTTAACAGCTGCAGAGTCACTCTGTGGTGAGTGAGTGGGTGGGGGGGTAGGGTAGAGGTCGAGACAGGGCTTCAGACAACCCCAGGAGTAACATGCATCCCCACTAATGGCATTGGCATTGTCAGCGACCACAAAAACCGACACACTGGTTTTTTCTAAGAAAATAAATGTTGATAATTTTAAAAGTGAACTTAAAAGAAAATTAACTTTAATATAATTTTACAATTTTGTCATCTTCAATTTTTCATTAGTATAATCTCCTATTTATAGATAAGCAATGATCTCATCTTGAATAAATAAAAAAAAGCAGAAGAACTATAAAATAATGAAATACTCTACGGTAAGGAATGATTAAAATAAAAAGTTATTATAAAAGTACCATAATTTAATTCAGAAACATTTGTACAGACAGGTACATAGTTGTACCTTTGTGTCTCTTTCGAAGGGAAGAGTTTATGTAATTTCCACTCTAAGCAAGTCTTTGCTTTGTTGTTTTATTTTGTCAATACAATCGGCTGTTTTAAGAAGAAAGTCACCTTGAGTCCGCTACGCCCTCAAGTGGTAACTATAGAAAAAGACTTGTTGCAGTCATAAAAAGTGGATACAAAGTTCATCCACTCTAACTGCTCAGCGGGGACGCGTGATAATTTGTACAAATAAAATAAATAACTAAACAACCCATTATTGATAGACGTCACTATAGTCGAACTTACTATCTATACTCGAAGCCCTCAATATGCACATATTGTTAGCTATCTAGTTAGCTGTAATTTCAGAAGGTACAACAATTAGAGCGTTTTAAATCAAGGTGCACTCACACGTGTTTTTTCCCATCGAACGTTATATAGCAAGACTTTCTGTCATTGTGGTGTATTTTAAATGTTTGTTTAGAGTTCATAACCTATCCAGTGCCGCGTTGTAATTTAAGTTTGCGCAATTTTGCTGAGAAATGAGTAAGCTAAAAGCATGCGGATGCGCGAGGTCTGGCTCTTCCCTTTTTTGCCATTTACTGTATTGTAAGTGAGGCATAGCAATGCAGAGCAGTTGGGGATAGGGCTGTTGCGATCCAAATGCTTCAACACACGCCGCCACTGCCAAATAGTTTCGCTGGGCTCAATCGAACTGCACCCTTTGCTCTCACCCCTCCCCCCTATGCTAGTCATCATGGCGGAACTGTAATGTCCAGGACGAGAGAACTGTACCATCCGCCCCTGGAGTTCATTTATTTATTTATTTATTTATCACAAACCTCCCCACAATGACCCGCTGGATTCCGACTAAAAAAGAGAAATATGGTGTTGGTGAGTAACGACAGCCATGTTGTCGTTTTATCGTTGTTAACTATGATTTATTATTATCATACCGTCCTTCCTCCCTAACTCTTAGCTAAGTAGCTAGCTTAGCTGACTCCCTGGAACTGGTTTAAGTTCAGAAGTAGAAAAGTGTTATTGTCACTGTTATTTACCTGTTACAGTTCGGCACATTCACGTTTAATACATGTTTGGGAGAATACAATGAGTGTTCGTTATGCCACAGCATTAACTTGGAGTGAAATGTAGTGCGTTGTGTTCAGTATGTGATGGGACGGCAGTGTGCGAGTTGTTTGGGAAGGTGGTACCCACTAAAAGTTTGGTACCTTTTCAGTTTCGCGTTGTCGCTTCATGTTGTGTCTCACTTACACACATAAACAGAGTAAGAAGCATTTTCCTTCACTGAGGGGGGAAAAAAAGTTACGGTACATACCAAAGTGCAGATTAGGTAGAGGGACATGCGAACCAGCGTGTTAAGCGTGGGCAAATTACACACCCAGAAGGTAAATGCAAGCCGAAGGGCATTCGGGCACACCTAATCGTTTGACTGTCAGAGTTTACAACAAACAGCATTGGTTGGCTGGATGCCGGTGAGCAAGTTGCTTTCATAGTCCCTGCACTTTGCAGTAACAATTCGAAACCGTTGACACAACTGAAAAGGACCAAGGGAGCGTGGAATTCCAATCCAAATGCAACACTTGAAATTAGGCGTCAGTCCAAATCGAGGGATTTGTTTAAACTGAACGTACTGTTGTCACAAACATTACTGTGCCATTGCTCGAGGCAAACTATTTCGCCATTACATACGTTAGCCACTAAAAAACATAAAATAATGTCTTGACAAAGCTTAAATAATGACGTGTGTTTTAGGCCAAGGTGAACTTATGGTAACTAGCGAGTCACATTTACCAACACAACAAATAATGAGGTGATTTAAAAATAATACTAAGAAATACAGGCCTGAATAT
Source organism: Megalops atlanticus (assembly GCA_019176425.1). NCBI lineage: Eukaryota > Metazoa > Chordata > Actinopteri > Elopiformes > Megalopidae > Megalops > Megalops atlanticus. The sequence goes on from CM032878.1 coordinate 9,985,883, forward strand.
TTATGACCTTGAGACATATGTTTGTAGTAACTTCAGGGTAATGATTACGAGTATAAAAAAGAGAAATTTATTTACAAACCAGTGAAGTACAGCACTGTTTAAACAAAAAAAAAAACGAATTCTGAGTTGCATTATATTGTGCCTATAGATGCTTTGCAACAAAATAAAAATATCTGAAAATGGTTAACTGCTTATTTTTTTACACTAGCTAATGCATTCCGAAAATAAATTGAATGTAACAACTTTGCACAGCTGAGTTCAAATGCTTGTGTTACTCGTTTGGTTACATTTTGCATATAGACAATTTGTTGTCCTGTGCCGGGAGAAACAACTGGGAGGTTACAACTTGGCAGCTACCTTAATATTTTTCCGAAACTTAATTTGTATTTACAGGACTTTAATATACTTTGAGCAGCTTTGTTGAGGGCATGCTCAGTTATATGGCAACAAAGTCTACGCTTATCTCAAATGGAGGAAATTACAGATTAATTTGCATTTAAACACAGGCTGATGTAAACATGCCATCGAAACCTAAGAGTATTCCTCTTGTTCATGTCGCTGAGTAAATGGCGTGAAAACATAAGCAGGTTCAGTTCTGTATTTTTGTTTTGGTTTGAATTCTGTGAGGTGATTTGTAATCTGCGGATCAGACGCTGTTGAACTTTTGAGTACAGCCTTGCCTTTTGTGGCCAGCCCACCCAAACTAGCAAGCCTCTGTGGAATTTGTGCTTGCGTTTCTATGTATCTCCATCCAGGTACACACAAGAGCTGAGTCAACCCTGCAGTTTTCTCTGAAGTAGCTACGGTTGTCTCACTGGTTGGGAGTGATCATGACGCTCTGAGGCTGGGAGGTTGTTGCTTAATTTTGTTTTCCCTGGAAATTGTTGCCTTCCCTTTAAAACAGTTGAAAAACAGAAGTGTGTTGATGTGGTGTGAAATGGTTAAGGTGTAGCTCAGTTTGCAGTTTTTTATTTTGGTGGTAAGTGTTCTGTTTCAGGTTCATTGTAGCTCCCAGCAATTGCTGTTAAATCACTTCAAGGTTGTTCCTCCCTTGAATAGTGAAGGATGAGTGTTAATTCATCGGAGTTGCTGCAGCTCATGGGTGACATGTCATTTCCGTCACATGTAGGTCACTTGCTTTTTTAGGACTCCTTCAAGCACTGATTGAAGGTGATAATTTCAGGAAATGGTGCTGACTGCCCTGTTTACTTTATTTTTTCCCCTGCAATTAGTCATTTATACTACCGTTATGTTTGGCTAGTTGGCAGTAACTGGGTCCTTACCCGGTTAGAGCCAACACTGAAATGTGTCTACATGAGTCCACCATAGATTTCATTCTCTCTCTCTCTCTCTCTCATTCTCTCTCTCTCTCTCTCTCTCCCTTCTCTCTCTCTCACACACACACACACCCACACACACACACAAAAGCAAATACACACTTGTACACTTACACTCTCATACACACACACACAAAATCACAGCACCTGAAATCAATTTTTGCTTATGGGTCTATCGACTGTTAAACCCCCAGATACATTTTTAATGATTCTTGACCCTTTTTTAAATCCTTCCCTGAATGTATTTGGACGCCACACGCAGTCAACAGAGCTGGCACGTGACTGAACTTTACACCATGAAGTGATCAGAGCGGGACGGATAGAAGGCCGGTGCCATGCTGAAAAGGAAGTACTGTGCAAGCCGATGCACAGCCTGCCAGGCAGTGATGTCACAGGTTGAGGTGAACAATAGGGCTGAGTGAGACCGGTCTGTGAGTGGTGGCTGGGCGCGGGCAGAGGCGTCGGTTGGAAGCACTTCTGCATCTCAACACTCCCGTCATTATCACGGCCACAGAGCAGTGCCTCTGTGTCAGCAGGCGCAGGCACAATCCAGACCGTGTCAAGTCCGTGAAACAGTCCATTGTCAGCGTCTGTGAGTGCCATGGGAGATTGCTGCGTCTTGCTTTTTTCATGTGGCTTTAATGCAGGCTATTGTTATCTGGCTGGGGTAAAGGCAGCAAGGCCTTTATTGGTATTTGGTAGAGATGTGTGTGAGAGGAGGAGCCCCGATGAGGATGCAGGTTCTCGTGCTCCTCCCTCCCAAATCAGTTTTAATAGGTCAAACCTTCAATGTGTCAGGCTTGACATCCTCTTTATAGCTTCCCCTCAAGGATTTAAAAGGGGACCTAGGACAGCTCCTAGAAGTATACCTTATTGTTTATGTTTATGGGTCATTCCATGCCAGGCACACAATGTTGGCAGCCTGTCTGTTTCAGATTTAAAAAAAAAAAACGTAAATGGGTTTTTCACAAGTTCATAAAGCCTGACATATCCTACTGAAACAGATTCCCCGGGTTTTATTTAATCACTGTAAATGTTTTTGAATGCTTTTGTACACGATGGATAATACCCTTATTTTAAAAATATAATACCTACAGTTTTTATATTCACCAAATTATTTTGTCCTCTGTAATTAAATTTCCAGCATTTCATTTCCCCAAAAATGTAAGGCAGTGAATCTTGGAACACACAGAGCAAGTTCACTCGCAGAACTCTAACTGTTATTTGCATCACGGAACTTTCAAGAATTTGTGTGTTCAGCTGCAGAATAGTATTCCAGTTTAATGTTGTATGGTCTTGGAGGCACCCGACACAGCTTGTAACAGGCAGACTGATGTGAGGCACTCTGAAAACGTGCAGCTTAACACAGCGCTGCCAGAGGCGTCTGAATTCTCCCCTCTCACTTCCTGCATCCTAAACCATTTCTGGCGCAGTGTGATAAACCAGTCATTCTTCAGAGATAAAGGCCCACAGCTTAGTGCGTATCTGTAGTCCACAAACTTTTTTGAAGTTGGACGTGCACCCGCATCCATATAGACCAAAATTCTGCATACCCCTCGCAGCGCGCATGATTAGAAAATTGATGGTAGCACCAAATTAGTTTGGATAAGGTGAACAGTGCTGCCTGGTGAAGCCGGACTGTATGATGACTGCAGAGGTAAATAAACCACGTTGGGAACTTGATCGCCTGTAGGGTCAGGGCTTATCCCCATTCTTGTGGCGTGAAGCAGCTAGATATACAAGTACACCCCCTGGACAGGATGCCAGTCTATCACAGCAACTTTACCCTGAATCCATTTTTTTTTTTTTGCTGAGTGCCAAGCAGGGAGGCAGCGGGTACCATTTTTAAAGCCTTTGATATAACTCGATTGGAGGTTAATCCTACAATCTTGAGCAGACAGACTAGCCGCTCTTTACTCATGGAAGTGACTTAAAACAACACGTTGTAAAGCGACAACAATGAATAAACACAAATTTAATATCAAATCAAATCAGTCATTATTCAGTTTAGTGCAGGCACCCCCATGAAATGTGTACTTGAAATGTGGTAGCTTCGTTTAGGCACCAGTTACATAGCCTGTATAAGCTAGTGATATAAAGTAATGTGTGCTATACCCTTCCAGGTTTAATTGCTCAAACTATGAAGATAATGTTGAATAGAACATGTGATAAATGTTAGTCTGTCACGTTCTTGATCAAACTAGTTCATTGAAAGCCTGCAGATCTCTGTGCCTGCAATTTGTGATTGGAACGCATTGATCTGAAAAGAGTCAAGAAAGGAGAGTGCTGAGGGTTTTTCCTGCATTATACACTGAGGTGCTATGAGCAGAGCTAGTCCAAGCCTGCAGTGTAATTCAGCCTCTGGCAGAAGGGATTATCATAAAAGCAAGTCAGGACAGAGGTTTCCACGCTGGGCCTTTTGAAGGACGATGGGGAGGGGAGGAGGAGTGGAACGCGGAGTGTTTGGGGGTGGGGATGCGGGTGTCCCGTTCGACGGCTCCCACTCCCACTCCCGCTCAGAATGGGGGGCTAGGTGGGCAGAGCCAGCCTGTCTCTCAGGAAGGCTTAACAGTCGACAAACGGGCGAGAAATGCTTTGATAGACCGGGCACTTGGCCGAGCCAGTCACTTTCATGCGTGTGTGCTAAACCGCCTCTGTGGTGCATATATTTAGAAACCTTATGTCCTCCTGACACCCCTCATTTTCTTCAGCACCACCCACAGTTTTATAATGAGCCTATATATATATAATAAAGAAACACACTGAGTGCCTCTACCGACCCAAACCAAATACATGGTCCAGTAACACTAACCAGTACTTCACCAGAGGGTGCTGAAGAGCTGTACAATATTACAGTAAAGAGGCTTTTCTTTCATCAGACTTCATTATTAGTACCCCCCTTGTAACGCCCCCCCCCCCACACACACACACACACACACACACACACACACACACACACACACACAGACACACACTCACACACTCACACACCTCAGTTATCCTTCTGCAACTTTTCTTTCTGCAACTACCATTAACAAGCGTTGCAAACATGAAAGGATTAATCGGTCAAGTCCAGATTAATTCTGTTTATGTGAATTTGTGTGTTTCTGTTAATACAGCCTTTTCTTAGTAAAGCTTTCACTCCACGTTTTCAAACTGCATCCAACAGAAACAATTCCTTCAAAAGCCTTTGACTGTCTCCCCCCTTATTCACCAAGCACAGACCTTATCTCATGAAAGCCCGCTGTGTCGGAACTAGGACTAGGAGTGAAAATTGGAAAATATTAGAGCCATTACCAAGCACAGCCCATCCCAGAAATCTGTTGAAATGATTTTACGCACCATCCGCTTTTCAAGGTGGGCTGTTTTTGGGCCATGTTTTTGGGTTTCGTTCGGTTAAGGCGCTGCTTGGTGGATATAAGGACCCTGAAAGAAGTAGCTTGTATGGGGCTTCACGCAGGAAGAAGAATTATGTTGCTGTTAGATTATAGTACGTTTACCTGTTAATTTGATGACCTGTTCTTTCCCGCCCTTCTTTATTACCCATCACTCTTCCTGTGCTTTTATTATAATTGTCAATGTGACACTTTCACCATTCTGACTCCCTAACTTGCCTCCCTTTGACCAATGTGCTCTCTCTCTCTCTCTCTCTCTCTCTCTCTCTCTCTCTCTCTCTCTCTCTCTCTCTCTCTCTCTCTGCCTGCCTGCCTGCCTTTAGCGATCTATAATTACGACGCCAGAGGAGAGCAGGAGCTGTGTCTGCAGGTGGGGGACACGGTACACATACTGGAGACATTTGAAGGTGAGCGCCCAAACCCAAACAGGCCCAAACGTATCAATCTGTCCTGGCTCATGACAAGCTGACACATGTTCGGGCAGAAAAAAAAATCTGCTGCCTTCAGGAACCGTTCTGTCCTGTGGAATGCAGAGCAATGCCGAAAATTTGATGTACAATGTAATAAATAACTGGATATGTGAACGGGCACCTAGTATGCATTAGTCACCCACAATGAATGTTGCTGATGTTTTTGGCCCTCAACGATAATATTTATACTGATAGTTGTCTCTCTTACTCTCTCTCCTTCATTTACTCAGGGTGGTACAGAGGATACACACTACGGAATAAATCACACAAGGTGTGGTCACAAACCTAACTCCATTCACAACTTTGATGAGAAGTAAGAGATACGATTACCGACTGTCCTTTTTATGTGTTCTGTCCGTTAGGGCATTTTCCCAGCTTCCTACATCCACCTGAAGGAGGCTAAAGTTGAAGGGACAGGGTAAGTCTGGAGAGCAGGGCAAATTACCCTGTGAGCTAACTGGGGGCGACTCCTTAAATCCCACTGCTCAGCTGTGAAGTATTTATTTCAGTGCCACCATTTCAGTTTAAACACTGTGGCAGTGTGTAGTCAGATATGGTGAATGCAGATATCGCTAAACATTGCTGAAGGGTCATATGGTGGTGTTTGCTGTAGTATCAAGCACTCCAATTTTGCAACAGTGCAAAAATCAAGCAAATAAATCAAAGGTAAGACTGTTATGAAAATATTGATCTACTGGGAAAATGTGGAAAATTAGAGCTAAGCCATCTGGCCTTGGTAGAGCTACAATGTGTGTGTGTGTGTGTGTGTGTGTGTGTGTGTGTGTGTGTGTGTGTGTGTGTGTGTGTGGATAATATTCCAACCTGTGAGTGTGTGTGTGTGTGTGTGTGTGTGTGTGTGTGTGTGTGTGTGTGTGAGGACAGTTTGGCTGTGGCCCAGAGCCCTAACTCTCTCCCTGTCCCTGCGTCCCACCTCATTGCCCCTTGAAGCCAGCAGGAGATTGTTATCCCAGCTGATCTTCCCCTGGTGCAGGAGCTGAGTGCCACCCTCAGGGAGTGGGCACAGATATGGCACATGCTGTATGTGGTGAGTGTTCCTGTTGTAAAGAATGTAGGCCATACAATTTTCTCAGTCTCCTTAAATGCACTCTTAAGTTAAACTAGGCAATGGAAACTAGTGTCTCAGGACAGTTTATCGACTTGTCTGCAATAGTTTCTGTCTACAGGTAATTATTTGGTCCATGTATTAGCATAACAGTGTTCTTGTGACAGGAGAACAATTAGGTTTGCCAGCCTCCTTGCTGTTGAACTGTGGGTGGACCATCATGGTGGGTCCAGTGAAATATAATGAGTCTCATTGTGTATTTGCCCTGCCTTGTGCTGCCTGGGGTACCTGTCTCACAAGTAGTAATTCCTGTCTAGTATTCATACCCCTTCTGTTCTGTTCTAAATGAAATGTCATGCTGTTTAAGTCTCCCTTTAATGTGCTACCAGTAAAAAGTTTGCAGACGGAATTGGACAGTTCAAAAAGGAAAGGAGCAATTCAAAGACAGAGCTGAGTGGGGAAATGTCCGGCTCAAATCCGAATACAAACATATGCAGTGTGTTAGGCTGTATGAGTGTTTGTCTGTGTTACAGAACAACAAGACCACACTGTTCCGGAATGTTCAGCAGATGGCATATAGCCTGATAGAGTATCGATCTCAGATAGTGTCAGGGACGTTACCTAAAGATGACCTGGTAGAGCTCAAGAAGAAAGTCACGGCTAAAATTGATTACGGAAACCGGTGAGTCTTCATTCTTTCGCATTGCCATTGAGAGACTTCAGACTTCTTGCATGTTTTCTTGTGTTTGTGTATAGCCCCACGGCATGATATTGCTTAGCCATTTACTGCTTCTTAATTTTTTCAGAAAGGCCTCTGTTTTGTTGATGAAGGCTTTGCTTTACATTCACATCAATTTTAATTACGGTTGAGTTGCATTTGCTCTTTTGCAGAATACTAGGTTTGGACCTGGTCGTGCGGGATGAGGCAGGGAACACTTTGGATCCGGACTGCACCAGCACAGTCAGCCTGTTCCGGGCTCATGAAACCGCATCGCGAAGTATTGATGAAAGGATACAGGAGGAGAAGGTGGTGTCAGTGATGATGTGTGTCAATCCATTAATAGTCTGTGATGGACTCTCAAATCCCTAGTCCATTAGCTGTTATGCTCCACTTGCTAATTGATGTAAAGCCCCTTGTGAATCAACTTGCTGTTTACCAAAGTTGGGCAGTGTGGTAAACTTCAGCATTTGTGGACTAAAATGAAAGTTCTGTTGACGTGGCAATAGAGTAACGCTCTGAACCTCTGTGCAGACTCGGCTCCAGAACCTGGAGATGAGGCGACAGTCCCTCTTCAGCACAGTCCACACCTACAGTCTCTTCATGAACCTGAAGAACTTTGTGTGCAACATCGGGGAGGACGCTGAGCTGCTCATGTCCCTCTATGACCCGGACCAGTCTGAGTTCATCAGGTCAGAGGTCACTTCCCGGCTTCTTCTCTGCTGACAGCTCCCTGAAGATACGTAAAGAAGGCTGGGAATGTGGTAGATGTGGTAGATTGTGTAATGTCAAGCCCACACCAGCTGCTGGTTTGGTGTGCACTGCATTTTTACAATGTCAGGCGCATGAGATATTCCTGCAACAGTAGAGTAATGTGTTGCCGGTCTGTTACAGTAACTGCAAGTTTCCTCAAGCTTTAGGGCAAACTTATTTACACGTCTAAGATGACAATCACCTGTTGGAGGAAGGGTGGCTGTTTTTTCACTGACCATGTGACGTGTTGCAGCGAGAACTTCCTGGTGCGATGGGACAGCACGGGCATGCCCAAAGAGATCGAGAAGCTGAACAACCTGCCGGCGCTCTTCACGGTAAAGGAGATGTGCTCACTCTTTCCTCATTTGTCCTTCCCCTTTTTAAGCCTTTCCTCTTTTTTTTTTTTTCTCACTGTACTCACTCTTCTCTTCTGTTACGTTTTGTTCTCTGGTTTGGCCCCATGCCTCACTAAACACATTAACCCCACATATTATAGCTGTCTCCTAATTATTAGTGTGATTCATGGTAATGACCTCAACAGTACGATTACCTTTGGTCATTGTCATTACCTTCACATTAATGATGGTAGTAAATCCAAATGAAAGAGTGCATATTTGTATGCACTATGATCACCTCCCCAGTGTACACGTATAGGGTCGTAAACCTGGTTATCTCCCCACTGTGCAAGTTTATGGTGATTTGAATGTAATGATACCCATGTTCATTATCATCACTTCACCATTCTACATGTTTAAGGCAATAAGCCCAACTGGAAGTATAGATACTTGGGCTCATTATCGTCACGTCCCCCACACATTCATTTTGCTCTGTCTTTTCTTTCCCTCCCAGGATCTGAGCAGCAGCGACCTGATCCGTCCGCGAGTCTTTCTGGTCTGTCAGATCATCCGCGTGGGGTGTATGGAGCTAAAGGAGGGCAAGAAGCACACGGGAGGGCTGAGGAGACCCTTCGGAGTGGCAGGTGAGGACCTGGAACGTTTAAAATCACAGGTGAAGCGGACAAAGATGGCAAGCTGGCGCAACGGCCTTGCCACAAGCAAAGTGTTCCTTCCTACTTTCATTTGGAAATGCATCCTTTCCAGCAGTGTTATTATTGAGACACCGCGCATTAACAAGAACTCTGAGTGCCTTAGTAGTGCCACGATTATAAGCTTGCTGCACATAGTGAAAACACCTTTGCAGGTATGAACTTCCATTTTGAGAGTACAAAAAATCTTTGCGGAAGAAAAAGCAATACAGATTCCCAATGGTCAAAATGTGGGAGGTGTGTTGCATACAGGCTATAAGCAAGGGTTCCATGTAAATACTGGTCTGCTGTTCTGCACAACAATGCCTGCACTTCTGTTAGATGTTAGCATGTCAGCATAAAGCAACTAGCTGGCTAGCTGGTGTCTACTCTGGCAGTAGGCAGTCTTGGTCCTGGTGTGGCAAAGATATAGTTTCTTCCAAACTCACAAGAATAATTGGATGAATTATCTAAGATTGCAGAACTCAGTTTAGATTATTATTGTTGTGCATCCCCCCCACTCCCTCTCTGAACATGTGAAATGTAAATCGTTTTAAAAATGGAACTTTTATTGTGTAACTGAACGTTTAGTAAAGTGTCTTAAGTATTATGTAAGTTAAAGCTCCCCTGTAACATACTCCCCCCACCACTCCCCCAAGCAATTCTACAGCTGCTCATTTTTGCATCTTAACTAAGCTCATTCCTGCCAGAAAAACTGCAGCAGTGCACATGGCTTCATTTGTTTTCTTAAAAGTCCTCTGCCAAACATATAAATCATTCCAATTTATGTCACCTCCTGCCATTATCCCCTGTAAGTTGTGTCATAAATTTGTGGTGATACTATCTTGCAAATCCATCGCAGAGAAACTATAAATAATGAGGGGATTGAAACTGAATAAACAAAATGCAGAACAGAACCCCTGCTGCTTAACTGTCTCCTATGACCCATGAAAGCCTGGACCCCCTGTGCCCTGGAAAAGCAATGACTGGAAAGGTAATGAATTGCTCCCCTCCATGTTTTTTCGGGAGGAGGATTGGATTTCTCAGTCGGATGAAGAGCGGTCATTACCTGTGCCACCTGCACGGCGAGCAAATGGGCTGAATCAGAGATAGAGGAAGTAAGGAGGTTCCACCCCTCCCCCGCTCCCTTCCCTCCTTCCCTCCCTCCCTCTCTCTCTCTCTCTCAATGTCTCTCACTCTTTGTCTCTCAGCCCCGCTCAGAGGTAACTCACAGAATGAGAGAAAATGGGGGAAATCTCTTGTCCCCTGAGGCATGTTGTATCCCAATACCCAAATCCAAGGTCATACGAGCCTGGTAAAAATCAGTGCTTTTGTCATTTAGGCGTCTCTTTTGTCGTGTGCCGCACGATCTCGCTGGTGCGAGGCAGCAGGTGTGCGAAGGCCCATAACGGCAGCTGGCGCACAAAAGGCATTGTGGGTCCACTCTCAATTCCTCAGTGAAGGCTGAGGGATTTAGCTCTGGATATCTGATACTGGGACTGTTGGAGTGTCGCACACTGCAGCCAGGAACTGAGTCACTGTCACAGCTATCTTTAAATTTTTATAAAAGCTTTAACAACAACAACAGCAACAAAACAGAAGGCCCCCTAATGTAATGTAATGTAAAGGACATTTAAATTACATTGCATTCTTTACATTATGTTACATTTTTTTCATTTCCTCCATGGTGTCTTGTCTTCACAGTGATGGACATCACAGACATAGCTCACGGGAAGGCAGACGACGAGGACAAGCAGCACTTCATCCCTTTCCAGCAGTGAGTCACGTGACACGGTTTGCAGGCCGAAGCCAGTGGGCGTCGCCCGATCGATCTGCTCTGATCTCAGATCAGCTCTGACAGAGGCGTGTCCTCACACGTCTCTTCATAGCAGGGTGCTTGTGAGAGGTGGATTCAGCAGCGGCCCACAGGAGAAGTGCCGAGCTGAGACACGCCGCAGTCTGTACCTTAGTGAAATTCATGGTACAAATTTTTCAGTTCAGTCAGTTCTGAATGAGGGATGTGTTTTTATTTTTTTGAAAGTTAAATGGCTTCACCTCCTAAAAGACTGCCTGATCAATGCTTTCATCTAAAGCAGAGTGTATGTTTGATCTCTATAATTGCTTAAGTGGATGTATTCAGAGTACACAGAATGCACTGTGCTTAATGGTCATGGCTGACCTCTTCATAAGATTAGTCATGAAGAGCAACTGAATCTGTTAAAAATTTAATCTCTATGTTCTTTCACGAAATGCGATCCCTTTCTTTGCCTTCTCCCTTTCTCTCACACTTTCTGAGAGCCCTGCTGATGGGGATATTTTTCCCTCGCTCTCATTAACTCCCATTTTCTGTGTTTCTCTGCCGTTCTGATGGTTCTCTGCTCCGTCTTTCTCGCTCTTACTGCTCACCCCCCACTCTCTGTGTGTTTGTCGCTCCCTCTCTCTCTGCCTCTCGCTATTAGGATCGCGATGGAGACCTACATTCGTCAGAGGCAGCTCATCATGTCTCCTCTGATCCCGTCCCGCGTCATCGGGGAGAACGAGCCGCTCACCGCCGTCTTCAACAAGGTCATTGCCACCCGGGAGGTCAACCACAAGGGTCAAGGTGAGGAACAGCTGCGATGTCTGTACTGTTAGTAACTGAAGCACAGGAGTCATGAATGGGTCAGCAGTGTGGTGTAGTGGAAAGGAGCAGGGCTTGTAACCAAAAGGTTGCTGGTTCGATTCCCTGCTAGGGCACCGCTGTTGTACTCTTGGGAAAGATACTTAACCTACCTTGGTAAATATCCAGCTGTAAAAAATGGATAAAAGTGTAACCTGTTGTATGTAAGTCTTTCTGGGTAAGAGCATCTGCTAAATGACAAGAATGTAATGAATGACAGTAACTGATTGTCAACCTACAAACTTATGGGTCTTGGAGTTCATCTTTATGAATATCGTTCAGCGTCAGAGGATTCAGAGTACCTCTTTTTCTGACCATCCGTCTACCTGTTTGACCATGTCGTCAGGACTATTTGTGACTTTGAAGCTGCTCCCAGGGGATCTGGCTCAGGTCCGGAAGGATTACCCTCACTTTGTGGACCGCAGCACGGCCATCGTCAGGAAAATGGGCTTCCCTGAAATCATCCTTCCAGGTCTGAGGCTACAGAGTGTGTTTATCTCTCAGAAAAGTGGGCCTGAACGTTCAGTTGTGCATAGAGAACAAGAACTATGTAAAAATGTGTGAGATTTCTTAAGAGCTTGAGCGAGGTGCAAAGAAGAAGGCGTAATGCTGTTGGTCACCCCCTCCCCACCCCCAGGAAACGTGAGGAACGATATCTACGTGACGCTGCTTCAGGGGGAGTTCGACCGAGGCAAGAAGAAGACACCAAAAAACGTGGAAGTGATGATGAGTGTGCTGGATGATGAAGGCACACCCATGGAAGTAAGCTGAGTCCTCTCCCTGTGCTCAACTTCCTGCTCCCTCCTCCTCCCTCCCTCACTCTCTGCTGTTGCAGCAACAGTTTTCAGTGGCTGTAAACTGTGGTGATTTTATCCTTTGAAAAATGTATCATCTTTATGCAAAGTCTACCCCATAGTCTCTCCTTCAATTAAGATTTTTATAACCAGACAAAATTGTTGTAGCGCAGCAGATAAGATTATCATCGTGATGTAAGGATGGTGGAGTGTGTTGCTAAAAAAAAAACTGCTTATCGCCAGAAAAAATCACTAAATCTTATCGTGAGAATTTGTCAATGCGATTGTCTCCTCTTCTCCTCTGAAAACACAGATAAGAATTTACATGGCCTTGGAATCTAAACGCCATCTCTGTTGTTTTACCCGCTTTCTCCCCTTTGCAGAAAGCTATATTCCCTGGGGCTGGGTATGATGGAATCACAGAGTACAAGTCGGTTATTTACTACCAGGTCAAACAGCCCTGCTGGAATGAAACTGTCAAGGTACGTCTCCCAGAGCTGTGAGGCACACAGGTGGACAGGAGGGGCTCGGTGCAGAGCTCATTTGCTAAAACGCAAGCAAATACTGGAATTATTAATGGGGTAATTTGCTATGAAAATTGGAGATTATTTTGTCCAGATAGAAAGTAGATGTTAGTATGTTCTTTGGATTTTACATTGCATTACATTGCATTACATTCATTTAGCAGACCCTCTTATTCAGAGCGACTTTGAGCACAACAGAACAGAACGTATCCATTAATGTTGAATGAGCAACAGTGTCAGACCAGGCAAAACAACACTCCCAAAGCAGTGAGTTTGGGCACAACACTATTCCAGCCCTGCCACTAGTTAACTTGAATAATGTTATGCTCACACTAATTTGTCTGTGATGCCTGGCCATTTGTCTGTAATTCAGTGTCTATGTGTTCAAATCCATCTCCCTGACCCATGCTTTCGCATCTTTCTCTCCTTCTGCCCTGGTCGATCTGTTTACTTTCCTTCCTTCCCCAGGTGACAATTCCAATCGAGGATGTGTGTCGCTGTCACCTCAGGCTAATGTTCCGGCACCGATCGTCCCAAGACTGTGAGTTCCATGCCGCACACCGGGTCCCGGTTGGTGGCTGCTAACCTAACCGGGCCTGCCATGGGCCTGCATAAGGAATGTGTGTGTAAGGCGCGTCATGTGACGGTGTGCAGTGCCTGCCCTGAGACGCCTCTGTCTCTTCCAGCCAGGGACAAATCGGAGAAGCCCTTCGGCATGGCGTTCGTGCGGCTCATGAAGTCCGACGGCACCACGCTGCGCGACGGTAAACACGACCTCATCGTCTACAAGGTAAGGCAAAGCTCTGCTCCACTCCTCTGGGACACTTGAAGGTGGGGAGGTGAAGCGCAGTGTGTGACAGGAACACACAAACATGACACTGTGTGCTTGTACTACTATTTGTGTACCCTTGAGCGGGCTGCTCTATTTACTTTTCCCGTAAAATCCGTCCCTATACATTGGATATAGAATCTTTTAGATGGGTATTTGTTAGACCCCTTTGCAAGTCATGTTGACAGTTTGCATTATCAAAAAAAAATGGTGGTGGTGCTCTTAATGCTGCTCATTTTTGTATACTGGCAAAATTGGATCTGCAGTCTACTGATAGTTCCATTGTGTGGGTATTACATGTTGTATGGCTTCTAGGATCCAATTAGCCTTTTTTCACGTTTCAGGTTGATGTGAAGAAGGCAGAGGATGCTAAGACGTACCTGACGATGCCCGGGTCATGGGCCGAGGTGGAAGAGAAGGAAAGACAGACTGGGAAGCCTTTCCATCACTCAGGCGTGATCCCTGTAACCAAAGACAGCTTCCAAATAGCCACTCTCACCTGCTCCACGAAACTCACTCAAAACGGTAAGGCCTGATTCTGTCAATCACATATACTCTTATACCTATGTCTGTATGCTTATGTCTGTATACTTATGGATACAGATACTCTTATATATACACGCATACACACATACATCTTTATCAGCATATACACCAACGTTCGCCACTACATGTACACAGAAGGCAAAAGAACATAGATGACTGTGCTCAGTCCTGGGTTGTGGTGCATTACATTACATTCCGTTACATTTTTGTCATTTAGTAGACGGTATTATCCATAGCAATTTACATAAGTTACAATTGTTACATGTTATCCATTTGTACAGCTAGATATTTACTGAGGCAATTTTGGGTTAAGTACCTTTCCCAAAGGTACAGCAGCAGTGCCCCAGCAGGGAATCGAACCAGCAACCTTTTGGAGCCCTGCTTGTTACCACTATGCTATACTGCCACTCCATTACTCTGGTTTTAAATGAACACATGGAGGGCTAATGTGTGTGCACCACAGTAAAATAAAATGCTGTGCATAAGCCGGGGTGTTAGCACAGGTTGGGCGGTGATAATGGAGGGTGCAGAGCGCCCTTTCTTCTCACGCTCGTGTCCTTGCGGTCAGTGGATCTACTGGGCCTGCTGAACTGGAGATCTCACCCCGAGGAGTTGGATCAGACCCTTCAGCGCCTCATGGAGGTGGAAGGAGGGGAGATCGTCAAGGTGAGGCTATGCTGGAGCGGGTGGGGGGTCGAAATTCGGGTCGTGGCTCCGTGTGGAATGTACTCACTGTGCTCCCATTCGCGGCTGCAGTTCCTGCAGGACACCCTGGATGCCCTCTTCAACATCATGATGGAGACCTCAGAAAAGGACACGTATGACACACTTGTGTTCAACGCCTTGGTGAGTGCTCAGGTGACAGGTAACCTTGTGTGATGTGGGGCTCTGAGATTCTTTTTAAAAATGTTCCTTGTCAATGTAACTAGTGACGGAAGGACTTAAAACGAAAAATCATAAGAAGTCAAGGATAAGCTAACTTAACTTGCAGATCTGGTTACACGTCTGTTAAATCTTTCAGGACTAGCCCTGGATTGCTGCATGTTGAAATGTTGCTTCTCACTTGTCATGATTGAGCATGGTCGCAAAGTCACATGATGCCCTGGGATATTCATATCCAGCATATTCATGTCTCCTGTTCGCGTTACAGGTGTTCATCATCTCCCTGATAGGGGACATCAAGTTTCAGCACTTCAATCCAGTCCTGGAGACCTATATCAACAAGCACTTCAGTGCCACCCTGGCCTACACGTGGGTCTGCCTCTTTACCCGCCCCCTTCATGCAGCAGGGCCCCACCCAGCAACATGAGTGACCTACACCCACCTCTGTCTCTCTCTTTCCCTCTATCCCTCTTTAAAGTCAAGGCTTTGTTCCACTTAAGATGGTTTATTGATGTGAAATGCAATACAGGACATATTGCTAAGGCATTTGCAATGGCATAATGAATTAAAATGTATGACATGCAATGCTAGTTTGCAAACCAATAACAAAACATTCAGACTTCAAGGGGAACAGTTTGTAAATTTCTCACCATTTTTTGTTATCAGGCAGTGCATTATCTTATTTCTCAGGAAGTCCTGTGGCTGGCATATCAGTGGTCTCTGTCCCTCAGGCTATTAGGAAGCTGTCCAGCAGGCAGCTGTGTGTGCTTTGGTGGCAACGTGATGCTGCCCATTTCCTCCCCCCAAGGAGGATGGGTAGTTTTTTCGATGGCTGTCAGATTGGCAAAATCTGGGTAGAACAGAGTGACCCAGGGGAAAGGTTTTTTTTTCCTGTTCTGCGGCTGTACTTGTCTGATTCTGTGAGAAAGTGCAGGCCTGTCTCAGTCTTCAGAGAGTGACAGTGTAAACACAGCCTGTGCTGGCTGGGCAGCTAGGACTTCCTGTGTGGGTCACTCTCAGTGCTCACAAAATTGCAGTCTCTCTCTACTCACTGAGTCTGCACTTTGTCAAGGTGTTTCTCAGTTTGAATCAGTTACTGTGGTCAGGTAATCTTTTGGTGGTCCGTTAATGCTCAAGTCATTTTTCTCAAGGCTCTCTCCCTCTCTGTCCCTCTCTTTTTCTCTCTCACCCTCTCTCTTATCGATCAACACCATTCCCACCTCCCTCCCTCTTTCTTTCCCTCTTTCTCTCTTTCTCTCCTTCCCTCTCTGTCCCTACCTTTCCATCCCTCCATCTCATGCTCTTTCTTACTTTTTCTTTCTCTCCATCCCTCACTCCCTCTCTCTCCTTCTCTCTTTCCCTGTCTTTTTCTTCCTCTTCCTCATTCCCTTTCCCTTCCTCCTCTTTTCTCTCTCTCTTACTCTATTTCTTTCTCTCCATCTCTCACTTCTTTTCTCTTTCTCTCTCACAGGAAGCTGACTAAGGTGCTGAATTACTACGTGGGGCATGCAGAAGACCCGGCCCTGACAGAAAGACTCTACTCTGCACTCAAAGCCCTGAAATACCTCTTCAGGTTCATCGTCCAGTCCCGCATTCTCTACCTCAGGTCAGCCCCTTGTCCCACCTGTGTGCCCACTGCAGCTCTCAGTTTTTGAGTAGTGTCCCCAGGTTACGTTCAGGTCTGGGCTGTCCTAACTTCTGTAACCCTGCCATGTTCTGCAGATTCTACGGGAACAGCGAGGACGGGGACGCGTTCTTTAACTCCATACGGACTCTCTTCCTGTCCTTCAACACGCTGATGGACAGGCCCCTGGATGAGGGGGTCAAGATCAAAGTGAGTATTGAGAGGTAGAGAGGAACAGTGGCAGGAAAACAGGGGTTCAAGTTGAGGAAAATAAGCCGAACAAATCCCTGAGGATGTCTAAAGCATGACTTTTAGTAAGGCTACTTGAAACAGGATGCTGCAATGTGTTGTGTTAAGTGTAGATTTTGAACAGGAAAGAAAAAAATGTCTGTGTTTCTCATCTTTCCTTCTACGGTCATTGACTCTTAGGGTCTGTCTTTCTGAAAACAGGGGGCGATATTGAAGTACCTCCCCACCATCATCAATGATATCCAGCATGTCTTTGACCCTGTGGAGCTCAGGTAAGCCGAGCAAGGATTCGCTGGTTGGCAGGTCCGCTTACCAGAGCCACTTCATACAGCCTAGAGAGTTGTGTTCTTTTTGTGACTTTGCACCGGTCATTGTCCATTGTTGACTGGCAGGGAAGGGCATTTCAGCATTGGTGACTGGAGCATTATTCCTTTTGCCTTGTTTTTTTATGATAATGCACCTGTGTCTGACCAGCCCATTTCTTAATCTACTTCTTTCCTGTTTTTCTTTTCTCTCTCTCTCACTCTTCTTCTCCTTCTTCCTCTTCTCCTCTCCAGTGTTCTTCTGACCAAGTTTATAGAGAGCATTCCAGACGCCCAGCTGGTGCGGCAGAAGCTGGGCTGTATGTGTAAGATGGTGGAGAGTGACCTTTTCAAGCAGCCAGGTGGGGTATCCTCGCGGTGTCCCCCCAAACTCAGTGTCTTTCCCTTTGCTGTCTGAGTTCACGGGTTTATGTTTGGTTTCCCTGGACACACTTCACCACAGTTAACCCTTCAGACCATCAGAGATGAGAGCCTGAGGTCATCATGACTTCAAAATTGAACGATCTCCCATGAATGACTAACTGAATTTAACCCGTCGTAGGGTTTTATGTGAAGAAAAAGTCTTTCAGTTTGAAAAACTCACTGATTCAGTGCATATGGTAGCTTCATGCGTTCTGGGTTTCACAAAAGCCCTAGTTTTCCCATCACTGCAGCCAACCACTTGAAAGTAATTGAATGAGGGTCATAGCCTAGGAAAATACTGTAACTCTTATTTGGCAGTCCATTAGCGGGCAGTCGCAAAACACTAACAACAAGAGAAAAGAGGATGAGTTTTATGCCCTCGTCCTCCTCCTCCCTCAGAGAGTCGTGACGTTCTCCTGCCCCTGCTGACCGACCAGCTGAGCGGTCAGCTGGATGACCACTCCAACAAGCCCGACTACGAGGCCTGCGTCCAGCTGCTCAGCACCGTCCTGGACAACCTGGACCGTAAGGACGTGGTGAGCATCGTACTTCACAGTACAAAGACACATTCTGCAGAAATGTCATTCTACTGTTCTCCATTTCATTCAGAGCTCCACTTTAAAACAGATAGCCTCTGTTATACATATTCACATTAAAATATTTTCCACATGCTTGCCTTATATTTAAAACGTATTGGTAGTAAGACTGGAATTCGAGTGAATGCAAATTTAATGCATTGCTAAGGCCTTGACTTTTGAATTGAAATCTTGACATTACACCTACTGCTAAAATTGAATAAAAATATTGAATAAAAATTGAATAAAACGTCCTCATTGTAGATTAGCTTTGTGTAGTAGCAGAACAGTGGTGTTGCTGTACAGAACACATTTGTCCTTGAGTAGATAGTGGGTGGTAGTTTTCAAAACAAGAATGAATAAATGATCAGTTTTACAGTTTTCACATTCTAAATGTAAAAATACACACAATGCTTGGCTTCACTTCATTGCAATATTCAGGCAGCAGATGCCAAAGCGAAAGTTTGCATAAAAGTCATATTTCTTCTGTACAGCCATTTTGAGTATGCCTGATTGGCGTTTCATGATAACACTAGTGTTGGTACTGTTGCTGAAGACCTTCTTATTGTACTATCTGTCTGTCTGCCTGTCTGTGTCTTTCCACCTGTCTGTCTTTCCATCTCCAGGGCCCCACAAGGGGACATGTTCAGATGATCATGGAACGCTTGCTTCGTCGGGTCAATCGCACCGTCATCAGCATGGACCGGAGTTCTCCTCTCATTGTAAGGCACCAGGCAGATTCAACAGTTAATCAGTCCTCATTGCTGCATCGGCAGTGGGGGGCAGCAGTGTATCATAGTGGTAACAGGGCTTGTAACCGAAAGGTTGCAGGTTTGATATCCTGCTGGGGCAGTGCTGCTGTACCCTTGGGCCAGGTACTTAACCCACAACTGTCTCAGTAAATATCCAGCTGTATAAATGGATGATGTGTAAAAGTTGGTCTGAATAAGAGCATCTGTTAAATGACAATAATGTAGTGTAATCCTAAAAGGATTCATCTCGGACCACACTGTGTAGACAGGCAACAGACAGGAGGCGCATTTACCTTGTTTGGTTCAGTTTATGTGGCTTCATATGATGTGTGATTCTCTAAGTTTTTGCTCTCTCTCTCTTGCGGCAGGGGCACTATCTGGCCTGCATGACGGCCATCTTAAAACAAATGGACAACGAGCACTACTCCCACTACATCAGCACCTTCAAAACCAGGCAGGACATCATTGTAAGTCCCTCCCCGGTACTGCCCTGCCCACATCTGCCCCCAAACCACCCAATCAGGGGGGCCGCTGCAGAAATCATCCTGTGACCCAGGGCAACGCCATCTCTCACGGAGCCTGCCTCTGCCTCATAAATTCATCATCGGTGTGACACTGAGGTCTAATTACAGTTTTTTCCACAGACCCAGTTTTGTCAATGTCTGGTGCCGTATGTCAGTGTTCCTCGAATCTGGTCCCGTTGGGCTGTAACCCAGCAGATCTGTAGACATTTCAAATGTAGATCAGCGGGCCTCTGATGACCCAGGACCAGAATTATAGAACACTGTTGCTTGTGAACCAAAGTACTGAAAATTCTCTTTTGCTCATGAAAGACTGCTCACACAAGACCACACATGCCTCCATCTCTCTGTTTCTCTCTCTCTCTGTTTCTTTCTCTCTGTCTCTCTCTCTCCCTCTCTCTCTCTCTCTCTCTCTCTCTCTCCCCCTGCAGGACTTCCTGATGGAGACTTTCATCATGTTTAAGGACCTGATGGGTAACGTCTTTCCCTCCGACTGGATGATCATGAACCTCCTGCAGATCCAGGTGTTCCTGCGTGCCATCAATCAGTACTCAGACGTCCTCAACAAGTTTTTTCTGGACCAGGCGCATTTTGAGCTCCAGGTGAGTGTGTAACTCTATGGTTGAAATCGTAAATAATGGTTGCAATTTAGAGAAAGCCCGAAGTTGTAACTGCTTCACTGTTTCTCATTGCCTTACATTATTGTCATTTAACAGACACACTTATCCAGAGTGACTTACATAAGATACAATTTTAAATATTATCCATTTATACAGCTAGATATTTGCTGGGGCAATTGTGGGTTAAGTATCTTGCCCAAGGGTACAGCAGCAGTGCCCCAGCAGGGAATCCAACCAGCAACCTTTCGGTTACAAGCCCTGCTCCCTACCACCATGCTACACTGCTGCCCCACTCATGGTGTAATCTTTTTTCTCTTTTTCCCTGCCAGCTGTGGAACAACTACTTCCACCTGACTGTGGCGTTTCTTACCCACAAGTCATTGCAGCTGGAGTCTTTTTCTCAGGAGAAACGCAACAAGATCATCAACAAGTAAGAATATTCAGTAGATGGCTGTGCACAGCGCAGTGTCCTTAAATTAGCTGCACATCATAGGCAATTGATTTTAATGATAAATGAACTTACTCCCTTCCTTCATTTTCTTGTAGTAATCACAGAGAATAATAAAGCTGTGGAGCCCTTGTTTATTGAAGAAGTGTGCATAGTTGACATTGTGTTTGCCCTCTGCAGTCAAGAAGCAGATTTCAAATAGTGCGGTCTTTTTTTTTTTTTAACAGATACGGAGACATGAGGAAGTCTATTGGCTTCAAGATCCGAGACATGTGGTACAACCTTGGTGAGAACGTCCTCTCATTTTTATCATACAGCATCTCTCACTTTGTAACATATGCAGATTCCCCATTTGACCACAGCACCAAAATCAGACAAGATGACACTTTAGGCAGCGCGGCACTGGTCAACGGCTCACTGCGGTCAGTGCCTGTGCTGTGTGCGCGTACTGATGACTTATGAATGGAACTGAGTGCAGGCACTTGTTGTTGCAGGAAGTTAAACTCTCCCTTCTCCTTTCCCACACTCCTCAGGGCCCCATAAGATAAAGTTCATCCCATCCATGGTGGGGCCCATTTTGGAGGCCACCCTTGTGCCCGAGCCGGAGCTGAGGAAAGCCACCATTCCCATCTTCTTCGACATGATGCAGTGCGAGCACAACTTCAGCCCTAACCACACCTTCCAAATGGTGAGCCTTCCATCTGTGACCCACAGCCCTGACCCTTTCCTTCTCATGTGTTTATTGTAAATACCAGGAGTCAAGCTGGACTATAGCAAGAGTAAACAGCACCTATCGTAAACAGTGGCATCAGAAGTTCACCTTTAATTATTCCGTAGTCATAGTAACCATAGTAACCATTCCATCCGCTATTGCTGTCCTCTAATCTCCATTCCCTTATGAAACTAAAGAACTTGTACAATCACACTCACACTCACAAAAGAGACAAGATCGTCTCAGTTCAAGGAGATGGACAGACTCCTGTACCATCCTAATGTGTGTGTGTGTGTGTGTGTGTGTGTGTGTGTGTGTGTGTGTGTGCATGTGTGTCTGTGTGTGCTGCAGTTTGAGAATGAACTGATCACCAAGCTGGACCAAGAGGTGGAGGGGGGCCGGGGAGACGAACAGTACAAGATCCTGCTGGAGAAAACGTAAGAATGTCTCCCTCCTCTCTCTGCTCCTCTCACTGGTGAACGCAGTGCAATCAGCCACTCTCACAAGACCCTGCTCTCTCTGTGAAGCAGAAGCATCACCTCTTGTTTTCCCCATTGTGCAGGTTACTGGAGCACTGCAGGCGGCACCGGTACCTGGCCCAGTCTGGGGAGTCCCTGGCCCTCCTGCTGAGCAGCCTCCTGGAGAACCTGCTCGCCTACCGCACCATAACGCACGACGAGTGTCCCGAGCACCGCATGAGCTGCACCGTCAACGTGCTGGTGAGCTCCGGCCCACAGCTAGGCCACACGTGCCTAAAGAGCTCTGGCCGCCTGCCCATGCAAACTTAACCTGGCTTTGAGTGGAGTGGCCAGCTGAGCATCAATAAGTCAGATGGACCCTTTGAATGTGTATTGACTTTTGCTTGCTGACATTCTGTGCCCATTCATTAGGGCTGTGGGAAAAGGTGGAAGGCACAAAGTAAAAAGCAGTAATTCATTTTACTAATTTGGTTAAATCTCAAGACAGTTACCCGTTTGGACATTGCAGGATGTCCAGATGATATGAGTCTGGTTATGAATCAGTGGCTTTGCTGGCTTTTTACAGTGTCTCTGTGATGATTTAGTGGAGTGTGACTGTGTTGTTTTTGTTTGCAGAACTTTTATAAGGAAAAGAAGAGGGAAGACATCTACATTCGGTGAGACCATTGATTTATGAATGAATTGTATCCAAATTGATCCGTTGAGTGAACGAACTGTTATTTAATGAATGGTTGTCGAGCCAGCGTTTCCTCCATCTGTCTGGCATGCTGTCTGCTCCGCAGGTATCTGTACAAGCTGCGAGACTTGCACCTGGACAGCGAGAACTACACGGAGGCGGCCTACACTCTGCTGCTGCACGCTGAGCTGCTGGAGGTCTGTGGCGCGGAGCTCCTCTGGAGGCTCATTCTGTGCGCACTTTGCACACTTCATTCGCACGATTACCAGCTGAAGGGCGTGAGGAGCCATGCAGAAGGGTGTGGGTGCTTGTGTGCTTGTGTGCTTACACCACACCCACCCGGTCATTTTGCATAACACTTTCGTGCAACACTTGTATCACCAACTACACGCTAAACACAAACATCCTAAACAGTGCAGTTCCCAAAACGTTACAAAATGTGTTTTCAAGGAAACGCATATGAATGTTATGTTATGTTGTTGCGGCTGCAGTTTGTAACAGGCTGCGCTCACATGTGCCCCCTAGTGGTCTGACAAGCCCTGCGAGCCCCACCTGATCCCCCGTGACGGCTCGCACATCTGGACTCAGCAGGAACTGAAGGAGAGGCTCTTTCAGGAGATCATGTGCTACCTGGACAAGGGCAAGGTGAATCCTTTCACCCATGGCTCAGTGGGAGACCCTTGGTGGGGGTCCCTCTGTCATGTCGAACCTCACAGCCGGGTGTGGCCAGATTCGTCCGCCCTTTTGGCTGTCTCCAAACCTCCACGGGGCCGATTGCAATAGACCCGTCAGCCCTCGCGTTTACGTTTCTGAGGCCATTGGCTAAGTGGCCTCTCTGTGTTCGTGTGCTGGGTTTCAGATGTGGGAGAAAGCCATTGAGATGAGCAAGCAGCTGGCCAGGATGCACGAGAACCAGATGTTTGACTTTATGGAGCTCAGCCAGCTACTGGTAAGGAGGCGTGTCGCCATCTGCTGCAGGGCAGTCGCTTCGGTCAGAGGGGGACGGCACGCCTGCGCCGCGGCGGTGTGTCGGCACAGTTTGTCTTTACCTTCAATCAGCGTAGGAGCCCAGCCTGTTATGCATGCTGTTTGCCTTGACAAATTTCGCCATTTACCATCCGCAGTGATGCGAGTCACAACAGTTGTGCGTGGTGACTAAAGCTGGGATAAATCAAACACCTAAACACCCTCACTAATCCAATCGCAGACCTGGTTCAGTAACTTATCATGATCAATTCCAACGACAGCCATGACTTTGTCTTGGGTTTTTGACAGGGTGTGTCAGTTTCTCCTGCTTGATATATCCCTGTGCTTTTGATTGGTTGTGTTAGTTCCTCCTACCTGATGTGTCCCCATGGGTCTCCTCAAAAATATTCAGTTTGATCTGGCACAACTAGAAAGCTTGTGTTAACTTCATTTCATACAGACCCAATTTAGCTCTTATTAAAGGATGGTTTATTAAGCCAGATTCTCTTTCAATAAGTCTTTTAAAATTAGTCAAATGTGTCAGTGGTGTATATGTATGCAGTTCAAAATCAGTTCACTCTTGTACCACTTGCAAATGTTTTTAGAAAGAATATGAATACTATGAATATAACTGATACAAGTATCAATTTTTGATGAGCTAATCTTTTTTGGACTAAAATAAAAGCCTTCAATTTTGCCAACTCATTCACATATAACAAATGAAATTAATCCTATGTCCTGTTTCACATTAAACCTCTATGGAAACAAAGCTCTCCTAAAATATCCATGTTATCGGCAAATCCACCAGCCACATTTCGTTATTAATTTGCAATAGAGAATATATAACCAATCCCGTAACACTTGTGCTCATCATCGTGGGGAAAAAATGACACAAGGATGTTGCCTTGAGAGCATGCTAGAGAAAACAGGTGCCTGGATGCTGGGCCTTTTTATACATGTTCTAGCTTAGAACATCTCAGCTCCAATCAGACTGTAACATTGGAAGGTTACTATGAGGGCACAGCTGAATCAGTATTATAGTGCAGAGCCATTGCTCCATTCTTTGGACAGACCCCGGTGTTCCCATCCCTTTTTCTCAGCCACATCAGCCTCCTACCTGATATGTCCTTGTGCCCTTGGAATGGTTGTGCCAGTTCCGCCTGCCTGATGTGTCCCCATTCTGTTTGCTCGGTCATGTCAGTTCCCCGTATTCAATGTGTCCCTGCCCCTTTGGACTGGTCACGCCAGTTCCGCCTGCCTGATGTGTCCCCCGTCTTTGTCCCCCCTGTGTTCACAGAAACAGCAGGCACAGTTCTACGAGAACATCATGCACGCCATGCGCCCGCAGCCTGAGTACTTTGCAGTGGGTTACTATGGCCTTGGTTTCCCTTCCTTCCTCAGGGTGAGTTTGCACCTGTAAAGGAGCTCTGACCTCCCAGCATCTCTCTATATCCTCCTCTCTATGGTCCACGCCAGCTTAGAAACAGTCATTCAATGCATATGGGAGACCCTGAGAGACTGTCGTAACAAGTTATATAATGAAATAAAATATTGTCAACACTGACCCAAGGATATTGCTTCTTTATTGTTTTTGCTGGTTAAAAAAAAAAAAAAAACAGTACATCCATTTCCTGACCTGAAACAAACAAAAAGCATGTCCTTGTTTAGGCTCTCGAATAGGATTGATTTAGAGTGTTGTTGCAAGGTCAGCTGGAATGAAATGGTATGAAGAAAGAGTTTGCTACCAATGTTCTCTTTTTATTACTTTGTTGAAAACAGCAATTAAACCTGTGATAGTAAATACTGTTTCATTGCTCTTTGTCAATTGAATAGTGTATGATGTACAAAATGGTCTAAACTGAATTTTCTGTCTTGTAACTGTTCATTGTTGAGCGTACAGTATACTGTTCTGTTGTCTCACTGCATTTGAATTACTTGAATCTTTTCAGAATAAAGTCTTTATTTACCGCGGTAAGGAGTATGAGCGATTGGAGGACTTCAGCATGAAACTGCTCTCCCAGTTCCCCGTGGCAGTGAAAATGACTAGCACAGCGCCCCCTGGAGATGACATCTGTAACTCACAGGGGCAGCGTATCCTTTTTGATTGAATTTGATAGCATGGTCAGCCATGGGGTATTCAGTTGTTAAATGCTTTGTTGCCACTGTTGGGTTCTGGAAAATGGGATAGAATGTTCATGGCCACCTGTGTGAAAGGACAGTCTTGCATATGGGATCGGCTGTGTCATGAAGCAGAATAGGAGATTAGGCCTGTGTGGTTAGATGGGTGGTATGATTCTGAAGACAGGGTCCAGGAGGCATCTTAGGCTAGTCTGTGGCAACA
This sequence comes from Megalops atlanticus, assembly GCA_019176425.1. Classification (NCBI taxonomy): domain Eukaryota; kingdom Metazoa; phylum Chordata; class Actinopteri; order Elopiformes; family Megalopidae; genus Megalops; species Megalops atlanticus. The sequence goes on from CM032878.1 coordinate 10,011,565, forward strand.
GGAATCAATAGAGGGACTTGACTGGATGTAACCTTCATCTGTTGCTTAGCATCATAGGAGGCGTCACCCTAAAGAGTGCTAGTTACGCTGAACCAAAACTTGGTTTGAATTGAAAAAGACTTAACAACTGTTCCTGAGAACACCGAATTGATTTCAAGCGCCAGCTGGAAATGTGTGTTGAATGATAAACTAAAAGCGTAAATCAGTAATTCAGATAACACTGTGGCTGGTGCCTGTGAACTCGCTGTGCGCCGATGAATACGTGGAGAACGGCAGCGGAAGTGGAACAGTTGGTAAATTATCTTTCTGCTGTTTTGGGGCGGGTGATTTTCTAGATAAAGTCATGAGCGTTTCAGAATCCGCCGTGACCACGTGCCATCGCAGATGGGCACACAGAAAGCAGCAGCAGCAGTCCTTAACAGCCTCCTACAGACATCCAGTGTTTCACCGTCAAACCAGTCCTCACACTGCCCAAGCAGTTCAAGGACAAAGGAGTCCCAGAGCAGATTCTCAAGTAATGCTTTTTGCAATTTCGTTCCCGTCATTCGGTTTGATCAGCAGACGCCTTCGTCTTCAGTGACCTACATAGCCTGCACTTGATATCCACGTGTGCATTTATAGTGTTGCAGGAACTGGGAAGTAGCTTAGACCTTGAGCACTGTGTTGGGGAGGCACATCTGCACACCTGTAATTTTTGTCACCCGTATTTTCCAGTTACTACCGAGCTAATGAAGTGGATCAGTTCCAGTACTCCAGGCCCTTCAGGAAAGGAGAAAAGGACCCAGATAATGAGTTTGCTGTGAGTAGCTCCTCCAGAGCCTGTCTTAAATTTACATTTGGTTGCTTAGCAGAGGCTCTTATCTGGAGAAGCTTACGTGGGTTACAATTTTAACATGTTACCTTTTTGTACAGCCGGATTTTGACTAAGGCAGTTCTGTGTTAAACACATTACCCAAGGGTACAACGGCAGTGCCCAGCAGGGGATCGAACCGACAATCTGTGGGTTACGAGCCCCGCTCCTTACCACTACACCACACACTGTTTATCTCTGTGTTTAATCTCTTTGAGAGTAGGTGGCTTCTCTGAGAGGCAAGGCTGAAGGGCCATCCATTATTAAAGGTCCTTGCGTACTGTGTTTGTCTTTGGTTAACCTTCACCTCAGGAGGGAGGCTTTGCTTGTAGACTTTTGTTGCCTCTGATTTCCACTCAATCTCTGCTCACAGTTAACAACTGTGTTAGCAGTTCAAGCTGGCCAGAATCCAGCTGAGTTGTGAGAAGTGCCTCTGTTCTGGTTTCTGGTTTTTTTTTTTGCTTTTTTGCTTTTTTGCTTTTTCCTTGTTTTTCACAATCATTTCTCTGCAGACCATGTGGATTGAGAGGACCACATACATCACAGCCTACCGCTTCCCTGGGATCCTCAAGTGGTTTGAAGTAAAGTCCATGTCTGTTGTAAGTGTCCCGTCTGGACAGGACTGCAACTGCGGTTGTTGCTTTTGACTTCTCTGTGTCAGTACTTGATAGATCTTTGTAGCATGAAGGGTCAAGTGCCTTCCACAGCAACAGGCTTTTTTTTTTTTTTTTTTTGACAAAAAAACCCCATGCTAATCAGTGGTGGATTCCCCACCACACCCACAAACACACAGATTTTTTTTCCCTTCTGTGTCATTGCCTGGGTTGGTGCCTATTTCTCTAACTGCACTTGGAGATTCCTACTTTACCAGTGCAGAATTCCAATAACCTGGCAGATCAACCATGCATGGATAAATTGGTATGTTTGATTGGACAGCGTGATATTGATAGAGGGTGTCTGTTCCATGCAGCCTATCAAAGTATTTCTGCATAGTGAGACTGTTTTGGATGCTAACCCTGACTTCTGCATGTTTGCAGGAGGAGATTAGCCCTCTAGAGAACGCCATTGAGACCATGGAGATGGCCAACGAGAAGCTGAGCAACCTGGTGCAGCAGCAGGCGTGCGACCGCTCGCTGTCCGTCCACCCTCTCTCCATGATGCTCAGCGGCATCGTCGACCCCGCCGTCATGGGCGGCTTCTCTAACTACGAGAAGGTCAGCTGACCTCTGCCTCGGCGCCATATCTGACTGTCCGCGTGGCAGCATAACCTTTTCATCCTTTCACCTCATTATCCATCTTTGCTCATTGCCATTTCCTATTGTTGGCTTCTTTTTTTGTGTGGCTCTTGCTATTAAGCCAGATGTAGCTTTTGTGCATCCCCTTTGGTGCTTCAGAACAAATTATTGTACCAGTACTGAAGTCTGAGTCCAACATTCCATCCTATCAGTTTTCAGTCTTAGTAGGTCCAGAAATAATTAGTGGATCACCCCATCCCACAATGACCAGTGTTACTACCAGCAACAAAACCAAACTGTATTGCCACTTACATGTCATTTATATATTACTTACATACTGCAGGATACTAAACAGTTGCAACTTTTCCCCCTGGAATTCAAAAGATAAGCTTTTCTAGATTTGTTCCTCATAGTGAAAGTGGAATTGATAAAAATAAATCACCATCGATACAATGCATTATATTTGCACTTGTGGCAGCATTTATTGAATTTATTAGGTGGTAGTTGAAGTAGTGTTACAGACTTTTTGATTTCAAAAATTGCAATTGTAAAAGGCTCTCAGATGTTTCTGGAGTTCCAGATTTAAATGACTTTGTTTTCTGCGTCTCTGCAGGCATTCTTCACAAACACTTACATTCACGACCACCCTGAAGACCTGGAGCGCATTGAGGTCCTAAAACACCTCATTGCCCTGCAAGTGAGTTTTGCAACCCCTCCTCCACCCCTTTCTGCTCCCCCTGTTTTCAGTTCGTTTGCCAAAATCCCAAATGGCCCTCTGTCCTCCTAGATTCCCCTCCTGGCAGACGGAATACAGATCCACGGGGAGAAATCGACAGAAGAGCTGAAGCCCCTACACAACCGCCTAGTCACCTGCTTTCAGGACCTAAAGGAGAAAGTGGAGAAACAATATGGAGTCATCACTCTGGTCAGTCTCATGTTCTGGTGTAAATCTAGTGTAGAGAGTAGCTATTTTGAGTAGCTGTGTCAGTGGGTGCTGGCTTTGCCCTTCAGAACCTAAGGGTGCCTCTCATAGCAGTGTTGGTGCTGTGAAACCTTCACATACACCACACCCTAAACCACACTCCTCCGTGCCTGAACCGTTCTCGTGATTTGCTGCACGCTCGTAATCCCATTCCCTCCTCGTGTGTGTGCCCCCAGCCGTGCTCGCTGACGGAGAGGAAGAAGAGCCGCGTGGGCTCCATGGTGATGCCCTACATCATGTCCTCCACCCTGCGCCGCATGTCCACCGTCTCCACCCTCTCCAACGCCTCCTCCGGCCTCTCCAGTGGCTCGGGCTCCTCCGAAGGCGGCCCCTCCCGGCCCTGCTCGCAGGAGTCAGTTTGTTCCCCCACGTTCACCTATCCCGTCTCTCTGTGCTTCACGCTACAGCCTCTGAGCGCTCCCATAGACATCTCCCCACTCGCTCTGTGTCTGGCTGTCTCTGCCTTTTCAGTTCCATGATTACATTGCATTATTATATTATTATTATATTGCATTATGTTACATGCGTTTTGCAGACGCTCTTATCCAGAGCGACCTCCAGCACAATAGGACGTGAGTGTATCCATTCAAGCTAAATGATCGCCTTCGTGGCTTCACATTCACGACCTCTCCTCGATCCTCTGCTCCCTGTTCACCTGCCCTTTTGTCTCCAGCTCCCTGCTGTCCCGTGTCAATGATCGCCGGGTCTCGGCCCTCTCCCACTCTGAAGAGGACAACAGGATTGGCCGCAAGAACCGGAAGGAGTGGAGCGTGAGCAAGTCTCAGGTTCTGGTGGAGAGGCCGATGGACACAGACGAGGTGACTGGACTCTGATGTCTGCAAAAAGCAGGGCAGAATGTAGACAGTGATATACACTTTACATATTTAAGAGCTACTGTGTTCAGTTGTTTACCATTAATTGGTTAACCCCATCACAGCTTATCTCGCTGTGTATCAGGCTAGGGTCGCGTTTCCTGTTTAAAAGGGAAGGCTGCTTCTGGGTAGCTCATTTTTGTTCATTTCCTGTTTCACGCTCTTTCAGACACCACCAGAGAAGCAGCAGCGGCCGAAGAGCTTGCAGTTTGGAGACCGGCGTCTCACCCTGTCACTCTTCCAGGGCGTTTCCTCTCAGCTCAGTCTGTCCAACCCTCTGAGCCCCCTGCCTGCCTCTCCAAACACCCCTCGCAGCTCTAGTATGTGGCCAAGCCCAGTGCACACAAAAGTTAATGGTAGCAGGTTCAATTCCCAGGTGGGGGACAGCTGTTGTACCCTAATCTGAACCTGAGCCGAGTAGCTTTAGTAAATATCTAGTGGTATAAGCTAATTCTATGAGAACACAACAAAAAATGCAATATTTGTAGAAATATAGTTATTCCAAATAGCTGTGATTTCAACATAGACAGTCTGTTCATGAAGCTATTGGCCTTTGGAAAGTAAGACTGTGCCTTACACTGTCTTTCTTAGGTTACACAGCTCTCCCAAACGACAACGACATGACCTCTGAACACCCAGGGACCCCCCCGCCAATGCCACCGAAGAAACACCCCCACGAGGGCGACAGTCCCCGCAACTCTGCTGAGGTAATTTTTTTTGTTTTCCCTCAACATAAAAAACAGTAATACGACCAAGGACTAGGGTTAGCGTGCAGTTGTATAAAAGGAACCTAAGGTATGGTCTCTGAGTTTCTCTCTCTTTCCCTGTAGTTTGTCCCTCCATTGCCAATGAAAGTGGACAGCAGGCCACCCCCGCCCCCTCCCAAAACCCGCAAATCCATGTTTCCATCATATGAACACAGCCCACAGTGAAAGGACATGGAAACAGTCAGGAACCGGGGGTTGTGTTCTACTCCCATACACCCGTCATCTCTGATCTACATGAATGTGGTGAGAATGAAGAGGGGGTTGATTAAGGCCATTGTGAGCAATACTGAGGGACCTAACAAGAGACGGAACCTGGAAAACTTTGTACCAGATCATGGAGGAGGATTATGCCTGTAGTTTCCTTGGACTCAGCCAGCTCAACCAGGTGTCCGGGAATGAAACTGGACAGGGAGGCGTGACCACGTGATTTTTGGGTTTGCATTCCATTTATGAATTTTCTGTGGCTTGTTTAGAAATTGTAGCACATTTAAACTGAGATGATTTAAGTATATATTTGTATATACTGTTGTATAAATCGTGTGTATTACTACTGGGCAAAGGGTTGACCAAAGGTTTATTTTGTGGTTTTTCATTATATGTTGAAATCGGACTGTTTTAAGCCATTAATACCAGAGTGTTTTGGGGCATTCTGTATTAAAAATGTGTTCAGATGCTGCATTAAAATATTTTCCATACATTTTATATAATTGCTGTATAGATTACTATAATTATACAATGAAGATGTAAAACATTTATTTTGTACTGAACATCTCCAGAGTTCACAGAGCCTATCTTTTCCAACATCATAAATGGTCCATGACGATCACAATATATTGAAATGAATTAATTTTCAACTAATGCACACGCTTGAGGTAATCCATGACGTTTATCGAATCAATAATATTTCTGGTGTAAAAAAAGTATCATTTCATATTTCTGTGATGCTAGTTTAAGCAAACATTCTTACATGGGGCTGTATGCATATTTATCTAGAAGAGCAGACTGTGTTCTCAGACGACTCAGTATAATAATAATTAAAATCATCTGCAAACACCTTGACTATGCATACTGTGAGAGGGATGAAAGCACGCTAAAGATTTATTGCTCAAGTGCTTTAATGACCTCTTCCATCAGATCATATGTTTTTGAGACATGCACTGGATGGCTGTTATGTATATGCGATTTTTCTTACTTTCTTTATAAAGAACAAAATAATGTATCTGTAGCGATTTCCTGCTTCTCTAAGCAGAAAAGAACTGTTTGTATTTTGGTGTCTTTCATTTTGACACTGTAAGGTCCAAGAGTGGAACAGTGGTTCAGATTGGTACGTCTTTTGTTATAAGAATTAGTCACGGTACATCAGCTTTTTGTTAAATGAGTTTGGTCATTTGTTGATTTATTGTTGCCTCCTTTAACTTATTTCTAGTGGCAGTCCCATTTATTTGGGTTTACAACCTAGCGCTCCTTATTGAATAATTCAAGTGTACCGAACAACACAGACCATGTGATTGCAAGTATGAGATGAATGAACAAATCAATTAAATGGAAACAAAGAGACTAACTATTTTAATGCTGTTTATTTTTTAAATAAAACCCATTTAAAGAGTTATTTTGCAAATGATTGAGCATTTTATAGACTTGCTTTGTGTACAGTTTGCTTAGGAATTTCCTTTAATGTCCAATTTACTATGATTGTGGTGTAAGATTGTCAGTATTGTAGATTTTCAGGGACCTAAACAAACACTTAGGGAAGGGAGTGGAACTAACTTTATTTTTTTAAATAATATTTTTATTTTAAACACATATATGAAAATCAGAATCATGATACTGTAAAAGAAATGCCTGTGAGTGGATGTACAGTAGCATTGGCATGGAGACATCAGACACTGAACTTTTTAATCAACTTGTAAAGCTAACCAAACAAAAATAAAAGATTGAATTCATGAGCGCTTGGCTGGTGAGATTGTTAGCTCAGGATTTTCCAGTGTATGAAGAGAACAGGAAAAAGGCAGTATTACATGGTTGACCAGTAGGAAATAGGGACACTGTTTGTATTGTAAAGACACAAAGAACACTGCATAACAGTTACGGTTCTAGGAAGAAGGTTTTGGTAGCCAGAATTAATTACTCAAGTTTTAAATCTGGGATAAAATTGCAGCTATAGCCAGCAACCTCTTTCTTCTACACAGACATATACACACATACACACACATACATGTATGTATTAGGGATGCAACGGTAAACAGTATGTTGTCGAACCGTTCGGTACGCCCCCTACGGTTCAATACGCACACGTGAACCGCGGTAATACGATGTCATTTTCCTATAATTTCCAAAACTTGCTTATTGCGCTGCAGACTACACGCACGTTGTACATTCAGATCCACGGAACATCTCCGGAGCCAGTCAGAATTTCCCTGGAGCCTATCAGCGCTCTGTATGCAAATACGAGCTGGAGAAGAGAGGGGAAACTAAAAACAAATATTCTCGCGTACGGTCACACCGGTGTGATTCGCTGTTTAGCGCCTATGCGAAAACCGGTGCGATTTAGGGATGAACCGGTTTCGCGGTAAACCACGGTAAAATTCCCGACGGCTAGTATTACCGTTTCAAATTTTAATGATCATTAAAACCATGGTTGATTACCGCGTTTTGAAAAAATACTGCCCAGCATCAACCAAAGTTAGCAAGTCTCCCAGACGCAGGTGCGCAGGCGGAGCGTGCACCGTGGGTTTGTTTTGTGTCAGTGAAAACAGTGACAGCGCTCCGGATATTTTTCAGCCTTCTAAGAGAACTCATTTGTTATTAAGAATGAATTCCGTGTACGTTTGTATTTGCATATTCTTGAAACAGAACACGGTTTAGACCAGTTTATTTCCTTCTTCTGTGTGGATTTTTCAGCGTAACTACGATGTGACAGCATTATTTGTATTTGTCTGAAGTTCAGAAAATAGTTTAACTCTTACGAAGTCTTGAGTCAATTAGCCTACTTTGCTGTCAGGGGGGAACTGAACTTTGGAGAACACTGCTTAATTTTCCCTCTTCAGCATTATCATAATATTCCGAAATGACCTACACATTAGCCTGTATTATACCAAGACTTTTAGAAAACAACATTCACAAGCAGACTCAACTATTCCCTTTTCGCTTGATTTGCGATGAATACCTATAATTGTGATATTAAATTTTCATACCGTTTCATCTCCAGTGCGATTAGAACACTAGATTGGAAAAATTCTAATTTTAGCTTTTAGGAAACAGCGATTTAACGATAAAAAATATAGCAAATGCTAACTGAAAACTATGAGAAGCTTAATAACACTAATGAAAACGTAACACCGTGTAACGTAACACACTGGCTACATGGCATAAAGATAAGTTACTATGCGAAAGGGTTAAAAGTACAATAAATGCATGTTTCCAAAGTCAATGAGTAATCGTGCTAAATAATAGTGATTATGATTTTTGCCATAATCGAGCAGCCCTACTGGTCAGTCATACTGCCATTTTTCTGAATGAGGGTAAATAAAGAGTTCATTGTTTAAATTTTTGTATTTTTATTTTTTTCTTAAATATAAAGATACCGAAACCGAACCGTTACCGTGGCCCAAAAACCGCGATACATACCGAACCGTGGGCCCACTGTACCGTTGCATCCCTAGTATGTATGGATGTATGTATGTATAATAATTCTTCTTCAGCTGTGTTTGATTGATTGATGTATAAGTTGTCTAAATGTATTTATTGGTGCATTTATCACAAACGCTGCCTGGGCAGGGCAAAAAGCATCGTCAAGGATGCATCCCACCCTAACCGAGAACTTTTTACCCTCCTCCCATCAGGCAGGCGTTACAGGAGCCTCTGCTCCCGGACCAACAGGCTCAGGAAGAGCTTCTTCCCTGAGGCTGTGACCCTGCTGAACTCCAAACCATAGCGCTCAGCATTTTTTGCACTAATTACTGCACTTTCTCAGTATCTTTAATGTCATATTTGCACTGCTGTATATACAACCATCTGTACATAACTGTCAATACTGTACATAAAAACCCTTATATATACAATCCCCTTTCCAGCTCTGTCTACTTCACCCCCCTATGTATAACACATTAATATATTATACATATTTATTATCTGTTACACTGTACATACTGTAATATATTACATTTCCTATCCTGGAGTAATTACTCTTAACTGCACTTTCTGTAAATAATACTATTCTTTTGCACTTCTGGTTAGATGCTACTGCATTTCATTGGCTTTGTACCTGTACTCTGCACAATGACAATAAAGTTGAATCTAATCTAATATCTTCAATTTTACATTAAAAAGATCAATTTCACCATTTTCATTTTCAATTAAGTTTTATCTTGAATTACAATTAACTACATACTTATGTACTTTCAGTGCACATACATAAGCTAACCTTTTTCATCAAATACTTTATTCAATCAAATGCAATTGCTCTTTCCAGTTACCAGCTGCTCCTCTGTTGTGTATCCTGCCCAATATTTAACAGTAGTAATAAAAATCTTGTGGAAGTACTGCTGTCTCATAGACTATAAGTCCTCTTTTTAATATCTTACATACACCAAGCCATCATTATGGCAGTGCTAAATTAAATTTACCATCTTAACTGTTGTTTTGGTAAACCATTTATCAGTCAACAGTTTGTGCTCATTTAATTGCTGCATTGGATAAATGCTTCTTATCTTACACATTATAAAGGTCTGTTTAGATACTGCCCTCTATACAAATTGGCAGCAGCAATAAAAAGAATTGAGGTAATGGGTATGATATTCTGCTGTGTCATATATGCTTTTATAGCAGATATAATTTTAGCGTGCTGTGTACACAGTGCCTGTAATTTCACCACAGGGAAATATAAAAGTAAGATAATATTTTGTCTTATTAATGGGCAGTATCCCTCTTGACCTAGCTTGCACCTAGGTCTCAGAATACTGCATCCAGCTTTGTTTCACTGTGTGATTTCAGAATGAGCGTCCGCAGTTTCTCCCAGAAGAGCTGCTGGGCGCTGGGGTCACTCCCCGGCCAGTCCAGGCAGGACTTCTTGCAGAGCTCCCTCCGCAGGCGCTGGTGCTGGGACAGCCTGCTGGAGGGGATTTTCTCCAGGAAGATGAAAATGAGCACGTCCCTGTTCTCGGAGAAGAGCTGCATGTGCGCCATGCTCATCTCCAGCTTGCACCAGTCGCTCTTCAGGAAGTGGCTGGAGATGACGCACAGGGTCTTGCGGCTGCGCTGGATGCTGCTCTCCACGTTGTCCAGGATGGTGCTCCCCAGGTCCCAGTCACGGTCCGACACACACAGCTTTATACGGGGCGGCCCCGCGCTGTCCTCCAGGTGGGGGATGAGCTCGTGCAGGACCCACTGGAAGTCCTTCTCACTGTATGCCACGAAGGCATCGAAAGCAAACCTGGGGTGGTTTACCCAAACCTCTCTGTTTTTTCTCTTGGACAACATGATGTACCACTGATAGTATATCTTCCACCTATAAGAGTACAGCAGGCCAACCGTGCTTCCCAGTACTATGATCCCCAACAAGGCGTAGAGGATATACCAGATATATGCAGGTATGCAGAGCGGGTGGAAATCCTCTAGCAACAGTCCCTGAATGTCGAGTGGGAGGTGACATAGGAGGCTCTGCTTGACTGATTGGTTGTCAAGGGAGCCAAGCCAAGAGGACACCCAAGCAAGGTCACAGTCACAAATGAAGAAGTTAGAGCTGAAGTTGACATAAATGTCAGTGGGGAATGAGCTGAAGAGACCCTCGGGCAATGTCACCAGGTGGTTGTTGCTGAGATCAATGTGTACCAGGTTCTTGTTGTATTTGAAGAGGTCAACTGGGAGACTCTGCAGCATGTTACCATTTAAATTCAGTATCTCAAGGCTCTTAAGTGAGTCAAGGGTCCCAGCAGGGATGTCCTTAATGCTACAATCTGTTACATTTAAAAACCGGAGGGCACTGAGTCTCAGGAAAGCACCACGGTCTACCAAATTAATTGGGGACTTGCTTATAACCATCTGATACAGACCAGAAATGTAGGAAAAAGCCAAGGCATCCAACAGGTTTATTGAGGATTCGTAGATCTCGAGGGTGGCCAGAGGACACAGTTTGAGATCGTCAAATGTGCTCTTCATAATGTTGTTAAATTTAACATAGTACAGTCCTAAGTACTCAAGTCTGGAGTTCCTGAGGTCAAAAAAGACAGTGTCTAGGATGGACTCCTGGATAGGGCCGATTCGCAGAGACTTGAGATTGGGGAGCTCATAGAAAGCCTGGGATCCTACCTGCAACATGGAATAATGCTGCATAATCTGCAAATGCTCCAGGGACCTCACATAAGTGAATGTGTGGGTATCCACTTGGTGAAGCCAGCCATAGCATAGATCCAAGAAAAACAAAGATGTGAATTCATGGAAGGTCCACTGGTTGATGCTCTGAATGTGGTTTCCACTCAGAAGCAGGGTCCGTGCTTTAGTGGGGATTCCTTTTGGTAGCTGTTGGGAGATAGGTGCAACTCATAATGTCATTACATTGATGTTGTTGACCTTCCACATTTGGGAACAAATGTGTTTGTGATAAAGGAAATAATACCAGTGCACTGGTGTATAGCCCCCAGAACAATGACTTGAAGACCAGATTTTAGATGAATCATTGTCCATTATCACAATGGGAGTAGCAATACCTATTTGGGAGCTATATATCAGTGGTGTTTTCATGCAGGTATTTTCTTTTTCTTTATTTATTTTCTACTTATATCTTGCACCCAAGGTACTTATTTTTGAACCCCATTCTGATCTCATTATGCTTTGAACTTCCAGACCTCAGAACTCACTTTATTTGGGTAGAAGTGACAAAGTCAGAAACTGTCAGAAACCTCACCTGGGTCAGCTTGGCGCCCTCACAGTTGAGCGTGTCATTGTTTCGGAAATAGAAGCAGATCCCGTCCCGGCTCTGGTTAGCGCTGAGTCCTGTGCAGTTGTAGAAGTCGCCCCAATCCGGACAGTCGTCGATGAAGGTGATGACTGGGGCATCCCCGTCGGGCAGGGCAGTGGTGGACCGAGGAGTGGTGGTGAGGGGAGGCTTGGAGGGGTGAACTATGGGGCCAGCAGTCATAGTAGCGGTCGGTGATGGAGATGTCAATGTAACCATCGTTGTCGGAGGGAGCGTGGTGGTGTACCACCTGCCAGCCTCTCGACTGTATCGTGCCATTTTCTCATGTAATCGCCACCTCCTCCTCCGGACACGGTCCTGGTCGACAGCTCTGCTGCTTCGCATGTGAGCAATTTGCTGTGTTGAGTGTGGCTGATGAGAAGGCCTAATCATCGGAGGGGATGTTCTTTGCAGATGGCCACTCACTGCTGTTTCCCCACCAGCGCAATAGCACATGGGGATCAAACTCAGAGTGGTGGTTATCACCCACAGGACAAGCATCATTCTCCTGCACAGTGAACAATCAGGTGAAAACACGGATCACAAAAACTACACCCTCAAAGTTTTGCCACTTGTCTGACTTGTCTGTCACTGTTGTCCTCTATTAAATCTAGAATTCCAACTCATTTGAGTTTACTGCATATTCACTTGATGTTTTCTTATTGTTTTATTGTTTATTGTTATTTTTTTGTCTGTCCAGTTTATTTCGCTGCAGTTATTCTCATTTTCTTACTGAAAATTAAGTGCTGTTTGCATGAGAACCATTGTCAGAGGACATCTGGATATTTTTTGAAGTTAAAAAATGACACATTTGTGATTTGCATGAATCTACCTTGCATGAATCTACCTTGTTGCTGAGTTTCCTGCAGCTCTTGGCAATTAGTTCAATTGTAAGAAAGAGTGGTTTTTTTCTGTCAAACTGGTAATATAAGGTCGGTGCAAACTAATAACTTTGAGTTTTGAGCAAATCCACAGCTTTATCTCAGTAATTGAGGTTACTTGAGTAAAGAATACTAAATGATTTTACCCATTTTCTTTCCTCTCCCGGAAAGGTTACATAGCTTAATTAAAGATATATTATATCCATTTGTACAGCTGGATATTTACTGAAGTACTGTGTAGGGTAAACACCTTGCTTCAGGGTACAACAGCCCCCCCTCCCCCGTGAACAGAACCTTCAGCCTTTGGGTGACACACTGGGTTCTGTTACCCTTACATCACACTGCTACCTCAGTACAAAAGGTGATTCCACACATATGTTTCAACACAAGCTTGTTAGGTCTATGCAAGTGGTGCAGACATTTCATTTAGTATTATTTGTCTTTTGTGATATTGATCATAACATAATTTATTACTGCCCTATATGTTGTTTATATCTGCTGCTTTTCACATCCATTAAGTGCTGTACCACTGTCAGAATGAAAAATGAAATGAAAAAAAAAAAGATGTGAAAGCTATGATCATTTACAATTTACAATTTTTGTTCAATGTTTCATTCCATTATGGCTTTGCAGGACTTTGAAAAAGTCTTTTTACCCTTTTTTTTTATTTTAAGTTGGTAATGTTTTTATATGCTTGAGGTGTTTGTTCAGGTCCCATGAAATGCCAGAAAAGATAAGGGGCTAATAATTACACTGGAGCCAACTGAGTTACTTTAAAAAAGAAAAATCCTCTGGTAATGTGATACTATGCCCCTAAGAACTTGTCTTAGTGTTAAAGTTCAACCACTGAAAGAGAAAATGACAGAATTCACAGAATAGTCGACACCAATCGCGTAATTAAAATAAATGATTATATTCGCGAAACACCGCAGATTGTCTGAAATTTGTGTGCTATTGCGAAAGCTAGAGCATGAGATTGTTTAATTTACAAGGATGGCAATTTGAATAAAATAAGTGCCAAGTAATCCCAAAGCTTTCTCTTAAATGTTTCACATTATAGCTTTCTTGTGTTACAAAATTCAAATGACAAAACGGAGCTAAACTTAGTTAAATCGATTTAAATTACTGAGAATAAACTTTTAGTTAAAAAGAACAATAACGATTTAGACCTCACATTATGTGTCAGAAACGTAAAAATCTTTCCTTGTTAATTAAACAATCTCACGTTAGGTTGAGTGACAATCTGCGCTGTTTCGCGAGCATACTCTATTTACGCGATTGGTGTCGATTATTCTGTGAATTGTTTGTTTTATTGTTAATCAAGGAGGATAAAGGGGAACAGAAAGTTATGATAGATTTAAAGGTAGTACTACACGTGTTTGCGCTTCCCCTGTTTCCAGCTCACCAGGCGCCACTGACTTCTGTCCATTCAATCCACTTAATGTATTACACCAAATACAGTAGCAGATAAACATTATAGCACATGTCTGAAATAATTGGTCGAAGTATTTTTCTCTACATTTAGTGAAACACTGTTCCATATATTTAATATAAAAACTGGAAGATTGATGATCAAAGACTTACCACACTGGAAAACCAGGAAATGGCAATCTTCTTCAGTGCTTTCTCTGGGGGAATAAAGCGTGTCAACTTTCCAGAATAGCTTTGTTTCATTTATGGCAGACACTTTATTGGCCTTAGGAACGCCCTTGTTGCCCTGGTTTTCGGCACATCCATATTAAGTATTGCATATTACCGGTATGCATCATAAAAAGAAATGTCAATACCACCAGGCCTGCAATACAGATTTATACTGAATATCTCACAAATGGATGTGATAAGACCCTCTTTTATGCTGCAAATCAAGTCTTATCTCTCCTGAAATGAAGAGCATTCAGGAGATGCTTTCAGAGAGGTGCATTCTTTTGAAGGTTCAGTCTTTTGAATGTGGAAGCAAAATAATCAAAAGCTGTTTGAATGCAATAGGTTTGCAGACAAGTGAAAAATTGAAGGTGCTTTACTGGTTAAACACAAAGCCTGACTTGTCAAATATTCTTTTATGTACTTCACAGAAGTTATACATTTTGTAAAATCTTCAAGCATTCTGACCTGAGGAATTCATATGCATTTTATGCATTTTATTCACGTGCATGGTAGATAATTTCTACACACCAAGTGGAATTATTTTCAGTCATGTCATGATCCTGCAGAATGTGTTTTAGTAACCTTGTGAATTTCAAGAGACAGAAAAATAAGGGTATGGCTTAGCGGCTGCTACAGTGGGAGAAAAGGGCACACGTCTCTTGCATTGTGGAACTTGTCTGTGTTCCTTGATACCCACAATGTACTAGTTCAACATTGTTATCAGTGGCAACAATGGTAACCCATGGTCATAGCTTGTTGATCCATTGTCACCATTAAGTTGGAGAAACAATAACAAGCAATGAAATCTTACAATGTGGGTGTTTACACTGCATCAATGCATCCACCATCACAACAGCAAGACATAGGTTTGCCTGATGTTTTTGTTGTTATTGCACAATGTACAGTGTTTCCAGGCCCAAGTAGCACATAACTGAGATCCAAAAAATGCAAGCACAATATCTGCACTAAAAGCGTTGGCTAACATGACAACGAAGAAGTCAGCATCTTTAGAGGAAAAAGATTGCATTTTACTAATGAATGGTTGCCCAATCCATCCTTCCTTTGATTTTAACGCTTCTAGTGCTGGTTAAGATAGCTAACATTGTCAACTGGAACACACTTCCAAACATGATTTTCTAATCTTGTTCACTTCCAATAAGAGGTTATGTTTGATTACCTCAGCATCCACTTGACTTAACAGCTGCGTGATAACATTACACTTTGATGTTTGTTTTTTTTCAAAGCAATTTAAACTTCATTTGACTCTGCCATACCTCTTTCAATTTATGATTTAATGTACACACTTAGGTTAAATAATCTAAAACAATACCCAGCCCAAGCCTGATACCCATCTTGCCATCAGGCAACCCATGATTTAGTGTGTGAAACCAAGGAAGTCTGACGCTGTTTCACAAAGGTGTTAAAATACATGTACAATAACCTCTCCTGTAGCTGCCACCAGTATCAATAAGCTGCATGCATTTCTCATGTATTTAACTGCATGCACTCTTCCCAATATGTTTTGGTCACACATTGAAACTCTCAAAAACTCATCTGCATAAAAAATATACCAGCCCCTGGTTTTCCCCCATTTACTACGCACTACTGCCTGTGCACCTGTTTAGTCAATACGCCCAGGCACTTTACTGTGCGAGATGACAAATTTGGGGGCATTAAACCCCCCCCAAAACATTTAGTGAATGTGCCCCTTAAACTGTAATTGCCTCACTCTGTAATTGTGCCAATAATTTATACACCTTAAGAGCATTCAGTGCCTATTTGTAGTCATGGGGGAGTAATCAGGAGGAGCAAGGGAAAGACAGATGTGAGATTTGGTCATTTGTTAAGTTTTGTAATGTACTGTTTTGTATTTGCTGGTAAATTATGCAATATCTATCAGGTTCTGCAACCCATGAGCTAGGAACCCAATGTTACTGTGTAAAGAATTGTTACCCTGGGAAAGGATTATTCATAATTTGCTTCCAACCTTTGGCTCATCTGGGGGTTAACTTGTGGTAAACCATACTGCAGAAAGTTGATTTGCCCCCAAGGCTTCTGAATTCTGTATTTTTGTCAAAATTTTTGTCAGCAGTTTGGTAAAAAGGGGAAAAAGAAGGAAAGAGGCACCTGAGAACAATTTAGTTCAGTGTAACAATTGAAAGAAATGGGAAAAATATGCAACAATGACATTCAAGCAGGAAACAAATAAAAAAATAAAAGGATATAAATGAAACAAACAAGGTTCACATTATTGTTCACATTATTGAAATTTCTTGTTATCTCTGAAGACATCCCACTCTGATCTACCTGCAAACCTGCCTGTATTCTATCGCCACACCAAGATGTCATGCTTTCAGGACAAGAATATGGTGAGTCATTTGGAAGCTAGCTTTCCACCTACAATGTTACTGGGGATCTTCAAACCAACCCTTTTCATGGCACACAGAAATATTACAATGTTCCAAATTAAATGTTTTATTTTAAATTGATCAATAGTTAACCATTTCAATATTTGACTTAAGAAATATTTCACACATTCCGAATTTTAATACATTTAGTAAATATGACACTCCACCCATCTGTCAGCAGCAGAGAAATGGTTGTGATAGTGCCTGGGGGTATGCTATCTAGCTCTGCACATGATACTGCAGCAGGTGACTAATAGTATTACATTGTGCTATACACTTAAACCTCAGCCAGGTCACTCATTCTTCATAGCGCAAAGACACAGTAGTTGTCCCCAAGCAGAAAAAACTCAAGTAACATTGCAATTTTGAAACTATGCTGCTCACAAGCTAGAATGAATGAACAGTGGGCAACTCATCTACTTAAGAGTCTAAGGTTTTAATGAAAAAGGCTAAAGAAATGGGCTTAAATTAAAATTTGAAATTCAAATATTGAAACAGTCTCTAATTCCCACATCTGATGAAAAAGTCATTCAATAATTTCTGGACCCTGTATCCTGATTAAACTCTTACAATTCTGGGAACAAGCATGTAGCCATCTGCATGAGACAAATGAGAGTAAGGGTCTACCAGGATTATATGCAATAATGACCTCACTCAGGCCTGCACTTAATTTAATAGGGACACAGTAAAAGGAGGCCACAGAGCTGGTGGCACTTGTTCAATTTATTTCTTTCTTTAAACCTTGAAATTACAGAATTGACAAAATTCCACTTGGACTTCTACAGTAAGGTGTTGCAACAATCCAGCCATGAGGAAACAAAGACATGGATGAGTTTTCATGTGAAGTGGTCACTCAACAAAAGGAAGCCAATTAATTGGAAACAAGGGAAAATTCATAGACATTCTGAATTTAAAAGAACTCTTGCATTAGACACAGTAATAGTTTCAGTCACCTTTATATAGGGCTACAAACCATAACAAGCTTAAAATGTTCAGCGTTGAAATAAAATGATATAATGTAACAGAGAGTGGGTGTATATACCTTATGTATATTATTCTGGCATGTTCTAATATAATATCATTTTTATTTTTAATCTGTAACAGGTTGCTTGATCTATAGGTTCACATCAGTTTGCATGCATGAAGGTGCAGTTGGCCTTTTGTACTTTCGCAGAATTGAATTTATGAACAGATGTGTGAAATAAGGTAAATTGACATGATTTTTTTATGGCCACACAGGGTTTTTCATTACAGTTGAAGATAATTTCATCCTCTATAAATCCAAGTATTAAATTGCTACATAAAAGAGTCTTTGATTGCAATTTTTTCATAATATGCACCCCCACATTCCTGTGCGAGGTGTCTCACATGCAGTACATGGATTCCATTATGCTTCAAATTACCTTACGCGGCCTGTTTGGGATGATCTCATACATAAGAATTCTTCTGGCAATGAGTGTTACTGATAATTAATCAAATGTCGGTCTTAACCATGCTATCCCAACCATTGAGTGGGATAATGACCAAACTGGGGGTTACTAAAAGGCCTCACAGGGCAGGACGTCACTTTTTTGGGGTGGCACTTAAGTTGTGCTTGGTCTCTGGAACCTTGAAGCAGGCGAAGCAGGGGAACATGTCCAGGGAGAGGTTGAACTGGTGGAGCATCTCCTTCCAGAAGGTCGTCTTCCCGTAGATGAGCACCAGGGAAGTGATTGCCGTATAGACCGAGGAGAAGAGGATGGTCAGCACCAGGACGTTCTGCCTCTTGACCGCGCTCATGTAGTGCACATAGAGGTCCACGACCAGAAAGCAGAGGAACACGCCGACCAGGCCCAGGTTCATGCGGATGACCCGCATCTCGGATCCCAGCTTGGGGGAGTGGAAGCCGTTGGTGCTGGCCTTCATGTGGCGCAGGTGGATGGCCAGGTGGACGCTGATGGAGACGCTGCTCTTCACCATCAGCAGTCCGGGGATGATGTCGGACATGAGCAGGTAGTACGCCAGGTACGCCGTGCCTTGGACGCCAGTGGTCGCCAGACTGCCACAGTCGGGATTAAGCTTAGTCTCTGTGCTGTTGTGCTGGGAGAGGACAACCAGGAGGGGCGTGCAACTGGCAAACCCACACAGAGGAATGATCAGGACCACGGTGGTGACGTGCTTGAGAATGGCCTCCTGGATCTTGGTGTAGCAGTGGATGGGCTTGATCACCAGCTTGGTGCTGTAGTAGAACGTCAGGAAGGCGGTAATCCACATAATGGAGAACTTCAGGCTGTGTGCCGTCACCAGCAGAATGGAGAAAGGGAGGCTATCCAGGAGGCAGTCGGTGTCCATCTTGTCCATTGTTATCCAGAAATAAGAGACCAGCTGGTGGGTGCCGCTAACCACAGAGAAGGCTGTGATGATGGTCTCACAGGGAAGCCAGTGGCCATTCTGTCTGTAGCTCCGCAGGTTCGTCAGCAGGATGTACAGATTGAAGAATATTGTGAGGCTTGCAGTCATGCCAGTCAGTATCCAGATGGCCATCTTGTCTTCACTGGACAGCATTGTGCTTTAGTTCTCTCCCTTTCACAACGTGATGGTGCAAAGTGATTTGTGTGGTTTTACCTACCAGCCTTTTAACAAAGCTATACTGCCAACAAGGCAAAATTAGGTGATTATATCCTGTATTTACAAATAAATGACCTGATTCAAATCACAGCAGTAAATATAACTGTGATTAAGGACTAAATATGTGTGCCTACGTATGAAGGTAATTTTAATCATTTACGGTGAATGTGAAAGAGTCCAGTAGGTGGGGCAGTAAGACTAGAAAGCAGCAATTAATTTCAGTCTGAAAAGATCTGTAGCTACGTCTGACCTAATGCATGCATACAGTGTTACATTCACAGATATCTGCAAACACCTC
The DNA here is from genome assembly GCA_019176425.1 of Megalops atlanticus. Classification (NCBI taxonomy): domain Eukaryota; kingdom Metazoa; phylum Chordata; class Actinopteri; order Elopiformes; family Megalopidae; genus Megalops; species Megalops atlanticus. Next base: position 10,031,061 of record CM032878.1, read on the forward strand.
TATATCCCTTTTCCCAACCTCCATATTCCATAATTTTGCAATTCACATATAAAGTCAGTTTTACAACATTGAGAAATGAAAAAAAGTGCAATGAGAAACGTCAGATGCAAGACAATGTGTTACAATACCATATACACAAAAAATAAGTTTGCAGTGTGCTGGTCTTTTCTCTTATCATTTGTGTTCCTCTATTCATCTGAGCCTCAATTTTTTTCTGTTTTGTTCTGACGCCTGTGCAATGTAGGAAATGATGTATTATATTAACTTGTCACATCTTGTCAGATAGCCATTAGCTCTTCTGTCATGCAGCATCCAACCACTCATTGAGTCCATTAAATGAGAGAAATGAGAGATTTTATTCTGATTGATTTCCACGTAGAATCTTTCTCATGACGGGTGGCGACAGAAGTCCATTATTTCCTTAATAACAGTTGGATATTTTCATATCTGAAGGTGTCAATACAGTAATTCACATGTCCCTGCTACTGAAACTCCGGGAGCCGAGCTTTCGTACCGAGAAGATCTGAAAATGAGAGGCAGTGTTATTTGGTAGGTTTGTAACATCCAAGATCCTTTGAGGTGTAGACGTCCTTGAGTTCATCTCCTGTTCCTATGCTTAAAAAAGAATGAAACATTTGAAAAAACAAGTTGTCAGAACGAAGCCTTCACATCCCAATTAAAACGTTAAAGAATAATAACAAAAAAAGTAGAGGGAAGTGAAGCTGATGGAGTATAACTTTGTACGGATGCACGTCTTGATCCAGACGAGTGTCTCAAGTGGCAGATGAAATGTAGAAGTGTCAGAGAAGCCAGAACAATCCACTTTATTTAGGCTTGCATTTGCATAGACAGTGGATTAAGGTGGTGTGGAGGGGAGGGAGTGTGTATGTGGGGGGGGGGGACCTAGAAATGATTTAAGGTAGGGTGCGTGGGCAGGATGTTCATCTACCTGGCTCAGGCATGGTGTCTGATTTGCTTTGGAATGTCTGGTTTACTGAATCACAGATGCTGAAAAGTCATGTCTGTGGGGAGGTGAAACCAACATTCAAATGCTCTTCCTGGTGCTACCTCCTGAGATTCACATGCCATCAATTCAAAAGACATGAGGTAACAACGTGAGAGCACCCCCCTCTCTTCAAATCTCACCTTGTCTCTGTATTCAGGTGGAGCATGCTAAAAACATGCAGTGGAAAGCGAAAAAAAAAAAAAGTTCTACCCCCAAAAAACAAGGCCTTGAACTATTCCTATTACAACCTAATCTAATTCATTTCTGTTATTTCTGACAAATTAATACATAACTAAATTAATCTTATATATAAAATAAAAATTGAAGGGATTTTATTTATTAAATTTATTTAGTATGCAAACATGTTCTGTACATAGAGGAAAATACATCAGTAAAATTATATTATGGAAGCATAAAATCCTAACTATGAAAACTTGGACATATTGGATTTCTTATTTAATCACATATTGATATACAGTATTTTTTCCAAATGACTGAGTCACGATGTGCACACAAGGACAGAGTGAAGGGGTCAGAAGCTCTGTATTTGAAAATTACAGACAATATTCAAGCAGAATTATTACATATGAACATTTGTGAATGTTTTTGGGGCCTGATTCTCCAGATGGTTTTCACAGCAGTATCTATAGTAACAGAGAAATGAGCGCTTTGTACACACAGTCCTTGAAGCTGGCAGTGCACTTCAGCATCATGCATTTAAAAGAAAACAGAGAGCGGAAGACAGGCCTGCAAATTTAAATCAACTGCACTTTAAACTGCCTCAAAGGAAGATTGAATAGTGCTGACAGGCTGGATCAAAAGTTCTGGTGAACTGTAAATACAGTGTCAGGTAAAGTACAAAAAAAGAAAGCTTATCCACCTACTACCAGGTTAAAAAGGAAAAAGTGTCTGTAAGCTGACACTGCAAAATGACATGGGCCTAATCTTTCCCATCCCGACCCAGTACTTTTAATTACTTGCTTTAACTGAATCACAGGTGGAACCGCATCAATTTCTCATGATTTCAACACCATTAAACGAGAGTACGGTTTCATTGGCGAATGCTCTGATACTTATTGAGGGCACGATCCACAAACCGTGTACTCACTCAGAATATGTATCACTCTTGTGAATTAAATTATTTTCCTTGGAATCTAATATGATTTATCCTGTCTGTACACCGGTATGCAGTCTGCATATTTAATTTAAAAAGTTATTTTACAGCTTGTTAATAAAAAAGACATACTGTACCAAAATAGTCATCAGATATGCTCCCTCATAGCTCATGATGCTCAAATCAATATTTACAGTTTTTATTATAATTTCTGAACAGTATTTATTTGCTTATAAGTCACCATGATCCAGGGTATCTTAGCTGCAGAGCTTATATGTCATCCATTTAAAGAGGTGGACATTTACTGAAGAAATCCTGGTTTATTAGATTGCTCAAGGTTTTGAATCTATAATCTCCAGGTAACAAAGGTCCATTTCTCTGCACACTTCTGTTCCCAAGTGATTTTTCCTCTCGTTCCCTCACACACTCCCTCTTCAGGTTTCAGGTCTGTCTTACTTTAGGGGAGAGGTTTTTTTTGCAAACCATGGAAATATTTTTATTACCATAAAAGAAGTCAAACTTGTACATGAAAATGAATGCTAGTGTTCTGCTAAAATATCTCATGAGTTTAGGAAATCAAAACGTTTTTCATTACAGCTAGCATTTTTACTAGCATATTCTTTCTTCATTGATTTATTTTTTTTACCTTTTGTAGAAACACAATTACCTTTAATAATTGTCTGCACTGTTTTTCAAATACAGCACTTCAAACCCTAATTTTTTAGACTGAGAAATTAAAATATGCCAGCCTCATGAAATGCATAATTGTGACACCAGACAATGAACAATGAATGCATTGGAACAAATGATGCCATCATAAACAACAAAATGAATGTCTAATGTACTGCCCTTGAGAACAAGAGAACAAACAATTCCTCTGAAATGAAAGGTCACCCACAGGTCCATTGTGGTCAAACCCACTGATTTGAGTGTTCTCAATGACCTTCCTCCAGTATTGAAACTGGTGGTGTGTGGGTAGGTACATTTGCATTGTGTGGATCTGAGATTTGGCCCCTGCATTACCTGTGTTATGAAAATTCCTTTCATATTTGAAAAAAAAAATAGCTTACATTCTGTAATATTTGAGACTTATTGCATCTGGAGTTTTGTGGACAGTTTAAGAGCATACTGAGTGCCTCAGCTTTACCTAATTAATAACCTAATAAAAAACCCTGAGGTGCTGAACTTTATACTTAGTGTGTCTATTTCATTTTGAGAGTATTAATGTATTGCAATAGAAAATTTGTCAGTAAATTTCCGTATTCTTATCCACACATATGTGCACATACATGCAGACAAGCACGCAGAAAAACAGACAGACAGACAGACAGACAGACACACACAAACAGGTTTCAGTGCTACCCATGACTCTACACAGCTGAATGCATTTTTGGAGTATGACGTTAGGACAAACATTCCATTCTGTAGAGCAACAAAAAAAATCATATGTGATTGTGGATATTTCGGTTCAGAGAGGGCACGACTGAAAGAATTTGTGTAATTTGTCAAATGACAGTTTGCATTCATTTGCACCTGACCTCTCTCCTGGTATCAATAGCAGAGATCAGGTATGCGTGCAACATCTCTCCAGGTAAACAGAAATGCCCAGTGAGCTGCAAACTAAAAATATTCATACAGTAAGTGTGATGACAGAAGGACAGAAAGGCAGTGGAAAAGTTGGATGGCATGAGAAAAGGTGAAAAAGGAATCGTTTTTAATGATGGGAGAAATTGCCCAAAACAGAGTGGTTTCTTGCCAGTGCAGTGGCAACACTGTGATTATTGTAACTTGCTATTGTTCTTTCCAAAAGTCCATACATTTTATTGACAAATCTAACCCCACAGAGGACTCATTGAGAGCGTTCTCACTAGCGGCATCACTGTGTGGTTTGGAAACACCACCCAGGCTGAGAGGAAATCTCTTCAACGAGTCATCAAAACTGCAGAGAGAATCATTGGCTCTGACCTCCCCTCCATGGACACACTCTACACACAGCGCTGTAGGAGAAAAGCACAGAGCATCCTTAGTGATCAACACCACCCAGCTCACTCTCTGTTCAGGTGGAAGAACTCAGGATACAACCTGAAACACCACAGGCCAGAGGGCATTACCGCTCACAAGGCACGCTTCCACAACAGCTTTTTGCAGCCACTGTTACAATGATTGCAAAGGACATTGAGGCGGGAATGAAATACCACACCCCCCACCTTATTCACACCATGGACACTTAAGACCTCACAACACTCTTACGCCTTACGGACTGGGATTTAGTATTCAACTACCTCACCCCCTCTTACTCTCCGGGTCTCTGTCATACAGAGTTTTCCCCAGTAGATCGGTTTGTCTGGTTTGTGCAATAATTCAGTTCAATAGTGCAATAATTTATTGTGCAATAATTTATAGTGTGTATTTTTTAATATAGTGTGTATAGTGTGTGTTTATTCATAGTGTGTATTTTTAATATAGGGTGTATTTATTATTTATTTTTTATGCTGCTCTTTTAATTGCCTTTGTCTGCCTGTTTTTATAAAAGCTGACTCGGTGAGTTACAAACAAGAATTCCAATGTACCTGTACTATCCTGTACCTGTGCAAATGGAAATAAAAATCTCTCTCTCTCTCTCAATAGGACATATTATTATCACTAATTCGGATATGACAGAAATTAACACTATTGTGCATGCATACAAAATGTGTGATAGCTCCATGACCTCAAAAGTTGACCTTAAACGTTGAGGGCAACACACCTTACTGCTTAGATTTAATGTCCCTTTAGTGTAAGGCAGGACAGAAATGCAGTATTTTTTTCCAATGGATTCTTCCCATGGTAGGATAAGCACCCTACAGTGAGGAGTGGGCTGCATTCTGACATACTATTGAACTGGTAGGTGGGGAAGATACTTACTTGAAAGGTGGGGAAGACACTTGCAAATATTAGCTCAGGGTCATTTTATACTTAGAAATATTATAGTATTCTATAGAAGGAAAAACACTTTCTGCAAAAAGTGAAGTTGCAGAGAGATCCTATTTTATGCTTGCTTTTAATTTAATACCTTTGACAATTGTTGTATGGTCTTGATGCATCAAGCTTTTATTTCATTCCAGCAATTAACTGAATATACATTTGTGACTGTCCCACAGAGATACACAGCTGAGTTGTTAACATGTTGTGGAAGACATTTTCTCGATTTTTCCTCCAAGTTTACATTGTGCTGCTGATTGTGTTCATGGTTATATGTTGCTCACATTATATTACATTGCATTACGTTATTGTCAGTTAGCAGATGATCTTATCCAGAGCGACTTGCAAATTTTTACAGTATCCATTTATACGGCTGGATATTTACTGGGGCAGTTGTGTGTTGATCACGCCATAAGCAAACTGTATGCATACCAAAGCTGCAGAGGAATATATGTATGATTAAACTGAAGATAGAACTTAATGGGGCTGAAACTGAGGACACCAAGATTATTTGTTCTACAGTTATATTGACAGCCGTTATGCCCCACAGCCTTGGTAGACAATGTTTTTAACATGGTTTAAATTACTGAGCCCTGCACTGCAGCTAAACCTCAGACTGTGAAGCTTATCTGAATGATGGAAAGCAGTTTTTCTTCTTACAAGAGGCCTAGGATATTATTATTTATATGTGTCAGTGGAGGTGGAGGTGGGTGCTGCTTGAGGTTATTCCAGGACTCTGATTACTGTACGTCAGTATTTGTACCTGTCCTTATCTGACTCATCCTACATGGGAGAACCAAAGTGCACAGTTATGGTGTTAAAGAGAGAACAGACCCAACAGCGCGTGTACTATAGTTCGGTTCTTGACCCGTATAACCAACACAGTACTAAGAGATACTGTTAAAACAAATTTTCCATATAAATATTTTAGCCGGATTTATTATTTATTGTTATAGTTACAGAATGCCAATTTCAGTGTACTGTACATACATATTTACAAAAGCCATTCACAATATATACATTAATAAAATATGTTCTGTTAGACAAATCACCTACATATGTGGACCCTCACACACATGCACACACTCTCTCACTCGCTCTCTCTCTCTCTCTCTCTCTCACACACACACACACACACACACACACACACACACAATGGAATGCAACTGCTATTGACACTGTATAACCTCAACCCATAGCTTTTCTCCCTTTCTTTGACTGTAAAACACCTTGTTCCTTAGGTGACACAACACTGTTCTCCAAACTCAAACACTGGGGCAGGTCTGAGTTTTTCCCATTCCTGGGTAGCATGACATGCAGCACTGGCCTCCCTACACAGGGTAGCCATATTTGTGGTCATATTTCAGTGGCGGTGGTCCTTGGACGCTGGCAGGGGGCTTCTGGGTGCCTTTGCTCCTGTCCGTGTTGGTGCTGCTGCGGGCCGACCCTGGCCACGCCCGGGAATTCATCACCGAGCTGTAGGCCACGCCCGGGTGAGAGCGGTATCCCAGGACTGAGCGGAAGCTGGAGTTTCTGCTGGTCGGGCGGCTCTCGGGCGCTGGGGCGTCCTCTCTGTGAGATCAGGCAAGTCAGTTAGAGAGGGTTGAGAGTGGTAAATACAGATTTTGATCTTTGGGATCTTTGTTTTTATGTGGACCATTACAATTCTTTTCTTTTCCTTTTGAATCAAACTTTTACTTTCCATCTCTACAGCAAATCTATAACTACTCTAGAGTGACTCAGTTATTCAATGGTTCATTTATTTTGGAATGCATTTGTAGCGAAGGGCGAGAGCAGTCACCCCACCCGGCCTCGAACCCGGGTCTACGGGGTACCAAACATGCGACTTTGACCGCGACGCCAAAGAACCAGGCTCGTTGGTATGGCAGTCAGAGCGCATACTCAACCATAGTGACGGCACTCCGTCACAGTATTACCACATTAATTCACATAGATAAGAACTGTAGTTTCAGCTGCATTCCAGAAAAGCGGTGTCCCTTACCTGATCTCGTTGGCTACTTCCTTCTCATAGCGTCGCTTGTGGCAGAGGCAAACCAGAAGCCAGATGAGCAGCAGGAGGAGGAGCAAAAGCAGCAGAGCACCAATCACGGCACCCACAATCACTCCGACTTTGTTGGTGGCTGGCGAGGGAGGAGCAACATTCAGACTCGTAGAGTGATACGCCATGGGGGAGCTCCATAGCTTGCTCTTGGAACTATCAAGATATCCAAATGTTTGATCAGACGGTTTACTTTGGAGGCCATTTTTTCAGTTTGGCTGAACTTACGTTTGACTGCTTGTAGGGTGTATTTGCACATTTCCGAGCCCACTGCATTGGTCACCTCACACACGTAGTTGCCCATGAAACTGGCAGAATGGTTTCTGATCAGCAGTTCTCCGGTCTGAGAGTCTGTGGGTGACACAAAGGGGAAGACCACGAAGACCATTGTTTAAACAAGGAGCTCTATAGAAGAAGAGTATGATGTTAACAACTGCTGTGTTCTTTTACTACCACCTTCTGCAGTGTTGCTTTCAGTTGTTCCTGTGAAAATTTACATGGGCTCGCTGTAGATTACACTGTTGTCATTTAGCAGATGCTCTTATGCAAAGCAACTTGTATAGGTTACGGTTTTTACATGTTATCCATTTATACAGCTGGATAATTACTGAGGCAATTCTGAGTTAACTACCGTGCCTACGGGCACAGCAATGGTGTCCGAGCAGGGAATCGAACCGGCAACCTTTCAGTTATGAGCCCTGCTCCTTACCACTACACCACGCTGCCGCAATAGATACTATTCAGCTGAGTCAACAGCTTTTCAGATTCCGGAATACCTTCTCGGGCGCCCCGCTACCTTCTTAGACCCCTGCACAACAGTCATTCTCCATTCTGGATGGGTTGCGAGTGTCTTCATTAATTTGTATTATGTAAATGGTGTGAAAGCCCATGCTGTGACTGCTGCACACAAACACTGATTTGTATGGGGAAACCTGAGACGAGCCCTCTCTGAGAAAACTCCTGCCTAGGCTTCGCCCACCCAACCCCACTGTGAGTGAGAAATTCACACATACTTGCTAGGTGAGAGAAGCATGCATGAAAGAGTTTACTTTCTGTGTCGTTTCCCTCTATAAACCTAATCGATTTAACCATGAGTTTGACTCTCGTTATAAAATGCAATCAATGACCATTGGCTCATTTCAAGCCTCACACTACTAAATGATTATTCATTTTACATATTACATCAGATTCATAACTATATATGATGAGTTGCATCAATGAAAATACCCTACTTTGTTTCTGGCTCAAAATGTGTCTTGTGAACTAACTGGTGAAGGAAAATTTGGAATTGTCTCGTTTACCAAAATTAAAACCTTCCTTTCATCAATGGGGAGCATCACTTTTCTGGGTGACCCTCGTGCATTTGCTCTCACTTTGTATTGCAGTGGCTGGAATTGCTCCCCCGCTCTCTCTCTTCCATACGTAGTTCATGGGTGTGGATCCTTGGGACGACTTGCAGCGCAAGGAGACTGTTCCCCCTATCTCCTCACTGCCCTCCACCCAACACTTGGGCACAGAGGGCCTCACTGAAAGGAGAAGACAGAGAAGATACAAAATTATATGACTATGTTTTGGTATCAATACAGCATTCATTACCTTTAAACACAGGTATCAGTCAGTCTGTGTTTTCCAATGCGTTTTAAAAATACTGTTGATTTTTTTTATTCCCTCATTAAACACTGTACTTCAATTGTGGTGATAAGATTTTTTTTTTTTGCCACATACACACTACATTAGAAGCTTGCATATTGTGGATCTGTGATTTTGAGCATGCGTTTTATGCAACATCCCTATTACCTGCTTGTTTTTACATGACAATACATTTTCATTTACAACTCCTGCCTTATCTATTATTACTTAAATATACTTCACATACAAATAGTTTTTGTTCACAAAAAGTACTTAATTTGTTTTGGAAACAAAATCTGCGTGCAAATAAACCTTGGCAAGCATTTGGTGTGGTACAATACATAGCAGAGCCTGTGGGTTTTCCACATTCTTTGATGTCTCTGGAGCGTGCTCCCCGTTAATCTCCTTTACTGCACAGTGAGAGGTGTGCATGTGAAAATGGCCATGGTGTCCATGCTTCGCTTCTCAAAAGCAAGTATGACTTAAATGCTGACATGGAAAAAGGTGATCAAGATCTAAGAGGTGGAGGCGTATCTTGTCATCTCGTTCGGCCTACCACCAAGCCTGTTTAATGCGGTTCATGCATGTTCATGTGAGAAGCTGTGACGTTCATTCTTTGCTGCTGTGAGCTGGCTGAACCTGGCGCAGACCTAGATTCTTTTGTCAGGCTGCATATAACACCCGCCAGCTGCCTGGCCATGGAAGCGGTCCCTGTAGGTGTGATTGCCCTTAGGAACCAAGACCAGAGCTGGCCAGTGTAAAAAGAAAGGGTGAACAGTTCAAGAGTGTGATTCAAGGAGGCTATCTGGTGTGGCGGACACATTAAAACCAACCCTGTTTTGAAGATTTCAGAGAGGAGTCCAAATCAGTCTCAGGTAAAGTGTTTTACTTGGTTACAAGGTTTTGTTTACTTAAAATTCCCCATTTCACACTTCATTTGTGTATCAGTGAATGCATTTTACCTGGGACCATGCCTTTTCACACCCATTCACAAAGTACCACCCCACAATCTGTCACCACGCATTGCTAGCCAGCCAAACCTGCTGTTGGCTTCTCACACTCTTCTGGTTAACAGAGCACGTAAGATGGCAGTATTATCTCCCAAAAACAAGTTTGCCTGTCTTGACACCTTAGCAAGCTGGAAGAGACTGCAATGTCTGTTTCATGAAAATGCCCTTTGAATCTGTGAGTTCTGGTGTAGTTTTTAAGAGCAGCTTTGAAAAACTATTTTCATAATGCAGATTCTCACATAATTCTTTCCTAACTTGATTTTTACATTTGAGCCCCACTGCTACAGACACATTTTTTAAAGGATTTAAAAAAGTTTCAAAACTTCTTGCTTATCAAAAACAGAAATTGTGCTTGTGGCATTTTCAACAAATTAGAGGCAGCACTAAGCATATGAATTTCACAATGAAAAATATACTATGTATCACACGATTCATATTTATAAACTACATCTGAGAAGCTGATAAACATTCAAATAATGAAAAAGTTGCATGATGAAAACTATCTCTTGTATATTTTTTTTATTTACATACATCATATTTATTTTAAAATCTTACTTTACTAGAAAATACCTTACCGTAAAATTAAAACTTCATACTACATACTACTAAAGGGCACCTGAGACCTTTCAATAAAGTTCAACAGAAAGTTGTAAAAGACCTCATGTTATCATTTCAAACTTGTCAGATTGTAACATAGTAGTAGATTGTAATGGGGAGTAAGTAGACATAAGGTTTAAAGTCCAAAGGACTCAACTTGGATTGCAGTCAAAAAGGCTGAATAAATACAGTTACCAAACATTTATCAAAGTTAATTGTCTTAGTAAAACATATAACAGTTGTTATTTCTGTTTTTTTATGAACTTGGTCAATTTAAAATACTTTCACAGCTCTAATTCTACCTAATCTCACAGCCATAATTCTACACAGTTTGTGCCTTTTTAGTTTAAGGTTTCAAAAACAAGTGTTTTTTTCACTTAGCAATTTCATGAGTAATTTCACCTGTAAGAGTCCTGTTGAACTAGCTCCCACCATTCATAGGAAAATATGAATGAAAAGGTAGAGAAAAAGGCAGAGGAGTGTACATAAAAAAAGAAAATAAAACAGGTTTGAGGAGATTGAGTGGATACAAAGTTTCACATTCCAAGAGAATGATGGAAGGGGGTTGCTGAAAAAGAGGGAGGGGAAAAGGAAAAACAAACAAAACCAAAACCGGTCGGGGAGGGTCGAATCTCTGACGTGTGTCTCACCCATCACGACCAGTGTCACTTTGCGCATGTCCACGCCCGGGGCCTTCTTCACTTTGCACTGGTAGGTGGCAGTGTCTGAGACCTGCAGGTTTGTGATGCTGATGGATGCATCGCCCTGGCTGGGATCACTCGCGATGAAGTCCAGTCTCTTCATTTGTTCTGGACTGCCATAGGCGTACTTCGTCCCGCCTGAGAAAGATAAGATCTGAAAGACAAAAATGCTGTTCAATGCTCTGACGGCATAGAGCAAAATGCAGCCCATATAACGAGAACAGGTTTTTCCACTGACAATTACGACACATTGTGGGAACATCTTGCGCAGCCAGGTTCAGAGGACGACACACTTAGTTCTGATGACACACTAAGTCACATGTAAGGGGTTGCAGGACAGCCACAATAGGTGCAAGAAACACAATCAGGAGACCCTCATCACTTGTCCATAAACTACCCCATTCCCCTTTCCCCTGGGATTCCGGCCCGGCTCACCAGCTGGTCTTTCTGGGTCATGTCCGGACTGACGTTGGACCACTCGATGTCCAGCTCTCCAGTGTCAGAGGAGCCCGGGGTGTACGTGCATCCAATAGTCACCTTCTCCCCCTGGGCTTTCTGAATGGTCTGGGGCCCTGTCGAGGTCACCTGCATCGCCACGGTGACACCTGTAGGTTCAGAAGCAAACAGAGCATACGTACACATGTATTCATGTTCACAAACCATGTGCTGTTATCTGGCTTCTCCCTCCAATTCTTTTCAAAGGGAGAACAGCCCTACCCCAAAGCCAGGGCGTTCTGAAACAGAACCTTAATTCCTTTAATCAGCTCACACCCTCTTCCTGCACCCCGCCCAGTAAGTTTGTGTGTCAGACCCTCCCAGCCTCCTAAGGCAAGTGCCAGAATTTAAAAAATCAGCCGTCACGCCCTTGCTTTGTGAGACGGTGTGTGCACATGCACACGGACAGCGCCTGCCACTGAGGTGACTGTTCTACCTCTCCTGACGCAAAGCCAACGCACACAGTGTCACTAGATGAGCCCTCTGGGCAGCTACTCCCCAAACAGCGCAAATTCTTTTCATGCCGACCTTATTCAGGGCGCTTTTTTTTTCGCAACCCGTCTGCCGAAAAAACGGCAAAGCGGGGTGACGTCTTCCTATTGCCGCACAGTTCCTCTCAAACGAAAGGGAAAATAATGGGAGCAATTGCAAGGATAAACACAAATAAGCATAAATGAATGGAAATAACAGTTTTCCGGTTTCTGAACTTGTGTCATGAAAAGGGCTGCTGTCACGCACCCTGGATTTTCTGGGTCAGATCACGACAGCTGGCACCGCTGGGCTTTGTTTATGTACTCGTTACCATAGTTCCACTGTGCCACTGCGGGCCACCCACCTCACTGCTGTCAGCACACATTTACTCCTGCTTGCTAATAATCCAAGAGCAGAGCAGAGATTTTACCCTTTCTTCCATGGCCAGTTGTTTGCGAACGGCCACATGTGTACACACACATATACATATACGCGCACATGCGCGCACATGCGCGCGCGCGCACACACACACACACACACACGCACACGCACGCACACACAAGCACACGCATGCGCAAGAAAAACTAAAAGCATGGGTGTTCAGTGTACTGTTCAGCAGTGTTAATCAGTGCTAAATTTCACTGATAAGATGCACGGGGCACTTTGTAGGTGTACATCATGCAAGAGTGAGTAATTGCAGCATGCATGTTATGTACAATATAATTCATGCTCTTTTAGGAGATGAGGGGATGGGCTGGCTCTTGTTAACCAAATTACTCATTTGATTTTATATAAATTGTGTCATGGACCTACTTGGTAACTCCAAAATTAGTGTTGTTGTGTCACCTGTGGTTTGGCTCCATGCCTGTAAAACTCACCTCTTATGCTGTACTGCATGACGTGACTGCTTACCTGACTTCAAGTACACAGTTATTGCACAGACCACAATCCACAGCATCATAGATCGTGTGTTGTGCTTCTTCATATTGAGGTCCTTCGAAAGCCTGGGAGACACAGCAGACAGGTAAATGATACAGCAATTCGTCAGGCCAGAGGTGTTCAACAACATCCTACATCATTGGCATGAACACTGCAATTTGTAAGGACAGTGGTGTTAACATACTGCATCATTGGCAAAAACACCTCTTCAGACTGCCCCCAGACCCATCTGTCCTGGGCCCAATCTGCTAATTGAGCTAAGACCCAAAGAGCACCTATCTAATTTTTTATCTGTACTTAATGCACTGATTGCTAAAAGCTAGTTATGATTTTCACTGGAGTTGCTGTACACAGTACATTTAGGAATCTTTTAGGAAATTGCATGTTACAGGCTATATCCATTTGGTCCTTTTGCTAACTGGGTTCTGCGCTGTATTTTCTGGCGCTCTCCAAGCCACCCTAATTGGGTATGAGAACACCTCACATAAACGACAAAGATAAAAGGGCCTCATTCACAGCTGCCCGCATTCAGCCGTTTGGGACCCAGCAGCACATTTCCTTGTTTTGATTTCTATCAGATCTGCGAGATGACAGGTTGCACAGCACACAGATAATAATCGGTAAAAGAACACCAACGGTTTCTGTCTGGTGACATGCGGATACCGATTTTTTATTCATTGCAAGAAAGCAGTGGGTGATTAAAAAAAAAAATATGGGTCTTAAAACAGGTAGCACCACCCCGTATGGCTGCTCACTGTTGTGTATGACGACATTATCTTTTGATTGTTTAGCACACACCCTTGGAGGAATTGCTACTTGTGAGATTTCTCCAATTTCAGACAGGTTCCAATCAAGTGTGATTTATTGAAGAGAGTAAGTGAAGATCCCAATGTAGAGGCACACTGGGCACTGCAGGACAAGGCAAATACAAGAAATGTTACACAGTGTTTTTACACTTCTTCACAGGACCCATCATGATGGTCCACCCACAGTTCAACAACAAAGAGGGTGATGAACCCAATCACTGTCCAACACAAGAATGGTGTTGACTGTTATGCTAATGCATGGACCAGAAACTCTGGCAGAGTTTCTGAGTATCAGGATCTGCAGAAACTCCAGCAGATGTGTAATGAGCATTCCTGAGACACCAGGTTTCATTGTATATAAATCAGTTTAACTTAACAATAGCATATAAGGAGACTGAACAAATAATATGGCCTATATTCCTTACACCCCTATCCAGAAAGAGTTCAGACATCATCCATTTATTCAACTGTGTAATGAGAAAAATTCAGGTTATGCACTTTCCACAATGTATATAATAGCCTGTTCTCTGGGAATCAAGCCTGCAATCTTCTGGCTTCAACTCCCCATTCTTATCCACCATACCTATTGGAGTTCTGTACCAACAGCTCAAGCTTTTGTGCGATTGCATGACCAAACACAGCCCTGTGATTGTGTGGGGAAACTTTCATTTTTAGGCATGTACACATAAGATAAATTCATGTTGAGAACTTACAAAATAAACCCATGCTATTTATGGACACCAGCACCTGTAGAATGCAAATAATAATAATAAATTATTATTTAATTTATTCTAATTTTACATAGATAAAAGTATATAGTATATAGTATATATATATATATATATCAAACAGATGTAGGTGGTCAGAACAGCTGCCACAAGATTCTAATTGCTTAATGGCTCTATTGTGATGTCATAAAGGCCAATGTTAAGTCTATGGGGAAAAGTTTTGATAGTTTTTAATTAATAGTTTAAAAAGTATAAATGTTACAAAAATAAAAAATACATAGCATAAGTGTCCTTTGTAAGACCTACGCAACACAGTTTGAATGAAGTTTCTACGTTAAACGGTTGAAGCTGTATTAAACGCACAAAATTGGTTAGAAGAAGAAAAAGGAGAATAAGAAAAATTCGGATAACAATAGAGTGCATTTTCATGCACTCTAAAAACTCCTTCTCCTGTCATAGAAACTTGGACCTACCATGGATTTCTATCTTTATCAAAAACAACAAATAGACTGGCAGCAAACAGAAAGCCTGACAAACATCCAGGCACATCAGAGAGCAATCTTGCAAAAGTGTGTAAGACTTTGCATTGATTCAATGGGAGCTGTGCAGATTTGTGGTATTTTAAATATTCCTTCAGGACAGTTACTGATCACATGTTGTCGTGTGTGTATGAGGAGACTGAAAACAGTCCTTTCTGCAATATTTGAATGACTGACAAGGTTCAGGATTGAAAGATGGTTCAGTCTACAGGGAAATAAAAAAGAAAACAGAGCAGGTGCCATGCACTCATTACCACAATATAATTCACTAACCTCCTCTTCCAAGATTCACAGATACTATACTAGTATATAGTGCTTATTTCTTGAGCAAGTATTTCACCTTTTATATATTCTCTAAGGATTACATTAGAGACTATATAAGATGAGATTTTCTTTAGTATATGAGGTTTTACACAGTAGTTATGTAAAACCTTGCATCCATCTTTGAAGGGAATAAATAATATGACTGAAAAATATTATTAGTTACGTGAATGTAAATTCATTCTGATTACCAATTGATTTAACATGTAGTTTATCAGTATAGAAACCAGGTTATGAGTTCCTGAGATTTCATTTAAGTCTAGAGAAAATTGCTATGAACAACACAATTCAAATTTGTCCTGTCAACTTCCAATAATTCCCCGGTATTGTATCAGGGCCAAAATTTTACTCCACTGAACATATTCACTACGCCCCACTCCACTCTAATATAAATGAAATCACCAAAGTAATCAAATGTTTGTCTACAACACCTCTGATGACGATCAGTTACCAGCCAAAAAGTCACATGTTGCTGATTTCAGGGAGCCAACAGAACAAACAGCACAAACATCTCCCTCAAAATCATCATTCCTGCCCTTAGCTCTCAGCAAAACACTCTCCATTGGCATATGGAAAAATTGAATTGCAATGTCAGTTTACCTGAGTGCAGGGAAATATTCCACAGGTAAAGCCATTCCTTTTGCCATTGTTGCCTGACAGAAAAATGACTTAAACAAATGTCTGTTCTCTCTCATTCCTTCTCTCCCTCCAGTTCCTCCCCTCCCAGTCCCCTGAACACCGAAACAGGTGTGTCGCTACAGGTCACACCCTCTCTATTTTTCTCTCACTCTGTCTCTCATTGTTGAGGATCAAGGTTCACTTTTGTGTGCTGTGTTTTACTTTCTGCTTCGCAGGAGTAGTGTTCTGTTTTTTTTTTCCCTTTGGAAAGAGTAAAATATTTAATTCATATTTTGGAAATGAGTTGGCTAAAAGAGTAAATCTTCTTAATTGCATGATTGATGGACATAATTGCGTAATTGGTACCAGTCCTCACACAACTACACTGGCACCAGTGACCACTTGGCAGCCCAAATATTAATGGCAGTCCTCAATTAGATTTGTCTGGTGAATAGGCATTTCTAAACCTGGCTTTAAAACTTTTAATAAATGTATAACTCCTGCATTTCCCTGTGGCAAAGCCTCTGATCATTCAATAAATCAGCTAGTAAATATCAAAGGTGGATCATTAAACACACGTATGGCTGGAGTGTTTGAGCAGAATTGCTTTCTGCTATGCATTTTCTAATACAGTCTCCTCCAGATGCCTGGTTTCCAAATGAGCAGACCTGTGGGAGTGATTGTTAGGGAGACTGTGTACATCACCGTCTGGACTAAATCTTTCATGTAAAACTGGGTTTCTTTTGATATAAAACCCTGATTCCTCACACTGAAGATGCGGCTGTCATTTAATTCAGCTGAGATCTGAAATTTAGACCTTCACAGTGTGCCGTTTCAATAGGTATAATTCTGGAGGTGGAATACCATAGCAGTGATGAGGTTTCCTTGGCAACTTGATGTAGTAGCAGTCGGAGGGCAGCGCCATATTTGGAGGGTGGGTCATAGCAGGAACTAAACAAACAGGTTTTGTGACATAGCAGGTTACTTACTATGAGGCAAATAATATGTTTTGCATGTGTTGGTTGTGTGTGAGAGAGAGAGAGAGAGAGAGAGAGAGAAATGGACAGAAAGCAACTGAAAAAAAAACAAGAGGAGAGTAGTCTTTAACACGGATAAGTTACATAGTTAACAGACATGCTGAACATGATTACAAAATTCATAACATTAATTTTGTAATTATTGTTGTACACATTAGATGAGGTGAATGCTGAAGTATTGCTATCAGACTCAGTCTTCACAGAGCAAACTGCACTACATACAATCCTCTCTCTGTACATTGAAACCTCACACACTTCTCTCTCCCACATAGTGACAAACAGGTCTGCCTCCTCTGAGTCACCTTCTCAATAATAGTGCAACAAGGGATTGCAGGATCTACCCAGTGCCTAAGAGACTCATGCAAACAACACACACACACACACACACTCTGAGTCATATACAGACACATATACACACAAAGGCACAGACACACAGACAGAAACACACACACCCATGCACATGAACACACACACAAGCACACAGACACGCACAGACACAGACAGACACACACACACTTCTGACTCTTTTTTTCCCTCTCCCGACTCCAAAGTCTTCACATAAACGAGGGAACAGTTCAGGTACAATTTAATCTACACTATGCAGAGCTGATAAGGTATTCATATGCGCCATAAGCCAGTATCATGCGGGCACTGAGCGATCTGTGGTTTATCTGTTCTTCTAAGCAGGGCGAGGGTTGAAGGGAGTCTGTAGCAACACTGAGTGGTGAGCACAGGTTTAGAGGCGTTCTGAGTGATGTCGGCATCTAAACTGCACAGCAGGAACGTACAGGATTCATTTAAAAAAGCAACAGAGCCGTGGCTCACTTCCCTGTGAGGGGCTACATGACACCTGGTGCCTAAACCTCAGATACAGATAAATGTATATATAAAGCTAAATCATTTTGCAGATGCGTTTCTTTTTAATTTGTGTACTGCGATAATGATTGGGGGGTGAAGGTGTAATAAGGCATTATTTTACTAATTATAGTGTAGCAATCCTGGGTGATGTCACCAGAACTGAGCTTGGTTATGATATGTTGTATCCTCATTATGGAACTGGGGTCTTTTGGTCGTGTTGTAATTAGATCGCATTTTCACACTCAGTGGGTCACCCCTCCCCCAGAATATTTCAGAAATGCAAGTGCTGGGTATGACCCCCATTAGAATTGACCAGTGTGGCAGTTAGGATATCCTTATTAACTGTGCTAAACAGGATCTGCAAACAATGTTGTTATTAGGTTTTGGTGTTTGCCCCCCTCAGCTCATGTTGGTGGGAAAGTGATATACAATGTTATCAGTGATTGTTGGGATGACTAGACCTTAGATCTAGAGTATGTCTTATCCATCTTCAGTTTTTTTTATCCCCATTGGTCATTCAAATGGAGCACTAAGCCATTACATCTGCTATTATAGGAGCAGAGGCTAGATATCAACCTATAATGCACAGGAGGCAAGGTGCAGAGGTATAGCATTTCTGGTCCTTAAAACCCACCACATATGCTGGTTTTTGTTCCAGCTGAACAGTTAGGTTTGAATGAGCTGTTAATTGAAGGTATTGGCTTGACATCACATAAGGACCAGCTGCTGTTTGTTACAAATATAGGTTTAACTGAAATAGGTTTATTATTTATCAAAAATATACAAGCAAAGATGTTTCAGCTGAAGTGTAATTAATGATATTCACTTCAGCCTCTGCAACAAATGACTCATAGAGTAAGACCAATATCATGATTAAAAACTTTCCTGAAGTGAATGAGAAGATTCAGGAATTCAGGTAATGCTAATTTTCAAAAATAAATCCAATCCAATCTCAGTTACTGTCCAGTCTACATGATTCTCAGAGCACTTTTAGGTGTGTTTTCCTCCCCCCTTTTCTCATGGGCAGAAGCAGCTGCAACCTTGATGCTCAATACTTGATGCTCACCCTTTATTGTTGTGCAAGTGCAAAAAGATGTCCTGGTCATCTCATACCTACAAAGACACTGAGTGTCCATCAGTGTCCCCCCTGAGAGTTTAAATGACATTTCAACTCTCCTGGCTATCTGCTCCTGAGGCATAACCCTCCCACAAAGACTGCAGGCCATCTGTACAGACAAAGGGATGGAAATGTCAGGCACATTCAACTATACACTAGGATTTTAGTTCATATTCATGAGAAGGTAGGTTAGATACATACTATATATAGTAGAATTTAATTAGACGCACCTGGTGGGTGAGGTAGAGCATCTCTCCCCCCCTCCCTCTCACTCTCCTTACTCTTATCTGAGGGCAAAGCAGAGAAGAAGGCGATGCGACCTGACTGTCCAGCCCACGGCTGGGAACACGCTATGCCAGAGATAATTTGTATATCATGTTGCAGTCAGTGGCAGCACTAACAGGAACAAAACTAGGCCTGAGTTTAAACAATGCCTGAGAATCAAAACATTACATTACTGGCATTTAGCAGACACTCTTATCCAGAGCGACTTACATTGGTTACAGTTTTTTTTAAACAATGTTACTCATTTATACAGCTGGCTATTTACTGAGGCAGTTGTGGGTTAGGTAGCTTGCCCAAGGGTACAGCAGCAGTGCCTTTCGGTTATGAGTCCTGTGCCTTGACCACTATGCTTCACTGCCACCCCAGACATAGTAGATGCATACTGTATACAGGAAGCCCTTACCTTCTTCAGCTGAAGTATTCACTTGTTTGGCTGGTTGTTCAATGGGGTCTAGAAAAGTTATTTCTAATCAACCGTCAGACAGCTGCTAATTTCAAAGGGTCTAATGTAAATATAAGGTCCTTAAACATTTTTGTGAATGTTTCATGAAAATTTAAAACCTATTTAGACTGTGGTTATTCAAAAAGTAGACAGCAAAAGCTTTCTATGTGCAGAATGTTTTAGAGCACACACAAAAGGATTTTTAAAAATGATTACTACATATCTTATGTTTAAATAACATATGCTATATTAAAACATTTCTGATTGAGATACACAGACCTGTAACACTAGCAAAAATAGTTGTGACAGTAGAGGTACTGGCTGTAATGGCAGCAGCGGTAGGTGTGATTCAGTGGGGCAGGAGTGTTGATGCAGAAAGATGTTTGAAGGTATAAAGGATATTACCTGGGACTGTGCATATGAACCTTGTTTGGGAGAGAATCACCTCAGCTCTCCACGCTCTACTTCCTGATGCTCACAGCAGCGGTGATCCGCTGCAAACATGTCAAACCCCCCCACTAAGAATCCCCCCTCCATGTGTCCGCTTTGGCTAATTGAAAGTCATGGTACAGCAGTTTATGCAGTAACTGAGATGTGAATTCTTAATCCACAGTGAAAGCCACTCCTATGAAGTCAGGGAAGTCGATAGTGAAGCCTGTTCCTGCATTTCGACCCTGGTTCAACAAGCTGTTTTATCACGCGGTCTCGCTAATTGTCAATTATTCAAACCATTAAGAGAGTTAATTATACCCATGCCTTGCAATGAAATTGATCGGTTGTGTGATTGACAGTGATTCTCAGCATCTGTGTCCTCCCAGACTTAAGTTGGTATTGCCTGAATTCTAATCCTGCTATTTTACCACAAGGGGGCATACAGCAGCTGTTCGTAACACACTGCTGTGTTCTGGAGGGACACAACTGGAACGAGCTTGAATAGAGAAAAACAAGGGGTTTAGGACAAAAGATTTTTCCATTTTTCTTTTTTTTTGTTGTGTATGCACAGACCTGTTATTCGTTTGCTTGTCAAATGTAATAACTGAAAGGGACTTTTCTTAGAACCTCAGAAGTGTTTTATTTCTGTGACTGGTATCAAAAAATGCTAGAGAATAATGAGGCTATTTGATATTTTAAAAAGTAATGTGCTTTCAGAGACAGCAGGAGTGAGTTTTTGTCTACATTTCAGTAAAAAAAAGACTTCCAGACTTCCTGTTGACTTTCAGAATGCATAGTCTAAATGATTCAGGGATATTGCAAGGGCTGGAGTGAGTCTTACATAGTGAAATGATCATGCCTGTCAGGTAGGATGATGTTGCTGGTATGAGCTTGCAGCAGGACATTATTGCCTCTCCACAAATCCCAGCCTTTTGGCTATGTGGTAATGTTGGTGCACTGCTAAGTGGGAGACCAGATTTGGTTCCCAGCTCCAGCAATTAAACTCATCACCTCCCATGGCAACCTCATGCTTGCCACAATGTCATAGATCATATCAAATTATAATTTTTGACCGCAAGTCCCCCCTTAATATAAACATTAGCATGTTTATTGGCAATTTTTATATTTATTGTGTAAGTGACCTGATTTTTTTGAGACGGCATCATTGGTACATTAAACGTTATGTTTTCATTTAGCGAGGGACAGAAGCATGCAAAATGAAATGAGGCTGAAAGAGTAAAAAGTGTGAAATTCATATCCGATCAGCCCCAATGATTAAACTGTCAAATCAACAGCAGAATTCATAGCCAAACCGGGACATTAATGCTGAGAAAATGCAAACACTTCTACCAATTATCATTTGCATTGTGAGCATTGGATACAAAACATGTTTTTATAGAGAAGATGAATGGGCCAACCAACAACACAGTAAAGCTTTATGACTACACTAGTAGTAGACTAGAGTTTATCAAAATGAGCAAATATTAAGTGACATCTCTCTTTGTTGGAATCTGCAACATACATAACCTGAAAATGTTTTAGACCCACTGAGTGCCATAAACAGCAATCATATTCATATACAAAACAGTTTTTTCTCTTTCAGGTGCTGCCTACCAGTGAAGAAATGGACTTAGGTCTTGTTCACATATATGTGTTTGCTTTGAAGGGATCTATGACTGGTCTCTTGTCTTTGCACCCAGTGCCATATGTGAACGATGACTGCAGTTTACTTCGAAGAGAAAGCGGTGCAAATAGCTTTATGGCAAAAGGTGGATTACAATTTCAGTGTGATCACATTGAAATTCCCCCTCACCTTCATGAGTAAAGGATTGAGAGCCATTATTGAATTTTGTGTTTATGTTATAGCTATTGACAAAAAGGAACTGTAGAGGCTCTTGATTTTTGTCCACTCGAGAGCAGAGGAAGAAAATATCTAAACAATCAATTTTGGCTCATAATGCATCATGTTGGCATGATACAATATATGATACAATATATCATCTGATGTATTACATAAACAATAGGAATATGGTCAGGCTTCACTCTTGACTATTCTCTTGTTTACTCTCTGTATTTTGAACATTCTTCATTGATTTTCATCCACAGTATAAACATCATAAATTACTTATAAGGAAGATACATCAAGGGCAAAGGCTGTCAATCTAATTCAGCTTCAGTTCTGTTTTGCGCACAAGAATCATTTGAAGGTAAAAATCACACCCAGGTACTATGTCTGAGTTTTAATTAAGGAAGCGTGTAATGAAGCTTTGAACTGTAAATGAACCGCTAATACCTGGCTAACCTGTCTCCAGGAAAAGCCATGGGTACGAGCAGCCCATCTACCACTTCCCTGCCAAGTGTGGCCATAAAGTGCTCTGGTTATTATCCCCAATAGCTGATCCAGGACCAGCTCTTTAGAAACCTTTTCAATTATGTCAAAAACTGGGACTTCATCTAGGGGCAGTGCTTGAGGCCAGAGTATCACCAACACCCTAGAAAGCAGGTGCAGGCCAGCTCATTAGAGTCCAATTCCACTTCGAGAAGTAAGACAGATAAGTGTAAGCATACCAAATCTTGCTGTTGTCGTGATGGGAAGAAATACAAAGCTTTAGGGGATTGGTTACATTACTGAGGCGCTCAGCTGATTACTCTGAGGGACTGTGTTGCCGTGGTGATAAGAGTTCTCTGCCTGAGCCATTGCTATATTTGGGCCTCAGACAAATGAATCTGTTCCAACACTCCAGATCACTTTACAGCCTCCCCCCTTCCAGTCCGGTCACATTCTTTCCCCTTTTAATTAACGAAAAACACTGACCGCGCTCTTCTGGTCATTGTAATGGTGCTAACAAGGCCAAGAATCCAGCTACACGCTGCCTGCAGTAATGTCACCCCACCCACACAAACACATATTAAAGGCATTCGCTCATTGCTGTCTTCTGACTAAAAGCGACTCTGTCAACTAAGTGTAGAGAAGAGGACAGCCACCAACAACTTCACCTACAAAGCTATTGCTTGGTCAATGACCCTCTTAAATAATAGACAATGGTATTTACAGTCAGCATGCGGAGAGTGACCCAGTGAGCTCCGTAACACGTCTGGATATTTTTCCAGAGCATTAGGGCAAAACTACCTTACTAAAGGGTAGAGCAGCAGCATTCCACCTCAAATGGAATCAATGACTCTCACCTCCAATGCTCTAACCTCATGGTGCACTGCACATGTGGTACACACAGCACCAGTCAAAAGTTTAGACACACCTACTCATGGAAGGGTTTTGGTTTATTTTCCACTATTTTCCACATTTCCACATTTTGAATAATAGTAAAGATATCAAAACTATGAAATAACACAAATGGAATTATGCAGTGACAAAAAAGTGTTCAACAAATCAAAAATATCTTATATTTTAAATTCTTCAAAGTAGCAAAAAAAAATTTTAATTCAAAACTTGGAACTGTACACACTCTACATGCATACAGA
This sequence comes from Megalops atlanticus, assembly GCA_019176425.1. Taxonomy (NCBI): domain Eukaryota; kingdom Metazoa; phylum Chordata; class Actinopteri; order Elopiformes; family Megalopidae; genus Megalops; species Megalops atlanticus. The sequence continues at coordinate 10,054,706 of CM032878.1, forward strand.
AGTGTTCATGCATCCTAATCAGTCAATCACACTAGCAATTGCAATATGAAGGATTCAGATTACAGTACCTGCTGACAGACCAGCTTCCTTTCCTCATTGGTTCACAAGATGATGATGATGATGATGGTGGTGATGATCACAAAAGTGGTCTTAGGTGTATTTTTGAAATGGTGTACCTTATGAGTGGAGATGGTCCCCACAGCCCACACCTGGAAGCACAGGTGGGGCCACAGGAACGAGGAGAGGGGTGAATTCCAGCCAAGACCGTTAATTAGGCAGGGCTTGAGCTGCTTTTGAATTATGTGCCATCGATTTGCCAGGAGTAAGCTTGATCACTCCTGCGGTCATAAATCAGGGAATGGGGACTCTTAAAGTGACACTGTGTTACTGCAGTCATCTAAATGCATGTCCTCTCTGAAATGCTGATGCTCTGAAAACTTTACCTTTCCTGCTCACCATCTTAAGTGCTTCTGTGCTCCCACACGCATCTTCTCAAATATACATGCACAGACACTCGCACACATGCATGCACACGCACGGACACTCTTGCACACATATGCGCAGACACAATGTTTTTTTTTTAGATATAAATAGCTTGTTTTTATGGTGAATTCAGTCCTCTCCTCATAAGTTCTAATACCTCATATACTGTAGATATGTATCACATATTTGAACATTGCATTCTTTGTTTTGTATTTATTGATTTATAAAAAAGAGTAATTGCTGTGTGTTAATTATTAAAGAGAATTGAACAAGGTGTAAATCTGTCTGTGTTTGTGCGTGTCTTTCCTATGAGTAAATGTACACAGGAAAAAGCATATTCATCCTGATTCATTTGGTTTTATCACACTCACATTTCTGCATAATTTCTGTCATCATAAAACGCAGACTCCATCGAGGATTCTCTGTAAATGCTTTTGCTGGAAATGAATGAGATCACTGATGATTTCCCCACAGTGTGCTCCTGATAAACAGAGTACTGTAACACAGACCTACAGTACTGTCTGCATCACATGGCATAATCAGAAGTGTGAATGAATGCATGTGAGTGCCTCCCTCATGATTCTTTAAGTGTGAGTCCACTATGGTCTTTCCTCTGTCCTCTGCAAATTCTCCTACCTGACTAAAGAGGTCGAAGCAGGACTGGAGCTAACCAGCAACTGAGCGCCTGACGCACCATCTATCTTTGTTGCCCTGGCAGGGGAGCCTTTATAATGACATCAGGTGGTGGCAGGCGCACCACCTTGACAGAGGTCCAAATTGTCAGGGAACAACAGAACAGGGGCGAAACAAACAAATGAATAAATAACCCGAAAATGAGAGGCAGCAGAAAGCTGGATCCTGCCAGGGAATGCACAGAAATAGCACGGGAGCGTGAGTCACGTTGCCACCAAAGTCAGGGCTGCGCTTATACATGTATAAATTCATCTCACGCATGAGGAAACGGAGCCGTCCATCACCCACTCCTGTGATTTTTTTTTTTTTTTGTGGCGTCGGCGAGCCGCGGTCCGCGCCGCTCTGTTAGCCTGCTCATTAAGGAACCTGCTCGAATGAAATGGAGACGTTCTGAATTTTTGGTGGAGCGGTGCTTTTCCGTAGGCATTAATCAATGTAGAGATAAGGAGCAGAAGTTTGCCTTTGAACTGCAATTCCAAAAAATGATATGGGATTAACAGGAGTGTGCCTGGATATTTGCATGAACAGCTTGGTTTAATTAGCACAGAAATGCCAGCCTTTGTGTCTTCATTCGTAGTCTAATGGACACAGTTGGAGTACCAATAGCCAAACTGCATTCCAAGGTGTATCTCTCCCTGTTTTTCCTGAAGAGCAATGCTTTCTCTTTCTCTCTTTCCTAAGGTAAAAGTGTAGCTCTCCTTTTCTTTCTCCCTGCTGTCCTTGCTCTCTGCACTCTCTGACTACCTCTGCAAGGTCTCAGAAGTCTGCAAAAAAAAGCCATGATAGGCCTTCATGTTATTTTGGCATGACACCAGCTCTTTCCCTGTAGTTCAGAATCTGTCACCTCATCCATTTTTTTTTTTGCTTCTGAAATAATCACCGCCGCAGAGCGGTGTGCCCACGGCCATTTTTGTCAGCCAGGATCGATGACGCGTCTGTAGTGCCCACACAGAGGGGCGGAGAACACGGCTGTTCATGAATTTCACCGTCGGTAGCCTATCCGCCAGTCACATGCAAAGCACTCCTTCTCTAGAGACTCCGCTCCTCTGTAATTTACCTGAGTCTTAAAGGGGCGTTCATTCAACATGACTGCTGTGGCACACAATGCTGTCTTGAATTAGTTGGTGAGAGTAGAGGACAGTGATTATGTGCAACAGTGATTAGACTGAATGATCCACTCAGATCACTTTTCATGATCCTCTGCATCTAATGCGCATGCATTTCGAACTTGTAATCATGGATATACTGGGTGTGTTATGAAAGGCTAAATTTGATACTCACAGCATTAGGATATTGCTCAACTAATTGATATGCTGTGCATAAACCTTGTGGGAACCTCTAGTGTGGTTGTGCCTGGAAGTGCTTTTATGGATAGGTTTCTCCCAAACTGCAAGATCATTGCAGCTTTCAAGGCCTCGTTACCATTTCCATCCCACTGTGCTTTCCATTGTTTCACCCTTCTGGTTCTGTATCCCAGCATACCTTGTGGCTCAGGTCTGTGGAGATGGTACATTGACCGCACCAGACCTAATGGGAAACCCAGTGGTGAAAGAGATCATCACGCTCCTGACGCACAGTCATTGAGTGAGACTTCTCACACGCCCCATTTCCCTCTGTCCCTCCCAGACCACTAAGCATTCACGAAGCCTTCGCACAACTCTTCAGCACAGTGTCTCACCTTGAATAGGCTTGGCTGGGGCACGGAGCTCGTTCGTCCGGTGTGATCAGATATTACACACAGCTGGATTTCAGGGATGAGATTGGATTAATACGGATATGATGGATTCGAGTGGAGTAAAAAAAGGACCGCTCTGTGTCATATGGCTGTAGGATGGCATAAGGCTGAAAGATGGCTAAAATTAATCCCAGCCTCACCTATTCTGTGGATGAAGCTCATGAAGCTCTTTAAGCTCTTTAAGTAGAATGTATGTAGAAGTATCATTATATGCATGGCACCAATGAGTATTCCGAAGAGTGTTCTGGAGAATTCAGGAAAAAATGCTATTCCACAAACAAATGACTCATTAGAAATGAGAAAATTTAAGTAAATGACATGTTTCAGAAAAGGTCATTCAATTGCTCAAAATAATTAACTGTTTACCCTGAATGCACCATGTGAAAGTCTTAATTTTCAGGGCAAAAAGTAAGATTTATATTACTCACAACACTAACAAACTGTAACTGACATATCAATATTTTATCACTTGGCATAAGTATGGCAGCCATTTGAAATCAACCTGAACTGAAAGAATTTCCATTACAACTGAGAAATGAAAACTTGAGAAGGCAGACATTTTCAAGGTAAATTCCAAGACTAGCAAGACTAGGAATAGCATTTTAACCCTGGATGTCATCAAGGTCAACTGAAATCTTTTCATGAGTGATAAAAGGTTCAGGTTTTGAACGATATAAAAAGGCAGCGAGAAAATCCGCAAATGTGTGGCTTCAAAGATCTTTTGATGCAATTTACACATCTTAAAATCAGTCTGGAACATGATGGTAAGTTCACTGTCTCCTTCATCTTCTCAAGTTTTTGACAGGATACAGTTATTCGGATTGATTGTGCTGCTGGACGTGAGCATTCAATAATTCAAGGCGGTTCATTTATATTTTAAAAGCTGAGCCCAGTTGTAAATGTGGCATTTTAAATTGTGTTGTAGGCTGTTTCTTTTTGTGTACTAGAGCAATGGATCCGTTCAAAGCGTGGAAAAAATCCAGACATATTCCTGGAAAAAATCTGCTTTCATACATTGAGTGGCTTAACTACTGTTTTACAGTATCTAGCTTTTACAGTATTTAGTTTGTGGCCAGCTGTGAACAGGTCTCGGCCCGAGGTGGAGCACTGTCTGTTCCACAATTCATACTGTAATTGGCACTGTCAGTTTCATGTACCATGTCAGCATTGCTGGCATCACAGTAATCCATGAATTAGAGAAGACAGTATTGTATCAAACCAGACAAGACACAAATATGTAATAAGGAATGAGCTGATGATAATGGATGATCCTTACTGAAAGTCATGGTTTGTTAATCATGCAAAGGAGAGGCGGAGCTAGATAGAGTAGTATGAATTTTGTATTTGTCCAAATGTTAACCAAATAGCTAATGTGAAATATTTTAGGTAAAAACATTTATAAAAAACTATTTCATGAGTAAGATGAATGATAAGTATAGAAAGAGTGCTAACTAATGATCTTCTAAGCTAAAGTAATGCTCTGGAGTTCTAAAGATGGTATAATAAACAAAGGATTATGTGGTCTTCTGAAAGACAGATGTATATTTAACGGGGTAGATATTTTCTTGTTTTATTCCTTATTGGAAAAAAAAAGGAAAATAAAATCAGATTGTTTCTCTCTCTGTCACCTCATTGTAGTACAACATAAGGGGTACATCATTAAGTGTATGATTATATATGTATATACACAGTACATATCATGTGTGTACAAACACATAGATGTATATAATATACTGCCCTCTGGTGAAATATAAAACATGTCTACTCTGTATTGTAGGCTGTAACTCAATGTCTCTGGCAGAAATAGTCACATTAATGGGATTGACAAATGTGAACATTGACTTGACAGCAGCTGTTTTTCCAAGTGCTTTGGCAATATGTTAGTATTTTTCTCTAACAGCACATCTATGCCTGCAAGACAGACTGGTTTGCTGTACAGCTCAGTTCTTAAAGCACTGATTGAGATGACGGAGAAGTCTGGTGGTGGATTTGCGCGGCTCGCCCCCTATTGGATCAAAGCGAGGCAAAAGAAAAAAAAATCCCATATGAATTGGTGAACACGCACAGGCAATATGGATGAAAACCCCAGAATGAAAGAGTCTTCTGAGCGCAGGTGGTCTGTTTTGTCACCTTTCAGATTTCACAGCTGCAAGCAGTTCTCATTCCCTTTGCCTCCCTCATTTTTGGTTTGCTGGCTTCCAATTTGCATTTGGCATCTCACCTTTTTTTTTTTTTGAGATGAGCAAATTACATCTGCGGTCCTAGTGCTTGCAGTTTTGTACAACGCTGCCGCAGGATGGGTAAACATATGTTTATCGGTCACAAAATGTGTTAAGTACAGAAACTGCTGTTTCAGGAAAGCATGATTCTGGAGTTTTTCACATCGGTTCTCTGATCAATCTGCTCTGTGGCAATTTCAGCCCCGGGGCCAGAGTGCAGGGTGTCCTGTTGATCTTGCACAATCAATCCTTGCCCATGTCACAGGGGCAGAGGTCCAATTATAGACACAGCAGGGTGTCTGACAGTAGAAGCAGTTCTCTCTTTTGGGTTGTTTCCTGTACATGTCTGTTTAAAAAAAAAGACCATTTGACTCCCCAGGGGTCAAATGGTCTCGCTTCACCTTGTTAAAATGTGACATTCAGAATTTTTTGTCACTGCCTAATGATTCTCTGAAGGAGTAAGGGTACACCATCTCCCATTTTATGACACGGCTGAAACAAGTGCAACCTTTGTTAAAAACCTGTAATGCTGTCTTTTTGTGATTCCCTTGATAAGCTTCCCTAGGTTTTCCCCTGATTTGAATTTATGGCTTGTAGGTTAGGATACTCCAGACAGCAGCTGGCATGTATACAAAATAAACTACCTCATTTTGAATTGTGTGGCAATGACCTAATCAGTCCCCTGAACTGCTGCAAACCTTCAGCCAAATATTGATCCAGCTGACTCATGCTGGTAATGCAATTTCTCCAACTGCATACAGGGCAGAATACAAAAAAATGTTGAATAAAAACAGAATACAATGCATCCAAACAGCATTCATGGCATTGAAAGGTGCGAGATTCACAGCAGAGAGACAGATACTTAAGCATGCGTGAGAGACTGCAAATTTCACAGCCAGAGATGTACCAAAAGGCAAGCACTTCAATAAACAAAGGAATCCTTCTTTTCAAAGAGCTTGTCATTGAGTGAAAAAAAAGAAAAAGTGTGAATAGGAGATTTTTGTGGGGGTGAATATTAGCACCATACTGGCATCCCGAGAGGATGGGGTTGATGGAATGTGTTCGATCTCCCTTTGCTGCTCAAGGCAATGGATGTTTCATAGCCAGAGGCTGAGTTGGAGAAGATCGCAGCTCAGATTTTGTAGCGGGCACCATAGCAGCGCAGCATGTAAATTAGTATGAAATGAAGACTTTTTAAACGGGAACTATGTATACAAGACCAGACATGTCTGAATAGGCTCAGAGGGAAAGGTTATATATGACTCTCTTTCTGTGGCCATTCTAAAAAGAATAATTTGATCCTGATCGTCTGTGCTGTTTATTGTTTATTGTTTACTGTTTATAGGATCCCCATTAGCCGAGCCGTACAGCCCCGCTATTCTTCCTGGGGTCAGAAAAAGTAAAGAATCATAATAATCAAGTTAAAAATACATTACATTGCAAGAGCTGTGTGGCTCAATACATGCAACATACAGTATGTAACTCTCTGGGGGAGCCAGGTTCTTCTCTGTACCATGGTCTTTTTAAACTTCACTGACCAGGAGAGTGTCAGGCCAATGCTGATTTTCATGGACACAAACCCCTAAACTGAATGCAATCATTTGTGTGAAAATGTGTAATGTTCATCAAGTGTTACTTAACAGTTAACTCACCTGTGAATTAAATGTTAAACTTGAAGGTTAAACCTGTTGTCTTCACTTGTATTGTGTCTATGAGTCTCTGCTGACTTGACACACCAGCCAGCATGCTTTGTGTTTTTACACTGCAGCTGTGTTGACTCAACAAACCACTAATCTCGCTTTTATTTCAGTTTCTAAAGCTTGTCTGAATCAATACATGGTGTTACACTGAAATCCATCAGTTGACACATGTCAACTGAGCTGCCCCCATCCTGAAAAAAACACTTACTAAAAATGTAACAATGTTTCAACCAGAGGATTCTGCACATTTTTGGAGATCAATGTCTTTGTGTTTGTTTGGATCTCTTTTCCATGTCAGTGCAGCTGGGGTTTGGCCAGTTGCACCACCTACACCCACAGAGGAGGCTGCAAAGGATGGGAGCTTGTGCAGCATTCTCCTAAAATGAAAGTGTTCAAACAGTAAACCATAACTGTTGTATTGTGCTGTGCGTGTTTTTTGAAATGCTTTTGAGAGTTTCAGCAACCCCCACACACACACACCCCATGTTTGGCAAGTTTATCCAAAAGGGTGGAGAGGTGGGTGGAGGAGGAGGTGGAGGAAGTGCTCCGGAGATCAACGATTTATGTTATTTGTTCCGTTTATCTGCGTCTCCAAATGGATTTATTTGTGTCTTGGAAAGGATTGAGCATTCACTTCGCTGTTTCATTTAATCAGAAAAAGATTATGCTCACGATTAACCCAGTGCTCTTGTGTGTCCAATCTTCAGGCCTCTTGAGACTGGGTAGACTGAAAACATCATTTATTCACTCACTCTAGAAGGAAAAAATTGGAAAATAAAATCTTTACTGATTTAAATTTTCAAACCTCTCTATAAACAGGATGGCATGTGTGAAGTTTTCGTCCAAATGAATTGCTCTTGGTTGAGTTGCCTGATTTGCCCTTTGGCAATCATAAAGGCAGGTTGTTTTTGAAGATAGAAAGGTTGGTTGTGACAGATTTACAATAAGCAAGCCACAAGTATTGTGTATTGGATTGTTCACTGTCTGGCTGCCTGCCTTTGCAGCATAAGTTTTTTTTGCCTGTTCTGTGTCTAATGCACACAAAAATGTCCATTACTTTTATTTGGAGAATCTTTTACCGAGCTACTTCATTGCAAAGCCCAGTGACATATAAAAAAGATTGACTCAATCAGTTAAGCTTGTATTTGCAGTCTAGAGTATAGCTCTTTATGACAGGAGGATAAATGCAGCTAAAGAGCTGTTTTTCTTAGGACTTGAAACGGAGATTGTTTTACCTAACACAACCTTAACCTTTCCTTCCTACACAGAGCTTTCGAAGGCCTGTGGCATCAATAAATTATCTGTAAGTACTTCCCCATTGTGCGTGGTTTTGCAAAGTTCAGCAGTTCTGAGAAATTCTGTGTAATAAGGGGCCATTCAATGACATTGCTCCAGTCTCAAACAGTACTTTATAAAATCTCATACAAATTTCACTATTTATGCGGGTGGAGCACTGTAGAATTTTGAACTTTGAAATGGCACAAATCAGGTCACAATAATGCACTGCAGAATCGTACATCATCCACTGAAGGCATTACACAAAGTTTACAATATAGTAGGAGCAAACAAAGCAGAATCGATTTTTTGTCTTTACTGTCCATTTCCAGGTTTGATAGGTGGCAAAAGCAACACTGTATGGAATATCCTGTACTTACTTGCTTAGGGAAAATAAAAAAGAAATGAAAACCGAATTAATAGTTGTGGACTTGAGGCAATTATAAAGAACCTGAAGGGGAACTGAAAATGAGGAATACAGCTTAAGAGTACTTAGCTGTGTAGCCTCTGAATGAGCTGCAAAAACAATTACAATACAATCATCCTTTTATGTTCCACATTTCATATTTTGAATAATTGCATAATAGTAGTTATTAATTCAAGATAAAGTGGTAGACTGAATTATCTGTACTGTGTTTTTTTGGTTTAGGGTGTTTTTAGGGTAACATCTGTTCACAGCTCATTTTCTGCCGGCAAAGCTCATTGAATGATTGGGGGTTGCAGGACCTTGAACAGCACAGCAACTTTGGCACATTTGGTACATTTTCAGACATGCTAGGAAATTGTGAGAAGGTCTAAGGAAGTCATAGGAAGTGGTGGGAGGTTTGCAGGAGTGGTTATCTAGGCACAATGGGGGCTTTCACACAACATACTACTGCTTCCAGAGCCACCCCTATAGCCTGGAAACTGTCACAGCCTTGTCATGAGGTCACGCGCCTCACAAAATCAAGCCAAAAACACACACACACACACACACACACACACACACACACACACACACACACACGGGGCTTCAAGCACGCCACTGCGTCAAATATTGTCTGAAGTACTGCATCACACCTCCAGGAAAGGCTGTCTCTGGAAAGGTGGTGAAAAGGCTTCATCTTTATATATATAAGCCGAAGCTCGGCAGTCCCTGTGGGATCCGACAAAGTGATTTGCGCTGCCCGGGGAAGCTCTCGTCTCCCAGCCGTCGCCTGACGTGATGTCGCCTGACACACAGCTTCTCTCTGAGACTCTGCCAACATCTGCAGAGTGTCTCAGCACCCCCCCTCCTCCCGCCCCCCATCTCTCCGGCACCGTGTCCGACTCTGTCAGCCTCCAAGGACGAGCGTTTCCCAGGCCAAGCCGGAGGATACTGGCGCAGATAGAGGGGGTCCATAGAGAGAGTATTCCCCCCAGCCTTTCCTGGAACTTGGAGAGGGGCTGCAGCAGGACTGCTGTCTCCTCATTGGAGCACCAGTCACGGGGGGTTTTTTTGTCACATGCAAACAAGGCAAGTGTGTTAAGTTCAGTGGTGGCTCAAAGCTATGTTCTTGTCTGTTTTCAAAAAGGTAAACATTCTTACCTGTATCTGTGTGCGGGTGTGCGGGCGCGCGTGTGTGTGTGTGTATGTGTTTGCGTGTGTGCAGGTGTGTGTGTGTAAACAACACCCCTTGAATTATTTCAGATGTTATTGCATTGTGTATACAATTCCTTGTCAGAGTCCTTGACATAGGCAAGAATTTTGATGAAAGGTTCTACAGAGAGCTCTCCAAAAATCAAGAAGGAAACCAAGGTAACCATTTAAAATGTTTAAAATTTTTGTCATCAATAATCTCACCATTGTCAACTGAATATGGAATTGTTTTGCTAACATGTGGTACAAACATTCAGTCCCGACCTTTCCTGCAGAGATTTTGAGGCAACGGCTAGAAGCCGGAAAACTCTTTTTTTCTTCTGTTTTTTTCTTTCTTCGCAAAACACTCAGAGATGTAACGGCGAGATAAAGACCGCTTAATTAGATGTCACCGTGCTAATCCCAAACCGTGTCACCGTTAAGACGCCAGAGCCGCGGCGACTGTCGGAGGACACAGCGAGAGGCTGTCCGGCCCCTGCGTCTCAGAGCACTCCATCACAGGCCTGCTGATTAAAAAAAACACGGAAAAGGGAAAATCCGAATCAAATTCCGCACAGCGGGGCCCGGCGGCTGAGGGGAGCTGATTCAGTAGAGCGCCGCCTCGAAGATTAATATCCAGGTACACAGCACTGTCAGGAGCTGCCCCGTCACTGCGCTTCAAAAAAAAAAAAAATCATATTAATTACTAGCCAGTCAGTGTTTCTCTGAGGGTGTGTACCCCTGGAGATGACTGGCTTCACATTCTATTAGTTTCCACACGGCTGCGCGATTTAGCTGCAGTCTTACGGCCGGTGAGCGCATTAAGGAGGAAGAACGAGGACAGATGTAAGGAGGGGTTTTTTTGTCAGGTACTGAGGACAATTACTTATTCATTAAATACAGTCCTGTTGCAATGATATGCACAGAACAGAGGGAACAGGAATGCAGGTTTAAGACCATTTTGAGCTGGCAAACACTATGCCTTGCATCATCATATCGATAATGGCAGATGTCACCCTAGGGATGCCACTGACTTCGGTTAAATCATTCCGTTTTGCAACTCGAGAGAGTGCGCTGCCAAATGCTTTTGAACAGGAAAGAATTCTGACAGCATATCTGCATCTTTCATGTCTCATATCCACTGACCTTCTGAGGTACAGCTGTGCCAGATATCTTGACTTTCTTACAGAAGCCGAGCATCTGCTGAATATTTCATGGTGCGGGTCTGACTGACTAAACTGCGATCTCTTCTTATTGCAGGTCACCAGAGGGCTGCTATTCACGTGAAGGCTTTGGGAATAGCAGAATATCATTGACCTCAGCGTTTGAGAGAACTGAGACTATGAACTGTCTCCCTTCTGAAAATGGGCCATGTTGTGCAGATTAGACTGGACAAGAGATAGGTATCAACAGAAACTGCAGATTGAGGAGCCCATGGGGGGCTGGTATAGCTTTCTTCATCCACCAGCACAGGAAGAGAACAGAGACCTGCATGCAGAGGTGTGATATACTTTGCCCTATACCCACACACATAACACTTTCATATTATAGCAAACTGTACTGGTCAAGTTTAAAATGATTTTTAAACAGTTTGATTCACAGTTATTTGGGAGGGTTACTGCACTGGAAACTGCATGATTAAAAAGGTACAAAAATAACTTGTATCCATGACAACTGTACTTTTGAATGAAAATTAAAAAACACATCTGATCAAAAGTATTTCATAAAACAAGTTTATATTTTTTCCATATTGATTTTTTACAACATTTTCATTATAAAAACATGACAGCTTTTTGAATTATTATTATTTGTGATAAATGATAATTCATTAAAAAATATCAATACATTTTTTAAAGGGGTGAGGGCAAAAGAAATACACTTTTAAGTACAAAATTCTTATTTATTTTGTTCTCTGCTTTCTTCCACAGGAAAGCAATACTGACGGGCTTTGGCTGTTTTGAGACTACAGCCGAGACACATTAGAAATGAATGAACTGAGCACAGCTCCATGTGGGACTACAGATCTTGGTGAGTATTTGCTCTGCAGAGTCTTTTCTTACAGAGGAAGAAAATAAGACATACCCCAGGTTTTATTGATTCCAGCCCCATCACAGTTCCAATGCCTGAGACTGCCACACAGCTTGTACCTTTGTTCAAAGAGATCCGGCAGAAACCAAGCAAGCATTGGGTGCTGCTGTCCGTAAAATTGTCACTCAGTTGTGGTAGTAACTTTTCACAGATATAATCACTGTGTGAATGTTCAGAAGAGACTATGGTCATGGTCTTTCTCCAGCAAACCCTCAGCTTAGTCCCCACCCGACTCAGTGCTTACGGCTTTATCATAGTTTGTGTCCCCTTTTCTGTTGCCCAGTATGAACCTTGTAAAGTTTTTTTTACATATAATCCCACAGCTTAAATCCTTTCAGTGGCTTCTGTATTTTTTTACTGGTTCTGTTGGGTCTGCTTAACCCATGTCATCTGAGGTTTGTTCCCCACATCCCTTGACATGAAAGGACAAGTAGCACTGACTTCATTGCTCCTGAAGTGAGCGCACCAGTTTGCTTCCATCCTGATCAAACGTCGCCTTTTTTTGTAACTAGCTGCAGCTTCCGAAAATTGCAAACAGAAAATTCCTCACAGAGTGAAAATCGAAACTGTTCCAGTTTCTAAATTCAAAGTTCTTTTACTGTTGTCCATAAAGACCTAAAGCTATTTCTTTCCCCACTTCAGAGTTTTCTTAAAAAGGCAGAACTATCCACCACTGGAGTTCTGGTGCTGGGTGGACTGAAAAATTCCATCTGGGTTTTTGAAGAGGGAGGTAACCACAGTAGGCTGTGCGCTCCCAATTCCCACATCTGAATAAAATAATAGAGTACTTTTGCCTGGAAGATTTGTCAAGGGCTCTTTTTATCCTCTAGTAATTAATTCAAAATTTGAAGACTTGTAGTGTGACGTCCAAGAGCATCATTATACAGGAATGAGAAATAACCCAGCTTTTCACTCCAAATATTCCTAAAAGGTGACTATGGACAAAAACTGTACCCAAAAAAAGAGTGAACGGTGTGCATCTGCTGTGGTAAAATGCAGATATTCATAAGATCCAGGTTAACAAGGACTGACGGCCTCCTTGCAGTATTACAGTATCTTGCGCATTACTTTTATGAAGGGACTTGGTCAAAAGTGCCGGTATAGCTATTAAATTAGGACATTTGTTTATCTCAGAGTGCTTGTTGTTCATTTTGTTTGTATAGATGAAAAAAAAACACGCACACACATTGTGTTCACATCTTTTTCCCATGATAGATGTCACTGTTCCCACAATATAACATCCGTCTTGCTAAGCAACTAATGTGTAATTGGCACTCGTGTATAAAATTTGTTTAACTGTATCAATCTGGTTGCGTAGGGAAAGAAAGTCCCCATTCACTGCGGATGGGCTGAAGTCAGAGATGGATATTCAGCCGAATTTATTCTGAAGCAATTTTCCTCATGGCTTTTCCTCAAGGCTTGAGAAGGATCCACTGCTGTCTGTGTTTTCCAGGAGCAAGGAAGGTCTTGGAATGGATGAGTGCAGAGGATGGGGGGAACAGTGGGGGTGTACGTGTGAATCCTTGGCCTGTGGTCCACCCAGTAGACAGACATTTTTTTTTACTTCAGTGTATTGTTGGTATATCTCCAAGCCAAGCTCCCGGTAGTGGTCTAGGACAAACATATTCATTCTGAGGGAAGAAATAAAAAACAAAACAATAACAATTATCACTGCATGTGACGGTAAACTGTCCTGCAATTACAGTCATAGTGATTAACACATGGAGTGATTACAATGGCAGAATGTTTGATTTTATTGCAACAGAATCCTGTGGAATATTCTAAAACAGATAAGCATTTGCAATTATAAATACGATTATGTTCTGTGTGACTTTGTTTTTTTTTTTCTTTCTTTGTTTTGATATAAAGGTGATACATTCTAAGTGGGTACCCCTGGCAGTAGAGATAAACAGATCCCACTAAAGCCTCCACTAAATAAAAAAAAAATGTACTAACTCATGTTTAGTATTCATTTTTAAAATATTAATCAAATTTGGGGCAGATTCAATTAACATTGTTCCATTCTGGTACAAAAACCTTGCTTACATTACCACTTATCTTAAATTAATTAAAGTTACCTTCATGAATACTAATTAGTGCTGTACACAGTGGTTAGTCAGATGTCCCCACTTGACAAGTATAAATATTTCTGCTTTGAAAAGTACTTAGCTACAGCTATATAACAAGAGTAAAAGACCATTTTGATAGTGTTTTTACTGTTTGTGGCTGGTGGTAATTTAATTTTAGTGTTTGTCCCTTGATTTTGTATTAATATTTGAGTATAAAATTAAAGTGAGGAGGGATATTTTTCCAAATTGCTTCAACCCCATGCTCCATAGAACATGACAAAAAATAAAAATACCCCTTAAATATCGGAATGGCTTTAGCTAACTCCAGTTACAACACTTGGGATCTCCATTCACCTCGATTGCTCAGTTAAATTCTTGAATCATATGTCGTTAGCCGTGAATTAAATTTTTAATAAAAGATTTTTCAAGGTTTCTTTTCAACCTTTAATAATCATAAACTAGAAAAACAAAAACAAAATAATAAAAACAACTCCATGTCTAAGACACTATAAAGAAAAAATTGGCTTCATTGTGATGTTGGTGGTGCAACCTGAAGGTAAACAGAAGTTTAACAATCAAGACATGTACATCAATTTTATGTGCTGGGATGAGAACTTCAGCAATTAAAAAAGAATCAAAGCAAAACAAAACTGTAAACAATGACTGAAATCTCTGATGCTGCACTTCTGTTTATCTATGGCAAGTCCAATGCAGAGATACAATGCATTTGTTTGGTTTTGGCAAATTTGTGCAATGAACTTAAGACAAAGTATGGACACTCAAGGGGAGTATGCTATGAATATTTTTGGCAAAACGTCCTGTTTTCATGGAATTAGTAGCTATCACCATTGTAGATGCAGCAAACTTTGTGCGTTGTCACAATCTTCATCTTTATAAAGACACGTTGCTCTCCTATGATAGATTACTTCTATTTACAGGGTGCATTCAGATGGGAACTTGCTGACAATGTCAGTACTTCAGCCCCCTAGCTTTTGTTTTTGTGTTCCCTCTGTCTGTCATGTGGTCCATGTACTTTTGTTTTCCCATGTGTTCCAGCCCTGCCCTGCTCTCTGCCCTGTCCCCACCCACCTGATTTCCAGATTGCCTCCACCTGCCTGCCTGCTCACCTGCATCCCATCGCCTCATCAGCCCAGCCCTATTTAAACCCTGCTTGTCCCTGTCTTGTTGCTAGTTTGTTCCAGTGTTTTTCCTCTGTTGCATACCTGCTTGGTTTTTGTACTGCTTAATCTGTTTTTGACTCCTGCCCGACTCTGTACCTTGCCTCTGCCTGCCGCTCCTGCCTTGGTTGCCTGATCTGATCGACCACCCGGTTCTGACCCAGCCTGTTCCCCGTTCCCGATCCCCAATCCCCGCTCCCGGTTTGTGCTTACTTTGGACTGTCTTTCCGGTTTTGACCCTGCCTGTACTGCTACCTCGAGCCTGCCCAGCGATTTCATTAAAGCCTGTGAACCTGTACCCACCTGGTCTGCGTCTGAGTCCATGCCTGCAGCCTGACTGACAAATATAATATTTACATCTTGCATGGCAATGTAACTGTGTTAATATTATTAGATTCAATACATGCCCACTGTAATTAAACCACAAGAGACAGTCCTGATGAGGGTAAGAGCCCCTGAGATAAACACGTGGCAATCAGTTCACTGAATAGTACGTCAATTACAATAAATGCAGACAATACAGGGCCAATATGCGTGGCATCTCCTGCTCTGTTGTTTTAGCCTGAGGTTTCGTTTATCACTGTATCTTGCAACAGATGCTCCAATCTAACTGTACAGCTGTGTTATTTTCGACTTGTATACACTTTCATGTGCACTGCATCATAAGTAGCCATATTTTGTCCCACACTCCATACAGCTGTGGAATGCATTAACTTGAGCTGAACTAGGCACTTCCAGTGAGCATTGTGTATTATATAAATACATATTTCCTTTTTAATCAAACCTTAAAACTGGTTCCATCTGCTGTATATGTTCTTTTATTTTGTTCACTATATGTGTAATGTCTTTGTATTTTGTCCTGCAACACTGCAACCTCCTGCCAATGCCAAATTAAGAAAGATGTGACTGATGACTAATTAAAACAGTTTATGATAAAGCAGACATGAGGATGACTGTTATGTTAGTCTTTCTGACTCACTTGAGCTATGGATCATATAGCACAGTGTGTCCATGAGTTGACGATAACTGACAACTGATTTTTGCCTTAGTGAATTCAGGAAGTGAGGATTGAGTGACAGCTTATGTTAATGTTCATTTTCACCTCAGTGATGTGTATTTCCTGTAGAGCAGGCAAATGTCAGTGCAGCATTTGCTGTGGCTTTAACTGATAAGGCTCACAAACAAGTTCGTATTGCAACAAAAGAAAAAAAGGGGACTAAAACTGATTGAAGTTGTCTTTTTTTAGATTCAATTTTATGCTCGTTTTACCCCATCTTTGTCCTTCTCAAAATGCTTCCTGAAAGCACACTTTTTTGGGCCAATTCTTTCATTTCCTCCCCTCTATTGATGCCTATGAGGTCGTCACTTTTCAGCAATTATTTATCTATAACCCAAAAGGATATTTTTTGTTTAAATAAAGAATCACTAAAGCTTGAATGCCTAGTTCCAATATCTTTCCTTTCAGTAAAAATCAAGATTTAAATAACTGTGACACTGACCATAATGCACTTCTTGTTCTTTTAATTACTTGTTCCTGAGACATTTGTGGTGTTACTGCATAGCTGACATGAGAGTATTATTGTGAATCCATTTTCTTTGTAAGTTTCCCCTGACTTCACTTCACTAATGTCTTCCTGACATGTACTTCTCACTAGGAAAGCACTGTTTTCTAATGAGTTTTTAATGGGTTCATTTTAAGACAAACTCCTGGCATTTTTTTTGTGGGACATGAAAATTAATTGCATTTGGTCTATCAGGAAACAGGCCAGCTTAAACCTGAGTGATCAGAATTTTATGTTACATTGTAGATACTACTAATGTAATTGTTTCTATTTTTTTAGTGTATGTCACTTGGAAACCTACTGTGTGAATCTTGTGAATATTGAAGCCATGGTGGAATGAAGTAGCCATGGTACAACTAATTAACATTAACATTTAACATTACATAAAGCAGAGAGTGCTGGAATGTATCATCACAGCATGGGTGAGGTGGCAGCTACATCTACAACTACATCTAGTAGTTTTGCTCCAGTGTTCTATGGGAGGAAGTGGGATAAGAACCTATGCCCCAAAAACATTGATCGTTCACTGTTTCTAAACATCCAAAAATGGGCTAGACAGAATATCAGTTATGTCTTTATTGGAAGGGCCTTGATTATTTTAAAACTCCACGCACAATGACCGCCTTTCAAAGAACCATACCCACAGCCATCTCTCTAAAATCTGCACAGCTAGATATCGGCCAGGAGCAGAGGAAATGATGGTGATAATGATGATGATGCTGGAAGCAAGACAGAGAGGGAGTCACTTTATTTTTTGGCTAGTGGGGCTTCCTGATTTAAGGCATATTTTTGTCAGAAAATACCACTGGCACATACCATGCATGCACGCACAGTTGCATACAGACACAGACAGACAGACAGAGACACACACACACACACACACACACACACACACACACACCCATCCATCCATTTGTCTATTCTGTCTGTTGATCTTGCTTGCTATTGGCAGAACAATCTGCAGAAATACATGAGGCTGTTTTGCTAAGGACATTTTTTGCCAGGCCAGGTAGTGTCAAGGATAATATGCACGTATGTGTGTGTCTGAAGATTAAGTTGAGTATGCAAATTCTAATTCTGATTAAAATAGCCAAATTATGTATACAGCAAACCATAATGATCACTGTCTGCACATTTAAATGTGAAGCTTCACTCCCATGTCAGAAAATGTCAGACGTGGACCCTAAATTGTACCTGTTTCCTTGTTAGCCAGAAATCCTAATTTTACTCAATTATTTTCAGAAAAGTAGTAGGTTTGAGGCATGTTCTCACCACTTGGGAAGGTAGACCTGGTCAATGAATATGGTTAAATTGGATTTTTTCCCAAAGGAGCATCCAGTGTAAAATAATTCCAGAAATGAGCCTGCTTGCATATTCCAAATTATCCTGCGGGGTGGTGTTTTGCACATCATTATTGCCGTTTACTACTCTGTGCAATTTCACTCAGGTAGAGCAACTGCACGGATTTAACCACAGGAACTTTCATAACTCTTTTGGCATTTTATGCTGAGGCCCAAGGTCAAATCAACTGTGATTGCCAGTGTAATAATAAACCATAATGTATATCAATACATATGTTATGAGTTCAGTCAATACACATTTCCATACAATCAAAGATTGCTGGTTGGGTTCGGTGTGGTTATAGCAGTATTTATACTTGGCTTAAAATCCGACAAAGGGATTGCACCTGGCCGTGACATTGTTGACCCCCTGTGTGGACATCATAAACAGGGCAAAGAAAGTGGGGAGATGGGGTGGAGGAGGAATGCCGTGAACAGCTGACATGGAAAAGAATGGACGAATGGGATTTTTCTAGTCGTGGATGGGACTGGTTTGTCTAGGGTTGGTTAATTGAATGAGAACTGAAAATTCTCCTCAGGAATCTTCATTTGGAACCTCAATTGTTGTAAAACGTGTGCATTCAGACACACACGCACATTTATTTTTAATGTGACTATATATTCTATAAACCCACTCCTATGAGAGCAGCAGATGGAGAGAGGTACAGCTTGGATGTGAGCATGTAGGTCATGCTACCACTTCAACTGCTTGATGTGGATGTGTCTGCAGCTTGCAGACAGACAGAATGCAAAGACTTGCCTGCGGGGATGGGAGCAAATGTAGTCCTGACTGTTGCCTTTGCTTCTAACATGAAATAACCCCTGCTAATGTGTCGGGGGAAAAAACAGCAAATAAATAATAATAATAAAAGACATAACAAAGCAAAAAAAGAGTAAATGAATTCCAAGTTAACTTGTATGAACCTGACTTCCAAGAACTTTAGATGTTTTCTCACAAAAAAGCACTACTTAAAATGCATAATAATCCATTCTAATCCTTCAGCTCCTCTGTACAGTGTGCAATTATTAGACCCGGGTGTCACAGCCCGCTGTAATAAGTTGCATAATTAAATGGCCGCTGTTCTATAATTCATGCAGCTGATGTTTTGCAGTGTTTTTTGAAGCTGTTGGAGAAATGGAGCACACTAAATAGCCCTCCTCTCCATTAACCTGGACCAAAATATTACCTTTGAAGGCCAAACAGAATACTCACTGTCAGAGGCTAATTTGAGTCTAATTTAAAGGCCAAGTTAGAGAGCCACAAGTTGGAAAATCTCCTTTTAACATTAAGAACTTACTTTGTTGCATGTCTTGCCTTGCCTTTGTCAATTGGTTTCTGTCTGACACAGCAATGCTCCTTGGAAAGGACAACAGTCTGATTTGGGACTATAGTCTCCAGAGTTTCTAAAGGGAATCCATGTTTTTAATTAAAATATGATAAATTAATATAAATAATTAACTATGATTAATATATGTATGATTAATATATCTAATATATATATGGGGCGGTAGTGTAGAATAGCGGTAAGGGGCAGGGCTCATAATCGAAAGGTAGCTAGTTCGATTCCCCACTGGGACACTACTGCTGTACCCTTGGGCAAGGTACGTAACCCAGAATCGCCTCAGTAAACATTCAACTGTATGAATGGATAATATATAAAAATTGTAACCTATGCAGGTTGCTCAAGAAAAGAGCATCTGCTAAATGCCAGTAATGTAATATAATTACATAGATGGCACTGAGGTCTTAACCCAAAAAAGGCTTTCTATTCTATTTTCTATTCTAAACAATGAGACAATGATGATAAAGGCTGAACATTCTAACACGTAAAGGTAATTTCACACAAAACCTACCATCCACCAGCTAAACTGCAATAACAACACCAGCACAAATTTGTTTGACTGGCTGTAGGGCCCATGGCCTTCAGGCTGGGCAGAACAGCCACTTGTATTTGTTCAGGAGTCACATTTGTTGTTTGTGATTAATGGCCAAATCAACGTTTTGATCGAGGTCCAGCTCTTCTGATTAAGCTTGATACATTAATGATATTAATAGTCTTTGCACACTGACATGGAGAGTTCGTTTTAATCAGCACTCGAGGTCCCAGACGAAGGCGTACCTTGCACTCCTGCCCACTTTAATTTCCCTCCTCCTCTTCCTGGGGAGGCTTTGTGAGGAGAGGATGGAGAATGGGAGAAGGAGAAAAGGCAGGCAGTCGGGGGGTGAGGAGTGGGGGGGGAGGTGTTGGAGCGGGATTTTCTAATAAGAAAAGTGCCCTGACCCTTTTCGTCCCCCTGAGTGTGCCTCTGCTGTCGCTTCTGTTCCATACCTCGCCTGTTACACAGCGTGAGTGCCTTGCTTCCAGATTGAGGCGGCCCAGCGCGGCATGGGGGAGAGAGGCGGCGCAAAAGCCCCTGCCAGTACGTGGAGCGCCCGAGAAAGGAAAAAAGGTGAACGATTATGGACCGCAATGCAGGGGCTGAGCGGAGGGGAAGAGAGCCGGTGTGGGTTGCCTAGGGAGCCCACAGCTGTCGCCGGGGCCAACCATACCCCGACCCTGCACGGCGACCATTTGTGGTCATATCGCAGCCCTCCTCAGGCAAATCACCTGTAAACAAGGAGCCTCTCTAAACTGCGCGGTCCCGCATCAGATCTTGCCCGAAAGCACGGAATATGTTGTCTTATTTGTCTTCGCTGCGGGGACCGAACCAACGCCAGCTGCAGCTATTAATAAACATCTCCATCTCGATCACATTAGGCGCTTTGTGCTGAGGACGGTAAGGAAGACATCACTCTGGCCTGCTGGGGCCCCAGTGCTGTGAGCAATGACTGGGCACAGACATTCACTCGCAGCTCGCTGTGTCTGTCTAAGTGAGTGACCTGAATAGGGGTGAAAGGGAAATGTACAAACAGCAGTATTTCATCTAGTTCAGTGGCTCAAACATTTCTAATGGCAATTTTCATATCATGAACAATACTTGAACAATACATCCTGTGCCTTGCATTCCAGGGCGCAATGTATAATGATTGTTAAAATTTCTTATTGCCAGTTTCCTCCATAAAGAAAACCCTTTCAGACCCAAGCTGGTGGATGGTTTTGGTGAGATCAGAAGTGTTTAGGGGCTTATACATCTTTACCGTATTAACATCTCATAAACCCAATGTTCATCATCAGCAGGCTTGCAGAAAATCTGATAAAGTTACTGAAATGACAGCTACAAGCACAATCTCAACAGCCTTTTCACGCCTCTCAAGCAAAGCCCCCATATCAGCAGAAACACAACTAAAAAAAATTAAATTGGACCAGATCAGATATGCATTACGGTCCCTCTATGGTGAGCACTTACACATTTAATGGCTGGTTACTATAAAGCTTACAAGAGACTGCAGGGAATGGACAGATAAATGACTTTATTAAATGATTGTCAGAGAAAATGAGTCGTGATGGAGAATAGCCGCGGGGCATGCACAGTATACCCTGTGTTGAGACCACATGGAGTCTCCAAAGTCTTTAGCATTAAGGGGAAAGGTCTGAAGTCTGAACAGCAGAGACACAAAATGAAGGCTACATGCCTGGTGACAGATAGACATTTAGGAAAAGAGTGACTCAGCATATCGGTACCGCGTGATATCAGGTGATTACCTGGTGGGTGGTGTTGCGGAGACGGGGGCGTTATTAAGCGATCTTGAATGCCACTACACTGGCACCTTTTTTCTTCTAATAACTGCCTTTTCCTGTACTAATGAAGAACTGTAATTTACAGTATGGCATTAATTTATCAGCAAATATTACCTATTTAGCATATTTTCTTTGACTAGAAAAACTGGCAATTTCAAGTCAGCATGCAATTAACCTAATTTGGCGTGCTGTGTTGAAAGTCTCCATGGGATCACTGCAGAGTCGCTATATTTCTGTTCAACCTTAAAAATTGGGTTTTTACCAGCTGAGTTACAGTATGAAGGCAATGCTAACTGCCTGGAAGCGATAAATAATGGCTCCTTTTTTTGTGAAATCATCCCTAAAGCTAAGCTCAGGCTCTTTGATAACTTGGCAGTCCGACCTACACTTTTAACAGCTGTTTCTTATGTCACCACGGTGAGTCTTGCAAGGCGATGACACATTTTTACATGGATCCTCCGGGAACGCATATACCACACTGAACTGCAATCAAAAGGCCCTAGAGATTGCAGCCTGCAATAAAACGATGCTCTCATCAAGTTTTATTGAGTTTATGTGGCTTCCTCAATTATTTAATATCTCCCAAAAGAAAAAAAAGAGCAATGTGCTGTCTCTTTGTGCCAAGAGAGGAACAGACATTAGCACCCCTCCCCTGCCACGTCTATCTTAACAGATGCCAGCAAATCAAGATATTTGAAGTCTGTTAGCTCTCAAGTGAAGCACAGATTTATACAGTATTTATTATTTCCACACACAGAGAAAAAACTGCCTTTGAGCTCAATTTGTGAGGAATATTCACTTTTACTTATAACTTGTAAGACATTTATTCATGATGACTTGAGATCCCTAAAGACTTGCTGTGCCAAGAATTGTAATTAGTTGAGTGCCCCCTCCCTCCATGCCCCCAAGCCAGACTTCAATACTTGAGTAATAATTTTAGGTGATATACTGTGAAGCTGCAAGGGAGACACTGAACAGGATCTACTTGAATTAGGAGCATCGTGCATTGATACAGAGAAATGAAATTAGTCATGCACCAGAATAATAAAAAGAGACATATCCCCCAGGTCTTGGAAGGGCTTTGTTGGTCAAAACAAGTCAATTTAATTAATAGCTAGAAGGACTAAGGTAACTTATGAATTATTTAAGAACCAACTTTCTAAAGTTCAAGCGAAACCCTATATGCAATCATATAACCAGCGTGATTGAAAATAGGGAGAGAAATGTTGTCCTATCAAAACAAGCTGGAAACAAAGAGAACAATCTGTACTGCCATGAATGCTGAACTATAATAGACGCATGCAACTCATCACTGTGGCACCATGGTTAAAATATGCATTACACATATTGAATAGATTGTGACTGCCAATTTCAACAAGCACAGAATGATATTGTTTTTCCAAATCGCACAATCGCAGGCAGTTTAATTTGGTTTAGTACAATTTGCACTGTATTACACTCGACTGATTACTTATTTATTAAAATATATGTTAAATATATGATGGGTCGTTAATGTTCTCATTTTTATATTTTATGCAGGATAAGTAAATAAACAGATTATTTTAATCCCCCCAGTTTGCTGTTAAAGGCCTGTGCTGCTTACCATAAATAATCCATTTTGATATTTCAGCAGGTGTCCTTGTGCAAACATTGATAAAAAAAGCTGTTTGGGGAAAATAAATGTGGTTTCTGAGATTAAAGCAAAATTGACCTCAATTTAAGTTAAAAAATATAACTATTCTTATTTTCTTTGTATCTTTATATATTTAGTAAGTAAACTGGTTAGGGGCTGTAGATGAAATACTTATGACACAGTTTATCTCTTCTACTTGAAACAAGCCAGATTCAAAATTCAAATTACCATATGATACTATGACAAGTACTGGTACAATTGGAGGGCTGTTACTCCAAGCTCCAGTTTAGTAAATCCAAGCCATGTTCTGTCATGAGGGTGGTTATTTGTTTTTGTTAGTTCCCCCCAAATTTAATCTGAATACACTGCACTCTGCTTACCTTACATCGGAGCTCAAATGTACCAATTTTTTTCTTTACAAAATGACATTTCCTTTCTTTCCCTGCATTGCATGAATTAAGAAACAGATGGTAAACACAGTTAATGCACTCACAGAAATGAATTGATATGGATGTGGAATCTGAAAAACGTCACGACAGAAAGAAATGGAGGACAAATATAATGTTTCAAGCCAAGACTACAAATAATGTCCTATTAGATTTGAGTGTACCAACACAGTCATTAAGCAGCCCCATAGTGCCATTAGAAATGGATAACAATGGGTCAATCAGCAAACATAGTATTTTCCATAAAAATATCGCAGTGTGAAAATGTTAGGGTAATGTTAGGGTAATTCTATGTTTGTATCTGTAATATTTTCATGTTGGGCTCAACACTAAACCAAATACACAGACACACACACACACACACACACACACACACACACACACACACACACACACAAAATCCTGTCCCGCACATAGTTACATTTCAATACAGGAAGGACAGCTGTTTTGCAAATTGGATGTATGACTGGGCAAGAGCTCCCCTCACAAAATGGGTGAATATTATATATGGAACATATGATGCATTAAAAATGATTCAAATACCTTCATGAAACTTCTTACAGTCACTCTCCTTTTTCAGCAAGTATGTCTGCCGGTTTGAGCAGGTTTTGATGTTTTACATCAGGAATCAACAGGCAGAAACATTCTAACTATGTGTAATGTAACATTGAAACAACCAAGTTGTATCACAGCAATTCCTAACCATGTTAGGATACTAAGATATTTTAATGATATTGTAATACTTCACCACTCATGCCAATAAGTAATGATACACATTTAAGACCCCTGTTTGTGAAGGAAAATCATCAACACATTTTCAGTTTTTGTCCCAAAGAATAGTATCTAAATCCTTGTTAATCATTCATGGTTAAAATAATATCTGCATTCTCATGTTTGTGAAGCCATACGGCTTGCATTTTGCGGAAAACATACTGAGTAGCAGCAGAAGTATGTCACTCTCCTTATGCATGAGTGATTTTAGAATAATAAAGTGCATTGATTTGGGGTATTGACTAAATGCATTTGGCATCAATTTGATTAATTGACCATTTATGATGGACTGTAATACACGGTTGCATAAACACTACATCATCTCATTCATCACCGAGATGGTTGGACACAAGTGATTAGGCGATTTAACTAGCAAAACACGAAAGAAAAACACATAAAGGTACCAGTGCACCTTGCTTATGTTGGAGGCTGGACAAACGTAACTGGACACACTTATCACATATTGCATAATATGCGTAAAAGTCAAACATGACCGATTATTATTATAATTAATCAAATCGACACAAAAAATCAATATCCAAAATCCATGCCCCTCATTTTCCTAAATGCATGCTGTATACACAGTATGCCAATAGAGTGACACCTTTCTTCTGATGCTCAGGATAGAGGATACACCCATTTTTTTTAGGCACAGCCTTTTATCTTTATTTGATACTAAAGATGAGGCCAGGTAAGGTTGCTTTGCTTAATTTCACAACCCTCTTGATGTCAAACTTTTTACCACACTTACCAGGAACCAATGGTTTCAATGCCAAATGACGTATAAAAAATTTACATTGATTTTTAAATATCTTTAGTGAAAACAACTTACTACCACTTTCAGTGTAATAAGTTTAGTTAGCTTTTAGCCACATGGATGAATAGATTCAACTACTAGATGTAACAAACAGTATCATAGCTTTTGAAAGCCTCAGAGTCTATGGGACAGTGTTGCAAACAGACATCATCAGTTAAACACTGGTTAGCAAGCATGTCAAAAATGTTTGCATGTCCACTCATTTCAACAGCTTGTTAGACTTAAAAAGGTAATTGTGAGATGCAGATTTGATAAATACTGCACAGTGATTAAAGTACTACCTTGTATATTAATAACTGAGGATGACTGTGGTCAAGCACACTGTGTTATTATTCAAAACCCTGACAATTACCTCTGTACAAAATGCAATTTAATTACTTATGGCTACATAATTAGCAGTTTAACTCATTAATTTGTCAAAATACCATTGTTTTTCTCTTACATGAAATAATACTGGATAATTTTAGAACTCTGTTGAAATAACCCCTCTTAATATCACATATTTGTTCTGCACAGAAGAGATGATGTTAAACAGTTTGTACTGCATTTTGATGGACCTGGTTTTTATAGGCTATTTGATGGCAACACTGGGGCATTTAATAGATGGAATGTAATTTAAGAAATGAACTCCATAAAATCTGAACTGAAATGCATGCATCATCTTCCTGGTCTAAAAACACATCCTCCCCTGGATGAGGGAAAACATAATTTATAAACTGTGTAATTCATTTATTACCCACAGGCCAGAAAGTTCAAATAATTCAAAAGTAACATTTGGTCTTATGTCACTTGGTCCTAGAGAGGGCTTTAAAATGTTAAATATGCTTCATGAACATTTATTTGAAATCTGTCATTGACAGAAATGTCTCCCTCCTGCTCCCGATATTGTATTTAAACAGTACAGTTTACCTCTTTGCTTTGTGTACAGTATTAGAAGTGAAAACCCTACATCTGTCAGGATTCAGTTTTGCATTTCAGTGCCCTGGTTAAGACTAAAATCAAGGTAAATTGATAATAACCAGACATTGCATTCACCATTAAAACTGCTTGTGTCAGTAGGATTTACTGGGTTGATCAAATGTCAATAATTTCTCCGTGCATTCAGTGACATGCAAAGTGCTCGCAAATGAGATCAAGGCACAGTTGTTGAGATGTTTGGTGAAGTGCTGCATCGTGGTTGTGTTGTGTGCTGTGGCAGTATGTAGGAAGTGTATATCACAGTCACGTACGTGAAACATTACTCACAATGCGGTGCACATCTTAACCCAAATACATACTATGGAAAGAACAAATTCAGGAAAAGCTCATTAAGCCAACTTTTCTATCCAGAATGTTACCATATAAAATAGCTGGCAGTTTAATCAGGGTAAAACACAACAAGATATTCAATGCAATGAGTCATATACACAGAGACTAGTGATGTCACATTTAAGTAAGGGCGGGGGGTTGTCAAAATCAGGGGTAGGCACACTTGAGTAAATTAATTAATTAAGTGGAGTATCAGCACCAGGGTTAATTCAGTAATTAAAGCATAATGAATTGATTTGATTACAATTAGATCAAATTGGAGAATCAAGGGTGCTTAGCCCTGCTGTAGTGTCTTACAGTACATTCCGAAAGAAATTTACCTCTCACTCGCAGCCGTAGAAAGCGTTTTTAGGATGGTTTTGAAGGATCATACCTCACATTCTCTGGAGCCTGAGATGGTGCAGGTGCAGGGTCCTGTCCCATTGACCAGCACGTCCATGGTCTCAGAGTTTGTGGGGTTGTAACTCATGTAATACTCCTGCAGCTGGGAGTTGAGGTTGTGCTCTGGCTCCTGGGCCTTTTTCCTGCGTTTGCGCCCCATGGAGTGCTGCTGCAGTTGCCTCATGGTGTTGGGGTAGCGCTTCCACGACACGTAGATCACCAGCAGGATCAGGGACACAGACAGGAAGAGCGCCACGCTGCCCGCAATGATCTTGTGAAAGGACATGTGCTCAAACTCTGGCTCCGGAGTGGAAGGCGAGCTGTCAGAGAAGGGAGGAGTGCTGGGCTGAGGTTCCCTGGAGTCCATATCTGCCAGTTTGGGAGCGAAGGGCTGTGGGAGTAGCCTGCGTTTAGGTGAAGTTGAAGGAGTTTGGGTAGTAGTGATAGTAGGAGGAGGTGGAGGCCGAGTGGTGGCTGCTGTCAACGTGGGAGTTAGCCTCGGGGTCGGTGCGGGGGTTGGTGCCGGAGTTGGATCCTCCTCACAGATTGTGTAATTCTTCACAGCCTCCGTTACTTTCTCTCCCTGAAGTGACTTTGGGCTGCTGCATATCATAGTGGTGTCTTTTGTGCCTCTGAAGTCCCTCAGCCAGGCCACCAGGGGGCAGATGCTGGGGCTGCAGTCCCACACGTTGCCTGCCAGGCTGATGGTGGTCAGGGAGGTCCAGCCTGCCACGGCCTCCCGGGACACGTTGCTGAGCTTGTTGGACTCGAGGTTGAGTATCTGTAGATTGGGCAAGCACTGGAAAACAGCTGGATCCAGGGCTTGGATCTCATTGCCCGAGAGGTCCAACTTCTGCAAAGTGTACCAGATCCAGGGCAGGCCCTGATTGATGACTCGGATGCGGTTCCACTGCAGGTAGAGTGACCGCAGGTTGGTGAGGCGCGGGAAGAGAAAGAAGTTGATCCTGGAGAACTGGTTGTGCTCCAGGTGCAGCTCCGTCAGCTTGAGCAAGCCCAGGAAGGTGGTGCGGGTGAGGGTGCGTAGGCGGTTGTAGCCCAGGTCCAGGAACTCCAGGCTCCGGCATTCCAGAAAGGCGCGGATGGGGATGCTCTTCAGGCTGTTGGAGCGCAGGTGCAGGTTCTGGAGCTTGCGCAGCCCGTGGAACTGCCCCGGCTGCAGCACCTGGAGCTGGTTGTAGGACAGGTCCAGGTTGCGCAGGTTGGGCACGCCGTGGAAAGGTGCTGTTGTGGAGCTGCATGATCTTGTTGGAGCTGAGGATCAGCTCCTTGAGCCTCCGCACGCCCTGGAAGGCCTGGCTGTCTATGCTGCTGATGGAGTTGTGATCCAGGTAGAGCCAGATGAGCTGGTTGAGGTGGGCAAACTGGTAAGGCAGAAGAGTCAGCAGGCTGTTGTAGCGCAAGGAGAGGCCCTGGCACCCCGAGGAGATGTTTTCTGGGATGTCTTGGAAGGCACCAGACTCACAGTAAACAATCTTCCCCTCGCAGCGGCAGCTCAAGGGACACATCCTCTCCCCTTTGCAAAGGAGCAGCAGAACAGAGACCTGGAGAAGGAGACATGCCAGTCGTCCCTCCCAAACTAGGGGCCCTGCACAGAGAAAGACACAGCAGAGAAATCAGGACACAGAACGCCCACCTCATTCTGTATATACAGATGTGTATCACTGATATCGTGCAGTGGATTGACTTGTTCAGCATGGCTTTTTAATCTCTTAAAGCATGTTTAATAGGAAGGAACTGTGTTGTTCCTCTTTTGTTTAGTTTACTGCTGTTACAAATGCAGGGATGTCTTAGCAGTAGTCTTACACGGTAAGGGATGAGTGTAATGTGAAATGCTTCCTGTTATTTAAGGATAAGGGAGAGGAGCTTATGTGATTAATTTCAGAATGGATGTGGGAGAAGCTTGTGGAGAAGCTACAGTATCAAACTGACACAAAAAGGTGATTTTACCATTTTACTGAAGGAAGAGCCTTCTTCCGACGGCAGATACTGTTTCAGATTACATCCCCCATTACACAACCACCTCTGTCTTCCCTTTCTGATATCCTAGCATATTTTATTTAATCTTCAAATCTCTCTTTTCACTCCATTTCACTCAATTTCTATTTTCTGTGAGCTTTTAGCATACTAGTCACAGAGAGTCTATTCATATTGAGACATTCTGTATAAAAGAATACAATGCATTACTGCAAAACAAAACATTTCCAGGATAGTTTGCGTTCATATTTTTTTAAGTTGAAGGCATTTTGTTAAACAAAATATGCAGTTTAACATTTTTCATTACCAGCTGCCCTTATCACTATCCAAAATTAAAATATCTGTATCAAAAATGTATGTTGTTGAGTATGATGTTTTAAGGAATACTGCAGCTATCATTATATTGCTACAGAGAGGTGTGTCCTCATGCTAACATGTTCCAAATTCCAGTCTATACACTATAGTGAGGCCACATATTCGGCCAGCCTAATTGATCCCATTAACCCTCATTCTGTTCCAGTTCCCAACATGGAATTATTGCCAAAATTTGCTTCATTAAAAGCTAAGGACAGAATGAATAACAGCTGAGTGAATCACTTCATAGTATTTTTTTGCCCTTTTCCCTTACGTAACCCTATTTTGGAATCACCAATTGTATGTTAAACTTATTTCACAGTGACAAACACTGCATTCACTCAGGAGTACTTTGGTTATTTTTGACCTTTTCCTATGGTAGGCAGAGTGGAAGCTATATGATAGCTCCTGTGTGTTTGTCAATGAAGGATGACCATGCACAGGTTGCACATCGCAATGCTTAATCTATCTAGTAGTTATTTCATATAACTTGAAAACTATAGGAAATTGCATTTAGAGAATGTTACCTTAAACATTATTCCTCTGTAATATTTTTCTCTGTGTTGATAATTTTCTAAGGCAATTTCATTATGTGTGGGATGGCCTGTCCTTACCAGACTTACTGTTATTCTACCCAGGCTCCAACGTGAAGATTGCAATGCACACTCTAAAAAGTACATTTCAAAAGATACCAAAGATGTATGAAAATGAGGCCCTGGGGTTCCACATTTTTTCTCTGCTCTTTAACAGGCAAGAGCGCAAAAGAGCAAGGCAGGAACCGATCAAGCATACGCAGCAATTTACAGAGTCATCAATTTCTCCTAACGGGTAATCCTATTGGTACAGTTAACACGTACTGCACTGTAGCTGGAAATCACTCTCCAGTTAATTCAGTTATATATCAGTGCAGTTACCATTTGGAAACTTGGAAAGGCCTCAGCAGAGGGAACATTAAGGAACAGAGTAAATGGACAGAAATCCATAGGTATCACTAAGAGATTCTCCACACACATACAGCATCTCACTGGGGGCAAATCCCGGGCTCCTTCTACCAGAAACCTTCACAACGCATAATGATGAGTGCTCTTTGGCTTAGTACCTGAAGTTCACTGGATCCTACCACAGCTCCACCATCACTCAGAAGAATTTACAGTGTAACCCGTTCAAAACGTCTTATCAATTTCCTTGAGTGCTTTTTAAGTGCGAGGAAGGGAAGTGGCTCCCTCAATCTCAGATTGATCTGCCTGCCGTCACTGATTGTTAATGGAACATCCTGCTCAGTAGCAATGGGGATTGTTCCCCTCCTGTCCTTGGGGGGCCGTTTATAATCTGGCTTAATTGAATTGTCTTAAAGGATGGGTAATGCCATGTCTTCTGGGCTACCTTAGCACCCTTTTTCCCCCAGTCATATATAGACTGGTTTACGGATTGTAGCCTGCATGACACAATAAGCAAAGCTTAGTAGAATTTAATATATTTTTCCATTCATCATTTTCATGCATAGAAACCGCATACCAGCCAAGTTTCTAAACCGTTCCTTTTAGCCTTAGAGCATTCTTTCCACAAAATACGTAAACATTTTACATGGTTGCCGCAAGATTTCAAAAAGAAACCTAGGCAACGATTTTTACAAAAAAGAACTGTTGGGTTTCTGTTTAGCAAGCAATTTATTCAACAAATGTGAATCATGCGCCACTTTCATGGTGCTCTCCTTCACAAAAGAAAAACATGGATTTTCTGCTTTGTTGCCGTTCCCGGATATTGTAGCTTCTATTCCTGGTGGCTTTCATACAGAAATGATAAAACTGCAATAGTAATATGGGGATTGTTTACTCTTCAGAGTTTGTGTGTGTTTTTCCAAGTCATGTCTCCTGGGTAAAATCGATCTCACCTCACCCTCCAACTACAATTGGATGATGTCATTCCACACAGACCAGAAAGTTCATTCAAAAGTAACTCTTCTCAATCTCTCTTGTTTCAGTGGCAGCGGCTTTCAAAAGCCTGGGAAGTCTTTGGCAACTGCAGGGGAGTCAGCTGCCATCTCCCTTGGCGGAATGACAAGTTGATATTTCACACGTAAAATGCTGCAGCATTTTATTACACTGACAGGAAGTGCATTTCCCCCAAAGCACTCCTGGGAGATAATCAAGGGGAAAAAAGCTGTGATGAAACACTGCATGGGTGCAAAAATACAATAACAACTTAAAAAACAATGATTCAGATAAATGCAGGGGACAAACCTTCCTATGGTTCTCCGCTGATGCACGTATAATCATACCCAGATCCTTGACCCACAGGGACCGACTCATTCGAGAGAAAAATCAACAGACTTCTGAATCCTTGCAGGGGTCATAGCCACCAGCTAATGCTGCTGCACTGAGCTTAACCACTCCTTTGCAAACATGTCCACTTCAATGATGGATCTAGATGGGTGTAATGAAATGGAATTATAGCATTACAGTATTTTCATATAGTCTGTTTGGCCAGGAGAAATGAATCATGTATGTTTGAAAATTTCCATATCAATGTTATATACTGTATATCTATAGTGCCAATTTGCAAACATTTGCTGTTCCTCCAGTGAGAACAACACATGGTTTCTGATGCATTTACTGCGCAGCAGGCTTTAAGGATTCCAGGCAAGACATCATGTTTAAACTTACCTTTGTTTCAATCTATTAATTTTCTGAAAAAAAAAAAAAAATCACTGTACACAAAATCTCTTTGATTAAGCCTGCAAAAAAACCCTCCTGTCATTTTTTTCCATAGACTCAGCAGAAAAATGCACATACCACACTTTATATAGCATATTACTTTGAGTAGTGGAATCTGAAGTATATGCAAAAAGGCTTTAAAGTCTGTTCTGACAAATATTTTCTGTTATAAGTTTTGTCCAAAAGAAGACAAAAGCTCAAATACCTGGTAATTAACTGCTGCTTTATACTGCCATTTTAAAACAGTCTCTTTCACCTTAAAGTAGGGAATTTATAAGCGATCCATTGAAGTATAGCAGCCTACACACTTTGGCTCCTCATTATAAATGGAAAGCACAATCTGCTCCAAAACCAGAAGCAACAAAGTAGCCTCTTTTTATAACAATGCAGTAAAACCTTGCATTCATACAGGGCCTTTCATGCACAGATCTCAAAGGGGTACTGCTGTGAAGGAAGGAACTGAATTCACCCAGAAACAAATCACATTTGTATTTTTACAATGTGACAGGTTCTGAAATAGGAATAGTGTTATGCTCACACTCACTGGTCTGGGAGTGTTGTTAGCCTGGCCTGACACTGTTGATCATTTAACTTGAATGGATACATTTATGTTCTATTGTGCTGGAAGTTGCCCTAAACAAAAGTGTCTGCTGCATGTAATGTAGTAATGTAATGTAATGTAAGTAATGTAATGTAATGTAACACAAAGGACAATTAGTGATGTTTCACATTCCTTCTTCTGTGTTTGATTGCTTGTGTGTGGGGTTCTAAATTGAGGGCAGATATGGAATGGGCTTTCCCACAGAGTGAGGTTATCCCTGAGGTTTCTCCTCTCTATCTCCTCTGAAGAGAGCCTCCTTGGTACAGCTGCCAAACCTGGCAAACTCAGTGGGGACATTTTAAGCTTTGTCCTTGGAAAAAAAAATTCTCCACCTACTCTGGGATGGATTACCTAGACTGCATATAATAAATTTACCTGCTCTGCTTCAAAGAGGGCTTTATGAATTCACTAGCACCCTACCTGGTTCTGGTTTTAACTTGTAAAGTGATCGTCCAGAGAATCAAAACAATGTCATTATAGTATACAAGGAGAACAATTTTCTCAACAACAGAGGTGAGTTTTGAATGGTTCTTAATAGTTCTTAAAATTATAAATAACAGTACACGAAAAGAATTGTTTTACTAGGATATTGTAGGACTGATGCAGTATAATGTCTGTCCTACAGTGGACATCTCAGGTCAGTCTAGTGTAGCAGTAGTAAAAAAAAAACATGTAGAAGATGGAGTGGTATGACAAGCTTTGAGGAAAAAAATATTGTTCACAACATCTGTCATGGAAAATAATGGACCATGACTCAACTGCAACAGTGAACACATCATTTCTTGGCACCAGTGGTTGAATGTAACACCATCCAAGGGGAAACATTAGGGAAAAGGGGGGAATGCATGGGCCATAGTGAGAAATATTCCACACCTTTCTGTTTTCTGTACAAATAAAACGACAGCCAACATTACAAAAAAATCTCTGCACCATCCCTGTAACCCAACTCTCCAAAGGATCTTTACCCCATTTTAATATGTTATAATGTATACTTTACTGAGAAGGTGAGTAAAATACTGGTAAAACAGCATGGACAGCTGAACACACATCAAAGAAGAAAATAGTCTAGAGTATTGCTTCAGTGTTGTCCCTGGTGCAGGATCAAGCCCACTCAGTTCTCACAATTAAGGATTTAACGGACAAGATTAGGAAAATCCATGCATCCTTTAAACCACAGCAAACATTTATCACCACAGCACGCGAGCCCTTCTATTCATTAGCCAAGCAAATTCGATGGCACCAGATCGATCACTATAGTGAAGACAAGTTTGTCTCCACGTTAGCAGTATTACAGAATGAGATTGTTCCTCCGAGATCAATTGGTGCTGTCCTCAGACATGGTGAATGAGCAAGTGCCTTTATTGAGCCAGGCGCTGTTTTATCTGGTACAGCTGAATCTTTCCTGTCAGCTTTAAGTATCACCCAAAACCACCAAGTATACCAACATGCAGACTAAACAAGCTCATAAAGGCAGCATACTCTACTGTGGCATTGAGTGAAAGGATTAGTTGAATGTTGGTGAGAGAATAACAAATTGTTGACTTTTTATGCGTTAAGTTTGGCAATTAAACTGCCAGCTGGCTTATGCGTATTTAGAGAAGAGTATCCGGAGGCATCTAGGAGCTAGATAATTGTTGTATTGAGTGAGATTATATGTGTGTCATTGCTAGCAGGGTATCAAGTTATAACTGGATTCCCAATCAGTTTAGTGTGGTAAACGAATAAGTGTACTTTGGCATTTTCTGTGAATTGTTACCTATAGTGCTTTCTGTGATGTTGTCTCACTAGTCAGCTCTCCTTTGTTTGGAGAGTGACATATACACAGCTTGAGTAATGATCTCAGTATTTCTTTTCAAGATGGTCTCTGAACTACAGCAGCGTTTCCCCAGCAGTGTTTTTTTTCTACAGTATACATTGCCTTCCTCTCACAATGTGATATGATTTTTAGACCAGAGTTAAACTAATCAAAACTGATTCACTGCTTGAATATGCTAAGCATTTCTGTCAAAGCCCAATTGCAATAAGGTGGCACAACACATTTTTCTCAACAGACACTAAGCAATGAGCTTCTGAATGAACGCCATCATTTGACGTGCAGTGGAGTGGATAACACCATTGTTTGAGTGGAACAGTACTGTAATTTAGCACTTGGTGAGTAAAACAGCTTTCCCGCACACCTTCACGAAATGCCAAGTGTGATATTACTACTGGAACCCTGAAGACAAAAAACTGCTGTAAAAAGCTGCATCAGTCATTGTGCTGTTGACAACAATTACACAATTCTAGATATCTGTAGCATCACAACATCAATTAATGGGTAGAGAGTCTTGGCACAGCACAAGATCTGTGCCATGACCAAACTGCAAGACACTCCAATGTCATTTTAAACAAGGAATATATGTTGGATATAGGATATGCTGGATGACTTCCACCAAATATATCAAACACCTTTTGAAGCTGAGGCCAGGAAATACACCTTCAAACAAGCCACTCCATTTCTGGCCAACTGTTTTGAAGCAGGACTTGGAAAATAGAAGGAAACTCCAGGGTTCACGATGGTTTTCACCCTCCTACCACCCAGGGAAACTGTCTTTGATATTAGTTCCCACAGCCTGACAAAAAGGAATCTTTTAGGAGTACAAGTCTGTAAATATGCAAAACTTCCATCTGGTAGAAGAACATATATTACATTATTAAATGTTTTGACTCTGATGTAAGGCTTAAGCTTTTAAATTACTTTTTTCAACTACAAATCTGTGTGATATAATCACATTACCATTGCAGAACAGCAATCTGTTTTTAGACTGCTAAGTTGGTCATACTAAAACTGCAAAATAGATTTGAAGTACTTTGTGCACACTTAAAATCCATTATTCCATGTCCATTTATGTTAATGATAAAAAACCTGCAGAATGTTAAATACAGAATAGCACAATGTTATACCTATAGTCATTTCTCTGTAGTGTGCTAATTAAAATATTGTTTTAAAAAGGACTTATTTAAATTGTCTTACTATATTACTGCCTTGAATACCAATAGTCTACTACTACCAGCTTTTACCACAGAAATTAGCTTAGTTGTGTGATGTGGGAGGGGCTATTGAAATTGTTGCCAGAGGATAATGGGAGTTAAAGGTAAGTTAAAAAGAAAGTTATATTTTAGAATGAGTTAAGTTTCTGAACAGTGTTTGACAGTTCACTGTGTGTGTGTGTGTGTGTGTGTGTGTGTGTGTGTGTGTGTGTGTGTGTGTGTGTGTGTGTGTGTGTGTGTGAACTCAGTTAAGTTTAGGTTTTCCCAAAACTATGACAATATTACATAATATTATAATATTATATTATTATGACACCCTAATATTGTACAATTTACAATAAATTAGCAGCACTATTACCAAACAACCAAAGCTTGCTAGCAAAAAAGCTATTTAGTCACACAAGTCCATAATATTACATTCAAACTGTATCTCCATTTAACCGTTAAACAATGGAGACAATGGGATTGTTAAATATGCTTATTTCAGGTCTACTGAATTCTTGTTTTTCCCACTGAGAATACAAATAGATAGAGTTCAGAAAAAAAAATCACAGATCTCTTGTTAAGGCATTCGATAAAAACAGTCTGCAGGAAACACTGACTACTGCTGCTACTACTATTACTACTGATAATCGTATAATAAGACTTATATAATCACAGAGTGAGCTTTACTGAAAATTGGCGCATGGTGCGGTTTCACTGGGTCTATTGTAAAATTAAAATATGTGACCTCAATTACACTTTGTATTTTTTAAAATGCACAGAGGCAATCTGGAGAGTTGGTAGTAGCAACCACAGAAGAGGTAACAGATTGAGGGCAGCAGAGACAATCCTGCCTATGGGAAAGAAAGGAAAAGAGAGGGACATGTACAGTTCTTTTTAAAAATTTTAATTAGGGAAACTGAAAAGAGATCATTCTTAAGCTTACAGCAGAGAGCTGTATTGTGTACAGTGATAAACCCTGATTTGCAAAAGTAAAAGTATAGTATCTACTGAATGACTCTATCTGCACTGCCTGCGTTGCTCACTTTGTGTTGGGTAGGACAATATCAGCATATATGAGTGTGTGTGTGTGTGTGTGTATGTGAGTGTGTGCCTGTGTTTGTGTCTGTAAAAAGTAAAACAATCTCTAAAAAACAGATTTTATGAACCTAATGGTGATGAAACTGAGTTTCATCATAACTAATATGTTCATGATCCAAACATGTTCTGTCCTTTTACAGATAATTAAGAAGTGACAAAGCCTCCCCCCTGAAAATTGAATCACTGTTTTTGAAAAGAAAATCAGAATACATACCTAAGGGTGTCATTTTGATGATCCATTCTGTATTTAACTGACTCAAAAAACACTTCCAGTATACAGAAACAGCAAGTTACAAATACATGCATACTGTCTGTAAGTCTTTAGATATGCTTGCAGGTTTGCCATTCAAAGAACTGACAGCAACATTAGCCAAGTTAACCTGGACAATTTGGGCCACATCAGAAGGTGATTAAGTGGTATTCCAAAGCAAACCTACCCCATGCTTCCTAAATTCTTGTTATATTAATTGACTAAGTAGTTGGTGAGTCAACAACCTAGCTAATGAGTTGGCTGGTAAATCAAGTGTATGAAAACTGAATTAACTAGCATGTCTAACTACCAATTTAGCTGACCTGATAGAATGGGTAGGTAGCTAGCCAGTGAGGTGGTTGGCTGGCAACCATTAGAAACATGGAAATGGTAAGTTGCAAATGGCGATGAAAAGCAAATCTAGAACCAGGATGTTAAGGCCTACCTTTTTAGCCTGGTTACCCATCATGAGTTAACAATGAAATGTTGTAAAATCAGAAATGATAGAAAATGTATTTTATAAATGTTTTTGGTTATAAATGCTATATTAGCATTATTATGGATCTTTTGGTTAGGAACTAGCAAGCAAGTATTCATTAACATTATTTGGTCCCTGGAGCTTAACTGATGATGTAATGTGGCAGGAAAAATAAGATGGAGAGGATGATGAGGAAGAAGAAGGAAAATGTCCAAGCTGGGATATTTGCTGTGAGACTGTATCCACATTCTGCATGTTTAAATGAGGTAAGATGACACAGAAGTTATTATTTGTAATGAGTCAGACCCTAGGGTCAAAGCTGTTATTTCTGTAGGAAAGCCCAAAAAGGGCTCAAGTCTCACTGCGGTATAGTTATGAGGTTTGCCCTGCCAACTTGTAACTTGGTGAATGGCATACCTGCCATCACAAAAAATTGTATAATTTTTTTAATGATATGTCCAAATGTTATTACCATTAATTACCCAAGTGGTGGTTCTGATTCAGAATTGAAAAAATATATATCTAATTATAAAAATTATAACAATACACTTGAATCTAGATTACTGTTATGACAAGTCTTTTGGCTGTAATGTATTATGCACCTTCTAATCTGCACATCTAATCCAAATAAAAATGTACTATCATTTTTCTTCTCATCTGTTGTAGGCCTACAATATCCCAGTGGAATTCATTTGCCCTCTTCATGCACACTGGCATTTAGCCACTGATGTGCACAATACTTA
The DNA here is from genome assembly GCA_019176425.1 of Megalops atlanticus. NCBI lineage: Eukaryota > Metazoa > Chordata > Actinopteri > Elopiformes > Megalopidae > Megalops > Megalops atlanticus. The sequence continues at coordinate 10,092,929 of CM032878.1, forward strand.
TCTTACCTTTCAGTCTCCTTTGAAATGTGTCAGAATAGCTGGCTTATCATTCTATTCATTCATATTTTCATTTGGATTTTCAAGAAACATCTGAATGCTAGATACCTTTTGAACAGAAGATGTAAACAAAATGAGGCTGGAAAAAATAAGAAGACACATGGCTGTTGTGTCTGTGTAATTAAAAATCCTTTTTTTTTCTTTTTTAAATATCTCTTTTATAACTCTGAATATTGGTACTCTCAGGTCATTTACTGTTGCCTACCACATCCTGAGGTTAGCAGTAAACATTTTTATTGTTGTTATGAGAGAGGAATAAACTGGGTACAGCATATTTATGACAGAACTGACCCAGAAAATGCAATAATCCAATAAACACAATAATGGAATTCTCCCAGAAATATAAGATTTAATTGGTGGTGATAATACCTAGAAAGTCCATGGGAATTTGACATAAGTTGGTTTTGTCAGATACTCTGTACCTTTCTGGAAATACTGCAGTTAATTATAAGGTTAGGAACAGTAATCCATTATGTATTTTTACTATAACATATTAGTGTAGAGTGCATTACATGACACTGTACCTTTGTAGTGATGTGTACTGTACTGGGATGACCACCACAAGTTTTAAACTGATGAAATGTATAACTGAAAATGTGCATCTTAGCATATTTATTTTAATAGTGTCCTCAATAGATTAAGTAAGCATATTTTTATTTACTTGATTTTATTGATTGCAGACAAGTGTTTATAGTATGGAATGTGAGCTCTCCATGGTGTGTGTGTGTGTGTGTGTGTGTTTGGGGGGGTGGGGTGGAGTGGGGTGGGGGTGGGGTGGGTGTTGGAGGGGGTATCATGGCATGGTCATGCCAGCTTACCACTGGAATTCCCCACTGATGCAACCCACATAGATATCTGTTTCAACAGATTCAACTAATTAAATCAATGCAAATTTTTGTTTTAAGGATAGATTATTATGATTCAGATGTAGCGGAAAATTAAATTATGGCAGGTGAATTCACATGGGTTTATGTGATTATTTTTGGCATAATATAGAGAACCATTATGGGCATAGGATAGGCACAGAATTCTTACATATGTCATGCAATGACAAATTGTAATATATGCAACATATTGTATATATATTCTTCTCTTTGGGTCTGTGATCAGGAACATGCTGATCATAGACCCAAAGAGAAGAATTTCACCATAACTAAATGACTTACAAAGAAAAGGTACAAGAATTCAGTATGAGGATGTAAGACAAAAGTAACAAAATTGACACCTTTGTAGATTTTGATTTGAGTGTAATATTGTAATAACAATGGTACACTTCACTCCAAATGCAAATATTTATTTATATATTTCCAATCTGTAGGAATGTTTTGAAAAATAATATTGTTGTTGCAAGACTTAACTTGTTAATCTAAGCTACAACAGAAACTTTGGTTAGCACAGGAACCATGACCCAATCCTAGCAATTATATGGTGTCTTGTAACTGATTTTATATTAATATTATACCACATATGAAATTAATTGATTTATAATTCTTACTTGACAGTTATGCAAAACAGGTGGTAATTTGCATCCCAGTTCAGATTTTCATGTTGCCCATCTAAATTATTATTTTTTTAAATATGAACTGAGTGCACAGGGTAATTAGATATGCTATGTATGTAACTGTGGTTATGTGGTACAAGTGTAATACCAGAGTTAACCAGTGTGTGGTGATAATTATAGAGGAAATTAGAAGGCCAGCTGTAAATTTTACGACAAAGGCTAGTCATTTTTTACACCAACTGGCTAGCTAGCAAGCTACAATAAGCAATAATTAATCAATTGTATGCTGGCTAGGGATCAACAGTGGCCATAATAAGCTGACATCTGATAATAAGCTGATGAACTTTTGTGATGCATAGCAAATTCATACCACTATCTGCTACCATGAGCTATGGGCCCAACATGGGGTGAAATCAACACAACAAGTATGCTGAATGACATCTTATCTCTTTAGTCTAAGTTGGCGACTCATTGCCTTATTTGTGGATATTTGCACAGGGAAACAACAGAAGGCTGAGCATAGTCATAGCTAACTTGTGTATACAGATACAGATATTCTGGATACAGACATGAAAAAGAACAGACGTAACTACAGGCTGGAAGGCATTCACAGTGCAGTAGAACATAATTTAGCATACAGAACTCTGACTTCCTTGGCACAGTCATTTATAAAGGATGCATCAACAGGCTGAACCCAATCATGTGTACGTGTATGTGCATGTCTGCACAGCAAAATCAATAGTGTTAATTAAACACTGTAAGTGTTCACTTAACTCTGGGATGTGTCTTTACTATCACACTCGTACACATATAGTGTTGAATTAACACTATTAATTTTCCTGTGTGTGTGTGTGTGTGTGTGTGTGTGTGTGTGTGTCTGTGTGGTATGGAAAATAGAGGGGACAAAAGGGATACATTTCAAGGCTGATGTACTTCGTGCTGATGGTTAACTTAATGCTCACTTTTTGACCTTGTTTCAAATGCTGCTGAGATCAGGTAATGGACAAATACATTTATCTGAATGTGTTTTAACAGAGACACTCAAAAATGCAGTCTACCCTTTATAGGAAAATTTCAGGTACTGAAATGAAGATCAAAACATGACTAAAAATGATTCATTTTACCATTAAAATGGATAAAATTCCTTTTACCATTCCTATTTCAATGGGATGAAAATCTTCTGTGTGCGTCCTCTACACGGGTATTCTGCATGCATTAGAGCAGCCTGTCTTAAGTACTGCCTGGAAAGTAAAGCCTATCATTGAATGAGGGCAGACGGATTCCCCCAGTCAGTTCAGCTCAGTAGTTCATATCAAATGCATTCAGAGGAATTCTGAACTTTTTCTGAAAAAAAAAACTAACAAAACTAACAAAAACACATTGCTCTATGCATGTATATTTTTATATGTATTTTAAACATTGACTATGTTTTTTAAATCAATTTGGTTTTTTTGTGGATTATCATGATCATGCTCAGGTAATCTTGACTTGCACACATCCCTCATTGGTCAGAGAGGTGACAGGACTCAAATGGTTTAACCTGTTGAATGTCAGGCCTGACAAAAAAAATTCAACTGGACAAACCACAACCTTACTCTGAATTGTGACTGGGTTTCTAGAGAAATGTGAATAGTTAAACCATGCATGTTCTACTTGCTAGACTTGAGTCCAACTGAACATTTGTTGAGTGGTGCTGGGATAATGTGTGGCATCAATGGGCTCAGAGACCAATGAACAGGCACAAGCTTGTCCAGGCTGTTCAAGATTCCCACAAGACAGCAGTTGCAACCTGGTGCGGAGCATCCATCAAAAATATATGACATGTATCACTGCACAAATGTTTATCTGCATAATGAAGATAACCATGCCCAATCCATTCAATAAAATGATACAGCACCTCTTTTGTTGCAGGTATGAGCAAACCACTTCTTATGATGGATATACTAACCATAATCTGACCAGTCTCTGTACCATGATGTACAGTAATAGAGGATACAAAGTGTTTGCTCGGACCGCAACGATACATGACAATGATGTATCATAATGGAATACGTTTTGGTTTATAAAAAATGATACCAAACTTCAATGTGTGTTTGCACTGCCTAACTAAATATTGCAATCTATATTGGCTACGTTTCATGCTTACTCTCAATTTAACATAAATATGAAACAGTTTTTATTTGAGGTTTTATTTGTAATTTATGTACAGATGTGTTTCTCTTGCTGGCAAAGTGCACATTTTCTTGGTCACATTTGGATTCCCTTCCCTGTCAGCATTTATTGTGACAAATGCAGACTGTTCCCAATTACAGAAAAGGTGTTATTGAGATCTAATTTTTAGATTAAACCGTGCATTCAGTTTTTTCTTACAATTACATGTGATACAGAGGAAGGTAGGATGGGGGCGGGACCATTTACTCTTCCAAGGAACAGCCCTGTATGGAAAAGTGCGTACCACGTCTACCCAGGCGGAGGATATCAGTAATGGCCTCAGCAGAATGATCCTCAACATGCATGTCTGTCCATTATCACGTATTGACACGAGGGGGAGAGACAGTACCAAGGTAAGGCACTTATTCATCCAGACAACCGCCCACTTGATAAGGGATCCAGTGAGGGAGTCAAATGCAGGCTGCATCTCTTAAAAGCTGCGAGAGGAGACCCTTTGCAGCCTTGCCACCCGATGTCATCTGCCCACGTCTTATATCTGCAACTTGTCTGCAGATGCGTAATGAACGCAGTGAGTGCAACGCAAGGAGCTGCCATTTGGCAGTGTGACATGCCAAAACCGAATATTCATCTGGAAAATGGACATCATACGCCCTGTTTCAGAAACTCTCATACATATCGCAAGCTTTTATTATACTGTGTACATTCTCACCACAATTTCCCACAGAATCAGTCTTCTGTATTCAAACACAATTGTGTGTTGCTGTATTGTTTTCTTCTTTTTTTTTTTATTAGGAAGATAAGCATGCGTGCATATGCACTGTTAGTAAGAGGGGGTGATATGTACACAGCCTTACCAGACAGATTTGCTTGACTTACAATGATGCATGTATAGTAATTACCTGCACCTGGCACACAATCAGTCTATCATTAGAGCACAAGCTAGCACTTAGTTAATTGGCAGTCATGTTCAGTGATGCATAGATAAGCAGCTGGTACAGTAAATGACACCGGTCATACAAATAAAATAATTGTCTGGAAAACATACAGCGCCTTGTAAGAAGTCAGATCTCTTAAGCATGTGTCACACCATTGTCATTTGCAGCGATGGATAGTCCATCGGCTTTCAATAACCCGAAGACAAGCTTGAAACCGGCAGGGAATTAGTGAACTTATAAATGCAAGTACTTACAAGTGGAAAAAAAAACAATCCATCTAAATCAATACGACAGCATATTTAGTATCTCCCTTCCAACACGTCAACTTTGTGTAAAGAGTACTACTAAAACAACTCGCACGGAGCCGAATGCCATCTGGTTCGTTAAATGAAAACCGTGCGTAATGTATGAGCTAGCATAAACGGGTACAAGAACCGAACAGACAGTCTATAGCGTCATGGGGTTGTTCTCACCACATTTGCTTAAAACATTAATTGCGCTCCGTGTACTTACCCATGTCGCGGGTCCAGCTGGTTTCCCGTGTTAACTCCCCCCCAAAAAAAGAAAAAGAGAAAGAGAGAAATCTTTACAGTTCTCGATTACTGAGCAAAGATTTGGTTCCTATATTTCGGCTTTAATCCCTTGATCCAAACTGTGCCAGCCGCTCAACCGGTAGCACAGATAGGGACGCAGCTGTCCTTCGTTGCGCCAAGGAAAATGGTTAAGTAAAAAAAGTGCAACAATGACGCCCCCAAATGATTCTAAACCTCAGACACCTTGCTCGGGTCCATCTATTCGCACATAATCCCAGATAGGCAAACTCACTTGTGTCAGTTTTTATTAAATATATTTATGAAATAACCACAAGCGGATACAGCAAATAATAATAACAGTTAGTGTCTCGTTGTGTAGTTAAAGTTAAAATGCCTACATCACAGCACAAGATATTAGGAAGCCTTTCGGAAAGTTAACCAGATATCAGTAAGTATACAGTCTTTACCCTATAATATTCTATCTTTAACGTCCATTCAGCCCATCCAGAAGCACTGCGACATTCTGGAATGAAGAAAAAAGCAAAAATAGCAGCCTTGGGTAATTCGGTAGGCTGGCAGTGAGTGAATGAGAGAAGGTGCCGCGCTGGGACTCTGCTTTGCTCTGCCTGCGCTATGAACAGTGTGAAAGAGCCGCGGAGAAACAACAGCAGAGATGTGGCAGAATGCAATCTCGCCCCCCCACCCCCGTATCGCCTCCCTCTCCTACCTCTGCTCTTTCGATCTTTCAACATGCACACATGGCGCCACGCGCGTTTGAACAACTGTCTGTCTAATGCGTCACATCAATCCATTATCGATGTGTTCCTTACAGTCTTGCGCCAATATATCATCGTCATCGGTGGATATTGTGGAAATATGAAATGCATTGACTACACACTTTCAAATTATAAATGTATGCCATATTGGGTAGTTAAAAATAGATGATGCCGTACCCAGAGACATAAAAAAGTCAATCACTGGTAAGCCTAATTAAGTGGTAAGAACTGTAATGATACTTCTTGTACATGGTTCTACTGGGTTAGAACTTCACTTATTTTGCCTGTAATTCAATCAAAAATATATATCTCCTTTTGCCCTATTTACTAGTGCAGACAACAAACAAAATTGTTCCTTGTATCCGTACATTTGCAAACAGATATATGATAACATCACCTACAGACATAAACATTATGGCCCATGTCAGAAATTAAAGAAAGTACTTCCAAAATTAAAAGCTTTTGTTGTATGAGACTCCATGTCCCACAATCCATAGCAAGTATGTGATGTCAGATTTGTGTCTTCTGTGTGACTAAAAAGGTTACAGTTACTCCGGAATGGTGTCTGTCTCCCGCACCATTTCTACAGGTTTTATGTATAAAATGTTAATATTCATTACAGAAACTGGGACACAGGAGCAAATGCAGAGGACAAAAATATTTTGTGCAGTAAATGCGGAAAAAAAGTAAATATATCAATAAAGAGACCAGTACCTTTGCTTTCCTCTGCTGGGGCCAAACACTAAGGCTCACATTTCAGTTAGTTTGTCAGAGGTTTCTATCAAACTGGGCAAGAGGCATGACTGCCAGGTCAAGTAAACCTCACTGCCACATTTTCAGTTCAGCTCAGTATCTGGGCAATAAAAACCCACATGGTGAGGTTCTGAAAGAAGAAGAGCAGTTCACAGGGGAATTGTGGACAAGGGTGATATTTGTGATGATTACATAAGGTGTACATTGAAGATTCAGGAGATTCTCAACCCATGCCTTGCATTTCATCAATCATTTTGCCAAGCGTGTATAAATCTCCAAACTTAACTTGCTCCTTTGCTATAACATCAGCATTCTGGCAACCGTCACTTTCCCTGAAAGGGGCCATAAAATGAATTTTCTTGCAAGTTTAAAGTATTTCTTTGTATCTAAGACATATATCTAGTAGTTTTTAATGAAAATATTTCATTATCACTATTTTATATTATCACTATTTTCTTTTTTTCTTAGTGATTCTCTCTGTCCTATTTATGCAGATGAGCTAATGCCCTCATTAGCTGATAATACTTGTGGCAGCCCAGTTCGCTCAAGTTCTCAATATGAAAACAAAATTGCATGGTTGTCTGTCTCAGCAGGTTCGAACACTTGGAAGATGGGTCAAGCCAACATCGTACAACCTCATATGTACAAGCCCGATTTTGACACTGAATGGGAAGATCAATGATAGATGCTGTCATGAAATGCAGCATCTATCATTGATCTGTTCTGTAATTAGATGTCCTATGGATGCTTTCATGCAACTCACAAGGAATTGTCACAAACACTAGCCAGTTGGTGGCTATCACTGATACAGAGGCACTACCACTTGAGCTTCACATTGAAGGAAGGGTTTAGTTAGGTAATATTAAGGAGGGTACCTACCCAGATGAAATAGAAATGATATTGCTAGTTAGGCTAGCTACCAGCTACCAGAGCATAGAACAAGTTTTAGCTATCATCTCCTGTCACTACTAACGAGACACAAACTAGGGCTCACTCTTGCACAGTTGTGGTTCTCTCCTTACCTACCATTCCTACCACTATAACAATAACTAGATATGAGCTCCAGTGAATTATTGCCTTCATTCATGCTGAGGGTGAATGATGTGCAAGCTCTGCGCAGTACTCTTGTGCCTTGGATATATATGTCTCAAGAAAGTATGACTTTGTTAGGTGTTGAATACTCCCCATTACCTGCTTAACAAACCACAGCGTTGCACTAAACCAAGCTAGGATAACTACTGTGCAAAACAAAGCTAGACAGCAAAATTAAGTTACACAAATAATGACTGGCTTCGCAACAAGCTGAAACTGAATAGATAAGAATGTGGCAAGATGGTGACTTAGAGATCACATATTTGAGGTTGGCTCCCAGATTGCTGGCACTGATCCTTGTTTTAGGATCAATTTTCTGGCAAATACAGCATTAAATTGTGCTAGGTTCTCAATGCAATCAGTCCAGAAATGTGCAGAGCACACACAAGTGTGTGGACTGACTTGCATTGGAATGTTGTTGCTGTAAATGAATTCTAGCCACATAGTGCGGGTTGGTTTATCTTTTGGAAGGCTGTGCAAAGATTTGTTTGCTGCCTGATGGCCAGCTACAGCACATTTTACATGGCCTGCTTTAATATTCTTTCTGGCTAAGATTACTTGCTAGCAAAGCACGTAGCTATAGCTGAACTGAGGATCTCTTTGTGTTTACCTGGGTGGTCAGATAAGGTCACAGGCACTACAGAGGGGCAAGGATGTTCAAATAACAGATCATGCTTGGTCAATTAAAATGAAGCCCAGTTGTTATGTAGAAATTGGGGCTAATCCTGAAGGTCTTGTGAAAGAGGGTGACTTTTTCTGACAGCAACTACAGCAAAACATCACTTGCCATAGGTGTCATATTTTCACATTGTTTTCTCTGTACATCTGTGTGCAAATTTAAATTTTAGCTCCTGCTATTTGAAAATTGCAGGCCTTCCTGGTACATCAGTTATGTGTGGTGTCTCTGCTCCATTTCAATTACTCTGGGCTTTTATCTTTCGTAACTTTGGCCAAAACTTCACTTTTGCTGGGAGTTCCATTCAGTGCTTTGTCTCTTGGCAGTAGTGTGTAGGTTTTGTACGTGACATGCGCTTAATAATGCTTTCTGTCCAACTTTGTTGATGAATATCATTGAAAATAATTATGTTTTTGAGAATCTTCTCGTGAAATGCATCCATGAAATATAACAAAGGGTCACGAAATAGGTACTGTGACTGCACACCTCTCTAATCGAAGCAAACCTGTGAGTTTTCATCCACATTGTCCTTCACCATATTGTGACTTCTAACACATTTCTGACTTTGTACAAGTACACAAAGTATACAAAACACAGTTTTGTCATTTTATTTCGGTTTCTGCCTTACTGGCTGCTCCAGCTACAGTGTATAGGGGTCCTGTTTTACTGCAAATTTTGCTTGCTTCTTTTCCCTCAAAATCGGGAGGATGAAACGAGAACATTCAGACCTCATCTTCTGAAGCTACTGCAGCCCACATGCTCTCTGAGTGAGCAGTTCCGTTTTCATCACCCCGTCTCACACATTTTTATCCCAGCCATTCCCGTGACCCATCTTAATGCTGGGTGTGCTGCAAACTAAAGGCGAGGTAATACTTAGCTGACAATATGCCCGTGTAATCATGCTCTTCTTCACAGGATAAGGCAACTATACACTTATGTTATTACTAAATGGGTTGGGGTTAACGCAGATGGAGTTAGAGTCAGAAGTAATGAAAATGTCATGAGTAAAATGCATTAATTAAATACCATTAGCTAGTGTTATACCCAATTAGGGGTGTTGAGTTCATATTTCCTTGTGTTAGTTTTTGCCTGTGTGGAGACGCTGGCCGGTCCTTCTCCAATAAGAAATACAGAGGGAGTAAACACGAACAAAAATGTGTATATTTTTAAAAAGCAACAAAGGAAACCAGCCAGAGCTAAGTCACAAGCAAGCTGCTCACCAAAAAGTGTGGCCTCCACTCCAGCCACACACATGCATTTAATGACCTACTGCTTACACAGGTAAGGCTATTTAACCAATGACCATCTACTTCAATTAATCAGACAGACAATGACTCAAGCATAAACAGACAATCACAATTAAACAATTAACTGGCTTGAATTGAACTGACTGCAAGCGGTGCAATTATTGACAAAGTGGAAAATTGAAGACAAGGATCTTAAGACACACATTTAAACCATTAAATAATAACAGACAGCTTAGTGGGGGACAGGTGAAGGCTCTCCTTCACAGACTGTAAGGAAATTATTTACTAAATGAACCCCAGTAGGCGTGTATATTTTAAATCATTTGTAATGGAGCCTAATATTATTTCTGTAGGTGTAGTAACATTAATATGCTTGTACCTCTGAATGGGTGTTTCCAAAGATCTGAAATTCACTGACATTCCCATCCAGCGAGCGACTATGGAAGCTAATCCTGTGAAGGATAAAGGGTTCCTAATATTGGTACACCCTCTCATTTTTTCTTAAAAAGGTTTACACATAGGTGATTCTTATACTATGTATACTACGGAACAGCAATTTTAAATGAATGGAAAGTGCAAAGAAGTTTAAAATGGCAGGAGTACACTTCAAGCAAAGCAACTAGTTCAAGAGTTGCTTGTTTTACATACTGTTGACATTGGAGTTATGGAGAGGTGAGAGCCTTTTTATCTTCGCAAGCAAGCAAACTTTGTATTGTTTTTGCTAACACATGAATTGAGGGAGAGGTTTGATTGACACCCGTCAGCCAAAGAAGCAGCAGGCACTCGGTAAGATTTCTCTCTATCAGTGCTTAAAAGGCAGCTCCCTTAAAATATTCAGCATTTTGGTTTGGAAACATGTCAAATCAGGGAAATCCACGTGCTCCTGTGCAGTTGGTCTCATCAGATTCAATCCCGTCAAAGCCATGAATCCCTGTCGGCACCATTTGGATGCTCTTGGAGCCGACTGTCAACAATCTTTATGGACATAATCTCAAAGAACTTATAATTATTTTGTACTGTACCCTTATGTATTTCCATACAGTGATAGGTATAGTCATAGTAAACATGTTTAATAATAAAAATAAAATTTCCTGTTTAAACAAGTAAATTGAATTTGACTGTTTCCTGTTGACCTATTTTACTGTTTTTTACATGGAAAAAAAGACTGCAAATTGGCCCCCAGCTGTTTTATTTCCCTTCAGTGATGAAAGTGAAAGATAATAGGTTACAGGGCATGGAGGACACAAAGACAATTCAGCAGACAAGCTTCCCGACTCAGGGCCTGCTTTGACAAGAAGTCCTACTGCAGCAGTTGCTGAGAGGACAAGCTTCTCCTCCTGCGGATTGTGGGGAGAATAATGTGCTGCCCCTTGTCCAGGTATGTCTCTCCATCACAAAAGCACTGATGAGGGCAACGAGAAACACCTGTTGCACATTTTGATTGGAGGGAGTCCAGAACTGACAATACGATAACAGAAACAGCTCAGTTACAGAGAAAGACTGACACATTACCAAACTTCTGTTTGGAATTCAGCCTGGAACTGTGCACCGCTCATTGCATTTGTTTACCTTAAAAAATTGAAATGAATTCATGTAAGTACAAATTCACTATGTCAAAACAATAATTAAGATTTATCTCTATCTCTAAAGAATGTAGCCAACTTTATCCAGGCAATGCATATGTCTGGCTAAATTACTCATTACCCAGGAGTGTTGTGAGCTCCCTAAATAACTAACCTTCTAATTTTGCACTGTTAGAATTTGATAGTATTTCATAGCATAGCTGGGAACAGTATGGTTTCAGTATAGCTGTCTGGCAACATAACACTGTTTGCTTGATTTTCTAAGCCACAGCTGTTCTGTGCAGACCTATGAGAATAGGATGTGACACGGACTGGATCTTAAGCATACACTCAAGGGTTTTGATACTAATGAGAAATGTTACAGCTGCCGTTAAGTGTATACCTAAATGAGTTTCACTTGCAAAGATGTTTCCTGCATGGAGTTAAATTTGCTGATTTTCTGGCTATAAAACAAGGCAGAATGGCTGGGCAACTGGCTGTAGCATAGTTCACTGGCTATATTAGATTTGGTCAATATAGTCTGACATTTTGCATCTAATATAAAGTGGCTGGCCAGAGACAGTAGTGGTGAAGAGCTTCTGTACAGTTATTACAGTTTGTTTAAGGTCTTAAAATAAGCGGTAATTATTCTCAGAAGAAAATGCAGAGCTGGCAAAAAGGGGATGAAAAAGATTGGTGAGCTACGAGAAGGCCAAGAACAGCACTGTGGACCATTATGGCTGCTTTTTATCATGTGTTTGGAACTAGGATGGGGGAGGGGCTCTAATGGACATTTGTAGTATTCATGTTAGGAGCCCCCACCCAACCATCCTGACCAGCCCAGAATCACCACTAGTCTGAGGAGGTGGGTCACAGACACAGAGGTAAGTAGCGATGTAACAGTTTTTATTAATGTCAAATTCATAAATTGCCCATGAGAGGTTATATAAGACTGTACTGGAGCTCAGAGTTGAAATTTTCTCTTCCAGGCACCTACCCACCCCCCCCCCCAAAACACAGTGTTTACAGGTAAGCACACTTCCGCATCGAGTCTCCACATGCACTTTAAGTGTCAGGCTCTGACTGTTTCCCACCACCACAGCACTACACAGAGCCACTCAAATTACTTTTTGGCAACTTAAAACTTGAGGTGGGCCTTCAGAACTTAAGTCACAACAATGTATGGTGTTTATATTCCTCCCTGAGGACAGATAGCAGATAGAGATGTTCGACCTAAATGAGTCATATGGCCTTCAAGACTAATCATGAAAACAGGAACAGGCATGCTAGTGATGCCACCTCTCAGGTTGTGACAACCCCCAAATTATGACCCCCTAACTCTTTCAAGCCTGTGTTCTGTTCGCACCATATGGTAAACTGCAGCACGTGTGTGCTGCACTCATCAGTTTAGGTTTACTAGCGGCTTGTCGACTCCGAAAGGAAATCCCCCATCCATTTTGTCATCTGTCTGAAATGACACAGCTACGGACACACACAGAAAACACGCAACAAAAAACTGGAGGGATGGTGTCTGTCAACGGGGGGCTCAGGCAGGGACTCAGGCGCAGACAGCGGAGAATGGCAAACGATGGTTTATTGCCAAAAAGGGAAATCCAGAAGTCAGAGTCGAAAAAACAGGCGAAGTCAAAAACCAGGAAGACACGGCAGAGGTACAAAGACAAAAATCCAAGAAGCGAGGTCGAGAAAAACAGGCAAGATCAGAAACCAGGTAGACACGGCAGAGGTACAAAGACAAAATCCAAAAAGCGAGGTCGAGAAAAACAGGCAAGATAAACACGGGCAGGCAGAATACAAACGAGACGAGTAAAGCGCTGGTTGCGAAACAGAAAACTGAGACGAACTGGCAAAGGGCTAAGAAACAGACAGGTATGTAAAGGGAACACGCTAACAAGAAAACGAGACACAGGTGAACAAGCGGGCAGGTGAAGTAGATAAGCAATCGGGCAGGGAAACAAGGGGCGGGGCAGGCAAGGGAGAGAAATGAACACAAAAGCACATGGCAGGGAAAAAAAAACAAGCGGCTACGTAGCTGCAGCACTGACAGGTGTCTCATCCTAGTAGGCTGCTGGCCATGACAAGCACACCATCATGACTAAAAACACCATTCCCAAAGCTGCATTTGAATTATTCAGCTTCTTGGTCACTCTTATTTCTCTTCCCACTCTCCCCAGGAACATCACCAAAGCACTGTTTGCCGCCACTTCGCCGATGCCGTAGATCTGTCGACAGGCGAGTACACCGAGCACCACACCACAACGCCCGTTGTCACATCCCACACCAACACGCGCAGGATTTCCCCCGCTCTCTTTAAATGAAAGGGTGTCAAACCCTGTAAATGTGCGATTTCGCCACCCTCCTCATCCGTCCTCGGCTGCCACTCCACGGGAATCAGTGGCTTACCGGGAATCCACTACGGCAGTCACCTCTCCCCCATCTGTCTCACAGCACGTGTCCTCCTTTTGTCACCACGTCAAACCAAAGCCTCACACACCACGAACACAGACCTGCTACATGTGTGCTTTATTATAGATACGGAAACCACCATGCAGCTGCAGCAAGCTGTTTTCGACTTATCGCCCTGCTTCTCTGCTTTCCTCCATTTCGAGACTGCTTACATAAATTCATCTCCCCCGGCATACCCTGCTGCTTAATCAGCTACAGGTGTTGTGTATTAAGGTGAGCACATACCCAGCCCCACTTTCTCATCCCACAGCTGCTGCCATCTACAGTGTGTTTTGTTCATAAGAATTAATGCTATGAGAAGACATACAAAAAAAACTGTAACAAAACCATTCCTCTACTAATGCTGTTTAAATATTCCTCTTATAAGAATCTAGCAGTATGCCAAGTAGCATTTTTGGGCTCAATCACATGTAATACAGTTGCACTGAGAGTAAAGGTGCATAATGTGATAATAGAATAAAGAATCTGAATAGAATAACAATTTGAAAATATTTGCAGAAAAAAAATATTCGGTTTAGCTGTGTGGTGCCTTCTAACAGCGCCTTCTGCGGTCATACAGTCACCTTCTCACAACCAAGAAAAGAAAACAGCTGAGAAATTGGGCATTCTGTTGCCATTGTTTAAGATTCTAAAAGGCAGTAAGAACATCATGATGACTGAAGGAGACAGAGTACGAACACAAACTACCAAGGTGGCAGCGACTGAGGCAGTGCTTGTCAGACTGGACCAGTGTGATGAAACAGTGACTGCGCCTCAGCGCCAATTATCACAGAGACACTGAAAAATAAGGAACATATTCTTTAATTAAACACTTATTAACCAATTGCCTTATTTTACAAAAGAATTTTGTCAAGGACATTCACAGAGCCACAGCGTTGTAACCTCCACAGGGCCAGGAATTGATGTAATTAGCACTCACTAAGTCATAATATCATGTTTATTTTAATAACCAACGGATTGTGTAAAACATCGTATGCACACATTCTTTGTTTCACGTATAATGACCTTAGCTAATTATACTCAATTCAACAAAGGAAAAGTTGTTTACAACATAATAACCCATTTTCTCCATGCATATGTAATTCCAGTGTTAAGAATCATCTGCTGATATGAATAAAATCATTCTAGACGAATGCTATTGCTAGCAGAATAGGCAGAATAAATCTGAGGAACTTTTTATGAGGGATGGCTGATTACTAATTTAATGGTTATGATACTAATAATCTATAGGCAGTGCTACTGCAGCTAGATAGATAGTTAGCCAAATCCCTGCCACATACCCCATACACCCCTTACATACAAAGGAAAAGGGAAGAAAGAACTGTGGTTAAAGGAGTGATAACTGTCTTTGACCTTCATCCAAATGTACTATACAGCACAAACAAGGCAGCCACTGTATCTCATTGAAGTGTATGATGTGGCAAAGGACACTATAATCAGCCACTTTCAGGAAGTAGTTGTTTTGAGTCATCCGCATTCCATGCGGTTGGTTGGCTAGAGACTTGAATATTTGTGTATTACTGATAGTACTAATAAAAGTAACTAGTAAACTACTACTATAGCCAGGATATGCTGTCAAAGGCAAGCTGTAAGGGTATGCTGGGGAAAGCTTGCTTTTAAAGCTTCAAACAGTGGTGGAGGTTCTTGACTGACATGGTTAGAATGAACAAATTTTTTACATTTTATATTTACAAAATAACCATGGCAATATGTGAGAATTTTTAAATGGCTATTTTTTTACTTCCTCTCCTTTGAGTCATTCCAGGAATGAACCAAAGATTGCTGGCAGGCAAAAAGAAATGAACCTCTGATTTTGTGGTAATGTCAAATGTAATTATATTTTTGTTCTTAACATCAGCCGAAATCAGCATCTGTTGTAGCTCCTCTTGTTAATTAAAGTGGCTTTATTGGCATCAGGCCTTTAAAACTCAAACATGTAAACGTGGTCCCATCATACAACAAAAGGTCACATTTACATAATTAACAGTTGCTGCTACATATTTGTTTTTTATGAATTTTTTCATAATTAATAATGTATAAAGAAAACAATTAACAATCTCTACTGAATAAATTCTCTAAAAATCCTGGTGATGTTAAATATGTCAAGTTGGATTATTATTTCAAAGCATAATAATTCTCATATTTGTGGAAATGTGGCTACTTCATAGCATTCGCTATGTACTGCATGCAATCGTGAAGCACTTGTGCAGGAATCATTTTAATTAGTACTACAGTGATAGTAATAATTTCTGTTAAAGCGATTACCATTACAAAAAAAAAAAAAAAAAAAACATTTTGAGCCTCTCCAAGTTGTAGAGAGAATGGAAGGACAGTTACATATAATCATATCTGACATCCAAGAAATTCAGAAATGAAAAGACAGGTGACATGATATTTCATGATATATCTTGACCTACTGTTACTAAATATCTACTTAACATTGTTTACTGCAATTCCGTGTGATATATGTGATATAAGAATAGTCAATATTTGCAAGTAATTTTTGATGGAGAAATTTGTGCATAAACACATTAACTCCAAATCCGGAAAACTGCAAAAGGTTTATTTTAGCACTTTACCACACTGTTAAATTCTCTATCTGAATGTCATTCAGATGATATTTATTGAACCATAGCATTAACAAGGTGACTTCTTTGTTTTCTCTATTGATTTTCAGATGTCTTTAAATCTCTCAGTATATCACTATATAAAGCAATATGGGACGCTGGCCATTTTTTATGTCTTTGTATTTCTTATATTATACCAACGTTAAGCATTGCAATTGCCTAACAATTTTAAAGAAAAAATGCACTGTGAGATAGCTACACTGTGAAGAAATGGGCTGAAATCATGTTGTTCAAAATTACAACAAGGTTTGTACTCACACATTCTTGAAAGACAGGACCACTGGCAACCTATCCCCCAGAAACAAAGAAAATAACACATTCAGAGAGGGCAACTAATTGATTACATGACAACTATTGATCTGGCTGATGTCCCCAGCTGATGGGATTTTTTCCCTTTGGGATTACTGCATGTCAATGACTAAAAGCTTACTCATCTATAAAGACTTCTATGGCTTAGAACAAGACATACATAACATTGTAAAGTATATCTAGTTTAACCAACAAAATGCACAGTGATGTATAGGTGAACAATAATTATTACCATGAATAGGTATTCCAAATTATTGTCATGATTTTAAACAGTTTTCTGTGGCACTGGGTGCTATGGGGGTGTATTTATGCAGGTGCATACTGGGAATTCTGTAAAATGGTGTTTTAATGTTTTTTTTTCTCTTAAACCATGGAATCTGTGTGGAATAAGAACATATTGTTCTCCAAACAAAATCTTGTAATATTTTTGTCTCCTCTAGAGGGAAGCATGAAGTTTTAAGTCCCTTGCGGTTGAGAGTAGATAATGCAAGGCTGTGCAATAAACTTTCTTTTTCACAGCATTTAAAGTGACCAAAGCAAATCAAAGGTTCGATGCAGTTGGGATCAAATCTCTTTGTATGTAAATAAAGGTAAAACTGTGGATGATCCCATTCTAGATGACAAGAAGGGACCATTGCATTCACACTATAAAGTCTATTTACTGATTTAATGCTAAACTCTCCAGAAAAGCCCCCCTTGTATTTGAATCATATTTTCAGGCAAGTCTTGGCTTTGTCCCAATACAGAAATGTTGGTGAAGGTCCATCTATAATCAGGTGGATAATACCTTAAGATCCAGGCCAAGCTTAGCTCCTTGTTTGTCACACTACACATTGACAAAAAGTTGGCACTTTCTGGTTTGGCTCTGACCCACAAAGATACAAATAGGCTGTTACATCTTCCTGCACCCTGCAAGTCAGTTTGGGCTTCACCACCCAAAAAAAGAAAGAGTGTTAATGGTGGCCGCAGGCAGGCCTGCACACCTCAACGCATGCCCACAGAACCAAAAGCAGGCCTGTGGCATGCAAAAATCACACCCCTCTGAGGTATGACTAAGTGCGGTCTGTTTGGGCGACAAGAAGGTCAATCTTCACAGCTTCTGCATCAGCATGAGTGGCAGATGACAGGGCACGCTAATTGCCTTTTGCTGTTCCTGTCTTGTTGGTATTGATCAACTGCATACAACACTTCTTTCCTCTGATTACTGTGTGCAATCTTTTCTGATGGCGATTGCACAGATGGGGAGGAGGAAAAAAAAGATGACAGCTAGTGGAATCAAAGCTTTTAGCCAATGGATGAATGAAAACCAAAACAATAAAGCATGTGCAAATAACTGTCACCTAACAGACAATTAAACGTTAATGAGATTCTGCTGTAGCAACTGAAAGCATTGTATAAGAATGGCTGCATAATTAAAGCTAATTGTAGCAGCATTAATGTTGTAAATATGAAATTATAATGAGTTACCTTCTGGTTCTCTCTTAGAACAATGCCTCTTGAGTTTTTTTTCAGATTTAATTTTCAAGAAACCCTCCAGACAAATACCAAAAAGTTACTCTGTTATACGTACTCTTGGGATTTTGAGATAATGGATTGACCATGTTTTGTTTTCTCAGGTTTCAAATCCTCTTGGGCCACAGGAGACGATTTTGGTAGGTACATTAATGCTACTCCACATACCCCTTTTGTAAGCAAGTTATTATGTTTTAGTATAAGATACCGAGTGCAATGTAACCGGTCATTCCAACCCTCACAGCTGAGTTCATTAAATGAATGAGGTTTCCTTAAGAGGTAAACAAACATTAAGGTGTCGGGGAAGTGAGGATTTAATAAAAATTCAATGGTCTGAACCCAGCGGTCTTAGAAATTAACGCCCTTGTTTATCGTCCGGCACTCTGAATACCAGACACAAATGACGTCAATTACTAAAACTCCTCACTTAACCAACATGTAAAATAATAATAAAAATGATTTAATTTAATAATTATTATCAAAGATCTTAATTATCAATTAAATCACCGAATTCGTTGATAGGAGACAAGCAGTCTGGTGGATCAACCTTTGCCAGAAATATAGAATCACAACTGGAATAAATTAAAAAGGTTTATTAAGCAGTTACACGAAGACAAGACAAAATTCAAAGTCTGGGCTACAGACCTGGTCCACTACCTTAACAGACACTAACTTACATAAAGACATTAACAAAGCAAGAACGTGGATGGATCACAGAATGGGTGAATGAACGCGTGCAGAGAAAATTACCCAAGCCAATTGTTTACCTCTCCCAAGGAAGAACACAGGAACCACTTACGATAGCAGCAAAACTCCCAAAAAAAAAAAGCAAAAAGTTGCAAGATAAACTGAGCCACGGACTGGATGACTGAATGGATGACTGAGCGTCTATCTGAGCTGAGGCAAAAACTGAGCGGGGCAAAACTGAGCAACGACAAAAGACTGAGCAAGGAGGCCTGTTCTAGGCCTGACTTAAGAAGAAGCTCTCTCCAACTCCCTGACCCACGCATGATTAATTTTATGGTTGGGGAGTGCCTGGAAGTTCCTCCAGGACTTAATTTTGTCCTTTCGATCCAAACATCTGGAAATACCAGATATATTTTCAAGATTTTCATCTTTGCATTCAGCTCCTCATGAGCATCGCAATGACACCAAACATTAATAGGCATGGGCTGAAAGGAGAGAGTAGGCTGAGAGGAATTGGTAAAATGGTGGTTTTGCTGCTATATTGAGAAATACATGTGTTATCACACAACGTTAGGTTTTCCACATTTTTCCATGACATGAGAGTACAATTACTGTGGGGTACAAAAGGGTAAGTGATCCGAACGTATAGGTACACACAAAGAAACACACACACACACACACACACACACACACACACACACACACACACACGCTGATTGTGCTCAGGAAGGGGAGAAGGGGGGAGAGAAGGCAACCCCCTGCAGCTGTGGTCTACCAGGATTTTACAGCATAAGCAACTTAGATTGGCTAAAAAGGCAGAGTTCTTTAAGATTATATTAGAAGTATTTGGCGCCTAAACCTCTTTCAGATTACCAAACATGACTGTAGCCACCGTTTAGCCAAGGATTCTACATCCGAGGGGCAGATTCATGCCTACCAATAAACAAAGCGGGCGTATTGCTTTTATCTGGCAAAATAATGTGAATCCAAACAATCAATCATTATGGTTGAGGTTTTAAGTATCTGACAAGGTTTTAGGTGACTTCTTGCAATCTTAAAGTGATGGCTGCTTATTTTAAGTAGGTATGTGATCTGTGGTCACTGATTTTGGGGTATTTATGGTGGTTGACCATTTGCCCTCTTGCCTGCTATGTGTGTGTATTTGTTGACTTATCTTATCTGCGCTTGTTCTGGTCCTGAGTAGGGAAAGGGATCCTAGAAAACCCAGACCAGGGCAAATAACCATAAAATGCATGGTACTCTCCCGACAAAGGATTAATTTAATACTACTATTATTATTATTATTATTATTATTATTATTATTATTATTATTATTATTATTGATAATAATAATAATAATAATAATAATAATAATAATAATAATAATGATAATAATAATAATAATTTAACAAATCCTCCTGGTTTTCAGATTTTGGATAAACATGGGAAACATTTAGATGAAAATCTAACAAAAGTATGTAAATGGTTATGTGCAAAGAACTGTTACTATCAGCTATCAACTGACTATCAAATTCTTTTTCCAAAACTTGTTAATATATGCCCTATGCTGTCTTAACAGAGCTCAGTGTCATCAATATAGCATTGTGAAACTTGCAGTACTAACTGATTTTTTGCATGCAATATGGGACAAGAAAACAGCTGGAGGCCCAGGGGATCCATCCCTTCACAGCGACAGTAGACAAAAAACATAATGCTACTTGGAAAAAAACTGTTAGCATGTCATAATGCACTTGTAGATGGCATCATATGCTACATTATGCATGCTAATGAGAAACAAACAAATGCTATATTTTAATCTAATGCGACCAAACAGCCACTCTGTCCTACCCCACCTCACCCCCAGCGGTTTGCATGAATGCTGCAAACATGTCGTACTAGTTGTTGTGACACAAAACTGCATTAAAGGAGAAGTAAATTAGGAGAGATGCTGTACAGCATAGTTAGTCAGTTATGTAACTCTGCTGTCTTAGTGACAGCTCGAAATAGATCTCAAAAAAACACAAAACACACAATGAAAGATTTCTTGTATTCATTACATTTTAAACATGAAATTCCATTAGAGTAAATGCTCTCCGTTTCACAGGAACACAAGCATTAATATTGTAGAAGAGAGGGGAAAAGGTCTCTTCCTTCTAGAGTCCGGATCTCCACTTTACATGATTGTAAAGTCTCTGGGGGGATTGATTTGTGGAGCACAGTGGTTTCAGAACTATGACTCTGACGGGAAGCTTTATGGATAAAAGTGTGTCCTTGAAAACACACCTGAAAAAACACAACAGAGTGGTAATTTCTGTCCTTTTCTACTTGTCATTTGGCAAGATTCAACCTTGAATTGTGTGTACGGATGTGAGAGTATGCCTATTCCAATCAAATTTATTTTGTGCTCTTTACAAAAGAATTGTTACAGTACCCTGCTGGAAAGTAACACCTGTGATATTTTATACAGCATTATGAATACGTGAAAAAAGAGAAGCATCAAATAATATGTAAATACACCCTCCCCGCCCTACCCACAAAAAATGAACATGAATTAAAACAGATGGTGAAAGTTTAAACTAAGTATAAGATAAGTTTGAGCTGAGAGGGACTGTCGACAAAGATATCTGTTGGGGCATTTTTGAGAGTTGCTTCTCAGGAAAATTCACACTTAGTCCTCAAAGAGAATGAAATCTGGCCTTTCAGAATAAATCCACCTTATGTTTCAGTAGAATGCTGATGTAAGATAGTGAGATATAGATATATTCTTGAGGAGGTTTTCATTCACAGTGTTAAGACAGCACCTACAGTATAACTACTGTCCCAAAGCAGAAGTATAAATGAGTCAGGTAAAATAATAATACAAATGGAAATGCCAGTATATATATAAACTTTCCTTTCAATACTTAATACTCAGAAATATGCTTTACTCTGTTGAATGACCGGGAGTACTTTCTATCGGGTTTTGCCTCCAAGCAATTAAGAAATGGTGGAAATGTAAGGAGGGTAGAGGAGATGGTATGAGGGGTTGCGGGTGGGGGAGATGGGGAGATTGGGAGGTTTAGTGGATGAGAAAGCTTTTAGTCTTTGGCAGCCAGAGGGGGACTCAGAAGGGAAAAAAATTGCAGCAGAAGCTAGAGACATAATTTAGCCGGATCAATAGCTGACATGCAATCACTGAGATGTCACGCCGCACCGCTTATTCTCTTCATTTATGGGGATATGTTAGTCGTGCCCCCGTCTTGGAAACTTATACTTTCTGTATTGTTGCCTTTTCACCCTGACTGGATCGTAACACCATGTGAGGGAAGTTGTCTTTTCTCATTATGGGCTACAGCCGCTCTCCATCGAATCCACTGTTTTAGGATTAAGCCTCCAACTCTGGAAGGCATTGCTGAGTCTTGGGGGCTAAACAATGTCAAGGGTCAGGGCTGTCCTCTCTCTCTCCACTGCCAGGCAGTTTCATCTGGAAATCCTGGACATGATCCCTCAGCACAGTTTAGTGAGGTGACCAACCAACTGTGCCAATCCCAGTGAGTAGGGAGGGATAAGGAATCAAACAGGTTCCTATAGATTTAAACTTCCTCTTTTGGAGCAGCCTATCTAGGTAGGTTTCAGTCACTGAGGATTATTGTAGGTGTATATGTATATAACTATAACCATTTTCAGAAATAATAAAAAAGAACTAAAATACTAAATAAGGAAGGTGTAAACTAGCTTGGTGGCTTGTTCTAGCTGCTAATTGACTGTATTTTCAAGTCCTAATTAGCCACTAAGCAAGCTAGACCAATAAACACATACACACACCCACACACACACACAACATATTCACATCCTACATCCATATATATGAACTCACACAAATGTTATATATCAGATCTAACTGTCAAGTGTGAAAACACATCAGCAGAAGATACTGTATCTATGACTCCACCCCACTGATTGCCATCATACTGCATATGAAAAATCCTTTAGGCATTAGCAATACAAACTTTTTTACCTGCCCATATTCAATATATTTTCATAGTACAAAAACATGCTTGTCCTGTGGCTTAGAGGAGAGGTAAGGAAATGTAAAGAAAAGCAATGATTGTCCTTATTAGTCTACCATTAGCTTTCTTTGTGCATCACAACTTTATGTAAATGCAATTCAATGTAATGATAATAAATTGCATGCTCTCCAGCTTAGGTCCAGTAGTCATAGACCAGGTCACAGCTATGCAATTTATTATTGTATGTGTATATTTATTTGTAATGGAAATTTACATTAATCTGTATTCTGCATTGCATGTTATGATCACAAGATATTTTGTGATGTTTCATACACAGTTCTGTTCATAATACATATTTATAATGGAAATATAATAAAGAAACAGTGGTGGTCATTTAGCTGGACTGCTGGGCTGTGCTTATCTTGAACATTTTGTATTTTCACAGCAGTACAACTTCTTCCATTATCGTAAGGGATTCAGTGAGAGTCAAATGTTCACAATGGAGTACACCCCATTACAGGCTTTATCCTCGGATTTTAATAGAAATAACTGTACCCTGGATATTTATAAATATTTGTGTCATTGGTAGTTAAATTATAGTTATTGGTTCCTTTTCCTAAGAAGGATGTGTTTAAAATGGTTTAGGATATGATCAGTATCATACAAACCATGTTTAATTATTTACGGTTGTGTAAAGGCCATGGGAAATTTTAGGCATGAAGATTAAAACATGGAAAGCACAAAGTTGTTTAATCTATCCTTTTACAGCTGAAACATTCACATGAGACACAAATCTGTTTTCTTGGCACATGTAATTAAGAGAAATATATTTACAAAAGCAGAGTGCTGACTATTGTATTTTAACAACTGCAGCAATTTTTTTAATCTTAAAAAAAAAAAAACTTGGCAAACTTGCGGTCTTGGAAAAAAGGTAATGGACCCAGAGGATACTTAAAACTACAGCAATAAAAAAGTACTGAGCTCACACTGTGAAACATTAATATTAAATGGAATGCTGTAGGATTATATTTCATGGGGAAGACTTATGATTCACGGTTATTTATCCCAACACAGAATTAGTAGCCATTTTTGAGAAATCTTTAACAATTATTTTCAGCACAAGTATTCTGAGACTACAAGTTTGTCATAAGTCTTTTTTATGGGTTCCTTTTCCTAATAGACAATGTTTTTAAGTTCCCCATATTTGCTTATTTGGGCAAAACAGCCATCTTAGGTTAGAAAAGAGATCCCTATTTTGTGCAAAAATATTGTGGCTAATATTCAGTCTGAAAACATCTGGCTTTGTGAATATTGCAATGCACAAAACAAGTACATCATACTTATAAGCAATCAAACACTGCAAATGTTTCTGCAATGTTTATGTATGGGGGCGTTGCATCTGACAAACCTATGGTAGCGATCTGCTAATTTGGACTGGTTTGTTTAAGAATTGCACAGGTCTACATCTGCATAAGCTAATGTCAATTAAATGAAGTGAAAAAGTAAATCTGTGTGGGCTGTGCCAGTTAGCTTGCCAATGCAGGAGCTCAGCTGGAAAAAGACTAAAAAATCTAAAGATCCTGCTCCAATGTTTTAGTGCCAATCAGACACCGTGGTTTTTCCACAAGTGATAAGCTAAAAAGGGAGCCACAGAATTTTTAATGGAGCAAGGCCCCCTCCCCATCCAAACCAGCCAAGTGTCCCCCATACTTTCAGCATCACTGATATCTGAATGTTATTTTCAAATGTGACAGAGGGTGTACAATCGGCACCTGTGATGCTTTACCCTTAACTTTGCATAACAAATTGCAGGAAGTATTCCATTTTCTTTTCAGTCCTGTATAATGTTTTTTGTTAATTTTAGTGACTACCAAAGTCATCATGATGGTATACCAGATCTGAAAGTCAAGGACAGAATGTTATAGGCAGATTGAATGCTCCCCATATACTGTTATATCAATACGACCAGGAGAAAAGTTAAAATGAGAGGATCCTGGTATATGTGTTATGGTGAACAATGTTATACATCAACAGACTGCACATGAAACACTGGTTATCCTCTTTCCAGCCAATTAGATTAAAAAGTTCCCCTTCTTCTCACTTCACATACTTTAATCAGGTGCCAGCTGTTTTTGTTTGGTCAGGGGCCTAAGTGAAATATTTTATTTGTGTTATGAAGTTTTTAGAATGTAACCTGTTATGTATGTTGACTTTTTAGTCTAGTCTGTCTGCAGATGGACCCAATACTCTCTCTGTGTGTGCATGCGTGCGCGCATGCATGCATGCCTGTGTTTGCCAAGCAGTTATTTGTTAGAAAGGATCAGTCTACTTGGTCTGGAAACAACTAGCTACACCAAATTCACAGGTATATGACTACTCAATCAAATTATGAATGGTGCAATTTTCAGTAGTTATGAAGTCACCTACTACATCATCTACTGCTGTAAATTACTTTAAATGTTGCTAGCTAGTTTATTTGCTAGTTGGTCTTCTTTTATTTCAAAAAACACAAACATTTTGAAAGATTATTTGTGATTATAATAAAATAATAAATTAGATTTACCCTTATCAAAGAGGTAATTGTTGACCACTGGATGTACCCTTCAAAACCTCCCTGGGTTAGGTTATTAGCATGCTAGCATTGGTTAATGGAATGGATTTGTAATGTTTTGATAATTGGGGTGGCCTTGATCATCTCCTTACATTAACTACACATTTACATTACTCTCTATAGCTATTTACAATCATTATATTTTGTTCTTGCATCACAATATTTATGTCTCTCTTATTCTCTATCATTGTGTAGGTTTCTACAGTTCTGGTGCACAGTGCATGTTTGATTCTAGTATCAGCTGATTATCTCAACAGATTTTAAGACATATAAAAGATATATCAGTCATGTATCATCAGATGCTTGTGAAGCTTTAAGTGGTGGCATATTCATACCTTTTTCTCCTTGACTTCAAAATGTAACAAAATGTCCCACTTTCTTGAATTTCAGTTTGATTGCTATTCAGTCCTAGCTGGTTTGATGGCGCTACAGATGATCTTCAAGTAAACAAACTGTTTTCATTTCATTTCATTTCATTTCATTTCATTTCATTTCACAGAAATCAAAGAGGTCAATCAGAAAAACATGGCTCTGTCTCCTTGCATGTAAAGCTCTACCTTCAGCTTATTCATGCTTGCTCATCTTGTGAACAGACACAATGCTGACTTTGAACAAGTAAAAGAATGGAAATAATTTGCAGGGCATGGGAGAGCTAGTACACAGTGCATGTGATATCATTCGCACAGCCAATGACTGCTCTGTCACTTCCTTTCCCACCTCAACAGAACATCCTGTCCGAAATGTCAGAGTGGTTAAAGCAGTTTGGAATGCCATTTCATTTGCTTGTACTTAGATGCCAAAATAAGTTTCAGTAAAAAAAACACAAGTGTACATACTTGTATGAGAAAGGTTTTTTTTTTAGTTTTGTCCATCCTCAGTAAGACAGAGGCGAGGTGAAATTAAACAAGAATTCCTGGTTGGAGTCAGACATGATTGTTTCAATAAGAAGTGATGATGAAGTCTCTCAGGAAGAGATGTGAAAATGAATTCATATTTTCAACAAGTCTGCGCCTGCTGTATATGACACTTTTGTTGATAACATTTGGGCTTCACAGTACGCCCTGCATTTATGTGCAACTTGCACTGTGAAAGTCTCCTCATATTCAGGCCTCTTGCTTGAAAGCAGTGCTTCCTTTTGTCATGGCTTTAAGAATGGTAGCTACAGGTAGCTATTAATTTTAGCCAGGGATTGCAAGAATCATACACAAATAAAGTCTTTCCTGCATATGAGACCACAGGTGTGTCACAACAATTCTACAGTCCAGATTTTCACCTTACATTTTAAATGCTCAAATTCTGGATTCATTTTCCTTTAGTACTGGAGAGGGTGGAGAACAATTGGCTCTTGTTGCGCTAATTTCTGTGCATCCTTAACAGTTTTACATTTCAAAGAGCATAATTAGTCTCTCCAGCACCTCAGATACTATGCTTTGTAGATCCAATGTACATTGTATACATTTCTATACATCAAAGGGCATCTTTTGTGTCTTCAAAGCAATAATGAATGAAGGCAAATGTACCCCCACCTCTGCAGCCAGATGTTCATTAAGGTTGCAATTATCATGCATTTGCCTTTAACCACCACCCTAAACCCCCCACCCCCATCCCAACAAACATATTCATCCCTTCTGCATGTCCTTCTAGAGAACTACATCTAACATTTCCTCCAGTTGCTGACCTTCAACATTGTCCCCCCTGTCCCCACGTAACAGCTTTTAGACAGCCTTTATTGCATTGTAATAATATCAAGAAGGGAAATGATATGCAGAGGCTACCTGCAAGTATCTTCGTTTTCAGCTGTTAAGTCCTGACAGCCTAATTCTTTCCTGCTGCAATGACAGCTTCACAGAGGTATTGCTGTTTAATATCAGCAAAATAGGACAGCAGGGCATAATTTTCCCTGATACTTTTGATAGTGTGAGGGTAATCTGATACCAAAAAACCTTCAAATCGGGGCAACCCCACATCATATATAAGAAAGCAGCCAAAGAAGCCCTGGGAGCAGAGCGTGCAAATTTGTATTAATTTCATCATGGGTCTCCTTCGAGGCACCAAACAGAATCTGTGCACAAACTCCACATGGATCATCTGAGGGTTAGTATTCCTTGAAGCCTGATTTTTATTATTCCAAACTGCATTCCAGTTTATCTCTTTGTTCATGCTTCTTAAATCTCCTTCCCATGTGTTTTTAATTTTTTTTTTGAGTACATATTTATAACTAATCCTTTTTGATTGACTTTTACTGTTTTCCAATTAGTAAAGCACTGAAAGCTCTGCATCCGAGCCAATCTCATAAGCATGCCATATGACCAAAATTTCACAATAAATAAAATAAAAACATGTTATAATTTTGTATTAAGTCCTGACACATGCACAGTCCTCTGGACTGAGTCTCAGTTTTCTTGTGGAACTGCTATTCTAAATTAGTATTAGGATATTCACTCACCAGTGTCAGGAAAATATTCAAAGTAATGGGGCCAAATATAGCTTGGTTGTAGGGAATAACTGAAAACATAAAATCCTACAATTTATGTGTCAAAACCAAACTTGCTGCTAGATTATGACAAGTGACTGACATCTCTTCAATTTACCTGTAATTACTGTAATTGGTCATAGCATGGAAATGCAGAAGTAGATCTTTGGCACCTCCAACTCCTTCATTACACACATGTGTACACAAAACAAAATGAAATTAAGGCCCAGGTCTGCCCGGGCTGCCAGTATGTCTAGAGGTAAAAACTAAAACACTTTGTGATGCATCCCTTCAGACAACCTCTTATCTTCCTTGCTCAATTATACATCCTTTTCACAATTGTGCATGAGTACTGAACCATTTAAAGTCTATGAGCAAATGAATAATGCTTCAGTGAGTTTAGAAGGTGACATGCTGTCTACTCTCGGAAACCCTTTTGTCTGCAGTGCAAGGCCATCTGTCCTGTTTGGAAGTGTAACTGTACCTGGTCTTAGCCAAATTTGACATGGAGGAGACTTCCATGCAGGCAGTGCGCTGGAACCTTCCTGGGATGTGACTGCAACATGACACATTATAGACAGCTCTCCTTTTTCCTATGCCTGAGGAACTGCAAGAAGAGCGCAGAGACAGCATTTGCTGAATATTAATTTTTTTGTGCACCTGTGCAGAGCTTTGCTGCGGTGAGGTGTGTGTGTGTGTGTGTTTGTTTGTACGTTTGTGTGAGGGAGAGGCTCGTCTTGTTACAGTGGCGTGTCAGTGCTTAAAATATGTTACCCAATAATCCATATTTTTCTTGCACATACACTATTACTCATTCATTGACCCTTTTGAGTCAAATGGCTCACACATGACTTGTGCCAAAGGCTTAAATACTCTGTGCTTGGTTGCAAATTGGTTTGTATTGTTGTGGTATTTAGGCATGCTTATTCAGCACTTCCAAGACACTGATCAATATTATGATATGATACAATATGACACTATACCATATGACACGATATATCACAATACTTTATTGGTCCATCTACATGGAAAATTCACTTTGTGAGGTGAGCAGAAAACAGCACTATAGAAATAATCAACACCTACACAATACACACTTTACAATGTACTGTACATTTACATAGGACTACACATATCATTTCACAGTACATTTCTACAATACATGGTGCATTTCCACACTGCATTTCCACTGATCCTCGCAGTGCATTTAAAGAAATGGAAATGAGAACAACAGTGTCTGATTAATACTTTAAGTGACAACTGTGGGTGTAGAAAGATAATGTAATTAGGTTGACACTGTGCACTCTGGAGTAGGAGACCTTGAATTCCTTCTTAACCTTTTGCTTGTTCCCGCTATAGTTTTGTTGATCTTGTGCATCAGACTTTTTCAGTGACACCAGTATATTTTTATGTAAGACATTGATAGAACTGTTGAGGCATTCGCAAATTACGAACATCTCTGGGCGCCCTTACAAAACAAAGTACTAATTCCCCTTTTTTGTTCATGCTGCATCATTTATGCAAAGCTCCTTCAGTCATTACCACCAGCTGTGTACACGTGGCTCTGATTTTTCCATTGTTGTATTTCATCCAAGAGGATCCGACCACACAATGAATGCATATTCATTTCTAGATATCCATTTCAATGTCAGCTTTTAGGGAATGGAGGTGAATCCTCAAAAACCTTCTGAAAGAAGCTCACTAATGTCCTCTCTGGGGTCATAGCCTCTAGCTTTTTCTGCATTCTTAAAGACTTGTCTGTTCCCCTGCCCTTTTCTCTCCCAGTCTCTCTTTTCTGTCATTCCATTTCTTAATTTCAGTCTCTCTCCTTTCTATCTATCTTTCTTTCCAATCCTTAAGGGTCCAATCACTCATTGAATCAACAGTTACATTTATCTATAATTTACCATAATTGATGTCTAACTCTGTCTGGGGTAAGGATACCACATGGCCATGTCAAAATCTCCCACTGGTTCCACCTTTACACAGACATAAACATCAACCTCATCCAGTACCATCTGCACCAATCAAACATAATTATTATTATTTTTTTTCTCCCATAGCAGTGTAGTTACAGGGGTACATGGCTGATGAAGAGACACATAAAGAGAAAGCACAAATGGTTGACCTCGCTGCCAAAAAAAAAAAAAATAGCCGAATGACTCACCCTGCTTTAGTCTTCTACAGAAAGATAAGTGCTTTAGGGAAAAATTGAAAACATTCAATGACCAAAAACACAGTCTAACACAGTGTTGCCACAATGTTTAGGTCAATGCTGGGCTCTTTAGAGAACATCTGCTAATACCTAAAACAACATGATGAATACTGACAGTTCTTTCATGAAGCTCATCTTTGACAGGAACGCTTAACCCCATCACATTTTTATGTTTGTATGTTTACAAATAAGGCCTCGATCTCTCTGTTCTGACACCCACACACGGAAGCAAGAGAAGTGGTTCAGAGATCAGAGAGAGCAGACAACGCCTCCCCCCCCCACACGCTGTCCAGCAGCAACAGGCGAGATTTTCTCCCATTTCTACATGCAGACTCCACAGAATGCCTTCCCCTCCGCATGTCTGGAGACAAGACCCAACACTCTCACATCGCTGGCCCCCACAGGAGTGCATTACCGCTGTCTGGTTGCTGACATGCCAGCTGCTGCATTTGTTCATTACAGATCCCACTCGCTGTAAGGTATGTTGCATTGAAAGGGTTTCAGGAGACAGGGGACATGGGTGTGTGTTCCACAGGTGAGTATAAGTGTGGTGCCCCATAACTTTGTGTGGGGGTGCACACATTGACTGTTTTTGATGCTTCAAGTTATTTGGGGTAAACTTACAATGATCCCCCAGAAGCCTATACAGTCTCAGGTATATCATACACACATAAAAGCATTTTCAAAGCAAAAACAACATTTTTTTTTGCAAAGGGAAACCTCCACATTACTGGCATGACATTCAGGCAGACGCATCATCCTTTTTTTTTCCAAAAATATCTTTTATAGTTTTTCAGCTGGTTTGCTTGTCTGTGCTTTGGAGTACACCTTCCAGTCAATAAAAAATATTGTGTCTGCTTCTGGATAAAGTCCCTTTCTCATTTCTCATACAACCTACACACTATGAGCATATTCTGTCACCTGTGCTGCCATTTGATAATTATATCTGTCTGATACACTACAGTCTTAGAGCACTACCAGTTAATTCATTAGCACTGACTCACTAATATACTTTAATGGCCATACAGTGTATCATTTTAATTATCCCATAATTGTGTTTGTATCCCCTTGCAGATGAATTAATCCTGAATTTAACATAATGCTATTTGTGGCTGCTCATTGTCAAAAGAGACTAATGGTGTGCACATATACAACACATTGTACATTGTTCTCAGAGGTCATATTGTGATTGTGGAGGTGGTTGAACTGGCTTTGAACTGGCCTTCAAATCACTATGTTGTATGCTGCATGAAAAGAGGAGAAATCTACAATCTATAAAGATCATTATACTTAAGATCTTGCAATCGTGGTAGGTAAAATCCAATCATAAAATCTTTTTTAAATGTACAGAACTGTCTATGGCTAAAAGTAGCTGTCAGATTAATATCACAAAGCCTCTTGGAAGAGATATCTTAGAATATAATACTCATTCTTTGAAAAAAAAATGTTTAATAGTCTGGGGAAAGCATATACAGAACACAATGATATTGCTCCAGAAGTACATAGATAATCTAAATTTTGCAATATTGTGTAAAACTGGAGAGGATTGATAGTAGATGCTAGTACACCCACATTTTCTACCTATATCAGATAGAGAGTTACTGCAGCATGCTAAAACAAGATGTGGAAATGCATTATGAACATTTCAATAAGTAAATGGGGTCATAGTGATGGTATTACAAAACTGACTACACCTTGCATAAAGAAGGACTCATAACATGAAGTATGGGAGGAGAATACATAAAAACAACAAATATTATCTGAACTACTAAAATTGTCAAAAAACTGCACTGCTAAAGATGAGAGAGTTCATCAGGGCCAATATAGTTCTAGTCTGCTTTAGTTGTGGAGTTGGTTCATATGAAATACCTTAGCATAACATGGAAACTTTGAATGTGGTACTATTTTTGCCATGCTTTTACCCCAGTGTGTCACTGGGCACAGCTGCATAATGCACATTGTGGTCGACAGAGAATGCGTTCTTTTTACAGTTATACACACAATAAAGTTAATGACTGGAAAAATAAGGATAAAAAATGATCGTACACTTGTCCTACATATGTACCTGAAGGTTTCTTTTGACTGGGGTATGATACTGAGATTAACATGGAGACTGAAACAGAGTTTAAACCCCTCTGGATTTAATTCCTACCTATTCAAAAATGTGTGTTCAATTCAAATGTCCTACAAAAACCAAGGTAATGTGTAGTCTAGTCTGAAACTATTAGGCATTTTAATCAATTTAAAACTTGAATTTAAAACTTCACTTCTTATTTCACAAACTGTGGCATGAATCATAGGCTATGTCATTACTGAGAAAAAGTTGGCGAGCTAGCTTAGAGCAATGTGTAGGCTCCTATTAAAACAAGAGTACAGAAATGCATTTAAATTCAGAGAGTCCCAAAAGGTGTTCAGCGAATGGATATTAGTCACTGTAGAGACACAATTTCAAGGCATCCTAAGGTATTGCCTTCTTTATTTCCCCAGTTAGTCTCCTAGGAAGCTATTGATAGCATGGATCATTCTGGCAAGAATACAAAATGATGTGTCCTTTCATTGTGTTTCTCCATTTTTCAAGTTTGAGTCAAATTTGAGAACTGCTAGACATTATTACATAAGTTCTCACACAATGCAAACTTTCACCTGGCACAGCTGAAAGAGTATTTGCTAAAACATTACACTGGGTCCTTTTCAGTACAGTTCCTGTCTCTATTGTCACACCTGATCAGTGTACATTAGAAGTATAATTTAAAAGGTTAAACTTCTTCATGCATCATCTCATTCTCCATTTGAATAATCACAGAGAAGAATGCAAATGAAATATGCATAAAATGACTAGCATTGTAGCAAACCTACTGTATTTCAGCTATACCATTTACTTTGAGTTATTTATGATGCAGAGCCATTTTCAAATGCCTCATCCTGTGTCTAATATTTGATGCATACCATATTCTCTTTGAGTTATTTAACAGCCATGCAGAGCCATGCTCCCATACCATAAATCCCTCCCTTCGAGAGCCCATGCCTCACAGTGATTTCCCATCCCAGGGTGCCCCAACCTGTCTGGGGGTTGTACCCATCTATTCCCTCATTTATAACCTGGGGGTCCCTCAGGGCTCAGTTTGGCCTCCCACTTCTGACACCATTTGTAGCGAAGGGCGAGTGCTGCCTTGAACCCGGTGGCCTTTAGAATAGGCTTGGCAGTCAAAGCACATACTCAACTGTAGTGACGGCACTCCGTCACACTGGCCTTTAGAATATTGAGAAGCCATCGGGTTACACAGATTTCTTCAAGTATAATTATACTTATTTATGAAGAGAGTGGAGGTTGTTTTGTTGTACTTCAGTCTTGTCATTCTGCCCGTTCAATTATGTGGCTGGGATGAGGCCAGTTTGGAAGCTGTCCATTCGGAGGGCGAGAGAGGCCTGGACCATGTCCCCTACCACAATCATGTTCAGACCACTCTATGCCAAGCGAATTGAAAAACAAAACAAGGCGCCACACTCTTTATCTGATTAAACCTTTCTGGTTGCACTTTACTTTGCAACTCAGGATAAGGGGGAATAATATGGCAATCTGTTACGTAACATCACAGCATTAAGACTTGAAATTACTTAAATGTCCCCCAGAGTGTGTGGATTGTTACACGGAGACAGCAAAGGGCAAAAGAAACTTAATTAATTAAATTTAATTAAAAGTAGTGGTATTATAGCTATAATGTAAAGTGGTACCATTTTTTGTTTCTCAAATTGACAAATGGAATTGAACCTATCCCTTGGTTTAACTATATTGCTGACAATATCAACCTCAATGGAAAGATAAAAACAATGAAATTAAATCAAAAACAAAACCAAAGTCCTTACTCTGGAGACCAACACTTTTATTTTCTTACGCAAACTTTCTAACTTCAGCTTACTTTTTTATAAGAATGTCATTGCAACTGTGAGACAATCATCTCCCATTATTAACAAGTCCTTTCTTCTTTTACTAAACCCTGCTGTCATACTCAGAGTGCTATGCGTCTCGGGGTTCCTCCCTCTCTCCTCTCCTGCTGCTCTCCTGCCGCGTGTATCCCGCTGCGCTGCGTCCCGCCTCCTCGTTCCGGCCGGCCAACCAGAGACGGAGCGCCCCGTTTAAAGATGCCGGCTTCTTACAGTGGAGATCGCCGTTTTTTTGACCACTCGTTAACTCTGTGTATTGTGAATTCCAAACTTGCCTAAACTGTGTTTTGACTTTGTATCGTGTTCTGACTGTGATTTTGGATTGTGTCTCGGCTTGGTTGCTTTCGGTTGTCGTGGAAGGAGGACAGGTAAGGTGGGGGAGCCCCGCGTTAGTTTCCCCTTTTGTATAGAGTTAGGGTAGAGGCAGGTGTCACCTGTGTATATTTTGTTTTAAGATAGTTAGTGTAGTTAGGTTTTTGTTTGGCTCTGCCACCCTTTTGTTTTGTCGTTAGTTGTATGACTTATGTGAAGGTATCTAGGGTTTTTTTGTTTTGCTAAGTTCTTTTTCGTTGGCACCGCCTGGCGTCCTCTCCCCTTTTCCCGTGTATGTTTGTTCCTGTAAATATTGTAAATATATTGCACAACGTTGTACATTGCTCCCGTGTCCGTGTGTTTCGTCTCTGCACCATCGAGGGCGGCATTGGTGGTGGGTTTTCTTTTGTGTTGCGTCCCTCATCTGTACCCCTGGACGCCATTACACATCTGGGACGTAACACCCCCAAACTGCAATTTCATAGTTTGTGGAAAATCACCTGTTGGAATAAATATGTCCATGTGCTCCTGTGCTTGGGAAAAGAGAATAACTAAAAAGTGAGCAAAAAATAAGTAGCAGAATGGTCACCACATGAAGTAAACATTGTTACATTGCCAAGGATGACATATACTGTACATTGACAGCTAACATAATGTCATGTCATTGAATCATTTTGCAAGAAAATACTTTTGGTGCTTTAAATCTGGAGCCCTCAAACACTGGGAGGCTAATTTGCCAATTTTGGAATAATGTCTGGAAGTTCTCTGGTGCAAGTTGCCTTATTGATTTATCCTGTATTACATTGCCAATCCAAGCAGGCACAGTCTGTTTTTAAACTGAAGAGATGTTGTGTAGTTTTAGCCAGAAGTTGCATGTTAGACAGGGAGTACTGCTGAGAAACTTTTGCTGAAATCTACTGCTGAAAACTTTTCAAATGTAGGATCTAGGTATCCATACATTTTGTACCAAGCAAGTCATATGCATTTAAACTTACAAAGAATTAAGAAACAGTTGCTTTGGCTTGCTGTTGACCAGAATTATAAGTAAGTCTGGTCATAGCTTTCATTACAATTCCCCTATATAGTGTGTCCTCTTTCCAGATTCATTTTTAATTGATGAGAGGTCTTTCCTACATAACCCCTTCCATGTGGACAAAGGGACAGTTTTACTACATAATTTATGTACAGAGTCACATAGACCTTGACTTGAACATTTACTTCACATTGGCAGACAATTGAAAGTGTTGGATTTAACCAGTTCCTTGCAGGATTTGACCAGGAAATTGTAGCAGCAGGTGGAGGCATATTGTAGTGGCTAAGAAACTGGGCTCATAACCAGACAGTTGTAGTCTCAATTCCCTGGCAAGGCACTGGTGTGGTACCATTGAGCATGGCACTTAATTTGACTTGTAAATGTCCAGCTGTATAAATGGATAATGTGCTGTAAGCTGTGTAATACACCCTGGATGACATCATCTGCCAAATGAATAACATTTAAAGGTTTAGTTTTCCCATTGCTCTCTGTCTGCACTCACCAGCACATGTCAGATGACAAAAGTGTATGTTATCGTATACATTTGGTGACTGTGGAGAGACAGGAGCCCAAAAGGCCATTTAATAAGCTGTCTGAGGACAGGGCTTGCCAGTGGTTAATTATTATACTCCATTGTGTGACTAAAATTACCAAATCTTATACAGCTGAGACAGATAATTGCTTTCTTTCATTATATTTTCTTTATTAGCAACAAATCCCTTTTGACCTCTCATTTCCAATTAAATGTCATATTTCTTCATTTATGTAGGCACTGTTCCCCAAAAGGGAATGGAGACATTATGTACTACACAGTAAAATGGGGAAAGTAGAGAAAAAAGGGTCTTCATCCTGGCTAAGCAACCAGTAGATTTGACTCACAATGTTTAGTAAATGCACCATGATCATAACCATCATCACCACCACCATTATCATTATCATCATCATCATCATCATCATCATCATCATCATCATCACTTGAATTCATCATTTTCTCTGCTTGTAGAGACACTTATATGTGTCTCTGTGTGAACTTTGTGTGTGTCTGCCTCTATGTCTAAACACTAAACATTGAAAAAACCATGAATATGATTTTAGGGTTGCTAGGAGAACTTGCAAAAGGGGAAGGGGGAGGCATTCATTAAACTGTGCACTTATATTATGCATGTGAATTTAGACAATTTTGACATCAGTTTTGAAATAAAGAAGCACACTTTGTGGTTTCCATAGCTTTAGCAACATGAAAAGCAGACCTTTGCACTTCACATTGCCTTCTACCAGGGAAGAGCACTTTATAATAGAGTGAGGGGCTTTTTTCCATCTGAGAGGTCTCACTGTACAATGGAAAGCCTTACTATATTCAAAGCATATGCAAGCAGATGGAGAAGAAAGAGACACAGGTATCTACAAAACAGTATAAAGCAATGGAAAAGTTGAAAAGGAGCTTTTCCATGGGAAAAATGGAATGGCAGAATCTCCTTGGCAAGGGGCGTGGGGTGGTGCTGTGTTACAGTGGTGTGTGTGTGTGTCCATGTGTGCGTGCGTGTATGTGTTTATTGGGGGTAGGCACAGATGCTTGTGAAGCAATGCAACAACTAATGAATCCACTAACTAAAGCTGCGCTTCCATTGCATGACAAAAATTAAAAATTAAGCATGCTGTTTCATTTAAAACCTTTTGTAGGCACTTTAAATTATGATGCATTCTATGCCTGTGTGCACATTTTTATTTCCATCTTAATGACTGTTTTTAATCACTCTGTAAATACTTATCTCGTTAATATGCTCATGATAGTAATACATCCTAAAGGCAAGCTACCCTCAGTATAACATGTCTCTTGCAAACGTGCACAGAAAAAGTACAGATTAATATTTCATACAGAAATATTCACAGAAGTGTGTCTGCATTTTTGGGTGTAACATTCCCAGAAAATTATGTGGTGTGGTGTATCCATTTATTCAGATGCTACTCTGGTAGCCAGGATAAATTTCCCTGAATGCTTTGATGCATTTGGGAAAAGGCAAGCTGAGTAACCTGCTTAGGTTTCATACAGTTTTGTTATTTTTTATTTATTTTGTATTTTGAGTATTTCTGACTTCCTCTCATTTGAAAGGAAGAATATATTTTTTATTGAAAAAATAGAAAGATTGCTCTTTAATATTGTTGCTTTGAATATACATCAAAGATGTAATGGACACATCTTGCAATATATGATAAACATTTCCTTGATTTGCGTTAGAGTTATAGCCATTGCGTTTGCCCTTATCCTGTACTGAAATGAAGAGTAGCAAATTATACTATTTAGCCAGATTATGTTCTGCTTGAAGGAATCTATTTATACACTAGTGCAGAGGGAATACCTTGGGTGGTGGTCTGAGCAGGTAAAGGAAAAAAAAATGGGGGTGGGGGAGGGGGAATTTTGACACGATCCCCTGCTTTTTGGTGATTCTGCTGCGTTCATGCTGAGAGACGACCCTTTTTGAGCTCCAGTGGAAGTGCAATGGTTTTTTAATGAATAGCGCTGTTTGTTTTCTGGAGTGAATGAGTCCACTGTTTTGATCTTTCGCAGGAAGTGTGGGGATGCTTCTATTTTAAATTCAGGCTATGAATGTATGACTTAAAGTAGGAGCCTCAAATGGATTAGTGTACCGCAGGAGCCAATTAATGAAAAGCAGAAGTTTAAGTGAATACAAGCAAATAGCTATGAGCGAAAAAATGTTTTTTCCTCCGTTTTTTGGCATAATTGAATCAGAGTACTTAGCAGAATACTAAGAATTACTCAAGTACAATATTTCTGAGGAGTTCTTAGCTATACAGGACAGACGCAAATGGAGATGATACTCAATGCTGAGAGCCAGTGAATAAATATGGGTTGCTTTAAACTGCTTCTTTCTGCATGATGCTGCTTTGTTGCACGGCAACACTGAGGCACATTGTGGAGAGCATGCATGTGCACATACTATGAAATATGCTTCCAGCACAATGGAGAAGAGCCAAAGGTCATTCTTGAGATGGAGGCTGATGCGGGGGTCTGCAGCTACTCTGTGTTTTAAAAATAGTTTTTTTTTTTCAATAATCTCAAATAATTGCACTGGAAAGAACCACTGTGGGGAAAAGTGCTTGAAATCACACTAATCAAGTTGAACGTAATTAACCTAAATCATTGTAAGTAACTAGAAATAAGGTCTAAGAACAGACTACATATGGCTGATTTTGTTATGTTCAGAGGCGCCACTTTCTGAACTGTAAGCTCAGTATTTAAAAACAACATGGCCTCACCCTGTCCACCCTGGTTCACCACTGTGGACAATGTGAGAGTGAGAAAAATAAATATATAAAGGGAAAATACAAAAGCAAGCCTGTCAGTATTGGTGCAGGCTAAGTGTTGGAGCCTGCAGAAAATGTATAATTAAAACCTATCAAACAATTATTTGAATCACTGTTATTCACTGTTGAACACAATTCCAGCATGGTTGTTTCAAACGGAAATGAGGTGCTTCAGACAGCCTCTGTTTGCCCTTCTACAGTAGCATTGGGAATATGGCTCATGACTAACAGGTCAGTGCATTTAATCTGTGACACATTAATGAAAAAAAATCAATTTACAGAAATACAAACCCAGGAGCTTATTGTCCCTCCTTGTTAAACAGAGTAATGCTAAGACTGTCAACTATTTTGGCAAATGTATGAGGAAAACGTTCTGTGTTATTATGAAATACCATTTTTGAGAAATATAGTACCTTAAGACAAACACTTAAAAGCATAAATATTGTACCTTGGATAAATTCAGATGTTTACCCGTTGTCTACCCTTTGCCTTCATCATTTATTGCATGTGTTTGGTAACAATTTTTGAATATAAACTGTTCATGACCTCATAATGATGACAGTTATAGGTAATTCTACCTATGATAAATTATGAAGAGGGAAACATTAGCTATTCCATGAATGGACATATTCACCCGTCACAACTGGGCAGAAAGCATCATAAGCGATATATATATATAGATATAATGACCGAAAAGTATAGTGGAAAATGTGTGTATGTCAAGTATGCAGGTGAACGCTGTAAGATTATAGTGAAACTAACCAGAAAGAATGAATGAATTAATTATAGTTTCTTAATGTGTCCTTTTATAAAAAATTAAAATGCTGGGTGTCCATTTATGTACAGATGTGTAATGTAGATGGCATTGTATGGAGTCTGATGCCAACCCATATGCACAATGCACTGAAAACCTTCAGGGTTATGTGTCAGGGTGCAATCATAAGCTTTCATTTTAGCGAATCTTTACATGCACAGGATGAAATCTGGCATGCATTCATAATTAACATACATAAGGGGATGGAGGATTTCAGCGTACTCCGCTGCTATATGTGATTTCTCAGTCTCTAACTACTCCCATTGTCAATTCCCTTGCAATGGGATTGCCTCACTTCTTGTGGTTGTGCCACTGGCCTTCCTCATATTGGGTATTTTTCAGTCTACACTGGTCTGAAGCATGAACTCTAAATTCAAGACCTGCCATTGACTCATCATGTAAAAATTAAACAAACAAACAAAAAACAAGAATCAGATTTCCTCTCTGTTTTGGAGGAATATTGTAGGGTGCTTAGAGAGAAAGGGCAAATTAGACTTGGACAAAGCTGTCATGTCTCTTTGTGTTGTGGCATTGTAATGTGGGTGAGGCCTAAAGTCAATTTCCTAAAGTCAAGTTCCTGATAAACATAGGACTTTTAGCATGTTGTGTTATGTGCATTTTTGTTTTAGATAATCACCTTTTATTTTCACTTTTCAAATAATGTAAGAGACCTACCACAATGCTAAATACATAACAAAAGACTGGAACAAAAAATAAATAAATAAATAAATGAATAAATAAACAGCGTTCATGGCAGCTCTCCAGGACATGAGACTGACGCTGTACTTATGGAACACTCAATGGCGGTTTTGCAGAGAAAGACTGTCAATCACCCGGTTCAGCTCGTACAAAGCAGAGGACAGTCCTGTCTTCTGGTCATGGGCCTAGTACATGTACTGTACTCTCTCCCTCTGTCAACAGTCTCTTTTCCCCTTCCTAGCCCAACCATGTAGGGTGGGAGAGAGAAGCATTATGAGAATGTCGGTTCAGGTCTAGAAGGCCCTCCATTCATCTAGCAGTAAAGGGGGTTATTTTAAATTTTCGCCCCATTGATTTTACTCCATCCGGAGGCTGAAAGGAGTCCATCCTCTCTTAGAGATAATGTAGCAGCTATTGATCTTTTACTTTATGGTTAATGTATTATGGGATTAATTATCAAGTGGTCTGAAAAAAGATCACAAAATGAAATAATTTCAGTAGAGTGTGTCCTTTGTGAAATATTGACCCCTTCAAAATTTCATGCAAAACTTATTAGTGGGACAAATGGGGGACTGCAAAGTGAATTTTGCTCTGCAGAATATAGACACAGTGACTTGTGACAATGACAAGTACTCTTAAATTTGGCTGACAATTTTGCTGAACATCTTATAGTATGTGAATTTCTCTGCAATGTATGCACTTAAAAATCTGCAGGGACAACCTTAGGCAACAATTATATTAAACAGATAAAGCTGAAATTATATCGCAACCATTGTTGCATATTCATGTGGGTAAACAGCTGCAAATAGTTTGCAGATGTGGAGCATTACAACTAAATTTGTTGAAAGTAAATTGGAGCTTGTGTTATTCCTCTTACCCTACCACTCACCCAACTTCATGATGCTACATCACAATTAGTATAAATTCAATAGAATGGAACTGGGAATAGATCATTTTTTAGTAGACTGTAATAATTACTGGTTGAGCAATTCATCAGTGGGAGACATGCGCTCAGCAGAAAGTAAAACTATTTGAGTACCTCAGTGATTTTAATGTAATATTGCCATTTCAGTCTCTCCTTGGACACAGTCATTCTATGATAACTGCATTAATGAGATGGGTGAATGACCTTACCACCTCATCTGATGAAAGGCTTGTTTTTTATTGACCTGAACAAGGCAGTAGATCATGATATTCTTGTTACTAAAATGTTAGTTTCTCTGCAAATACACTGTATTGGTTCCTTGGTTACTCCAAAGACATAAAGATGTATATAAGGGGATATCTCTCAAAACTCACAACAGTAGAAAGCGGTGCACCCCACCGTGTTCAGTTCTGGGGACCTTGCGCTTCTCTGTTTTTTTTCTATTCAATAAAAATAGGAAAAACAAAAAGAAGAGGAAACCAGGTTGATATGTATTGTGCCCCATTTTAGATAATTAACACTGAGAAATTACATTGAAATTTTTCACTGCATGGTGTCCTGTTTATTGAAAAAAGTTTAATAAAAATCATATCTTTTTTCCAATGGTTAATGATGACTACAGTGCCCTATAACAAAGTAGACACTACTTTGTCATGGGACACAGACTTACACACTAGATAATATGTATTCATCTACATTTCTATATATGTATGCATCTTCTATGTATCTTCAGAATATATGAAATGGTGAAGGGTCATGCATGAATCATTTGGAAAATTACAGCAGAAATTAAAGATGCTCTCATGATGACATTAATATAAATTATTTATTCATTTATTTGTAATGCCACTTGCTCATAGATATAGACAGACAGAAGATAAAGATGTTGCCATGGCAACCCAGAAGTATGTGCTTGTACTGAAATAGACTGGCATGAGTTAACAGGCCCATATGAATCATAAACTGTATTCATGAAATTGCATTAGCCCTGCTGTTTAGAATCACACTAACCATAACCACAGACACAACAAATCTTCAAATGAAACTTATTTAAGCAGTCTTTCTGGGCAAATGTATTTGAGCTTCCTTAAAACAATTTCAATTATTCCTCAAAACACTAAATATTTATGAATTTAAAAGACTGATTATTAAATCCCCTAGTAAATATCTCAGTGTAGAGCTATTGACAATTTCAGTTCAAATTGTTTTCTTGTTTGAAAACAAGAAAGATCAGTCTGTTGTAATATATAGTGTGATATGGACATTGCGGCCTGCCTATCTGACTCCTATATTCTTCTCTTTGTTTGCTTCTCTTGCTAGTTTTGTTTCTTGTCTGAAGACAGTATACTTTTAATTTAACTATATAACCCCAAACACTCTCATCTAAAAGTCTCAGTAGATGTAAATGACTTTACCAGATAAGAGAAAAAAGCCAAGATCGAGTCAATGAACCATGCCTTTTATTTTCCCACTGATTGTTTTTTTTTTTTTTTCCTGAAGTTTCATATTTACCTTTAAGCTTTTTCACCTTGTGCTAATTTAACATTTAGCACAGCCAATAGATTTAAAAGGATATTTACAAAGCAGTCAAACTCAGCAAACAGCCTTTCATTTTAATTTGATGCTGGGCCAAACAGCAGACTTAAGCAATTCCTAATCTTCAATGTTAATATTTACATCTCAGCTGTGGGGCTCTGCATGTCATCCTTATATTTTTATGTATTTATTAAGCTCTGTGTTCCATGACGATTACCCAGGTTTGAAATGAACTTTGAGGAAAGACAGCTGCTTCTGATTTACAATGACATCATAGCATTTTGCTGCAAGAGTATGGTGTTCAGGACCAGCTGCCTTTAGCAGGTGAGTTTGCCATGAATGTGCTGCTAGTTATTGAGGCTGTGAGACAGTGGATGGGACAGTTATGATGTGCCTTCAGTCCAAGGTTCCAGAGTTTTCTTCTATCCTTTTGTTCTTTACTCGTGAGAATCTCATTCATATGTTGCAGCTTCTTCCGTCTCCTCCATGACACAACCAATGACACAAAAAACTAGTAACTTAATATAACAGTGTTAATATTATTTGCTTGTTAGCAGTCCCTGCTTTCTTAACCAGTGAAATAATAACCTCAAAGCAAAAACACATTAAAATCCATAATTAAATTGATTTGACATTTTTAATCAACAGCTCCTAACAGGGAGTGCCAAGAAAGGAGCAGGATTTCGTCAGCCAGATCAACAGTTTGCAATATTATGTAGGAAATTAAATGATGATTAAATGCATTTTTCAAAGTTAGAGACAAAGAGCATTGCCATAGATGATAAAAGACACTGTTTAAGTAAAAAATGATACATTTTAAGTCAGGGACAAAGATAAAATGTTATCTATAAAAAAATATATAAACACAAGAGGAGCAGGTAGGCAAATAATGATTACATGAATTATGATGACATTTACTGTGATTTCATTTTATGCTTGCCGGAATGACCCATGACCCATGAGAGTGGTCTACTGTGCGAGACAAAAAGTTATTACATTATGCATTCCTTCACTAACACTCCATTACATGTATTACCTGCTTTGCATCCCAATTCAAAAATTCACCAAATAAACATGCATGCCTCATACTTTAGCATACTTACATTTGTTTTGGCAAATATAAATTGGCACTTACATTTGAAAATGCTCATAATTGTGGGATTTGGTTTGCTCCAGAGGTGTCATTTTAAAGGTTCCTAATAATGACAAACAAGACCAGGCACTATAACAAAACAGCTGGTGAAATGTACAGTAATGGGGTTGCTGTTGTTGTGCACTCAAAGGTACAGACGGATCACCTCGTTCCACCTCCGTCGTTTCCCCTGTCCTCCCTTTCATTTGAGCGCAGAGGTATTGACAAAGGGAGGAGGAGGAGGCAGCCCTATCCACAGGAGGGAGAACCGGCAATGAGTTAATCACAGCAGT
The DNA here is from genome assembly GCA_019176425.1 of Megalops atlanticus. Taxonomy (NCBI): domain Eukaryota; kingdom Metazoa; phylum Chordata; class Actinopteri; order Elopiformes; family Megalopidae; genus Megalops; species Megalops atlanticus. Next base: position 10,137,150 of record CM032878.1, read on the forward strand.
GGGATTTAGAAGGCAATCACCCCTTTGCCTGTCACTCTCGACCAAATCAAGCCCGGGCTCTTCAATCCAGATCCTTTCAAGCTGAACTTTAATTTTAGGGATTACACATCTCTCTCTCTCTCTCTCTCTCTCTCTCTCTCTCTCTCTCCCTCCCTCTCTTTTCATTTTAGGGAACTAGGGATTTAGAGCGATGCGTGATGATTTGGGTTGATGCATGTCGCTTTCTGTCCACGAGCGCCAGCGCTGTCGTGAGGGAGTTAATACGAGTCAAAACTTTCAAGTCTTGCCTTCTGCACTTTTTATTTTTTGAAGAGGGAGGGGACAGCCTCCTAGACTGATACTGAATGCTAAGTACATATTCAACTTACTGTATGAGCAGCATTGCGTGAATATTCACAATTTTTCTGAGAGTGTAATCTGTCTTCTGACTCCATGCCCTTAGAAGATTCAATTTATAAGAAAAGTTCTTCTCTGTGCTAGTTTGAAGACCTTCAGATGAAAGTTTCTTTTTTCCCATTTTATCGTGTGTATGAGCCATTAGATGAGAATCAGCAAAAATCGGGAATGCAAGGGGTTATGTGCCAAAAGCCACATGCAGGATTCGTGAAGCTCTGCAAACTGGACAACATTATATCTAAGAGTATATTCATTACTACGCTGTGCTATTACAAAGATATAAATGAAGTTTGCTTAGCCATTTTAATAAATGTGATCAAGGGAGGTTAGGTTTTAGACAGAGTATATTATTGACCATACAAATCATCACTGATAAAGGGTTTCGTACCATGGCAGAACCATACCACCATCCATGTATTTATCTTTAGCCCTAGACTATTGGTAAACTTTGCAGTAATTTCCTACTCTAGTAGCTTTGAGATAAAATGTACTAGATTGCACACCTTGCTTCTATACCAAATACTCCTTTTTTGATGAATTGCATGGTTGCAGGCAACTTTAAGGCATGATTTACGACCCTATTATAAGCTTGAGTCTACATCCAATAACTGTGGACAAGCAATGAATAACCTAAGGGGAAATATTGGAACTGTCATGTTTTACTTAAATTCCATGGTACTAAATGTTTACAAAAGGTTTGTGTGGTGTTGACCACACACTAACTCTTGAGTTCGTAGTATATAGCAGTGTCTTACATGTATGCACCTCAGATTACAATTTCAATGAATGCAGGCAGTGGCTTGTGGTCTGTTAGATGCACAGAGCTCTAATTCACCACTGATTTCCCTGAAAGCATATTACAGTACAAGACTGATGGGGCAATTCAAGTGACGCCCAGAAAGCAATAATAACTTCCGCCTGAGCCACACTGAGCCAAGCATGCAGTAAAATACCATTTCCAGATGTGATTACCACACCAATCCCAGCTATATTGGGTGTGATAGGACCACTCAAATCTCTTTTGAAATGTTTTTTTTTTTTCTAAAATGCTATGCAATACTATATCAATCAAACTGATCCATACCAATGGTCCCTCTGTAAAGCCATAATGTGCTCTAGTGTTGTGCATTGCTCATTGAAGTGGTTGTAACATGAGACTCCAAACCTCAATCCATGAGGCAGTCACACCTTAAAATAAATGATTCCATTAAAATGATTGGTTTCTGAAAGATGCATGTGTCAGTAATGTCTCACCAGAAACAAAACTAAAATTACTGTTGTGCATCTTTGGTGACTGTATTATGTAATTGTTCAATGTTTGTAGCTGCAAACAGTAAATATTTTGTACCTCATTTATATAACTTTTGCTATAGATTCCTCTCTCTGTGTGAAGGCTATCTGTAGATACTGAATTTTCAGTTGTATAAAGTACATTTTTTGATTATGTACAAAGGAACACAACAGAATTCTGGATTATGTGCAATGATGTTTTTCATGAGGGGCTTTTGCAGTATGTGTTTAGTTTTATCTACTCTTATTGTACCTGCACAAAGCACCCCTCTATAAGCCACTTGCAAATATAGGTCTGCCATTAAAATCTGGCAATGAGGAAATGCCAGTTTTTATGTGTTCATTGTCTGTTGTGGTGGCAGTGTGGCAGGGCTCATAACCAGAACATTGCAGGTGCAATTCCCCACTTAGGCACTGCTGCTGTACCCTTGGGCAAGGTACTTAACACAGAATTGCCTATGAAAATATCCAGCTTGTATAGGTAACATGTAAAATCACAACCTATACAACAGCTCTGGATAAGACAATAGTGTCATGTAAAATGATTTACATCAACATGAGGAAAGGTTATAATTAATATTGTCAACATTGTCCTCACACTAATTGGACAACCACTATTCCACAGAAAACCTATTCAGCATTTCCTAAATTATTTCTCATAACTTGGTCCCTTATTTTAACCTTACCATCTTACCAAGAGAAAGATGTTTTTCAATCTTTGTGTTATATGAATTTTGTGGAGGTTATTGGATACTGTGGGGACTGCAACAAACAGCTGGATGAAACTCCCTTGTAAGACACTTGGCTGCCATTATTCAATGTGCATTTCACTTGAGTATTGTCCTGCACTTCTTGCAGACAGGTTTGTCTCCCAGGTGGGGCACTGTTGTTGTACCCTTGAGCAAAGTAACCTTGACCATAATTGCTTCAGAAAATATTCCTCTGAATTAATGGATGGAATTCAAAAAAAGTACACTGTGCGAGTCACTGTGGATAAGAGTGTCTGGTAAGCAAATAAGATATAATGGGGTAGCATTGCCGAGTGGGCAAGAATCTTAAAGTTAATGGGATGTTTACAATCGCACAACATTTTTAGAGATTTCATATTTGAATGTACTGAATTTGATAACTGCCTATGTGACAAGACAAGGTTTGTGTTGATAATGCATTACATTACCTTATTGTCATTTAGCAGACACTCTTATCCAGAGTGATTTACATAGGTTACAATTTTACCCATTCATACCGCTGGATATTTACTGAGGCAATTGTGGGTCATGTACCTTGCTCAAGGGTACAATAGCAGTGCCCCAGTGGGGAATCAAACCAGCAACCTTTCAGTTATGAGCCCTGCCCCTTACCACTACGCCACACTGCTGTCCCACTTTTATTTAAATGTGCTTTCACCCACCTGCTTTATCACAGTGGGTTTTGATACTTTATTCAGATGCAGTTTATGGTTTGTGCAAACTCCTCTTTACAGTCTGTTTGACAGGACATATTTATCAGTGAGTGACTGTGCTAGGGGTTTTCTTTCCTCCATTCATTTCAATGGATTTGCAATATGCATTGATTGGCTGCAGAGTTAAATCAAGCAGGTGATTTTATGGTATGCCAGCTTATATTGCACATCTTGCATTCTCCTAAAACACAAGGCATGCTTTTGATGATTAAGCTGATGCCACGCTCAAACAATTTCGCAAGTGAATGAATGCTTCTTTGTTTGGTTTCAAGCTCCAGGCCAAGACAATCAATCTTGCCGATTTTTGATAACCGGGGAATTTGTTAAAAAAAACATGGTTTAGGGCCTGCTGTTGTTATTAAAGCATAGCAGTGTCTATCTCGGTAAGCCACCCATGTTTTAAGAAAGAGTGTTTAAATGGATAGTTCAAACAGAATATTTTTTAACTTGTTGACCTGTTATATTTCTACTTTAATGCTTGAGCACCTGCTTTATTCTGAATACTGAAGCAGTTGAGTATTCTTACCCACCTGTAATTCTTGCACTATTGGATTTAATGATTTCATTTGCACACTGCAACACAAAAAATAACAGCTGTGACTTCTGGTGGAGTGCATACCTCTACCACCTTTGACAGTTTTCTTATCAACTGTAAAATAGAAAAGAAATCCTTGTACCACAGGCAATCGTTTCACCAAGTTTAATTCAAATCAATGCAGGGCATTCTCAGTTATCCTATTCACAGGTAGGCAGGCAGGCAGAGGTGATCACATGACCTCCATTCAACATACCTGTCATGGAGGAATTGAAATTATATGTAAGGTACATTTATTGTAATATCAATGGCTAATTCATTTAAGATCAGTTGCAGCATGAATTGAATTACTCCATGTATTTACAAAACTATGTTTTGATGATTTAACCACCATGCACATATATTTGCCATGAACTGTAAGAAATGCTGCTTGTGAAAGTAAATTAAATGTGTTTAAAAAATTAATGTAATTTAATTAAAATATTTAACAATGTTTATATAATTTAATGATGTTGAGGTTATCCCTATGCATATTTTGCTTTGTTCCTGCACTTTTACATCTTGAATGTGATGTTATATTCAACTTTTTGAAACACTAGAATTTGGGAGTAAAGATGTATTTTTGTGAAACATAATGTCTTGGGGCAACATAAAATGAGCGCACTGCAGTGCATAATACAACATGAATTTTTACCAATTGCTGCTTTAAGGCCTTAGAACAGAAGCAATAAAATAGCCTTTGTTATTAAGTATGAGTATGACATTCTCAGTTCACATTATATGTTTGCAGAACTTGAACATCTTTGAGAGCTGCTTGCAACCTAAAATAGAAAACATTTGCTCCTATTTCTGTCTTCTTAGCAGCCTAAGTAAGACCTTTATGCGCATGGGTTTGTATAGCCATAGTTTGTAACATAACAACTACACTAAACTGGAATCAATGACATTTACTCTCTTAGGCACAGACAACTGATACATTACAGAATATAAAATTAATCAATCATTTTTCTAACTCTGCTGCCTATTTTTCTCATTGTCCCGCTATCGCATACATGTCTGTGGCTTTATTGGTGACAGAAATATAACTCAGCATAGTTTGCTTCATGTCCTGTTGCCTGCGTATTTTCACCCCCATTCTTGTTCGCTCAATTCTGGATATTGTCACAGTCACTGAATGTGGCTGTTGGGATTACTGGGTGAGCCGATAACCATCTCAGCTCATCTGTTCAATCTCAGAACAAGAGTAGGCCATTACACTTCACCTGAAAACATTACAACAGAGCTAACATTTCTAAACTACCTCTGACAACTGAATCAATGTGAGCGGTATAAACACATGCTTTTTTTAAAGACAAGAAGTGTGGTAGGGTTTAGCACATTTCATTTTGTAATATCTCCACATCTATCTTTCCGTCTCTGCCTTACATCAGTGAAGTATGACTGGTGATGTATACTTAATATTGTGAGTGAAACTGAACACTGCATGTATTATGTATTATAAAGTGTCCATTGTGCTTCATTTTAGGGAAAGTGCAGCACAGATTTTCCCCTTGGGAACAATGTGTCTGATTTTATTCTGTTGTATTTGATTCATATCCCTCCCATTCCGAAGTAGTATGGCACCTGACTCATTTACTTAGGTGATGAACAGTTGGGATTTAATATCAGTTGTAAACCCAGAGTGGCCTTTAACAGACATCCGGCTCAGTGATGCTTGTGTCCATAAATCTCGGGAAGTTTAAATCACGTTCTGTGAAAAACGAGAGACATTGTCTTTCCTTATGAATACTCCTGTGTCATGGCGCAGTTGCCTTATGCTGTGAGCTTTTAAATGTGGTGACACATTTCAGCCCAGCTTGAGATACGAAAGCCTCCTGTTTGTGATACCATCCAGCATGTACTCTGACAGTATGAACATCACAGACACCTTTGTGATGCATCAGCGCTGTTAAGCCTTTGACAACTAACAACTCCGTGGCAACTGATTGCACTTTGCCAAATTGCAGTGCAAATGTGTTTCTCATCCAAATCGTACAAACTCAGCTTAGCAGCATGTTTGGTTCTTCATTAAGAAGGAGTGCCAGGATTCGCACAGATTAACTTTCCCCACCTTATCTCTTCTCACTGGTACTTACTGAGCACCAAAAAGAATGCAGCAAATATACCACCTCAAAACAAAGGCTTGTGGTCACCTCTCTGCTGGAAATACCATTCAAACTGGATTCTGGTACACTGACTTTTCTGTATCATATCAATGCAACAGCACAAATACATGTTTACAACACAAAAACTGCACAAACGCAAATTCAAAATCACATGCTGGTTCAGATTAAGTCGTATATATAGGCATTTGGATTTCTGGGACTGCTAACCTGCCACCATAAGGTATACAAACCTGAGAAGTGATGGTGGAAAATAAACTGCTGTTTTAAGACGTTTTGGGGAGTTGACAGGTGAAGTCTGTGCCTCATTAAAATGAAAATGTGGCCTCATTTCCACAGGCACCTGGTCTCACTCCTGCCAGGGAGGACAGCTCAAGGAAAATCAGAGTGTGACTTCAGATTGGCACCACCGGGCACTGGATGAGTCACAAAGCCAACGTCCAGAGCAAAAGTGGCTTTTTTACCTATGGCTCGCTTCGACGAGAATGATGGCTCTTCCTAGACCCTGACCTGAGAGCTGCCCCGCTCAACCAGAAATTCTCATCAGTGGCCGGGAGTTACATGACACTCAAGGTAATCTATCAGAACGGGTCCTGGAAGATAATAGGGAATGAAGGTCACGCTCTCTCATTTGGCGGTTGTAAACGTTGATGATCTGTTCCTATTTGACCGTGCACCCGTAATGACTGCCATTCTTCAACAGTGTCAGGCTTTAATATTTATCAGATGCCATCAGACCTCGATTGCCTCTCACCTATTAAAAGAGAAGGGGGTTGGGGGGTAACTGTGAAATGCACTGTGTAGGGAATGAATATATAACATGTTTAATATGGAAAGCAACCACTGCCAAAAGAGGGTGTTGTGGGTTAACACTGATATGAGTATTAACAATGTATTTCCTTTTAATCTTCCTTTGAATTGACTATCATACCACTGTTGTTCGATCGAAAGCACTTCCCCAGAAATAGATTATGTTTTCTGGTACATACTACTTGTTGCCCGTTTAAAGATAGTATATTACAGGGGTATGGAGGTGAATGTTTATGGTTATGTAGAAATTATTTTTGTTTGTGAGAGAATTTCCCTATTTGATTCATGGTAATATGTCCTTTAGGGGGTGGGTGGGGTGTAAAGTGGAATGGTATGGTCTTGAGCGGTAGATGGCTTGTGTGTGGATGATCCTGCATGGACATAACTGTGAAAACAATAAAAAAAAACATTATTAAAAAATAATGTTCAAGTGTAGCAGAAGGGCATTGGGAGAAGGGGATATTTTATGAGCTCCCAGGAAAACCATAAACATGAACAGGATGTTGCTTGCAATATTGAGTCTTCTGTAATTTTCTATAGCTGAAAGCCTATTGTTTTTGTCTTTTTTATTCAGGTTTCTGAGCCAAAAGGCATGGTGTTTGGTTTGGAGGCTCTAACATGTTTAATAAAATGGAAATTTAACATCTTTCTCCCTGTATTTCTTTTCACACGTAACTTGACAGCATTGATCAATTTCAGTCAAACTGAGCATGCTTATTGGTCATGGAATGTATTGAGCATAAAGTACCTTTCACTGCATTCATCACAGGCTATCCCAGATAAAGCTTCCATGTGTTTTCATTCAGAGGCATCAGACCCTAATGTCCTCCAACACAAGTATGTTTAGATATGTTGTTTTTGTGCTGGACATAACACTTTTTGGTGTTGCTTTGTTTCATTACAATACTGCCATTAGCAAATGGCATGGTTCCAAAAAAACATTTCACAAATGCATTATATGAAGCTACAAAGCATGTGAATAGCTTATTTAAATAACAAATAATTCACTACCATTATCAATATACTGATCAATCATATCAGTCTTATCTAAAATCAGGGGAAACAGGATGCTCACATTGACAGAATGTGCCTGCACTTGGGCACTGAAAACCAATTAGTCAACATTCATGCAACTATCAACTTGAGATGTTATTAAACATGAACAGCAATATAATTACAACAGTATTTCTGAAATAATAAATTATAACCTAAGCACATTTATGTATAAGCACAGGCATATAACCATTCTCACACCTGCATCTTCCTTCCTATTTCAAAATATCAAAGGAAACCTTTTATTTGCTAATGATAGCCAAAACCTTTTGTATTACTCACGCAATAAAATGTATATACTCCACAGTCCCTTGACAATTTGAATAATGTCTTTTCAGGATGTTGCTCCTTATCAAGAAGGATTTTTCATTTTCAGATAGGTTTACAGGCACAGAATAATTTAGAAATGTTCAATTGAAAAACAAAACGATAAATCACATCTTCTACATACAGTGTACCAATTACAGCATTTAAACTGAACAAAAAAGTACATCATTGCTTTATATTTTATAAAATATAGATGAAGTGGGAAAGGTCAAAGGAGATTAAATAGCACAACAAATGGAGAGGTTGTTTATGCATCATGAATTGATGATATATTCATATACCATGATATCTAAAAAGTGTAGGTGTGGAAAAACAGGAATTGTCTTTAGTCAAGGATGTTAGAAGATGCTCCCCCAAACCCAAACCAAAACCCAAACCAAAACCAATCCAATGCTCTAACCTCTCAAATACGTACACGTAATGAACAACATATTTGTACCTTTAGAATATCTAAAAAGAAAATAATTTCTTTGGAAAGAAGAATGAAATGCCCTCTTGCCCTTATAAATTTAAAATTTAACCTCTCAATCACATCCACTTACACCATCTATTCTTTCCTCTGTACATTCCTCTTAATGAAATCTTTTAACTAAGTAATATATGCAGTTCATCAAGTCTAATATGCCAAATATATGACAGGATGGAGGATCGCAAGACAATTGATATGATTACACGATTGGTGACTGCTTCAAGTTCCCTCAACTCCTGAGCCCTGCTATTTCTTCCCACTTTCACATGTTTTCTCTGTTTTGGAATGTTGATTTCATGGAGGAGCATGGTTGTTGTGTCATGCAGAAATTTGGAATGTCATTTCTGCTCAATAAGTTGGGTAATATTTATTATGCTTTGTAATTAAAATGTAACTGACACACCCAAAAATCTAATGATACAAAAAAGTTTAAATAAATACTTTTTTCAAATCCTAATAAATATTGGACACATTTCCCCACACAGCTTAAGAAATCATATGTGTGTACCTGCCGCTGGCACACCCAGTATCTTCGAGGGAGACCCTGGAAACGTTAATGCAAAGTTAATGAGCCATCCTCATACCGTTTGCTTTCCCAACGAATATTAAATCCACAAACTAAGAGGTTTGCGCTGTAAAGTGAGACAGATTTAGTCACAGGCATCCTCACTTTTCCTTCTCTTGCCCCAGGCATGTGGTAGTGCAGAGATTCCTGCCACAGAAAAGCCATGTAATTAGATCTATATGGGGATGGGGATTGGGCTAATGTGTTTTCTTGCCCTAAAGGACTCTCAGCTCTAAACTGTAAAAGAGAAAGAAAAAACTGCCTTTAACTCCCCCCTCCCCCACCACCCATACATTGATTTCCAATCAGACATCTTGCACTATGCTCTCTGTTTATCAGCTCCATGATTTTAAAAACAACTGAAGAACAGCAACTGAAAGACAACTCCAACACACAAGATTTTCCTATAGCATACCAGCAGACATCTTAAAATAGCTTAAAAAGAACTTTATAGCCAGCTGATTTAGCTGATTTTCTCAAAGTAGATATCCTGCTTATTTTAGGTGTCTCCCTGCCCCCTGCCAGTTCTGGACTACAAGTGACTAGGAACCTTACCTATATGAAAAGAAAGAAAAAAGTTAATAAAACAGTCTTCTGTCAGCAAATCATAGGGTTCACTGAGTTATTCCCCAACTTTATCATTTCCGCTTTATGAGCAGGATGTGGCATTGTACACTATGGGGTGAATTAATCAGGGTGAGTCCACTGACAGAGGCAAATGTGAAGCAAGAGCGGTTACTGGGGATATTTTAGGCTGCTCTTCTTTTGTGCCAGGAATCTTTATATTTGCAAGAGGCCATGTTTTTTTTTTAAGACTGTGGTCTTAATATGTTTTTGTTTATTGTTTTTACCTGACTTTGGAATTTCCAGTTGACCACTCTCACCCTATCTAACTGCAACGCCTCCTGCAACCATGTAAAAAGCATTGAATCAAGGCACATGCACACCCCCCAACACAATCGCCAGTGACACCAATGGCTATTTTTTATAGAGCAAGCCCCAAAGAGCAGTACATGAAGGTTGCTGCCAACTGGAGAATTAGTGCAGATGTCAATGGAACATGGGGCAAATTGTAGGTGCATGGTGAATCACTAGGATGGGGCTGCAATGGGTCACTGCTGCAGATATAGCAGTGACCTGATGGAACATCGATGACCCTTCCTCAACAATGCCAGCTGTGTCCCAAAGCTGTGGACTCCTGATCATAGATCACTCATGACACAGCGTGGCATATTAACTAACAGGCAGTAAGGCTCAAACTCCCTTCAGAGCCTTTGTTGACTGAGCCACTTGGAAGCATAATCTGTATTAGTTTCATTTCAAATCGGTAAAAATTCCATATTTACTCTGAAACATGTGAGTGATGATTGATGCTATACCTGGCCCTATTAAGAGATAATATAGACATTCTTTAGGCAATATAATGATTTCAGAATTCTTTATCTAATTTCAGTTTTGTCTGCCTCTCATTTCTACATCCCTCCCATGTTTCCACAGCTTATGAGTAAACATTCATAACATATGAAAAAATAAACAGCATCATATCCTCTGCTTAATACTGTAGCACCTACTTCAAACATAGACATTTTGAAACTACAGGGATTTGAACATTAAATTAAACTGAATCTCTTAAACTGAATGCTTGCAGATGTTCTGGCTGTGTCATTACAAAACTTTACTGAAAACCTTAGTGAAACTCTCAAAGTGTTATATCTTTAGGAATTAATATTGCTTAAGACTACATATTTGACTGACTTCCTGTGTAACCTTTTTTCCCCAAAAAGAGATTAAAATAATCTGTTTTACAGAGAGCCTTTAAGAGACTGTCGCATTAAGATACATTTTCTGTGAGATTGCTTTGATTAAGAAGTTTAGTGAGCTGCGGTGGAGTGCAGAAAATGATGAAGCAATCCTCAGAGGAGGTATCAGAGATTTCTGCACCACTAAAATGGACATTGTCAATGGAAATCACATTCTGAAAGGATTCTGATCAAGCCATTGGGTTGTACCATATAATGGAAGTAATCAGAACCAAGATGACATATTCATGTAGGGATCATTCTTTAATGGTAGTCTGTTTCATGTTGGCTGTGCATCACATCAAAAGATCAAAGTCAAATTCACAAACAGGCTGAATTCTGCACTCTAGATAACCCCTTTAGATTAAATGGTTCAGCGATAATACCTTGCTTGATATTGCTGTTCCCCCCCAACCCATCACCTCTTTGAATACAAAACATCATTCACAGCTAAGGTCAACTTCCACACGCTGCCTGCACAATGTTCTAACCTTCCCAGGGTTCAGATTCAATTAAGCGGTGGTGCTTTATAGAAATCAAAAGCTTTTCTTTTGTTTCATTTTTTTTCCACAAAATATGGGAATGTGTCTACATTTTGATGGGTGCATTATAATTAGAAGCATTCCACTTGCCTTGTTTTGCTAATGGAAGTGGTTTGCAGGAATAAATTAATTAAATGGATGTTCCTCTGTTATCTAATTCACTGGGTGAAGTTCCATTTGCTTAAAACATTTAATTTACACAGCTAAACCTAGTGTGTCTGGTAGTGGGGAAAAAAAAGGATGGCAGGCAACTTATTGAATGTGAGTTGTCCATCTTGGACTAGATCAATGGGATGCTCCAAGCTAACAGATGTGACACCAGTATAATGCCAGCTGGTATTTCTCCATTTTGCCTTTTAACATATCACACCTGCTAATGTAATCTTTCACACTTTGGTTGAAGCCTGGTTGAACAGAGGACTGTACTGGTAAGCACTGAGCATTTTCAAAACATAGTCTTCATGGTACTTTCTTTAGGTACTTTCTTTAGGTACTTTCATGGAAAGGTATGTCTGTAGAATGAACAGACCTTATTAAAATATTAGTTTCACAAAATGACTCTTTATGAGAACCTGCACAACATACAATCTGTGTAGAGTTTATTTTCCCTATGAAATTTCATAATAATGATAAATTGATGAATACATGTTAAATGTAATTACAATAAAATGCATTGCATTTGTTCCCTGCTGTTCTTCCAGTTCAATTACGTCAGCAAATGTGCAAAAGTAAGGGTGAAATGTGAGATGGAGTTGTCTGAGGAAAAAAAAAATGTTGATGAAACTGTCATTTATTTAACAAATATTTGTGCATTCCCAATCTGGATCACCATCTGAGAACTGTTTTCACATTGACACAGGAGTATGAGGTCGTGATGAAATGCACATGGCTGATTACTAATCTAATCAATGTCAATGTGACAGCTGAATAGCAGTGATATATGCACTTGAGTCATCGTTCTGTTTTAAATTGTTGCAAATAAAATGTCCTCTGGCTTTATCACTTCCAGTTAGTCACATTACAGAAACTGTGTAGACTTTCTAAAGTTCTGACCAATAACATAATCCCATAAATATCACCTTGTTTGATATATCAATTGCCGAGCATATTTTCTAAACCACCTGCTATGAACCATAGTTTTTCCTGTTTAATGTGTAAATTATTGTGTACTTATTGACATGTTGAATGTATTATTAATATCACACATACATCTTATCACATTTTGCATTGTGTGCATTAAATAAGTTATGGTGAAGCTTTGGTTGTTGAGTGGCACATTTATGCAAGTATTATATTGATTTCACTATTATGCTATATTTTATATTTTGGTGGCTGGTAAACTCTGGCTAGTTGGCTAGATGTTTGTTATACACCATGGTTATATCAATGGTTTCATTTAGCTGGCTAGTAAAATATAAACATGAAAACGGGTTTTACGTGAAAAAATATAATGTATTTTTATCTAAACACAGGTTAGCCAGAGTCAATTGGAAAACATGGACTGTACTTACATTTCACAAAACATGAATAAAAAGGATTCTTTTATCTTTCCCAGGGGTAGTGCCAAAAGTAATCAGTAGCCAAAAACTCCCAATCCATTTAATATCCCCATACTGGGATCTGTGGAATGGGGATATTAAAACGGTCACTTTGTACAATGACTAATTGTTGCTATAAATCAGCATGTAAAACAATATTTTTCATGTTTTTCACCTACCACTCATTTCACTTGGCATGACTGTGATATTTTTAGTGAATGTTTTTTAAGGTAACCTTTGGTGTCAATTATGATTAGAAGTGGAAACAATTTAATGTCTGTCATGATTAGAAATCTGCAAAAAGGTTTCTACAAGGTACAACTCATTTTAAAATCCATACCATTTCAGACATCTGTGGGTTTTCATACCTGAATCGGAGAAGTTGTTTGTTAGCACATTTGACTGTCAAATCATTGTCATTGACTGCATCAATAAACTGTTCCTGTGCATGAATGTTATTCAAATCTATGGTGAATGCATTTCTCTTCACAGATTGAAGTTGTTTAGGCTGTTGACATACTGTAGACAGACATTTTTTTAAATGTGATAACTGAGGTACTGTTTCAGCAAGCATTTTGATTAGTCCAGTCAACAAAACTTCTCAATATGCAGATTTAACAATCATAATCCCCAAATCTCAAAGCCTCACCCTTGTTGATTGCTGACAACAAATCCTGACAAAGCTGGTCCTCACTATACAGTGCCCTGTGTGTAATGGCACCCTTGCTAAAGATAAATGAAAAGGCTTATAAAAAATTCACTTTATCAGTTATCTTAATGTTATATTGAAAATAGAAATAAAATCTTACCTTTATTTGAGGTAAGCTTAGTCTGAGAATAAAGCAACCATTAGTGAAAAATAATTTTTTAAAACAAAATCACATATGTCACAATTATTGGCACCCCAAGAAATTTGAATTAAGGAAATGTAAATGAAGTATGCATATTTAATTAATTTTAAGTTGGCCTAAGTGTTTAGGAAATTCTAAGCAGTTATCAATGATTTCCTGTTTCACTGGTGTATAAAAATGAGGTGACACAGGGCCCAAATCCCTTAGTCATCCATCACCATGGGAAAGATTCAAGAGCATTCCATTGTAATAAGGCAAAAGTGTGTTGACTTTGTATCCAATAAGGGAATGGATACAAGAAAATAACTGCTCGACTTAAAATGTCCATATCAACAGTTAGGGCAATCATTAATAAGTTTAAGAAATTCAAAACTATCATGAACCAGCCTGGAAGCGGACACAAGGCTATTTTGTCAGCAGCCACAGTGAGGAAGATGGTCAGAAAGTAAAAAAATCTCCAAAGACCACAGTTTCAGAATTACAGAGTTTGGTAGCATCTTGGGGTCACCATGTCTCCAAATCCACCATAAGACATCACCTCCATGCCAACAAACTGTTTGGAAGGTATGCCAGAAAGAAGCCTTTCGTATCTTTTCGCCACAAGCAAAAGCGCTTGGAGTTTGCCAAATGCCACTGGAACTTTAACTGGGACAGGGTGCTGTGGTCAGACGAAACAAAAATTGAGCTCTTTGACTCCAAACGCTCAAGGTGGGTCTGGCATAGAAATAAAGATGGCTACAGAGAAAAGCACCTAATACCAAGCGTTAAATATGGTGGAGGATCTGTGATGCTGTGGGGCTGTTTCTCCTCCAAAGGCCTTGGCAGTATTGTTATTGTTATGGATTCCAGGAAGTACCAGGTGATTTTAAATCAAAATCTGGCTGCCTCTGCCAAGAAGCTAAAACTTGGTCGTGGTTGATCTTCCAGCAGGACAACGATCCAAAGCACACATCAAAATCCACTCAAAAGTGGTTAAATGAACACAAAATCAAGCTTTTGGCATGGCCATCCCAGTCCCCTGACGTAAATCCAATTGAAAACATGTGGGTTGAGCTCAAGAAGAGAGTGCACAAGAGAAGACCCAGGATCTGGAGAGATTCTGCATTGAGGAATGATCGAAAATCCCTTCTTCTGTGTTCTCAAGTCTTATAAAACATTACAAGAGAAGACTCAGTGTTGTTCTGTTGGCAAAAGGGGGTGCCAATAATTACGACACAAATGCTTTTCAGAATACAATTTATTTTGTGATCACCTATAACTTTTTTCTTGTGGTAATGGGCTCATGCAATTTATATATTTTCTTTATTTGCTGAGTAAAGACACCATTTGATAAACAGTAAGGGGAATTTTCATCAGCCTTTTTCACT
The DNA here is from genome assembly GCA_019176425.1 of Megalops atlanticus. Classification (NCBI taxonomy): domain Eukaryota; kingdom Metazoa; phylum Chordata; class Actinopteri; order Elopiformes; family Megalopidae; genus Megalops; species Megalops atlanticus. Next base: position 10,152,316 of record CM032878.1, read on the forward strand.
CATATTAAATAAGGGTGCCAATAATTCTGGAAGGCACTGTAAGCTACAGTATCATGTTTACGACTTGTTGTGTTGGTTAATAAATGCGTTATAATATGTCCCACATAATGATGCTCTAACTCATGTATGTCAGGTGAAATGTTAATGCTCGAGTTAGTTAGTGTATCTTCTGGGGGTGTGGGTTTTTTAAAAAATAATGAGGGTGAAGTGCATTGTCTTGTCTGAGAAAAGATGCATTTTTAATGGAGTATTTTGGATAACCTTGGCCACGGCGCTGTGTTCACAGCAAGCAGCAACATCCTTCAAGTAAAAATTAACCTCGGTGAGATGTGAAGAAATCTTGTGGACTAACTGTGTTGAAGATGCAAAGGGACGCTTGTGAGTTTGACATTGGGGAAGCTTAACATTTATATTGAAACTGATAATTGACCCATAACAGGTCTTGATTGTTTTGCATTATTAACAAATATGCCTGCTGAAATCAGCCTCACCTGTCTGCAGCTGATTCTTTATTACTTAATTGCTCCTAATGTGGTGGCATTACCTTTGCAACCTTTTTGCACATAACAATTTTAATTACAGTTAGTTAAATACCAATCCTCAATGACTTTCCTATAATCAGAACTGTTTAATGCAACCATCCCCTTGGTTCCAATATAAATGATTTCAAATGAAGTGAGCTAGCCTAATGCTATCGTAACAAGTAACAAGGGAATCGGTCACTAATGGGCACACTTGTTAATCATGCTAAAACACCAAAAAACAGGTGAAGAGCAATTGCAACACAATTTGATAAAGCTTTTTCTGTGATAAATAGACACAAATTTTACTGTGCAGTTAGTGTAGTGCTGGTGGGTATTCATAATTTTTGTTGCCAATGGGTCTTCACGGCCACATAATTGCAGGTTGGCCTTCCTGCATACATATTCATTCTGGCTGGTGTTAAGTGTTGCCACAAAATATGGAGCTTATGTAAATAAATTCTGCGAATGTACCTTATTCGATTTTTCAAACCTGATTTTTTTTTTTTTTCGAGGTGTCATTGCAAGACTATTTTATCTGCCAAATGAATAAATGTAAATGTAAATGTATTTTAAGATGTCTGAATACTACGTGCTGTCTTTTGCAGAAAGGTACAGGAATTGTCATGGTCAAATGGATCCTTTCACTGTAGCAAGACAGAGACATTGTGAGCCACAGTGGCAGAGAATGATAGCAGAACTAATTTTTGGCCACCAAGTTAACCCTTCTCCAAATGACAGAACTGCACATCAGGGCAATTACCAATGCATGGAATAGAAAGGGCATATGACCAAGGGGATATTTGCTGTAAGGTTAATTGGAATATATCAAGCTGATGTCCACTTCAGTACTCCACAAACCCCCCCTTTTAGGCATAGTATTAAGTTGCCTTACTGGCTTGTTAGACTAATGTGACCAGCCCAGGGGTTTGTGGCTTCATGAGGGTAGCTGGCAATCCAGCTTAGTACCCCCATCATAGCCTCACTGTTTTTTCAGAGCCCCCAGATCTGTTGGCAGTCTTCCCTTAATCGTCAGCTCAGTGCAAGCCATCATGAATCAACTAACCATCCTGAAAGAGCTTGCCACAACTTCCTGTTTCCCACACCCCGGCTGGGTTAATAGAAAAGATCCATAGAACAGTTATGTTTATTATCCATTTTAGGTTAGATAATGAACAGGTTGAAGATAGTTTAGCATGTAGAGAAATGGTTGCTGGGCCCTAGGCTAACTGGCAATTTGACAACCCTCACAGTGTAACAGACTTTTTTGATGCAGCTACTGATATGGGATATCTATCTACATAAATGAATGAATGGAATGGAAATGCCGATCACCAAAAACACTTGCCCAGGAAATGAGACCAGAAATTTTCCAGTGAAATACAGTGCTAGTATTACTGTGCTGTTTACTATGGCTAGCCATTTTCTACTCACTCTTGATGTAACATTAATGAGACATGAACCAGTCTGAGTTAATATCAGAGAGTATTCTATCAATAACTTCTGACTCAGTTGATGTATGGCTGTTCTCAGGGTTATGTTCAGATTTACTGCAGGGAAGGGGCTCAAAGGCCATTGCTTACCAGTGGTCAATCAGGCGGGAGAGGAACTTTGGACTTTTGGGTCTATACATGGACCTAGTTTTCCCAAGAAGCTGTATGGAGATGGTTTATTAATTGAAGTTTAGCCATGTAAGTATATGCATTACATTACATTCATTTAGCAGACAGTCTTATCCAGAGTGACTTCCAACACAAAAGAACAGAAGTGTATTCATCCAAGTTGAATGAGCAACAGTGTCATACCAGGCTAACAACACTCCCAGACCTGTAAGTGTGAGCATAACACTTTTCAGACCCTACTCATATATACTTTTGTAATATGAGGGCAAATGCAATATTTTGTTGCACTATACCATGAGATATTCAGCATTACCATAAGGTGTAGCAATCAGTTACCCCATGTCCAAAACAATAATGTCAACATCTCTTGAATAATTGACAAGTTCTTCTTTGTCTCCTTGGTTAAGGCCTCTGGTTACTGACTGTCCAAAATTTTAAAAAGCCAGCTGAATCAAAGGCTGACTGTCTTCTCTATACAGAAAGAGGACAGACCTTATTGGATCAATAGATCTTCATTTTATTTTAAAAGAGACTAACAGAACTGTGAACAATGAGATACTCTTTGTTCTTTGTCAACTCTACATTGTAATGGTAATGTTGGGAGTGAACAAAATGCCCAGCCCCGCCCCAACCGGTTTGTTCCCTCCTAGGGATCTGCCCACCACAAGGACACCAGGACAAGGTGAGTGGGATACACAACACTTTATTTTACAATAAAAAAAATTACAGCAAAATTCATAACAGACGTCACTCTGTTCCCACCCACAGCTGCTCTGCTTCCCCTGCCCTGCCATCCACTCCCGTTCTCCCCTTCCTGTACCCAGGTAGCAGGTGCGCAACCCCACACACTTTAAACCCACACACCACACAATTTCCTTCCGCACACGTGCCCCACTGCAATACACTCCATGATCTGGCGCCCCCATGCCACCCGGGCACAGGGAGAGAGAGAACCGCTCTGCTCCATGCCAGGGGGAAGTCCTACGGCCGCGGGGGAGGCTCCACACACGCACGCACACACCACGCGGATACACACAGAACAAAAAGGAAATAAGGAGGGACGTAGCTCGGCCCGTGCCACAGTGCTGGGCCTTGCCTACGTCCCAAAATAAAAAAAGAAACAAAATGACAAGCCCTCCTCGTCACTCCTGTGAGCGGGCTGGCGGCTCTGGCGGCGACCCACGTCGTCTTCTCGCTGTCAGCTTATACCAGCTCCACAGGGTAACAGTTCTGTAGCTGGTCTGCCCCCTTCCCTTTCCGCCTCGGTGGAGGATCCACCTCCCGAGTTCGCACCTTCAGGGGGCTCTCCTCGGTCCCGGCTGCGTCCTGGAACTGCTCGTTGTTTTCCTTCTCCCTCAGGGACTCGCCGCGGTACTCTCTTCTGGTCACCGCTTTTCCCTGGAGCCGTGTAAAAAACACACACACGGACAACCTCTCACTCCTGCACACCAAAAGAAAGGGAAAAGAAATGAACTAAACCAAAATAACTCCAAAATATCCGCCCCAGGTCACGACTCATGGGCTAAACCAAATGCAAAGAAAACAAACCAAACCGAAAATAACCAACGTAAATACAGCTGTGCCAGCACATTTAACAAAAAAAAAAAATGTAAAAATCCCCACAATAAAACCCCATGCCCATGGCCTCCAGTGTCTCTCTCGTGCTGCTCCCACCCACCTGCCTAAATAGTCCTGGTGTCCCCTTAACCAGATAGGCAGCAGGTGCAGAGCACGCACCAGGCAGCGAATCCCGTCAAAACCCTGTTAATTCAATCATTGAATTACGCCCCTGCCCCCTCGTTCTCCCAGGGAGTGCAGCGTGTCAATTACTGCTGTCAGGAGAAACTCCTGACAGTAACTTAAACTTTAAATACAGTATGTGCAGGTACAGCTGCTATTAATAGTTTTCAATTAAATCATTACAATACAACTGTCAACAGCATCTCCACAATTTTGCATCATGATGAGCATTCACTCTAATTTCCAACAAGTAGTTACACACCGGTACATCATAAAGTGAATTAAATTGAATTAGCATATACAATCATTCATCAAGCATGTTGTGACTAATAAGACACAGAACTCACACATGAGGACCAAAGATACACATACTGTAAGGACACAATTCATTCAAGAAGCCTAAACCAAAAAGGACAATGAAAAAAAGATAAATTACAGAAAAGGGCTAAAGTCTAATGTCTCAATGAAGACAAGGGGTTCCATAGTATTCAGTGTAAATATCCAAAATGCCTCCCGCTGGAGGAGACATTTTTTCATGCCTCCTCCTTTTGGGGAGGGGGAAATCTTTTCCCTACCTATGAATCTTAATGTAGCCGCAGGACCATGATTTCTCTCTCTATTATGCCTAGTGATGGCACAGTCCATATCGCAATTTTGTATAGCTAATTCATGTTCTGCTATGTGTAATTTTAGGTTACACATTGTTTGCCCAGCATGTACCATGTCACAAGGGCATTTCAAGCATATAGATGATGTGCGTTGAACTGCAATTGATGACATCTTTTATAATGAATTCTTTACCTGTATGTGGATGTTTGAATGTTTTCATATTGTATGTATTCGAACAATGTACACATTACTTTTTTCACATGCATGCTCTCTCCTTTCTTTGTTTCACTGCCCATCTGGGACTTGATAAAAAAAATGGAAAAAAGACGAAAGTTCTGGTGAGGGATATTTAATTTGGTTATCTGGGGTTGAGAGTGAAATAATTATAGTTATTAATAAATATGGCACAGTGGTTAGAATGACTTCATGCACAAGCAATGCCATGTTACCCTGCCATCATTGGCTACAAACGGTGATAAGTGAGCAAACCCCTATTTCAAGCTCACAAGCCTCAGCTGGTATTAAATAATGTGCACAATTGAGAAAACACATGCATGTTGCATTTTAATAACCTTTTGTTCCAAATTAAGGTGTACAACATCTAATTCAGTAATGATTAAATAATCAAATTCCAATACTTTTGGAACAGTCCCATCAATTACCATTGAATTATTAAGACTTAATATGTGTGACACATTAACTCTCCCAATTATGACTTCGTTAACGTTCTCTCACCCACTGTACTCAGTCATCAATCAGTGCAAATTACATTTTCATTATTTAGTGAATACAATTATGATTAATGTACACCTAACCTAGTCAAGCAGTACCTTGTCAGATCACTTTTTCACAGTTTCTCATTTGTGCTTTAATGTGAAATGGAAATTAGAGATGGAATGTGTCTAATTAAATGACAGCGAAAAGTCAAACAGAACTTCTGCTTCACTGCATTAAAGATTTGATCATCAAAACAAAGCAGCAAGAAGATAAATTACATTTGAAACCTTAAAGAACCTGAGGAAAAGCAGAGCACTTGATTTTTTTTAAATAGCTGGCATGTGAAACATGCCAAGATACTATGGTACGTAGGCAGCGCATTAGCTTTTCTCTGTATGTTTTTTCCTCTTCCCCCTCCTTTCACTAATTTGAAAACACGATCAAGAAATCCATGGAGCTGTTCACAACTTTAGAAACTTTTACATGTCTGGAGTAGTCCAGGCAGCAATATGACATAAATCTGGCCCCATGATAAGTCTAAAACTGATTCTTTGGTCATTTTTCTGTGCACAGTAGATGCTCCATTTCTTATTTAAAATGACAGATTTTTGCAGCATGTCATGAATTGTCCATCATAAGCTGGGACACATAATATGCAAATAGGATCTAAATATAGTACTCATTGAGCCTATTGACACAGCATTCCACAACTCATGTAAATATGTTTCTGAATATTGATTCACTTGTCTGAGATTTTGTTATTGCTTTTGATATTTTGCCTGTTATTTACTTTGGAAAAAAAAACTTCTCTTTATGACTAAAACATAACCAATTCTTGTGACTACTCCTTGTCTCTTACATAAAGACTCTGTAATAGTGCATAGAAGTTATTTTACAAGACTGTTCCTGTTCCAAGACCGTTAAATTTACAACCATAATGTGCAACATGAAAGACTCTGACATGCAGACTACAATTTAACATTTTTCTCCCCAGAGGCCATCTTGAGTTTTTGTGTTAACAATATTGAGTTATGAACTTTTGAGCAACCTTTTAAAAATTGTAATATGAAAAAAAAACTGTAACTGAAATGTGTGAGATTTTTTATTTCCCAAAGCTGTCATGTTGTCTTCATGGAAGATTTCTTATTAACCTTATTTAAAGCATGATGATTTAATCAGATTATGTAAGAAACTTTTCCTCTCCTTTGACACCTACAGTGTGAACTTGCAGCTTGTCAATTAGCAATAACCGCCCTCAATGACGCATGGACGAGGGTGAATTTGATGTTTATTTTTGAAATATGTCTAACCTGTATGCAAACCGAATAACACATCTGTTCAGTTGAACCTGATAAATTCTGATAACTTCGACATCAGACATTTTTCAGTCACGCAATTCAATTATGATTGTGATACAATGATTGACATAAAAAATAAATACTCAGTTTGACATTTATGAAGCATGCCCTATAAAGAAGAAGAATTTAGTATGTACGTCCTTTTATCTAAGCTTTAATAATAATCAATTGTGCACAAAATAATTAATGGAACACCAAGAATCACTAGTGTTGCTGGAGTATAAAAGGTAGCTGATAACTGACTCTCTAAGCATGCCCTGTATTCTTAGAATCTGCCCTTTCAGAGCTGAGAATTTTCCGCAGCATTTTTTGTGTCTGTCTTTGTGACAGGTTTCCTGAGTAACAATGCATTGGATTGATTTCAGAGGAAAGCACAAGGAAGCTATTTTTGCTGTTACACTCTCCCTACTATTTAAAAATAAAAAAAAGGTAATTGTTGTATTCCAAACAGCAAAGCATTTTATCTGACTTTTAAGTCCAAGTTCCCAATTAGGTCATGGGATTGTATATTTGTCATTCAAAATAAATGCACAATTGCAATAAAAGCTTTTTTGGAACCCATATGGCTTACTTGCAAAATGAGACATAAATCTTTTAAAAATGGCCTCTTTACTTTTCCAAGAAATCTTAAGCCATGATAAGATTTCAGACCCAAGCAAATTGTAATGTTTTTCAAACCCTACATGGAGTCCCATGCTAAAATGAAAATGGGGTAATGGCATTGTGTGGGGAGGATATTTTTCATTGCCAAATGTTTTTTGAGGCAAATGTATTCACATTGGGGAGAAAAAGATCCTACATTAGTTAGTAAGGATAACATGCACACTACATCTATATTAGCTTGCATGTTTTACAGTCAGTTTTAAGAAGAAAAAAAATCTGTTCTATATTATATATCTATAAAAATTCTGTTCTATACCAAACATGTACAAAAGGGTGAAGATGCAAATCAAAAGTCTATAAGTGCACATTTGCAAAAATAGATTTGCCACTCAACAGAAATGTTTCCGGTGTAAAACACAGCAAGTTATTCACCAATGTAAATGACATTTGCAGATGTAACTCTATTCATGAAGACTCTGAAATCTGTACATTCTTTATTATGCACATCACATTATTCAGCAGCAGGCTATTAGGGCCATAGCGAGAATTTGTTTTTGATATGTATGTTGAGATTAAAGTCAAAACATTGTGAGAATAAAGTTGAAATGTTTAGAGAAAATGAAAGAAAAGAAAAAAGAACAAAATATTTCTGGAATAAAATAAAATATTACTAGAAAAAAGACAAACAATATTTTGACAATAAAGTCAGAACATTACAAGAATTACGTCAAAGTAATATTTCAAGACAAAAGTTGAAAGGGTGAAATGTTGAAGATTTTCCTTCTCCCAATGTTCAGTTGCAGCACCTGCAGTTGTTTTCACACAACATGCAACAAGAGCAGACAGTCAGAGCAGACCTGCAATAGAGATGTTTTCTTGTGCAAAGACCTTGCAAGTGATAGTCTGACCCAGTGATGACTTGTGTGTATGATAATAGGCAATAGAATAATAAATGCTGGCTGGACCCACACAACAGATCTACAGGTTATGTGCAGACAGAATGCAAGTATACAGTGCATCAAAAGAATATAAAACAAAACAAGACATCAGGCACACACACACACACACACACACACACACACACACACACACACACACACACACACACACACACAGGCATCTGTTTTTAAAAATCAAGGAGAATAGCTTGTGTGACTGTAGACAGGCATGACTGGGCATAGGAATGTCTTCATTCACTTCACTGATTTCAGTGGTCAGTTCACCAGAATGTGTAGAGGAAAAAAATCCAATTCCTTACAACAACATTTCAAAGAAAACAGAAATGATCTGAAATTGTGAGAGATAACACAGGAGCCCCTCAAGAAATGATCACATCTTCAGTATGGCCTTGGCTATGGATGGACTCTGGAACAAGATGAAAGCTAACGGATTAATAAAATATATGACTTTGGAATGTAGTGTATTGCTCCCATGTCAGTTAAAATTGTCTACAGAAATAACCCTATCATAATAATATGAATCCATTTAAATAACTGATTATTCAGAACCAAAGCCACATATTCAAAGGATGAGAAATTCCCAATAACAGTTTTTTTTAGCTGAGGTTGTCAGCATAGATGTTAATCATCCCCTTCTCTCACCTTTTCTTATCCTGTGAAATGTATGATTTGAGGGGGAGGCCTCTATAAGTGAGACAATCACCATTAGTACCAAGCCAAGTTCCAGGTAAAAAAGCAAATCAAATGCCTCTGACCCATGATGGTTCTGCCTGCATGTACAATGGCATAAAAACAAGCTGTTAAAATGCTATGAGTCAAAAATAGCAAAGTACAGTAATAAACTCATACAAACCATTCAGGTTGGATATAATGCTAGCTGTGTATTAGTACAGTACAGGTGTGGAAGGACTCATTGTTGAGTTTTTCTATAAGAATTCACCATATTCACTTGATGGTCCTAAGGGTCCTGACAGACTAATAAGGCATAATCTGCAATATTAACATATCACCTGTTAAGGGAGATCAGCATTGCATTCTCCATCATGAAAGTATCGTATGTTGTTTTATAATTCGGATTCTATCACTGACATTGATGAAGCAAAACATCATTTTATCTTTTTTTATGGATAATGCAATGCTATATCATGCTGGGATTTAATCAATGACATTAGTCATCTATTAGGCATCAAAGCTCAGCAGGGGATCTGAGGAAAAAAATGAATTTGAGAATTAAATTGCAACATCAAGCTTGTCTGGTGGTTCGTGCTGTCTCTTTTAAATTCAGCTCATCACTAAATTACACATAGATAATATCACGGCCGACAGTAAAATAGGAATCCTCTACAGGTGAGCTTTTCCTAAACCTGGAGATGAGGGTACCCACAAGTGGACCAGACTACATTTTCAGAGGTTCAGAGATTCATTTTGCAGAAATAACTTTCTCTTTCTCTTTCTCTAACACACAATTTGCTTGGTGTGTTTTTGGTACATACAATCAAACACTTTCTCTACTTGGTGATGATTGTCTGATGCTAACTGACTCAGGAAAACTGTAACATTAAGCTACTATGAGCTACAGTTTAACTCGTAAATCCATATGTACAGTCACTACTTACATTTTGATAATTGCCATAGGTTCTGTTGAACGTGACATGATTTAAATAAATGATCATACTTGACAGCATCATAAATAAAATTTTGAATCAGAGACCAACTGCTAAGAATGGTAGTATTGGCTAAGTGTGGTAGCAGTGACTAAGAGTGTTCACAACTTCTGCTTGTAACATTTCTTTATTTTCCCATTCAAAAATAAATTATTCCTTTTAACCCTAAAATTTGTCAACTGTTATTTATGTACTGACGTCATGTACCTGATTTGTTTTCTCAATTTAAACTGAAATACACCATGCAGGAAAGCTAGATAGGATAGTTTATCGCATGACAAAAACTTCAGCATAACTTGTTCATCAAAGAAATGTACCAATTATAAACATCAGCCTGTACCCCCCCCCCCCCCTGCAATATATAACATTTCCTTAAATTCATTAATCAGACTTTAAATTCTTTGCAGTCATATTGAATATTGGTCTATGCTGCCTGTCTGCATTAATCTTAAGATTTGTAGCATATTAGATGAATGTTGTCAGGGGTGGCATTCCAAAAGAACATAACTAACTCAGAGGGGGCAAGGAATACCTTTCGGATCCTCTGTAACACAGTCCTGCCCTGTGGTGAGTTACACCTCATCTGAGGTGACCCCAGGTACAGATTTATGCCAGCTTGCAAAACCCTATCATAGTTCATAGGACTAAGGTGTTCATATTTACTTTTTCCTATTTTTCAACCTTGACTTGACTGTGAGATAGACAACAGAATATTTGATTAACCTAAATGTTTTAAAATATACTGGTCTTAAAACACATCTTTCATTTCATGGTTTTTAAATGTGAATGGCTTCCGCTTTTTGTTTAGTTAAAACAAATGACACTGTATTAAAGACAGGGTATCATTTAAGATAAAGATGTCTGGCATGGCACAGACACACAAGAAGCTTTGGAACGGGGCTTGTCAGACTACATGTCATAACAGATGGCAGTGACTTGTTGAGTAGCGAAATGTACATGGAAGCAGATTTTACTTGAGTTGTAATGCAGACTGGGCTATTTTTACCATGGGCAGATGGTAAGAAGTCAATCTTGCCATTTAAGTTAAGTAAGCGCACTGACGGTCAATTAAAGAATACAGCATCCACAACATGGCAAAGATCGTTGTAACTGATGACAGTGCTGATACTGAATGCTTGAATTAAATCTCATTAACAGCCATACAAGCTGATTACAGTAATATTTTGCATGGTTCACCAAGACAATGTCATCAGCTTAGATGAGGGCATTTAGATAAGGAAAAGAAGCGGATGCATGAAAGCAACACACTAGTTCCCTCGCAAGATGAGAAAATATGGCCTGCATATTTTTAGAAATGGCGGGCCACTGTTAAGGACCAGCCCTCATACATCACTAGGAAATGGTAGTGTGGGCAGATTGTAATGGACATAACACATCTCATCCTGAAAGAAAACGGAAGCTGGAGCCAACAGGATAACTGGCTCTCTCTCACATGAAGGCAGCATTCACTCATACATATGCAAGGAATCTCTGAGGGAATAACTTTCAGTGTTGAATCAAATTTGCCATTCATGTATCATGGGGGAGAAGAGATACTTGGCATTCAGCCTATGTGCCACTGTAAATACAAGTAATCTGCTGGTTGCATAGGGAATATGTTTGTGTATATATATATATATATATATATATATATATATATATATATATATATATATATATTCTCTTCATGAGCCAGGGAAGATCATTGGAAATAGATTTGACACCCTGTAGACATTAGGAATGGCTGTGGTATCATCTATTTCCATCTAGTGACATGATGCTATGTAATCTGTGTCCCTGAGGATATAGGAGAGACATTAGTGGCTACGGAAGACAAACACAACATGACTGTTTGAAAGCAATGTACAGTAATGAGCTCCAGTAATGCTGAAAGATTTGCGCAAAGACATCATGCCCAACCAAGTCTTGGAAATGGAAACAGACAAACATGCAATCTGTGCATATATATTGGGGTTGTACAAGTCTACTCAACTACTGGTCCAAGCCATGGTGCTTTTCCTCTTGATCTACCTCATCTCCTTCCTATCTGGCTCCTATAGACTTTCTTCCTCTAGCGCCAGCCCCCAATAGTGCAAGAGGTGGGGTGAAGTGTTCACGTAGGAACAAGACATTGAAGTTCCTCATTTTGGTAGACCTACTTGTGCACAAACAATGTGATGAAAAGAGGAGAGGACACATTGAGGCCTATCATATTATCCTGTACTTATGCTGAGGTTATGCATATGGACAACCTTTCTTCTGTTCAGCACTGCTCTTTTCTTATACCTCAAGGTCGTCTAGTTAACAGCCATGTTTATTAGCTGGAAAGGGACTTCCCGCTTTAGTGATCTGCCTTCCTGTGTTTTTTATGAAATCAGAATTTTCCTAGTACACTACAGTTTGAACTTGCCTGTCAGAAATATGTGGGGTTGCCAGTTGCTAAACAATTATTGTTTTGATTCATTGCATCCCATTCATCCATTCTGAGTGCGTTTGAGTGAGTTTAAGGTCTTTTTGTTGAAGGAATGTCCTCAATGAATCTTTGCAGTTAGTCATACATTGTCCCTGCATGGGGGTGTCTATGGGGGTGAATAAATAAAGAAACTACCTTTTGTTTTGCTAATTTCAGATTCTGTGTCCTCACTCACCTGTCCCAAGGCACCAGTATCCCCATCACTGCTCCCATTCACAACCTGAAACATCCTCAGATCCCACAAAGCACAGAGAAGAGCTCTTGCTATGCTTTACTTTTTTTTTAATCACTGGGGATTAAAAGACAGGATTCTGCCTCCATTGTGGCTGGCTATACTATTTTTAGCACCCTACTGTATTTGCCATGGCAGAGAATTTTGGAGGTCCTTGGAAGCTATCTGAAAGCATGGTGAAAAAAAAAAAAACTGGATTATTCTTCATCGGTGTTAAGGGAATTATTGCCTCTCAATGTTGCCTGTCACGAAATATCATCCTCCAGCACGAACAGCAGATCAAGCCAAACCCCGATCCATCCATTTCCCTCCTCCTCACAATCTTCAGAACCAGAGCTGGAGAGAGAAAAGCAAGAAAGAAAGGCAAACTGAGCATCCCTTGTTGACACGAGGGATGAGGATCATGCCATATCGAGGGTGTCTGAATGAGGCCGGTGCACCAGTGGGCCGGTATTCATACAAGTGGGTGACTCGACCCAGTCAGGAGTTACATAAAACAGCGACCTTGAGGCGCTCTCCCATGACGGTGTGATCGATTTATCTTTAAAGAAGAAGTTTAGAGCAATGGAAATGTTGTGTTGAAATCTCCGGAGCACTGTGTGGGGGCAGCAGAAGCACGCATAAAAAGTAGATAAATGAACAAATAAATACACACATAAATGGACATACAAAAAAGAATGAGCAAAAAGAAAAAAAAATGAAAGGATGGAAAAAGGAACTGTCTCTCCAGAGTTTGTTGCCTTTTTGTTTATCAGGACTCGCATCAGAGGGGGGGGGACGCGGTCGTGCGGCTTATGTAAACACCGGGCTCGTGTGCGTGCAATCTGCATGCGCGTAAGTGTGTCGCCCCCCCCGTCCTTCCTCGTGTCCCCCCCCTCGTTTTTGCGTGATGAAATTTTAATGGCCTCAGCCGCTGGCAGCCAGCGCCCCAGCTGTCACCGCACCGCGGCGAGCCATCCTTAATCATTACACAACCACCGTTTCCATTTTGTTTCCTTTTACAAGCCTTTGATATGAATGAGGGGTCAGTTTGTGTGGTGGCTCGGGAGCGCCCGGGGGGAATTTTAAACAGCGGGGACCGCGGGAAGGTGAAGTCGAGCAAACAAAACAGCAACTTTGGGTGCGGAATTAAAGGCTGGACACAGACTAAACGAGAGGCCAGGCGCGGACCCATGGCAGATTCGCGCTCACATTCTGTTTCATTACGATTCAATCTTGAAATCTGTGGGATACCAAAATGTGAGAATTGTTTCTTTGCCTTCCATCGATGGACCCGACTAGGGTTCTCATATGACTCAGATTTGGGTAGAGCTTACTTCATAAATCCAATATAAAATATACAGTCTGGTCGACCTGCGGAAGGGCCATGTCAGAGATTACCTGTTTATTCTTGAAAGACTAACATCCTTGCATGTAGGTACCCCCTGTTGCTCAGCAGATATGACACTCAATTAACTTTGTGGAGCTAGATTCTTTGATGGGTGCTTGCTACTTGTCTTGCTGTTTTGCTGTCTGTGTGCAAAACAGAGCTATCCTTGGGGGTGAGCCAGAAGACAACTCATAGCTATTCTCATTATACTTCCAGAAGACCAAAGCTCCCTTGGTCACTTTAATGAACAGACCTTCATATACTGGATGCAATGTAAATGTTTTTTTGGGGGAAGTGAAAATGAATGAATTAAGATATACAAGTCAAGAAGATACTGGCTGAAAAAAAAAACATTAAATAAGTATATAAACTAAATTCATCTATGGGCACTACAGAATTTGGTATTACAATGCCCAGCAAGATTTATCATACCATTTGCTATGGTATTGCAGATTAGAGCATTTTAAGGGAGTCTCTATTTTATGATTTAAATATTATCTGTATTAGTTGGGCCTATGCAATTCATGTTCTGCCTTCTTTAGTATAGCAATGTCTTAATTTCTTGTATATATATAGATACATGGCAATTTTTCAGTTAATCAGGATTCACCAGTTGGGCTGTGAGTTTAGGATGGCCAATTTTGCAACCATTCATTCTGTTGTGGTACCACCAGGCATCTCTGTTGCCTTCACAATGCAAGTAATTAGTAAGGTAATCTCATCATAATGTGTAAGAAGTTAGTGGGAAATTTATTTGAAAACCAATTAAGACGGCTACAAATGGCCTCCAAAAATTCATGGTTGGGCTGAACAGAACACAGAGCACAAATGAACTGTGAGAAATTTACTTTGAGGGACCTCATCAGAAAATACCAATTATGGATGCTACACAGCTGCAGGCTAATTTTTTCTGCAAAGGCAATTTTTTCTGTTTTGTATCATATATTGACGTCATGCATGCACGCCATCAATCGACAACTGACAGACACCTGGAATAAGAAAGGAAAAAAAAACCTTCCAAATACCTCCCAGAGGAGAAAGCATCAGAAGCAGAAACCAGATGGACGATTATCAGCCATTATACCTTCACCTTTGCAGCTTTAAAAATATAGTAATAGACACAGTTTGAATACATTCTTAAAGAACCATCTTGAATGTATTTACAAGCACATTGATTGTGGGTGAAAACCAAGGAAGGGCTGCTGACTCCCATTAAAAAAATGTTGACTGAAACCGTACCATCCACAGAAAGATAGCATGGCCATCATAACCGATAAGTCTGAACAGACACATTGTTTGTTTTGCCAGAGTTGTCAAACGGGCTGACTGTTATCCTGGCAGACATGTTGTATCTACCATCTGCAAACTACCACTCTGTGTCTCAGGAAATTTGAAAATGGCCAAACACATATGGAGCTGGTTTTTTTAAAAAGTGACCTGTATTATCAAGGATACAATGTGCATAATGCAAGGTGCAAGCTGAAGACCTGCAAAGATGCTTCAAAAGTTATGCTGCCAAATGAAAATCACCAGATATGTAATATGCACAACATCACTTAAAGTACTGTGCTGACACTTCATCAGAGCCTAATTTAGTCATTTAAAGCAAAAAAAAATTGCTCAATGCTGTCCTAGCAAGACAATCACCATCTTAGGGAGGTATTTGTGGGTAAATTACTGCACATGGATCGGTAGACTCTTCTGTTGGAGCCTGCAGCATGGATTGAATTTAAATTTTATTCAGAATGGGACAAGTTTATCACATTCTTGCATGAAAATAGATGTGGTAATTCTTTAATAGAATTTTGGAATGAAGCTTGTTTGTTGCCTCCTAATTAATGCCAGAAAGTGAAAATGTATATGTCTCTTTTCTGTTATTTTGTTGATGCTGAAAGGAATGGATATTCCATTGACAAAGGATTTATGGCACACCAGCAATCAGTGGAAAGAGGTAATTAATTGAGGCTGTTTACATTAGTTACATTTAATTCACCATACTGAACTATTTGAGATAAATGGTATATGGTATGGTATGGTATAAATAATGATGCGTACAGGTGGTCCCTGACTTGGGGTTACATCCTGATAAACCCATCTTAAGTTGAAAATATTGTAAGTCAAAAATGCATTTAATACATCTAACCTACTGAACATCATAGCTTAGCCTAGCCTACCTTAAACATGCTCAGAACACTTACATTAGCCTACAGTTGGGCAAAATCATCTAACACAAAGCCTATTTTATAATAAAGTGTTGAATATCTCATGTAATTTATTGAATACTGTACTGAAAGTGAAAAACAGAAACACAATATCCAAAAAATGCTGGCAACACAGTATACTGTAGAGTATCGGTTGTTTACCCTCGTGATCGCGTGAGATCTGTCCAGCATCGCGAGAGAGTATCGTACCGCATATTGCTAGCCTGGGAAAAGATCAAAATTCAAAGTTCAAAGTACGGTTTCTACTGAATGTATATCACTTTTGCACCATTGTAAAGTTGAAAAATTGTAAGTCGAACCATCGTAAGTCGGGGACCACCCGTATATATATATGGGGTCGGGGACACATTGATGGAAACACCAATTGAAAAAGGACTCATGTTTTGAAGTATCTAAAACACAATTGAAAAAGAGTCTACACATATTATTATACTAATTATTACTATAATACTAATTACCGATATGCTTTTGCTATGAAAGATATTTTTATATCATCACTAAAGCAACATGAGAGACCTAATAGATTTTGAAAGAGGTCATATAGTTGGTGCCCGGATTGCATGTGCATCAGTCACAGAAACAGCAAAATTATTTAATGTGTCAAGGGAAACAGTGTCAAAAATCATGACAGCATATGCCAAACAAGGAAAAACTGTATTAGGAGAGAGGAATGGTGGTTGCAAGTCATAACTCACTGACAGGGTTAGATGGACACTTAACATTATAGTTGCTAAATACTGAAATACAACAGTCTCAAAAACTGTCACAGAACTGAATCTACACCTCTGTGAGCCAATCTCAGCAAAAACCATGTGTCATGAGGTTCACATAGCTGATAGTTACTGTAGGGCTGCCATCTGGAGACTACTTGTAACCCAGGCCAGTGTGTAACAAAGCATAACACAATGTAATGACCACAAGACCTGGATTTCTAATCAGTAGAAGAAAGTAATATGGTCTGATAAATAATCTTTCACTCTTATTGCTACTTCTGGATGGGTTTCTGTTTGGAGAAAGTCAAAGGAAAGCTTCAACAAACACTCTTCTGTTCCCAACTGTAATATGGTACAGGCGGCCATCTTGTGGGAAAAGCTCAAAATTCAAAATTCGAAGTACAGTTACGATCAGTCATTGGGTCTGATTATTAAACTGCACAGTAAAATTATGGGCAAGGAGTACGAAGCCAAGACGATAATGCCTCCATACACTGCTAAATGGATTAGAGAGTGGTTTCATGAACACTAGAAAGATGTCAAACACCTCATGGCCTCCCATCACCACATGTAAACATCACTGAACCTTCATGGGTATTATAAAATAAATAAACAAATATATATATTTTTTTCTTGTCTGTCTGTCACAGCTTTCATGCCAACACCTACACTGTATCATTTTATGACATACTATATGCTAATCTGATTTTTTAAAAGACTCCCCTCTGCAAGAATCGCTAAATTGTAACAAAGTCCTCTCATTAAGGATATGTATTTGGCAGTTCATATAGTTTTGTGACAGTGTCACGAAAACAGCTGATTTAGATCCTGAATCAATACCTCAGAGATAACCCAATCTGGATGAGGAAGTGATTCTTAATAATGAAACAGTTGATGAAAATGAGATGTCTATTGATGTTTCATGAATAGCTGTCTGGAGCACCAGGGGAAAAAAAGAGAAGCTACTTAAATGTAGTTAACACTCATGACCCCAAGTATGGGCAATGGGAAGAAAGTACAAAACAAAATGAAAAATCATAAATTTTATGAATGGCAGTGTAACATAGTGCTTATTATGGTTGAGGAGCAGGACTTTTAACCAAGCAGGACTTGCAACCAAAATGTTGCTGGTTCGATTCCCTGCTGGGACACTGCTGCTGTCCTCTTGGGCAAGGTACTTAACCCACAATTGCCTTAGTAAATGTCCAGCTGTATGAATGGATAACATTGTAAAAAACTGTAACCAAAGTAAGTTGCTCTGGATAAGAGTGTCTGCCAATAATGTAATGCAATGTAACGTATGTGGCTGTAAATATATAACTAAGAGACGGAGGTTGTGGCTTTTCTTTGTCTTGAGGCAGTGTGAGGATGGTTACTTGTTCCTTTTCCAGCATTAAACTCCACCCTGCTTAGGCAGTGAAAAACAAAAACCTATCATTAAATCAATCAATACAAAGAAGTTCTGGAATGCCCAATAAATGACTCAATCAGATGAACTTGTCTTCAGTGCATTTCTTTTTTAATCACATATTGTTGCAAACAGACAAAAATCAGCCAAGGCAAACATGTGCAAAACCTTCATCAGGGCAACAATGTCATTAAATGTGTATAGATTGAATAATTGAGTCATTTAATAACATCTGATTAGAGAGGCAAGTGAAGAGAAATAGCTAATTCTAATTCAAAGTACCTGCTACCCATGTGTGAATCTAATCTATGCCAAAGGAATGAACAAAAACAAAACAAAGTCAAAGAGCAAAAAAAAAAAAAAAAAAAAAAATGTCACGGTGATAGCTGGCCTTATTTTTTGTTGTCAGACTTTTGCTGTTGTCAGACCTTGCAAATGTGACCCGATACTCCTTTCTCATGTATTTATTGTCTGCTCAATTCCCTACCAGCTCTAGAGCTCTGCTGTGAGCGTGCTGCACAGGACATCAACAAAGGCACGAGGTAATTGTGGGTGCAGATGGATTGCCCCGGAGTTGAAACGTGCTCCTCAGTGATAGGTAAGGCTTGTTATGGGGAAGGTTGGGAGAGGACCAGCAGAGCAGCACCACAGGGTTCTAACACTAAAAGCCTGCCAAGGTGCGAGACAGAAGAACTGGAGCAGGTTACCGCAGGAGATGGGGGGTGTGGGGGAGGTGTGTGTGTGTGTGGGGGTTGCGATTGTGCTCTCAAACGAGTGGCATTTGATCATGGGCAGACAAAGGGATGACAGATCAGGGCTGAGAGTCAAGCTTCGAGGTCTCCAAATGCCATGCTATCAAAGCACAAAAGGCTGTGTGGCAATCACATCTACCATTAAGGCTGTTGGTATTAGTCAGTGCACCAGTGACAAGGGAGAGGGGGGTCGGACTGGGGGGCTTTAGACTGTACAGAACTGTGTATATCCATGGGCCAGGATTGGCTAGAGAGGGGGGGCAGGTTTACAAGCCATAATAACCACTTTAACTGAGGGATACTCTGCGTTGAACAGTGGGAGATGAGACAGAAACAAAATGCTTTCAATGTGTTAGCCCCAGGGGCCCATTAGCAAAAGGGACAAGGAACGTAAGTGTGGATCATCCGTCCTGATTAGCAGATATCTCAGAGGACTCAAAGGGCTACAGGGAGCAAGGATCTCAAGAGGCGTTGGCTCCTTCAATGGTGTTTTTCTCGGCAGGGGTTGTGTGACTGCACAGCAGAAGGAAAAAAAAGGGAGGACTGAAGGACGTTGATCTCTCCCGGTACATGTTGTGAAAGAGCTCTGAATGAAGGGAGTGGGTGGCGGGGGTACCCGTGGGTGAGGCCCTGAGGAGGAGGACGCAGGAGCGGGGATTTCTTTCTCGGCCCGCGCCGGCCTGACTCACAGCGGTGATTAATGTTCCGCGTCTCCTCACTGCAAGCCCAAGATAATGAAGGAGGCTGTGCCCTTCGTGTTTTCCGTGCGCGTTAATGTGTTTTCTTGTCAGGGCTCGGGGACCGGTCACCGGTAGAGCCAGCGGCCCGGATAGACCAGGGGAGGTTCTGGGGAAAGGGCTGCCTGCGATTGCTCCAGGGGGGGCAAGGGATCCACACTCTGATACAAACACAACAAGCACTCCAGCCCTCCGACGCATCTACCATCACACCATACTCCTACGTCAGTGCCAGTTGTATTGGTTTTGAAGAAAGATTCACAATGTTCTAAGTACCACGAATCTGACTTGAAGCAATTACATTTTACTTTTTAAAAGAAGTTTGTCTTCATTATAAAATGACAATGGAAACTGCACATTTTCTAGACTGAAGTATTTTTACCCTTTATTATTTTTTCTGCTCTGAAATCTCTCATGGTACTGTATGGCACCACACAATGTGCTATTGCTTTTTATTTGTCCACAAACGTCTTGTGCAAGGCCAGAGGAGCCTTGGTTTACCTTGTCACTCAAACTCAGTCTTTGATTCCCTTTGAATGACTTTAAGATGGGCATGTTCAAATGTTTTAAGAGTGGGTGCAGGTAACTGCATAGTTATGTAGTCATATTGTTGATATATAATATATATCGGGTAAGATATTGGTAACAAGAAAGCAAGTTTGCTTTTGTTTTAATTTTTTGTAGCACAGTGCACTCTAGTGGATGAGCTAAACCATGCAATTACATATCCACCTGTGGACTGATCTTCGGCTGTAAAGCGACGACCAGTTTGGAGGAATGCAAGGTACTGTTTTGAATAACATTGTTTTATGTCATGTGAAATACAACTAAATTTCAGGACATTCATTTTAGGACATGAAGGGCTATGTCTTGAAAACATTCATTGTACTAATTTGTCAGGTTCTCCAGAATGAATACAAGTATTATTTTCACATTTCATTTTTTCATCGTCTCTAATAGTGTTTCCAGTAAATGAAATGTATATTCTATTATTTATAAAGCAAACAAACCAACATGTTACAATAAATGAAGGAATGTTTTGCTGTACTTTCATAGTCAATTCGAATGTGTCAACTTCCTGGTTGGTGATGACACTTTACATAAAGATTATGGCATAGGTAGATATTCTGTCCCTTATTATTACACATATTACTGGCACATTACTGTCTTAAAGGTGTTATTTTATAGGTACCATTATGACTGCTAACTTCAAATGTAAACAGTGATCCAAATAGTTGTGGTTAGCAGTTTCAAACATATCATTCAGAAAGAATGTTTGGTATGTAAAAGTAACAAGGGAACTTTGGGAGAGAGGTTTTCAATGTGTAGATTATGTAAAAATGAGTCAAATAAAAAAAAAAGTCTTAGTGAAATATAAAATATGTAATGAGTAGTAAAACACTAGAAGTATTGGGAATGTTAGTAACATAAATAAATAAGTAAATAAATGTATATTTACCATTAATGCTCTTGACTTCAAAATGTCCACATTTTGCTTGCACTTTGCATCACACCAAAACACCATTGTCTACCCTTTTTTGTTTCATTATAATTTTTACTGTTAGGCATTTTTAAATACAGTTTATTTTACAATTCAAAATATTTAGCCATGATTTATTTACTTTAAATATTTATACATTTTTTCCATGTATTCTTATTTTGCTTGATTTCCGCTTTTATTTAAGGCAGTCATTCTTGATTTTAACCTCTTCTTAAGATTTTTTTTCAGGTGTATATTTTTGGAGCATCAATGAAATGCAGTACTTATACATTTTTAAAATTTGAAATTACAGTGATGATCTATTGGTCAAGTTAAGTTGAAGGTAAAATGCATTCATACAGGCTCTGGCCTTGACAAATTTATCCCTGGGCATAACCCTTTGATAGAACAGACCTAACCTGGTCATGTGATCAGCACTGTGTTTATATTGTTCCACCATAGTAAGGACAGCAGATGGCAGACTTGTCTCATTTTACTGAATATCGTTCCATTTAAGTCATTCCAGAGAGAGAGGGCGGGTGAGTTAGAGGGAGAGAGGGAGAGAGAGAGAGAGAGAGAGAGAGAGAGAGAGAGAGGATGGAGGCATAACAGTGTACGCAGAAGGGCTCTGGCATTTGTGAGCTCTCTTGAAAGACTTTCAGAATGAAAGGCGTTTTAATTAATCTGTAAGTGGCACAAAACGTGGTGCCAGGGTTTGAGCCGCAGAGTCGTTTGCCACCAGGCAATCTCAACAGTCTCTCAAGGACTTC
This sequence comes from Megalops atlanticus, assembly GCA_019176425.1. Taxonomy (NCBI): domain Eukaryota; kingdom Metazoa; phylum Chordata; class Actinopteri; order Elopiformes; family Megalopidae; genus Megalops; species Megalops atlanticus. Next base: position 10,174,265 of record CM032878.1, read on the forward strand.
CTTAAGGAGCCAGGAGCAGACCACGCTGACACATATGTTTTCAGTTCTCATTGACTTAATTTTGCTCTCCAAGGTACACTTGATAAAATGCTGCATTGATTTGAGAGCCTGATTATGAAAATATTGATTAAAAGTGTAGACACAAATACTCATTGAAGGGAAATGGGAATTGAGTTTACAGCCCAAAAATCAATGGCCAAGTTAAACAAATGGTTATATTTATTACATGTATTATCAGGATATGGCAGTGTGGCAACAACAAATGACTAGAATATGACAAACAGCATCAAGATAGATATTTCTAAATATGAAAATTCAATCTTTGTTAATTTGGTAATCTGGCCATCTGAATGAGTTCACTGATACAGAGACAGTGTCATTTTGCCAGTGGCCTTCTACAGAACAGACATGCAGCAGTACCAACATGTCCCAAATTGCAGAGGCATGGGTGTGTTGTTGGTTGTTGGACTGTGAATGATGGACAGACGTGAGCCAGCTTCAAGCAATGCGGAAGACAACAGAGATAGAAATGAACATGACTACTCTGTAATTATAAATTCTAAATGACCTAAAGGTTAATGTTATATTTGTTTTTGTACTTCTTACAAGTACAGAATGGTCTGTATTGATTGATGTACAGCAGGGACTGTATAGTTTAATTAAAGCTTTACTTTGCCAGTGAAGTAGAGGGGTTGGATCATCATCAAGACTGCAGAAGAATGCAAGTAAGTACTCAATTGTAAGCTATTTTGTTTCACAGGTTTGAAATAAAATGATCTAGCTAATTGGTGGAATCCAAATGAGAAGACAAACACGTACTTTTAAGAGTTGGACATAGCAGCAAATACCCTCACTTTTATGAACTGTTTATAACTAGCATACTATCATCTTTAAGAGAAAACACAAGACTGGCTCAGCTTTGTTGCAAATGTGTCTATTTGCAAATTAGCATTAACAAGCTGGCTGGTGACATTCAAAGAATGGTGCAAATTGCAAGATTAATAAATACAGACCATAAAGACAACTAAACAAGGATTTTGGGCTAATCTGCTGGATTAAACATCAAAGAGGAAAAAGATTTTATCATGACAGCCTATGTTACATGGCAACGCTGGGCGATTGATTCAGACATAGAAAGGTTATTCCAAATCCGGGACAGAGAATAAAAAGACAAGATAAAATAAAAGGCCTATGAACTAAAGAAGTAAAACGAGGACTATGCAGTTTAAATATGAGTACAAAGTTACATATAAACCCGTCTCTTCTGCCCTTGCTGATAATTCTCCTCTCATTTATACCACCTGGGCTTTAATTGGAAGGTGTGACCAATATCAAGTGCTGGAACAGACAAACACTTGCACAGTCTCACAAAGGTGTAACTGATAAAAAAAAGTTTGACTGTTGCATGGGTCAAACAGGTAAATGAGTATTTTTGTACAGTTCTCTTCTTATTGATAATACTCTGGATACCACACCTTGGAAATAGAGTGATATGAGTTCTTTCATACAGTTCCTTCATAACACAGAAACATGATTCTATGACAATTTTCTGCATATACTCTATGTCGATATATTGTGACTATGGAATGTGTCTAAGGCTTTTGCACAGTTGTATGTAAACACATCATGGTTACTTTATATGCACACATTTTGTCCCTTTTAGTAATGAATAAAAGCATTTTTAATATTTTTTTTTTTACAGAGCGTTGACAGTTTGAAGGTCACTGAAATGAAAGAGAAATGTATAAGATCCTGAAAAAACACATATCTCTATCAGAGGTTGGCTGAGATTCTTTTCAGCCTGGCAGTCCTTTATTTCTTATGCCGGTTATTTGAGTTTCAAATTGGATTCAATGTGACAGTTTTTGATTGGCGGGAGGTGCTTCCTACCGAATTTTGTCTCGCTGTGGCTGGTTGGCTGCCAAGTGGTCAGGATTTATATTGTCATTTTAATACAATTTACCTAGTCATTATTATTAATACTGGCATCCTTAACCTCTAAGGATATTAGTGTGTGCTTGTGTGTGTGTGTGTGTGTGTGTGTGTGTGTGTGCGTGTGTGCGTGTGTGTGCATGTGTGTGTAAGAGAAAGAATGTGTGTTTATGTGTTTTTTTACCAGTGCCTGCACTGTATGTGTGTATGTTTCTGTGTGTTTGCCTGTGTTCCTTTCTGCATATGTATTCTGATAGATATCACATCTTCTGCGGATTGGGTGAAGGGCTTGGGAAAGATGTGCAGTGAGCTGTGGGTTGGGTATGCTGAGTGGGGCAGAGAGGCGATGGGGTATTCAAGTGTGCTATCCAACAAAACAAACTAGCAGAAAAGACAGGAAAATCCTATCACTTGCTTAAATTTATTGTCAGAACCTCTAACTTGATAGGTGTATCCTAAAGTAGGGCATCCATCTGAGATATACAAAAAAATTTCAGGGCAGAAATAACAGAGGGCAACTGACCTTTGGGCAAGAACCACTTATCATCCTGATCGGTCATTTTCCAAGGTCTGCATTTTCATTGGTTGCCTCTCCCACTTCCGGACCAACAAGCTCAGGATGCATTCATGCTGCCCGTTCATGTCTTACTTCATACATTTTTCTTAAACTTTTGAAGTTAGATGTGAGTGAGTATTAACAAGCTACCGATCTATCGCCTCCTGACAAACTGAACAATTTGTTTTCCTTTTGATAACAAGATGAAAATGTCTGAATAACCACATCACCAACAAACAGTAAATCATTTCCCATTTAGGATTCAACTAGTGAAGCAGTGCGTGCACATTGCGCTTTCTCCCCACAGGTTCGGCTGACCCTGACAAAATTACCACTGACAAATGACAGAAATCACAGTGAGCCTACCAATTGACTCTGACAGTCGACTATGTCCTAAAATGGACACCATATGCTGGAATGCAGCTTTCCTGGGCCACAGCTGAGCAGCCTCATTCATCAGTTTGTGTGATTACTTACTATATTCATTGTGTCAACCCTACATTACACACACACACAAAGAATTTAAAGAATTCTTCAGCTGTGTTTTGTCCTAATAATGTATATAGATAACTGTCATAATCTCATCATTGTCTTCATAAATCTATTTTGATCTCATTTTGTCCAAATTCACCATGGAGGAAAAATGAACCTTATTTCCTTTCTTATTTTTAAGTAAATATTCTTGACATGAGGACATAAGACAATGATATTTGTTGTGAATTCTGGCGCGAAACTGCCATTTTGCCCTGCTCCTGTAGCACGCATTGATTTCAGGCTGATGCAGGCAGAGGCATGATGTGAGTTTCTCATTTCTCATATTTTTTGGCCCATTCTTCACTTGCAAATTCAGGTGATCCTCATTCACTTTGTTCTGTCTGTCCAAAGGCAAACTTTAAGCCCACCGCTGAGAGGTTGCATTCTTCTTGTGCTTTCAATCCGGCACTCTTTTAAACTTTCAAAGGCCCATATAAGTGCAGGACCATTTCTAGCGTTACTGTTACATGAGGTCTTTTTTGTGTTGTAAAATTATGGCACCAAATCAGAATCGTTGAGAAGAGAATGTTTCACACATTGATCAGTGGAATAACCCCAGAATGAGAGAGGAATAACCAGCAGAAACCTCTAACCTCTCTGTCTTATTTTTGTTTCACTCATTGAAAATGCGTAGTCAAACCATACATTTTTTGATGCCATTTCAGGTTGCAGTTACTCACTATCACTGTCAATGATCCATGTTATTCATGTTCACAAAATAATAATTTGCATTTTTATTACAAATGCATCACAATTAACCAGGTGACGCTGTCATTATATCAGATTTGCTTTGTTTTTGTCCCAGAGTGCCATGCAAATTGAATTATAGCAGTTGTTCTGGACAATGGCATGTTAGAAACTATGATAACGTATATCAAATGAAGTGTTAGCAAGCAGACAGCAATTCTCTCATTGATGCTAATGCTGCCACATCAAAACATCTTATTGCGATGCTGAATAATAATGGCAATAAAATAACAATCAGATTGTAGCAAGGGGTAACCCCAGGGTAAATCTCAAATGAATTGGTGGTTTATTCTCAGGATATGAAAACACTTGATTTGATGCCTGTCAGAGCTGCATTTGAAAAACTGAGGTATGTGCTGAATAAGGCATGGTTTTTATGGAGGTGCATTTGGTGAACTCAACAGGCATCTTTTCAAACAATGAAGCAGAGTGAAAAAAATCACACTCTGTGACTGTGAAATGATTCTCATATTGGATATTGAGTAATTACATTATTTTCTACAAGAACTGATTTGACTAAGTTAGTTATAGACAATATTGTGACCTCTGGTTATTAGAAACTCATCTATCCAGGATGATTAGATTGTTCTTAGAAGTAGACTTCCATATGAAGGGGTAAGCAATGATTTTTTTCTTTTTCTGGCTTAATCCACCGAGGAATGTCCTATGCAAACTTCTACAAACATGGAACAAAGCAACAGTTCAAGACTTTTACACAATTATTCATTAAATTAAATTAAATAAAAATAACATGACTCCCATTAGTTATTTGAATGTCACCCAGTGAATTGCTGGCACTGTGTGAGCTACAGCGCCATAGCAGTCAACGTCTTTAATTAAATTAAAACATAAAATAATAAGTTGACTCCCGTTAATTATTTTTGAGTGTTTCCATAATAATTGGCACTGTGGTGCCTTGCCAGTTTCCATTCGTTTTCATGATGTGACGCCTCCGCAGTTCTTGATAGAATTGTAGAAATTGTGGAATGCCCAGTTTCTTAGCTACAATTTTTTCATCAGTCCTAAGATGACCATAAAACTCAAGAAGGTAGCATTTTTCAGTTGTTGAAAATATCTGTCTTATTCTTTCTGTGTCCACTGGCACTTACCTAATCCATACAAATGTACACAGCCAGTCTACATATTTTTCTCTAAATATTTTATGCCCCAGCTACTTTGGTAATTACTACAAGATAAAAGATACATTTAATTAAAATTCTGTTGCATTTAAAATGTATGTAATCAAAGATGGTCTATCAATCAGTTTTGCTTATCCCAGGAATGGCTCAAACAGGCTAAAATGCTGCCAATGACCAAAATTCACATTTGCCAAGTGTTTGCCAGCCATACACCAACCTTTGAAACTTGTTCTCCATACTCTTAACCTCAGTAAAATCAAACGGTTGCCTGGTATATAATCAATAAATATAAACCAGGCACAATAAAACATGAAAATGAACATGAACCCTAAGAGTGCCTTAATTTTGAGGTGACATGAACATTCCGTTTCCGTTTTCCTTGACATTCTAAGGCCCTTTTGATGTTGATGACCAAGAGTCCTTTTATAAGGGGCCCAAAGCAAAAGGTGGGTTAGTTTTTAGGGGAGAGGGATAAACATATATTACAAATATTAGGGTGAAGCTCCACACCAACCCAATGAAATGGGTTACTGAAAAATTCTCTACATCTTATAAAAAGTATATATATGAGAAAGAACATTTTCAGGTTTATAGCAGGGGACCCACTTAGTCCTCTGCAGTCTTGTTTGAAATTGACACAGAACTTGCACCAATGTGACTACTTCAGGTCATACAGGGAGCTGCTGTCTTTGCTTTCTCTGGCATTTCTCAGCATATGTAGAGGTCTAATTAAGTGCTGCTCACAAGTGCAGGTATCTAAGGTAAAATATCTGACTTCATGATGCTCGCTGACTTCGCAACTCCTCCCATTCCTCTAGATCATGTTAATTGGGACAGCCTAACTGAGCTGTCAAATTTATTTCAGATGGTGCCATCCGATTTTGAGTCTTAACGTGGTTATTTCTGCTGGACAAGGGCATACTCTATTCATTATAGCTTACGCATTTAAACAGGCCTAGCTTAGGCCTAATTCCAGGAAATGGGCATACTATAAACAGTAGCATGCTTAAGCCAAAACATTTCTATGGTGGCCATAAAAGGGGGGGTGTACAATCGTTTCTGTACACATTTTACATCACAACCATTACTTCTCTATTTGAACTTCTCCAGTATAGCCTTGCCACATATTCCCAACCAGGGCCCCCAGAATCAGTCGTCCTATTCTAATTAAGGGGCAAATCTAAAAGGTACCAGCCATCTAATATTGCTGCTAATATTACACATGATAGTCTATATATTGAGCTGCTTCCCATTACAGTAACGCTGCCATTTTTATTTGGTCGCGGCAGCTTGGAGGTGCGGCGGAAATGTGACCGGGGGGCTTAACGACAGTGAGCCGCGGACTATCGCAGCCGGATAATTAACTCCCGACTGTTCTCCAGACGCTCAGATCCACCTGCCTCGCTGTCAAAATACAGCATTTTTCACCTCCCCCCTTTCTTCCTGGTTCTTGCGGGCTCCTTGCACCCTCCTAGCCTCCTATCTTTTCCCCAGCTTTAATTAACCTTCTGGTTTTCTTCGCCTGCCACCTTGTAAGAGAAAGATCAGCATGATTGAAAAAGCTTACTCAAATTAAGTCGCCCAATCAAGCGTTGAACGCTTCCCCCCTCTCTCTCTTCCTCTCTCTCTCTGTTTCTTTCCCTCTCCCCCTGCCTCCTCCTTTTAATGGTCTAAAGCCAGCCAACCATGAAGCGCAAGAGAGATCAGTGACCCCCTTTAAATCTGACTAATTGTAACTGCTAATCACCTTTTCTTCGGCACTCCCGGGACTCTCTCTGCACCTTGCTCTGCCATGCACAAAATCACAATGTCCCCTTTTTTTCAATTGCGCAGGATCAAGAGCAATGCTCACCCTCAATGCCCATCTACCATATCTACTTCCCTTCAACCGAAGGAATGAGAGACTCATGGCTCTCTTGTGGAAGCCAGGCCTCAAACGGTGTTTCATTTTTCAGACCTCTCCCAACGTGCACACCAGGCCACGGCGCTTGGATGCTATTTCCACGTTGCATTTGAAATAGATGGCCTGTGAAAGTAGCGAGTGTGTCTGAGGATGACTGATATTCACAGTTCTGCCGTCTGAAGAAACTTGTGCCTATATTTTTCTGACAGGACCTGTCGGGAGGGCAATTAGTGTCTCTGAGACGGCAGAAAAAATTTCAGAACCTCTTCAGAACTTGTACCAAAGTAGCGACATCTTCCACTAGATTTGACCGTCTGTCCGTTTTTTTTCTCTTTCATCATCAGGAAATGCTTGAGACTTGCCCTGCCTCCCTGCCTGTGCTCCCAAAGCCCAAAGGAGTGATCCCTTTTAAAGAAGAAGGAGAACTCAGCGTATGACGACAAAGTCTTACTAATATCCTACTACTTGGTTTTGCTACTGGCAGGTCCGTACCGTTGTGAATTCATTATGTTTGGGAATGCTAAAATGTATCATCCTTCAGTTTCATGTAGCTCTCAGTTAGACAAGGCACACAACACAGATCCTTGACAATTTTTTTTGTTTAGGGCCCAGAGGCTTCCCTACAGCAAAAGGTCCTTTTTTAGAAACAGTTAACTTAAATGCATACCCCTCCTATTTTTTCCTTATCATTAGGAGTGCCCAGGTGGTCACACTTGTGTCACACGTGTTAATAAGGAAGTAAATCCCTAATGATGACTACAGTGAAGACCATGGGGGGCCAGCTGAATCGGTCTGATTCCATTTCTAATACTGGATCTTTAAAGATAAAATAACATATATACATATAGCTGCATGCTGTTGACATTACAAAGGCTTCAAGACACTGCAAAGAAACAAATAATGACAATGCATCTGTATTCATTCTGGTCTACTATTATATATTACATGGCATAGGCAATCCTCAGCCTTTAAAAGCTGCAGCTGAAGATTTTAGTCCTTGTACCTGCAGGTCAAAGTTATAGGGTGTAACATACAATGCAAAACCATGTGAAGTACTAAAGAATTGCAGTGCAGTTCCTTTCCTTCCTATTTACCTTTCATGACGATGTAACACATTCACTTAACTCCTGAGGTTTACCTCGATTTGGAATATACACTAAATTTTTAATTTACTTGGACAATTAGCCATGTCCATCACAAATATTCCACTCTGTGAAAACATGGCTTCATGTTTAGTTCTTAATCATTTCTGCTACATAGCTCATGCAGTCTATGGCAAGTCACCATTTCATTGCAGTCTCTCTTTGGTGAATACATTTTTATTAATTTCATATTTTTGATGATATATTCAGATATATTTATCTAGTTTTGTGCACTTTGGTTTAGTACTGTGGTACCTGGCAAATGCCATGCCAGGACACCTGCCATTGCACAGTCTCACAATTAAACCTTCCAGAAAAAAAAAAAAAACTTTCTTAATTTTCTTCCTTGTAAATGGATGTGGCACTGTCGAGTCTCACAGGTGCAATTTCAATCAAATTATTTCCAACCCATCCATGCTGTTCAATCTGTAATTGTCTCAAACTCCACACCGATTGTAAGGGAATCAGAGGCTAGAACGGAAGCCTCTTATTTCATTCCCCCAAGCAGAAAAGTGTTAGAATATGCAATGAAGCTTAGGATTTTTTTTTATCTCTTTCTATTTCGCCAAATGCCCCTTATTAAGCACAAACAGGGGGACGATCTTGTTTGATGTCCTCCTGTTCTAATAACTTTGGGCCAGCTCTCACGGGGTTCAACTTTTCTCCGACTTCTCACAAAGCCAGACGTCAAGTTTTTTGAGCGCACTGTCCTCATTTGGGGTGTTGCTATGTTTAGTCCTTGGACTGGAATCTGATACTTGCGGGGGTTGAAAAGTTCAACGTGAGGTCTCCTTCTTATGAAGATTTTCATATTGCTGTGAGAATTTCCGGTCCCTCATGTGCACTATTCCACATGTCCCCGTGCATAATTGCCCAGCCCAGCTTAAGGAGATTCCACCGCTGATCAAAAGTCCTTTTACCCTTGTTTGTGAAGTCTGTTCCCCTTTGTGTGCTACAGTAGGTGAACATCTTCTGTGTTTGGTGGTTCGTGTCTGTGTTTCATTTGACATGCAATCCATGCTTTTAAACTATCCAAAAAAGGGTGAGTGGATTCCACTCCCAAAAATGAAACAAAACAAAACAGAAAAAGAAAAGTACTTCTATAAAATTATATTCGCATGTTTGAAGGCGAGGTAAATGCCAGTCAGCCAGTGTCAATCATCAGGTGACACACACAGGTGTCAGGGGTGATGGGAAACCATATGCCTAAAGTAAAGGCAAACACACAGATAAGAAATTCAGATTATTACAAAACCATGAACCATCTATTTTACTATCAATACTGTCAGTCCCAAAACAGAGCACTTCACAGGTTACAATTAAATATTGTTTTTTACATCTGCATTGCTTGCTTTTCTCCTGCTCCCTTGCGCTATGCCCACCTGGGACCACAATTTGCCATCGTCTCGTATTTTTATTAATTAAAAATCATATTCTACAACTATTGCCAAAATCACACTTTTTTCCGGAGAATTCTCTCTGCCTACGCAAGCAGGCTGCTTGCCCATACACATCCCTGTCTGTCAGTGAATTACACAAGGAGGAGGGGGAGGATTGTGCAAATAACATATGACACCTTGGTGCGTTCCAGGGAAAGAAATTTTTGCCATTCTCTGTGGGGAGATAGACTGAAGTTGGCAAAGAAAGGAATCGCAGGGGGTTGGGGGGGTGGTTGGAACAAAGTCCTGAAAGAAGTAAAATGTCACTGAGGTAAAACACATAATTTATATAAGTTTAAAAAAAGTGTGTTTACTCATATAATCTGTTCCTAGGTTTATCTGGTCACATGTGCATCTGTTTACAAACCCCTCATTGCCAGAAATAACAACTTCTAGATGTACGTCTATACTTGAAACTGAAGCAGGGGTCCAGAGAGATGCTTGATCAGTCAAAACCTGAGAAAACAACTGAACAAAAGTGTCATTCAATGATTATTCCCTTAAAGACAAACCAGAGCCTCCACTTTTATAAGGACAGTATTTTGGACATTTGGACATAGGACTGCATATCTCAAAAAAAAAAAAATCATATTCAAAGGAAATTGATCCAAACTGGAGGTACGTGACTTTTTTTTAAAAAGTTGGGGCTCTAACCTTTCAACCAAGCCCTCATTGGTCAACGTGGGTCTGACTCACAGACCCACATTGACCATCTGACTGACAGAGAGAAGCAGGTGAGGATTAAAAACACAGCAAAAACAGAAAAACTATTGCATCTGGTATTTGGCTTTCTGATTTTTTTTTTAATATGAAAAAGTTCATGATAAGAAAATTACAGGTTTGTACCTTGCTTTGTAAACAAAGTAAATTATTTTCTCTTCATCTTAATGGATCAGTCTCCTTGAATTTGTCATAGATAAGTTTTGTGAAGCAGAAAATATTGCTGAAATGTGAGTTAAAAATAATTATACAAGATATTATTGTGGATTTTTGGAACTTTCTGACTTGTTTTCCTTATTTTTTCAATAGTATGAATACCAAGGCACATCTGAAATTAATTTAAGAGTGCAGCCATAAAGCATAGGGTGTCTGTGACATAACAGGCTCTGAACTATGTCTTTACAATGTGTATTTCTGAAGTCATTTGACTTTAGTATAAAAACAAGACATTCCGTTTTTTTAAGAAAAATCAAAAGAAAGCCATTTGTCATGCACTCAGACATTTGTCCATGGGAACACTGTGCATTGAAGTATTCATTCACAAAAAATTTGTTTGCATTCTTCCCCCTTCATCAAGATATATCTCTCCTTTCTTCCTAGTATTGTTTATTCTCTCTTCATCATGCTGCATTCCTTTGCAGCCTTACCTCCATAGGGGATGCATGAGTGGCTGCAATTGCCTAAATGAACTGTTATTACCATGTTATTAGTCATTAACATGCCAGTGGCTTTCTATAGCTGGACTGCAGAGCAGTAAACTTCATGCAAAGAAGCTGCACTCAAAGGGGGCATTTTCAGTTTGTGCATGGAATGGTCACTGTCTCAATGCCCTTAAGAAACACTCCAGTTTGTTGCTACTTTGGAACCTTCCGGTTTGCTATTTCCCAAACTAAGCTGTGGTCCCTCATTTTCAGAAAATGTGTTTTGTTTGATTTCCCATTTTAGAACAAGTAAGTGGGTTCACAGAAGTGTTCAGTGCCCTTCAGTAAAAGAAGAAAAAAAAGGCTGTGATGTTTTTGACAGTCACTTGCCAACTGATGGATAAACTATTTGTGAATTCTATGTGCTTAGCATGAGAATTTGTTGGAAACGGTCACCATACAAAACCGTAAATGCCGCAGGGCTATTTTTAGCGGCTACCTTGGGGCTTATCTGTCAGTAAGTAATCTCAGGCAGTCAATAGGTCTGAGAACTCAGGTCACTCCTTTCTATGCTGGGCAAACTTCCGGCTCTTTTGTAATTGAATTAGGTGGGCAGCTTGCCCACGGCAGAAATTGAATCTTTGGACTTAAACATCCTTCCTTGGTTAAATACATTTTCTGCGGACGAGTAACAGAGAGTTTGTTGAAACAAAATACATTTCATTGCAATAACAAGAATTAGAATTGACTGTTGAACGTTTTGGAGAGAAAGTAATGATCTTTTTATCTACAAATGACATATGACTGACATTATCTACATATGACTGAAACAAACGGTGCTTCTTTTCATGGAGGAACTTGTGTGAATGCAATGCGGAGAGCAGCATCATCCAGAGAGAGCAGTGTATTATTGCCAATAGAGCTCATGAGAACATTGTTCATGGAGGCTTTATCTCCGCAATACAATTTATGAGATTGTCTAATGCTATTTGCCCAAAGGAGGCTGTTCGACACAATGAGTGGAAATAATAACTACCTCAACAGAGCTTTTTTTCCATTTCCCCATTTTATCTGCTTGTTCTTGAGCTGGCCTTTAGAGAGAGGAATATCAAGCTCAGAGTTATCAACTGATGTTCAGGCATTGGACAACTTTTGTCTCTCTCAAGCATTAATGATTAAATGGAAGCAAATCGTATTCCTTGGGGATATTATTTAATGTGGAAGAATTTCTTCACCAAATATCAACCCATCCTCCCCCAACACACACATTAACCCACATACACACAGACACTCATCTCATTTTAGTCCTTAACTGAATAGTTGCGTGACTACACCTTAAAGCAAAATTGAACATTTTTTTTTTACCTTGAATAAAGTTAACATAGATGATACAAAATATAGATATTCTCAAACAGAGGAGTTTCTCCTATTTAAGTGCTATATTACAAAGCCATTTTCAGGAAAAAAAGTTCTCAGTCACCCCCTCTCCGGTAATGTTGAATCCTAATTGGGTCCACAAATTAATTGATACATGTGTTGATTGTCCATGAGCAAATTACATTTTCTCCTAGACTATTGGTAGAGTTCCTCCTTCTCAACAAATTACTGAAACTATCATATTCACAGTGAGGCTCTATGCTTAAACAATTCATTTTTTTTGTAGATTGTCTCAAAGTAAAAAGCATTTGCTGCATCCAGTGGGACTAGCTCATGTGTTCATTGTGTCAGTGTGTATTAAAAACAATAATGATAAGCGGGCTCATCACCAGTTTGAAGAATATATACAAACCCCATATGAAATAAAATTTTAGACCATCTGTAATAACTGATCTGTTAGTCTGAGTCTTTTTCTGCACCTTGATGACAATGCTTTCATATCTAATACTTTTGTTATAGTAAACATAACTATAAATACTGACATATACAGAGTGTAATAATGTCAAGATATGAAGTTGTTTCTGTGACAACAATATCAATGATTTTTTACACTTATTGTCATTAATCCCTAGACCACCCCGCAAAACACCAGGAAACAGGAAATAATAAATTTTATTACACAGATTTATTAGAATGTAATATACAAAGACATATAGTTATCTATGAGAAAAAAATAGTATGGCAGAGATCTGCCCACATGCATTCCCTGGCAAACAGTGTATCTTAAGCTCAATAGTCTTGCTCTTTCTCATTGCACTCACTCTGCTGTGTCAGATCCTCACTGAGTTCTGTAACCATCCCAGGGGTCTCGCCCCTGACAGCTGCATTCTGAGTGACCACACTTTGGCTCACTGTCCTTACTCAGAGCAGTTTGTGCATAATGTCATAATTACAGATACACATCCCAGTCTGTCACAAAGTGTACAGTGTCGATTCAAACAAGATGGCTCCAACATATCTCATAGGAACATCTACCCCCCCCCCCGTAAAGGCACCAAAGCATGCAACCTCACACACGGTTGAGGGGAACAGGTGGGGCTCCACACACTGCACACAGTGAACAGAAAAAAACGAGGATTGCCCAGTAGTGTTTACCCATGGTAGCAGTATGCTTGTTCAGTTTCTGAAATGGTCCTGCTTGGTCTGGGTACAGTCTTTCCAGCCTCCCCCACTTTCAGAGCCAAAAAAGGAGTGACTGGCAACCATACGCCCTTGGACAGGAGACAGGTGATAGCTGCCATGCAAATGTAGAAAAAAGTTACATTATTCACAGTGTTGATTTTTTAAGCTTCACTAAGCTATATTCAGATGCATACATAATTGCTACATATTGCCTAGTATCCAGCCATATTGCCTAGTATGCAGCCAACTAAATTATCATTTGCTGTCAACCCATTAAGAAGTGATTTATAAGCATATATCTCAGCTCTCATTGTGGACAGAAGAGAAACCAGTATGATTAAATCTCAGTTATCTATCCCATGAAATGAATTATGCAAATGGCATTACAAGTAGAAATGACAGACTACCGTGAGCAATGTCCAGGTAAGGATGGCCCACGAGCATGGCAAAGTGAAAGGCACTGTAAGGAAGCAGAAATCTTCCTGTGACAAGCAGCGCGGTGGCTTTCACCTCAGTATTTGGTGAAAGGATGCTGTCCATCATTGTTACTTTTTTTATATTAGTATTCATGTGCAGTTATTCAGCTGACCTGATCTTGAAAATCTAGAACCTCTAACATTAAATACTTGGAAGCTCTTGGTGTTTTCTCCTTGACCTGCAATCCTCTACTGTGTGAGAACAGACATGGCGTGTTAGCTTTGAATGGCAATGCTGTGGCCCTGTGTGTATAAACTCTACAAGAATAGGGGTGTCAAAGCATACAGAAAATGTCCTGGTACACATGTGTATGCATTAGTAGGCAATGGTATATTATTATCAGGTTTAACATCATGAAAACATTTATAGGAACACCTATTCATCTTTCAAAAACAATATTGTCAATATCAGAGCACACATCTGTGAAATATGTATCCATGCTGATCACCGTCTGTTGTTAGTTGGTGCTTAACATGGAGATACATCATTACCTCAGGTTACTCTGGAAGAATTCACTGCCTTTCCAATGACTTTTTATTGCGAAGACAACATTTTAAATCATGTGTTATAGAGCATAGAAACAGACATGGTGACATGAGTCTGCATTTGACCAGGTGACAGAAGGGACCATGAATTGGGAAATGAAAGACACACCAGATGGAATTTGGAGTTCCTCAATTTTATGAGTAAATAGCATCTGTTGTAGATGTCCATTGAACAGGTCTGCCTTTTATTTCTCCACTATATCTTACACCACACACTGACAAAGGAAGGTTTTCTATTACCAGGGTAATCTGACAAGGATAAGAAAATAAATAAATAAAAAATAAATGATAATAACAAGGCCAAGAAGAGAAAGAGAGGAAAAAAAGTAATCATGTTGATCTTGCCGGGTCTGATGAGAAATGGTAAGCCGGTCCAGAGGAGCATGTATAGCAGGTGGCCTGTTGTTCCGTAAATGGAAAACGAATGAGGAATAGCAGAAGCTCGGCCCTGCATATTTATGCCTATCGACAGGTGATTTGTGCTTTGCTTGTAAATTCAGCCGACAGTCAATTTTAGTGCGAGCCAATGAGGGAGTGTTAAATGGTCACGCATGTGCAGGTGCCCCACCTCCCATGCAAGTTCCAGGCCCTGCCCCATCATAGTGAAACATTAAACAGCATTTTCCGGAAGCTGGTGCTGTAGATCAGGGATCAGGATAAATGAACTTCTGATGCGATTCCTGCAAAATGTCATGCCTGGATATTTTGCCAGTGAAAGACTCAATTATTTCCTTATGCATCAAGACCAGAGTGTGGTAACATGAAGACAGTCCCTAAAAAGCAAATTTAAACATTTAAAAAATGTGGTGTGGCACACAAGAAATAAACTTTCTTTTCCATCTATCCAGGGTGACTAACAAAGCTTACAATTTTTACAGTTCCATTTCAACCTAATTTATACAGCTTGGTTTTTAAAAGATGCCATTTATAGTTGACTTTTCAGAATCCAGATAAGGTACCTTGCAAACTGCCATGTAGATAAAGCCATGGAATTTATGCAGTATACACAATCTCAGGTGTGTCAACACTAATAATCATGGATGCCACAAATACAAAATCCTGATGTGGAGGCTGTTTATGGGTTATACAGTCAGTTTTCTGTCTTTACTCATAACTGCATATGTGCACAGTGATATGTCAACACCATTTTTAAAGTACCCAGATCCCCCAAAAAGGAGAGATGGCAGCAGCAAACTCTATAGTATAAAAATAAAATCAATGAATAATAGTGTTCCTTCTTGCTGTCTGCTCTACATTGAGTTTGAATGGCAGCCGTGCAATCCAGTCCACCCATTTAGGCCCTAACACAGTGAGGGAAGATCCACAAGACATCTACAATACACCTTAGAACATCTATAGGGGGCATATTTGTGATGTGCAAGATCATAATGTTATTCATTCATGTTACATGTTCTGCAAACAAATCAAAAGGTCTAACAGAGTGCATTACATATGCACGGCCTGAATGCCAGCTTCAGATGTGGAAATGAGACTGAATTGTGCCCTGAACAGGAGAGAGCTTTCCCTTCACCTTGACTCTCAGCCTTTTTATATTAACACCGCACCTATTCAATGTACCCTGCTTTGAGAGCTGGTGCTACTTGCCTCCAGTGTAGTTTCTGGGCAGCGGCACTGTGAATGGAGGTTGTGTGGGAGTGCGTGGATACAGTGAGGTGGAGGGGCGACTTTGGCTTCAGGCTCTTACCCTCTTTTGTTGCACCGGGCTTCTGTGCTTCATCTCAGTCAGAGGCACAGACCCGCCCTCCAGTGTTGGCACATTGATTTGATGCTCTGCAGAAACTTGTCTGAACTTGTTCAGCTGAGGCAGGATCAAATGAAAGGGTAAAGTTAAAAGAAAGCAAGCTAGAAGAAAAATAAAGATGAGGATGTAAAAGTTATGGTATAAAAGCCATGCATTTTAGAGATAGGATGAGGAAGAGATTATATAAAAGATTGGCCCCTTCCACCCCACCCCCACCACTTCATTTATAATTTAACCTACAAAAAATAAATGGAAAATTGACAAGGCAGATATACATTATTCATGGCAAGTGACTTAGTTAAAAATGCATGGATTATTAATAAGATGAAAGAATAATATTGATCTGAGACCACAGTGTCCCATGAAATCATAACGTACAAGGGACATTAATGCTTCTTTCAAAATGAAAGTCGTGTCATTTAGTTCGATTAGCATATTAATAACACTGCGTTTTTCCTCCCGTTCCTTGATTTTTCAGGAAACGTGAGAGCAATCATTGATGGATTGGAGTGCTTTGTCAGTTAAACCGGCATGCCCTTCCCCAACAGATCGTGTCGGCTGTGTAATCTAGCATGCCGTAGAGCTACGTGACTGACAGCCTTCCATATTGCCAGTTGTGCCGTCTGTCCACTTGTGAGGAACATCAGGCTAATGCTTTCTATTGCTTTGTCATTTGACCCTGTTACCTACAAGGCTCCATACTCGCAGCGAGCACCTCTTTCCCCTAATCCTCTCCTCCGTGTCCCTTGACAATATTATGATTTGTCATTGTGTGATGGCTTCCCTGCTGCTAAGGTCGTTCGGGACAAAATTGCAAAGCTGTCATGTAACGAATCTCTACTGTCAAGCAATGAGCATGGGTCGCTTGTTGACATCTGTGAGGAACAGAAACACCTTTGGGGACATATCCAAGACCAATGTTTCCCACAAATGGGTTTCCAGGCCTTTTTTGATCCAGGGGATTGTTAATCTTAATTTCAGCACCAGCAGACATGTCTCCTAGACAGATTTACCAGTGACATCAGTGGAGCCCAGGTAATATTCAGGAGAAAATAGGTTCTGACATTTACTGCAAGACCATTCAAGCCACATTCACAATAAAAGCACAACATTTATAATCGTTGACTTGACATGTTTAAGAAGTGGCTAACACCTCTTAGTGCACAAGGAAAGCCACAAGGCACATTTAAGCAGATACTTTAGCCAGTCAAATGCGGCTCTTTGTGTAGGGTTGAGGTGTAATTTATCTTGGGCCTTTCATACGTCTTGTCGCAGAAACCATAATCACGAAGCGTAAAGGACGGGAATGGGGCATGTCAATGAAAAATGAAAAAAAAAAAACAACCAACAGATGGTGTGAACCAGTTCTTTAAACTAAGGGAGGGACACCAATAGCCTTACACTGTCATTGTCTGTTCCAGTGACCTGATTTGTTTTTTTTTTTTTGAGGGCTTCCACCTGCTGCTTGATCTCTATTGAGTCAACAAAGATGTCACAGACGGTTGCACACCGGTTGGTGTCTATTATTGGTTGTAGAGTTTGTGGGCTTGGAGTCAGGCACGGGGGGTCTAACTGTGTTCAGAAAGCCGCCATCCCTGTGAACACCATGTGAGGCACAGATGAGGCCCAGCTGCAGAGCCTGACCCTGGCATTCACAGAAGATAAACCCCAACAAGAGAATAATGAGGATATTTGAGCAAAATCACAAGCCATCGCACCTGTCTCTGTGGCTGAGCCCTTGATCGAGTTCCAGGGTAGCTGTGTGCCAACCACCATCCCGTATGTACAGGCTCCCCTGCCCCTCCCTTCCCACCCCCATCCCAGGCTATTAAGGACATTTCATATTACACAGGGGCCTTTTGTCTTGGCTCTGAGAGACACGCATCAGTAAGATTAGACTATGTTTTGCGGCTTTGCCATCACAAATTGACAAAGCAAGCGCCACAAAGAGAAATCTTGTATTTCAATCACCTAATTTACCACAAAGCAATGTTTCGAATGCCAACAGCAATGTGAGACACAGCTCACCAATCTCTTAAGAAAGCACACAAATATTTTTAGTGTTAACAATCCCCTGAGAAAAAAAAAATCAAAAACCATTTTCTAAAATCTTTTTTTGGAAGGGGAAAAAATTTTCATCCTGAGTGATGGCAGTAGAGCAAAATCTTTTTGTATCGTCTAGGAATTGCAGTGGGACAGAGGTGGTACCCCTGTCCCCAATTTGTGCAGCACGGCTTTTGCACAAATCTGTTGTGACAATGAGCCGGAGTTGCCCGGCGTGGGGCATGCACAGCCCATTTGGTTTTGTTGGCAGCAAGGGCCCATTTAGCCAGTGTCGCATGATACAAGAGGCCTGTCTGCATCCTCCCCCATGCCTCCTTGTTTATTTATTATTCCCGCCGCTGCCCATCAAAGCCAAGGGCTGGCAGAGGATAGAAGATGACATTTCCATGTTGCTGCATGGCTACTTGTCTAATGCAGAACAGAGAAAGATTGTCACCATTTATCTATGTCTGGCATATTTTTTTTTGTGACAGTGCCTTGTGCACTTGGGTTATTTTAGCCCAAGACATCACAGTCAAAACAAACCGGAAAGTGATGGAGCACAACCTGGTGCATCAACTTGTTTTCCTGTTGTGGAAACTCATCAGTCTGGTATTTGGCGTCTAGTCGAGGGTGCAGAGCAATTCAGGGGAATGTTTACCAGTATGTATGTTATATGAGAATTTTGCAAGATGGGTCAAATGAAAATTAATAACTTTTACCGAATGAACTCTGAAGAGCTGTTTAATTTAATGCCCACTCTGTATGCAGGCAAAGGAGGAGGGAAGAGGTTGCTGAAGAGTAAATGTGGCTTTAGCAGTTCTGGGACTCATTTCACGAAGGGGATTTGTGAGGATTCGTAGGCACATTCTGATAGCAAGCTGGGTTTCAGGAAAAATTCCACTATAAATCTATAAGTTTTGGCTGGTGTCACAGGGCAAGATGAGGCTGCAGATACTTTGTCTGGTTTGCAAGTGGTAGAAACAGGAGAGCAATAAGAAAATATATGAGCATGCAAATACGTTTGCTACTAATCATTTTGAAAAATATTTGAACATACTTTATTAAATACCACCATCTGCTATCCGAGGCTATCTGAGAAATTTGAGGAAACTCAACAACGTTTTGATTTTGGTTTTCAACAATATTTTTTTGATTTTGGCATATCAGTTATTCCACCTGGACACATATCAATTATTCCAACTGGAGCATGATTAGACAATATCCCCTGCACCCCAAAAAATTAATTTTGTGGAATCTGTTCACTTCGGTTCTGATGCAAATGCAACAGATCTGAGACGCTTGCACCAAATATAAAAATTTGTTGCCATGACTGTTTTTAATTGAATGATGGCTCTTCAGGTAACAGATTAATAAATAACTGAGAGGAGCCACGGGGATAATCTCAAGATGGCTGTTCACCATCGTCCTTTGAGATGTGTAACTTTCATGTTTCATTCTAATACATTTACATTTACATTTACATTTATTCATTTGGCAGACGCTTTTATCCAAAGTGACGTACAAATGTGCAAATAGTGGGCAAACAACAGGCACAAGAGCAAGATGTGTACAGGTCATACAATGCAAATAGTGCTGAAGCTGAGCGCACGGTCAGTGACGCGAGCCAACTAATCTGAGCTAGGATTGCATCTCAAATATAATTGCAGGAAAAATAGAGTACCGCTATACTACCTAGGTAAGTGAGCAACAAGTACAAGACAGGAGTCAGTTTTTCAATGTCAAAGTTACAAGGTCAAAGAGGCAGAGGTATCAGTCCAGGTAGAGTCTGAAGAGGTGTGACTTCAGCGCACGTCTGAAGGGTTGGATTGAAGGAGTTGTTCTCAGGGGGGTGAGGAGTTCATTCCACCACTGGGGGGCAATGATGGAAAAGCGTCGTTGTGAGGAGCGTGGGCCTTTCGTTCTGTTGGTGGGTGGAGCGAGGCTTCCGGATGTAGCAGAGCGAAGTTGATGAGCTGGGCGCGTAGGGTAGGATGAGGTCCTGGAGGTAGGTCGGGGCAGTCTTTCTTGCAGCAGAAAAGGTGAGAGTCAAGGTCTTGAAACGGATCCTGGCTGCGATTGGGAGCCAGTGGAGGGATCTCAGTAGGGGGGTGATGTGGGAGAACTTGGGGAGATTGTAGATCAGCCTAGCAGCTGTGTTTTGGATGAGCTGCAGCGGCTGAATGGTGCAGGCTGGGAGGCCTGCGAGGAGGGCGTTACAGTAATGGCTGGGTGGGACGATGAGCATAATTGCCACAAGCATGGTGTAAAATCAAAAACAATACTTTTATTTTTAGGTGAACAGTTTGTGGGATTCAAAGTGACGTGTCAAAGATGCGTGTCTTTATCTGCTACATCATCACCACCCGTTCAGGACTCCTCCCACGGACACCCACACTTCCTGGAAAGCCTGACACAGCAAGCTCATCCATTACAGCCAGGTCCATACTGTCTTCTTCACAGACCATTTTCACTTTTTTCCTCCAGTTTTTCTTATTTTCCATCTTTGCTGAGCCTCTTTGTGTGTTGTCCTACCTGCAATGTCTTCCCAAATTGCATATTCTGGTATTTCTGCTGGAGACCTGTTTTCCCTCCTTACTAAACTAATGGCATCAGCTGTCACTTCTGTAACAGTATCTGCGAGTTTACCGACCAGCACTTATTTGTTGTGTGACCACAATTCAATCAGCAGGTTCAGGTGTTTTTTCCTGTTTATCACAGTTATATCAAAATCATTTTTTCTGTCTTTGATACATAGGTAATATTTGCATTTTTTGTTACTGATGATTAAAACTGAAAGTCTCAGAGCTGTTTGAGACGATTAACAGCCCATTTACCACAGCAAGGTTAGACATAAAAACACAGTGGGGCACACACATTTATCAAATATTTTACTCTCTCATGAGTATTAACAATTTACTCATGAATAATGTTTATGCCTGGTGGATATTAATGTTCGTGGATTCAATGCTTGCCATTTTGGAAAATATGCTACTGTATATAAAGACTGATTTTTGTAAATATTGCCATGTTTCCCATTTTTTTCCACTTTTTATTCTATTTTTATGATTTGTATCATTTAAGGATGTTGTTCATAATGTTAGCTTATTGATTGCATATGTTGCCAGGAACTGGCTGCTTCCGGGTTTTTCTGGGATACTGAGTTACAGATTCAACCCCCTAGCAAGTTGCAGAAACAGGCACGGGTCTGATGCGATTGTGAAATGCTTCGTGAAATGCGTGCAATTTGCATTTTTAAGAGTTTGCAGATGGCAACTGCAGTCTGTGTGAAATGAGCCCCTGGTTGATTCCAGAGCTGAGCTCCTCATTCCTGAAAGACAATATGACAGTGTGGAAATGAGCAAGGCAGATTCATTACATCAACAAACAATTTCCTGGACTCTGAAGGAAGTGCAGTGTGACTGGACTTTTTCTTAATATATAAATTATCCTAAATGAAGCTGATAATTCAGGACAAAATGTGTCTCGGTTAGAGCACTCCAAAATGTAATCTAACTTATTAATTTTCCTTTTATAATCAAAACATAATAACCCAGCATGACTATCATCATAATTAGAAATAATGGGGACCTCAAACATGCAGTTAATGAAGAATATATGGGAGTCATCAGTAGCAACTGCCACTTGTTAGAATAGTGTCCTGTTAATGAGATTCATTTTGGATCTTTTAAAAACTCCCAGAGCCAAACTATGAAGTGTGGTGCATGCAGTGAGAAGTATAAATGAACTCAGTGCTCAAGCAGAGGGGCTGTCAATTTTGGTGACAAGTGACACATGTGCAAAGTAGCATCGTTCTATAGTGCAGGCAGCGAGTCAGAATAAATAGCGGGCATCAGTTGGGGTGGAGGTGTTTGGGTTTCAACACCCCATCTAATCTATATTTTCTTGTTTTGCCTCAATGCTCCGGCAAAGCTGTTGCTCTCGGTGGCTTGTCTCTTATTTCATGTATCAACCCAAATGATGTGGCATTTACAAAGCAATTTTTTACGGACATAAAAAAGGCCTCTTTTTTCCTGAAGCAGGCATATTCCTCGTTCCAACTGTTCTCTGAGCAGTGAGGGGAGATAGGGCCGGACCTTGCGGCTCAGACAGCCAGAAAGAGAATGCAATCAATAGAGAGGCAGAGCCTGAAATTGAAAGGTAAATATCTGGTGTGTGCTGCAATGCCTTGCTAGGGCTTGAGGAGGCAGACAGACTATTGTTTATACCAAACATCTGAGGAGACGTGAGAGGGAACATAATGTCTGTGAAACTTACAGTTGGAAAATGAAAGATTCTTCTGCCAATGGCTTGTCACTGTGAACAGAGAGGATGCGCTCTGAGTGTTTGGCTTTGGATATCTTCCCCACCGGCCTGTGCAATAGATCCACGGCAATTCTTGTTTCTAATTTCATTTTATTCGCTTTTGAAAGGAGATGTTTCATACATTCAAATAGGAAAGGGCAGAAACATTATCAGTGTGAATCCCAATGGATCATGGGCCTAATTTTAATACCTTCTCCTTGATTGATTTATGAGGGTCTGAAAAGCAGAAGGGGGGTGTACCTGTCTAAACCCTCTTTAAGATTTAGGTAGGGCCAGTCTTTGCATCTACCACACTTGTATGTTACTCGAACCTGTATGAGTACTTGTAGGCAATAATGCAAGTTTTCTGTGTACCTTAGAAGCTAAGATGAAGAAAGCAGTGGCAAGAATAGCTCTGCCACCCCTTGTATGTTGTGAAGCTGGGAAAGAGGGAGGGGAGTGTGTGAGGGGGACGGCTAAGTGATTGCGTCTCTCATTTCTTGCTGGAGGAAACCACAGAAATAAGAGACTAGTTCCCGCTGCATAAAAGTGAAGTGAATCTATGTCGCTCTATGATTACTGAGCTGAGCTTGGCAGAAGCAGCGGTGGATGTCAGCTAAACTCTCATCGTCTGTCAGGGCAGCGAAGAGCTGAGAGCCGAGGCTTAAGTTTGAGTTCACTTCAGGCATTTCGGGATCTTTACCAGGATGAAAGAGGTTATATAAATGCAAATTCAATCCTTTGTCCTTCTATTCAGACGAAGACCTGAGGAAAAGCTGGAGCGGAAAATGGCCTCTAAATTACGTAATCACACATTTATCCCAGTCCGATGCAATGGTTTTTTTTCATTTTTATTTATTGCATTTTACAAAACCCACTGGAGCAAAGACGAATGAAACTGTGCTTCTGCCTGAAAAAAAAAAAAAAAAAAATTGAGCTGCGATGTTCACGGTAAGCTACTGTAGATGAAGTCATTGACTGCCAGATGAGGAGTTCTCCTGTAATTTAGAATGCAGGCTACTGATTGGTAGAGGAGGTACAAATCAACTGGGGGAATAGCCAGTCAGAGTTCAGAAAAGCAACTCTGTGGCCACAGGATTCTTCCTATGTAGAGAGTGGAAGCTTTTAAAAAAAGTAACAGAACAAATGGATGCAAAAGCTTCTTGGAGAGAGTGGATGACGTCAGTTTGTGTTTCAAGATTTTCATTACCATTATAATATATTTTAATATATGTATACAATGTCAAAGAAATGACAAAATACCTGATTGATATTGACCTTGTTAATTATCACAATTTTAATTTAATTTCTAAATAGTAAATACTTTTAATATATGTATACAATGTCAAAGAAATGACAAAATACCTGCATCATTTAGCATATTTACAAGACATCTACAAAACATATAATTAATTACATAGTTATAATGAAGGCTCCATGTTTATAATAGTTTGATTTTCCTAACTTGAATGCTTTTCCTATTTTAATTTGATTATGCAATGACATATAATAATTAAGGTTCACACTCTCCATGACAAGTGTTGTCACTGCACTTTGAATGTGCCATTTTAAAACCTTCGTAGTGATGAGTGATGCTAATGTAGTCTTGAATATGTGTAGAGTAGTTCAACCTCAGAATTATCATCTTATCAACTATATTATACAAAGATGACAAACTAAAGGCATTTACTCCAGGGATAATGTAATAGTTAGCTATCAGTTGTCATATTATAGCTGCAAGAAGGACATTTCAGAATTGTGAACCCAGCTCCTGACCACTAGGAAAAGGTATGCTTATGTACTATATAGCAAGACTTTTTTATGTATTACACATTGTCTTGGTTGACAGTCAACTTGAAAATACTTAATCATGACAGAAAGTCCACACAACAAGACTTTTAAGGCAAGATCTAAATGTCTGAAGTCCCTGAAGTAGAAAAATGTCTTTTGTGATTAATTTCCATCGAAGGACAGGCTGGAAAAACACACGACTGCTCTGAGGGACCTGTGCACTTTATATTGCTGATGTGGCAGTTGCTGTGGATTATCCATTATCTTCTGTCAAGTTGAAATTGTCTCAAGTTACTCTTGCATTCTTGGCAGTTTCCATACCATCTATCCACTGCAACACTTGTAATGAGATACGTGTAGCAATTAAATCACTGTATAACAGCAGCACTGGGTGCAATGACACGTTCTGTAAAGCAGCGGTAGGACTGTCCTCTCCTCGAGGCTCAGGGTCCTGCAGGTTTTGGGGTTACTGTTCATTTAGCTGCTGACTTCCAATCCCAATTACTCTAAATTAATTAGAACTGAAGTAAACTGAAAAGAGGCAGGCCCTGCGGTCCTCTGTGAGAACAACCCTGTGCAATGCTCTTGTTGATAGTGACTTTGCTACACTTTAATTCACTGTGCCAAAAAAAACCCAGCAAAAAGGATGTGACTTGGAGCATTAAGCAATGAAACGAGAACTGCACAATCTGTGAAGGTGCTGTGAGAAACAGCAGCCAGTGTAGACAGCAGGGGCAAAGGGAAAGACTGGCCTGCAGGAATCTGCTGCTGTATGCCATCACCTGTCAACACATCCCATCCATTAACTCATGATGCCCTTTAGTTCACATCAACCAAGTCCTGCAGTCCTCTGGCTCTGAACTAGTGGTGATCTCGACTTTGAGTCCTTTGCCTTCCTGCAGTGCATAGCACCAGAGAACTGCACAACGTAGGATCGACAAAATGAACACAGATGTGGTAAGATAAGTTTTTTTTGTGAATGAGTACAAAAAAGGAGGCACCCAAAAAATCATCTTCTCTTCAAAGCCTCAAAGATTTATTATTTACAAGGAGCAGCTGGTCTTTGTGAATAATAAATTGTTGAGGCTTTGAGGTCTTTTTTTTTTTTTACTCAGTCACATATATGGCATCAGTCAGGATTAGACACTTGTAAAATTATTTTGAAAGATACTACCAAAGAGAAATTTTTCCTTGACTGATTTTTTGGGACATAAGGATTGAGATAAAAAGCAAACAACAACAAAAAGTAATCTGTGACTTTGAGCTTCAGCCTCCTCTGTGTTTAGCCAAGTGTAGCTTTTGATTTACACAATGAACCTTAAGCCAGTATGCGGCACACCAAATGGTAGAGTCTAGGAACTTCAGTCAGTAAGCACCCTCTAATGTTTTATTCATGTAAAAAAGTACAGCATTGTTTTTTCAGTCTCTGCCACAATCGCAGATATGACCCTCACAGAAAGTTTTAATTTTCAGGTTCACATGCATTATATACTGTATAGATATTTGTTCTTGTGTTTTTTTTAAGTTAGCAGAAAAAGCAAGCTGAGTTGCAATAATACGGCATGCTGTTTTATAATGTGAATGAGGTAACTGAGAGGACTGTGAGGTGAGAATTCCAGCTGGCTTAACATTATCATAACTGTGACATTGACTCAGCCATCCCCATTACAGTGTAATACAAAGCCACAGTCAGCTACACCTCAGGTTCTTTGCAGAGTCCTGTGTAGCTCTTCTGCCCTTTGAAGCCATGTGCCATGTATTGACTCAATTGATTCTGCACTCTAGGAAGGTCATTTTAACATAGTTTGACACAGTGCTGATGCATATCAATGCGGAAGCCAATTAATTTTTCAAATGGAGCGTCATCTGTATAATTTTAATGATGAGAATCATAGGTAACAATGGTTTATTTGCCTCCCCGAGGACCTTGTTGAGATCAAGTGGAAAGCATACATATTAGTTTTCCCCCCACAGCATAAAGTCTCCTACAAGTTCCAACACTCTGATCGCAACCTTAACAGGAACAGAACCTGCTCTGGTAGGATTTATCTGATTGTCAGAGATCTGAGGATGAGAATAAAAAATGCTTTGATGTTTAAAATCAAAGTTTTTGTAACACTTATCAAAGAGCTGTGGGAGAAGTCAACTACCTGTTCTTTCTGGCACAAAGCTTGATATATGGCAGGTAAAGCTTGATCTTCTTTAATCAGAATTTTAAAAGAATTTGTATGTTTAATGGTGGTGCTGCAATGCAAATGTGATGAATTAATGAATTGTCATCATCTTTATTTGCTCACGGAGAACTTCATTTACCAGCCCTTGTTTTTCTTTCAGTACGTTTCTTTGAAGCTGGTTCTTGGAGGTGATCATCTGTGCAAATACAAAAATAATAATAATGGATGCAGGTACCTGCATGACATTAAATTGCTATTGCTAGATTAAAGTTATGTGTTTCTTTGACTCAATCTGCTAAGATGTAAAATTAATTACTGGCCCTTCAAATTCATTATTCAAGAAGTAGACAATGACTCAGAAACATTTATGAAACATTCTACCATGTGCTGCTACACTAAAGAACTTGTGATGCTTCCATCTGATGCTATTTAACAATGCAATACTATGAGGCCTAAAAAATTGCAACCCTAGTAATGATAACATAGATAATTTTGAGGTCTGAGCTAAATATTTTTCAGCTGAATTCATGAATTTTTTCTCACTACTCCATCATGATTTTATTTCATTATAGACTAAAAGCTGCTTTAAAAGTAAAATCATTTTAAAATGTTCATTAAACTAACAGATCCCATGAGCATGAGGGAAACCACCAGGGGAAAAAGTAATTCCAACTTATAATATTGTTTTGACAGTTCTTGCCACTCATTTTGTGTCATTCTAGTTTGAACTGACAGCTACTGCAGTTTCTGCAATGAAGACAAGTGGGAAGGATTATGGGTTGCAGATTATGTTGGACATCTTGCTTTTAGTTTTCCATCTGTTTGTCCCTATCAAATTGTCTTGCACCACAGTTCATTACATGCCCTGAATGGCAAACTCAGTAACTGTGCTTAAAACTGACCCTTCACAGTCCCACCCACCGATCAGTGTTTCACAGCCATAACAAACCACAACTCTGGTATTGTACTTAGTCCATGCATGTGTGACTTTGAGATCTGTCCACTCCTGCCTTAATTCTGTATTTCTTTACAACAAAATACATTATTATTATTATTAGTCATAGTAGTAGTAGCAGCAATACCAGTAGTAGTAATAGTAGTAGTGTTGTTGTTGCTGTTATTACACAATTAGCAATTCATCACAATTGGTAATTATCATGCAATATATTATTAAATAAGACTTAGCAAAGTTGCCAGAGTAGTGAAGAAGTGAAGTTGTTCCAGCACTGCATAATACTGACATATTCATTAGATGTTTCATCTATAGTCTACATCATTATTGTTATGACAATAGAGAAGTGGGTGAAACAATACATGGGTGCTTCATTAAGAAGAACTTATGAAGGGCAATAATGCAACAACAGATTGCAGAGCGCGGGCTAAATTTAATCAGACATATGCAGCAGGGAAGGAGAGGGTCTGGTGGGAATGGTAAACCAGCTGCAACGCATGGCTGCTGGTGCAATTGACATGCCAATATTCCCACAGCGGACGAGCTCAAGTCTTCAGACCTTAGTGGTACTTTCCTCGATGATAAATCACAATCCACACCGAGATGTCTGGTTCTTGGTTTTCGATAAAAGTGCGCCGGGGGTTAATGTGGGAGGCTGAATCTAATGTCTTACTAGAGCTTCTCTTCCTCCTCCTGTTTTTTTTTTTCCCCCTCTTACAGAGAAGGATTTGTTTCATTTCTCAAGGCTGGTTTACTCTGCAGCCACAGCTGTCCCTCCAGGCCCTCTTTGAATCTGTTCAATTTCTCTTTTTCATTACACGGGGAGATTACTTGGCCCTTTCCATCAGATTCCCCAAGATCCTTCACCACAAAGCAGGGGTGGCAGGGACTGTCACAAGTGTCCTGCCTGTGTGTGTGTCGTCTCCAGGGTCCTCTGTCTGCCACAGTAACATGTAGTATGTATGTAGGGTGTAATGACATCCGAAGCAAAATGTAGTCCTCCTGCTAGACATTGTCATCAGATTTCCAGAATATTGATTGGTGCATATTAATTAAAGTGCCGTAGGGTGCATTGTAATGGAACATCACCAAACCTTCCGATCAGAGACCCCCCTCTGGTGAAGAAAGCATGTACTCAACCTCATACTACCGTTCAGAGCAAGAACTGTCATTCAAAGCATAGGCAGGAACTTCAGCTTTTGGATGAGTGTTTTGTTTGTTTACTCTCTGATGTTTGCGAGGCAGTGATGTGCTGTCCCAGTGCCAGAGAGAACTCATTCTCAGCAAAGCCTTCCTTGCAATGCCGCAATTAGCAGTTAAGTCAAATTTTTGATTTAGAAGAATAACCCACAGCTCTGATCAATTCTGCTGCGGGACTGCGCTACAGAGAGCACAGTGGCTCTTGGCTCTCTCTGGTCCCTGAGAGCCACAGTCCAGCAGGTTTTATAGGATTCTCTAAATCACTGCGGGCTAAGGCAAATAGCTAAATTGATCCACTTAAGCAAAAAGTACAATTACCTAATTAAGATCTTAGATGCTATAAAAGTCAAAGGACCCTGTGGCCTTTGTCAACTGGAATTTAGGAACATTCCTCCACCAGCTCCCAACTTGCTGATTTTGCAATTACATGAGGGGACTACATAATACAAAATACAAATTCAAACAATGCTGTGTTTATAAAAAGGGTTTTCCTTTAGACTTTGCAGCTGAGGAAATATTGAGCAAAGAGGTTGATAAAAGATGCCCGATTCAGAGCATTAGTCTTCCCTATACTGTGTACCCCAGAACTATAAATTACACCTGAATTGATTCCATGGCAACACTGATTCAGCATTTCTTTATACTCTATTGTAACACTGTACAGATTAAGCAACACTGTACATGGTACGTTAAAAAACAAATTGGAACTGCAGTTAAAACAATGACCATCAGTCAACCAAGAGTGACACAATGATGTGACAACAAAAAAAGGTAAACGTACACCTTTGTGTTCATCCTGAAACTGTCAACTTGTGTCACTTCTTATCTGTGAGCTATTTCGGTAAAGAACTGAACTGCCCTGTGGGGTAATGAGAAAACAGCACTTTAGTGATAAACCTTCAGAATTACAACACTTCACAAGCCTCTTTTAAAAATCAATATAAAACAAAACATCTTTAAACATGCATTGCAGTACATGGGCATACTGTGCAGACCCTTGAGTCATCCATCACATTTAATCAAACACATATGTAATGAGAAAGCCCCACTGACAGCTTTGAACAAATAAATCCAGTTTTGCATTCCATTAAGACCTGCTTGCAAAAGAATGCATAATTGGGTTGCAGTAAAGAGGGAACACATACATCCTCCCACTCATATCCAAACAAAAGGAACACACAGAGACACACGCACGCATGCACCCACACACACACACACACACACACACACACACACACACACACACACACACAGTCTCAGTTATTGTATGTGCTAAAAGCAATCCTAGTATGAGTAGATAAGAAAAGGGATCAAAAATTGTGAAAGGAGTACAGTGCTATATGGCAAAAGAGACCCCAAAAACAGGGCACTGAGCCAGAGAAAACACAGAATGCCTTTATTTTTATGGGCAAAAGCACACTCAATGTGTTTTGGCAATACCCTTTGTCAGGATAAAAGCACAAGCACAAGTAAACATGTGTATATGATCTTTATCACCTGTTGTTAATTCAAGATAATGGCATCACCTGATATAATCAAACAACCAATACCTGCATTGACCTAACAATGTCAGTTAGTCAACCAATTATCAGCACTATTTAAGTATATTCAGGTGGAATTGGCATTCCATAATAATGTTAAGCACCAAGAACTGAACAGAATAATCACAAAAATACCTTGAACTCATATAAACAGTAAATAGCATGAATGTTTTGAACCCTCTATTGCAATTGGTCTTGTTCATGCATATTCATGTCTTAAGAAGGATATGTTTGTTTTAAGAATTGTATGCCATTTCAATTCTTTATTGCATGCATTGTCACTGTTAATATGATTATGAGAACAAATATTGTCATTCTTCCTTTTAATTTTTTACTTTTCTATACAGAAGTCCACTCTTTTTGCTGCACCAGATTTCAGAGCTGTACATTATTGGGCTTCCCAGCAGGACAATATCGAAAAAGGGTTTCCCAGCCTCCAATATGCATCACCGATCAATCTAAGTCCCTGTGAAGGGCCTTTTGTTTGTTTTTTAATCACTGAATTAATTGAACTGCAAAAAGCAGTTTCCACATCCATATTTCTCCCAGTGACACAATGCCCCCTTATTAACACAGTAACTCTCTGTAATCAACTGTGGGGATCAGAAAATTAAGGACATAAAATGAACATGGGTCTCCACGGTAGAGTAATACCTCACTGCATATATTAAGCACAGTGGCCTTCACCATGTGATGCAGTGCTTCCTGTAATGAGACTCAAGGGGTCATTTAACAAGACAGTAAAAAAGCTGCCAAGATTTATACGACTTTCTGACACGTCTTCCAAACTTGTAGTGGGGAAATATCTGTTCACGTCCCAGATTTGCCAACAGCATTTTTTTGTCCTAGCCATTTCTTGTTTCTCTCCTTTTTTTCTGTTCAAAAATGTCACACCACCCTGCACTTATCTTTGGCCAAGCCCCAAAGGTTTAGAGATATTTCCAGAAGGTTACAATACTTTGCTTTATACAACAGCAGTGCTTTATACAGTATATTCAGGCTGTGCAGACATGCTGCCCTCCCTGCTGGCTGGTCTGTGCTCTCATAAGATATGTCATATGACAAGCAACAGTAATTCAGATATCTATGAAACAGGTCATGACATGGAGTTAGCATGAGCTACATTTTTATGAAAACTCACTGAAGTAGGAGTAGCTAAACAATCTGTAAGTGTATCTTGAAGAGGAAACCTGTCACTGATTCTGGGAGAGTGGAGATATTGCAGGGGGGAGGAATGTGTGCCCTGAGGCAACAAGTTTGATCTCCAGAACATTTTTGTTCATTTATTTAGAAATAGAAAGCACTGATGATAAGTCAGGAATATTGCTAAAATCATAATTCTGTTCAGCATCTCACCACATGCTGACATAAAAAGAAAATGAAACGTCTTCCTGGATAGGCTTTAGTGCAGTAACTCTTGGCTGTATGCTCACAAATTCTGTAAACAATTCATTATGTGATATAGGTAACATCAACATTAAACATTGTCAGAATCCTGCTGGGACTGATAGCTACTGAACAAAGAGCAGAACTTCAAAATTTGATTGCAATAAACCTTTCCACCATGGTTTTCTGTGCAACCAAATTTATAGGCACCAGAAAGCAATCTGGTGCCTGCTTTTGGGTGCCTATAAATACGATCTTCACCATAGAGTA
Source organism: Megalops atlanticus (assembly GCA_019176425.1). Lineage (NCBI taxonomy): Eukaryota > Metazoa > Chordata > Actinopteri > Elopiformes > Megalopidae > Megalops > Megalops atlanticus. The sequence goes on from CM032878.1 coordinate 10,206,023, forward strand.
ACCACTCAGAAACCAGGCCTTATGATTTTCTGGCACCTGCAAAAAAGGGTCTAAAATCCTCAAGAGACCAGACATATTTGTCAGAGGGAAGGCCTTGTTTTACTCCATCACTCTCTGTGAGGGGTGATGGAACACAGGAAATGAGAAGACATTTACAAATTTACTGCTGGGTCCACATAATTTAGCTAAAGACCTCTCCATTTGTAAGCAAAGAAAATGGGCCATTAAATTTTAACTGCCGCTGGAAAAGTCCATTACGCCTGCAAGGCTGAATTTTAATTAAAATGAAAAAAAAGGGGGAACTAAAGCTATTCAGATAAGAAACAAAATGGCCTTTTTGGAAACCATATGAAAGACCATTAATAAATACATCCATTTAAATATTTAATGTACAGTGGAGAAATTTGTGTAACATTGTTTGAATGCCTGGGCTGTCACAGTCCTGTCTTGCTTGCCATGGAAAAAAATGACACATCTTCACAGCTTATGGTGTCCATGAGCCCTGGCTACATCTAAAATCATATGTACAGAGCTTATGGTCATTGGGGGGGTTAGAGACAACATTATATGATTTGTGAATCATGTTCTCTGTTATAAAATTGGCAATATTTCCATGCTGCTTGATATTGATCATTTTTGCTTATGTAAGTTATTGCAATCTCTTTGGTGGTTGTCACACCAGGCATGGATAAATGTAGATTGATTTTTCTGTTGAGTTGTGCATGTTTTTTGTACTCTTTCATGCTTCTCACGCCAACAGATGATTTTCACCAAACAAACAAACAAAATGAACATTCCATTGTAGACAATGATGTCTTTTGCACTACCTCCACCATCACCATGTGCTTTTTTTTCCTTCTTATGCCCTATTACCCAGCTTGGTGCAATTTCTGTCGTGTCCCCTGGCAGTTTCTGCTCTATGAGAAATGGAATCCTTCAAATGACCCATAGATGCACTTCAAAATTACAAGCATTTTGATATGGTTGTGTGCAGCTTTGGTATGCAAATATTGGTATGAACAATCATGGCTTCCATAAATAAGGTGCCCCAGGGGAACTTAGCTTGAGAAAAAATGAAAAGCCTTTATGTTGATTTTTAAGTTGTGCATAACACCTTTTTTTTTCTGCAACTTCATATATATGTATTTGTTGTTGGAGATGGGAAGCTCTCCCCTATAGCCTCACTTGCTCTGTCCTTGAGGGCTACCAGTCATTCAGTTCATCCTAGCCAGGCGAGACTCCTACTGCTGGTACTATGCAACTGCTGAAGTACCCTATTCATCATTTTCCACCTTTCATTTCTTGCAAAATTGTGAATGACAGACTCCCTGCCCCTCCCAAAAATGTGTGCAACCCTGCCCATGTTTACCCTTTGGGGCGTGTTTTACCAGGAGGGAGTGGCTGAATTCTGAGAAGAACCACCACCCCCTGAGTAATGGTCTTGCCAAAGGTCTCTGAACACCAGTGCCCGGTGTGCAGGCCATTGACACTTGTCCCAAGGTGTCTCTTCTCGATTCACCATGAATTTTCTTATGGATGATAAAGCTTATCTCCCTATTATCCCTGGGTCTGATGAGTTCTCTCAGAGGTCCTGCATTGCTTGTGATGGCTGTGAGACTAAAGGGTCAGGGACAAATATGGAAGGTTCATGCTCTGAGGAGCACATGGACTCTTTGGATCTGAAAGCCTTTAATCTATTTTCTTCCACTCTGCAAGATTCCAATATATGCTAAATTGGATGGACATCACATTAATGGGAACCCATGCTGATGGGCATTCACAGCTTGCCTCATCCTTTGCAAAGATGCTGTGTGCTTGCCTATAGTGGTTGAAGTTTCCACTACTTTTGCACAAGAACTTGCTTTTGAGTGATGGTCCTTTGTGCTCTCCCGCTATTTTCACATTCAGTGTGCGGAGTATATGCATGTGGTGTTAAATTATAAATCCACCCCACTATCTTAGAGTACATTTTCCTTTGAAGTAGTTAGTGTCAGTAGCACTCTTTATGTAAGAGATATTATTGCCCTGAGTGGAGAAATGATCCACTTGTCTCTGTACCACAATCACTCTTTCTAATAATCATCCCTGTGGCGCGGTGTAAAGAAACTATAGAGGAAATGAATTTTGTTGTCCTGAAATCCCTCAAATACTGTTTAAACCATAATTCCTTCAGCCACCCTCAGTGCAATGGGAAATAAAAGTGCTGAAGCACATGATGGACAGTTCACACAGATTCTCTTGTTTTGAACCAAAGTACTTAGCATTATAATTAATGGAGATATGCTGGCTAAAAACATCCATGTGCACATGCACACACACATACAGGTACATGTGCACACCCATAAAAGCAGAGAGATGCACATGAACTCACACACAATGTAAGTAGTACAAATACAAATATAAGTAGTGTTTCATAAAAAGAACTATAGGGTTATGACTGTTTATTTCCAAGGTTTAATTTCACTGTAACAAATATTCATTTAAATGTAGTACTACCTAATCAAAATGTGATCAAAATTTGATTTGAGAATATATGTCTTAATCGGGATGGCTGGTCTTCAGGATGATACATGGAAAGAATTGTACACTATCGTGAATGTAAATATGATGCTATGGTATGTGAACAGGGGGAATATTTGTGTCTGTGAGCATTCAACTAAACAAGCAGCGTGCTCTAATGCACATTGCCGCAAATGCCAATGGGGCACTAGGCTTGACATTTTAACATGCAGATCTCCAGCTCATTGTGTAATGTTGTTGTTCTACTTGGCAGTTGTTGTGTACTGCCACGACCTGCAGTCCTGACCCTCTTTCCTGGAGTTGGTAAGAGTTAATTTGACTCTGGTTCACTTGATTATTTATCTCAGACAATCTGCACGGGCCAGTAGAACAACCCATGGAGCTCTGGGTTAATTGTCCACTTTGCGTGCGTGTGTGTGTGATGTGTGTGTGTGTGTGCTTGTGTTTGTGTGCCCAATGACTGCATTCTTCAAAGTTTAATTGGGGAAAACAGCAGAGAATTGTGCTGTACAAACACTGCCCTGTGTTCTGGTTTGGAATTAGTTAGAAGTGTAATTAAGTGAGCGCTTACCTAGAGTTGTTTTGTGGACGTCTAATATCTGGGTGGGTGGGTGGGTGGGTGGGTGGCGGGGGCTGTTGCTTTTCTTGAGTATTCTTTTTTTCCCAGAGCATATGGACACCTGCATTAATTCAGCCTAATAATTGTTTCATAATTAACTCCCAGGATTTGTACTTTTTCTCACATTTGTTCTCAACAACTTTGTCTCGTACTTAAATGCAAGTGTTATAGATAAGACATAAGGAAGAGCACTTTGCTTAAATATTTTCTTAAGTGTTTTTCAAGAATGTAAAAAGCAAGTATCTTCACTGTTTTAAACTATTTTGTCTGGTAAAATAAAGGCATTTTAATGATTTTTTTCAAACAACAGTGTGCCTTGGAAGATACTTGCTTTGTACATGTTTGAAAACCACTTAAAATAAAAATATTTAAGCAAAGTGTTCTTTCTTACGTCTTATCTACAGTAATAAACCTTATACCCCTGGACCCAAGCAGTACTTCTGTTTTCTTCATGATTAAAATGTATGTGTTACGTTTTTCTTCACCAACACAATTTTAGTTCTGTGGTAAACAAAATTAGTGGAAAGTGTTCATTGAAAAACATTTACATTTGTTTGTGTGTCAATGTTCAGGACAAATGTTGATTTAATGCAGAATGTCCAAATGGCCTGAAGCCAGTGGAATCCTCAGTGCTTTAAGGCCTATGGTGCCTACCCTTGATACAACAATACATTTTGTCACTTCCTCATTAATTAATTTCTTCTGATTAACCCACAAATTAATACATTCTACATTTAAATTTACAAGGATGCAATGCACAGATCATACCTATTTGTAACTTTGTAAGGACTGCGTCGAGTTCTACATAATGAATTGAACTGATCTGTTTTCTGAGAGAAAAACTGAGAGAAGTACTGTCATGATAATATTACATTATTGCACTGTTATAATGTTGTTATAAACTGTTCATAGGCTGAAGAATTAGGGGCCTAAAAGTGTGAATAGCTCTGTAAAGGGGGCTTGAAAAAATAGAGAGTGAATTCATATTGTGCCTTGCTGACATGACTGAAAGCCACAGCCATTTGTATTGTGATGTTGAAGTGGAATGCAGTTTGAAAATTGCACTGCAGATCTAATGCTGGTGCTCTGTCATAGCCAGCTCAAGGTGAAGTTTTCGAATGCTGAGAACATCAGAAAAACAATGGAGGGTGAATTTCAATGCACCTGGTGTTTGGTTATGGACGGCATGATGGAACGTTTAAGGCAATGATGAGAACTAATAACAATAAGTCAGAAGCTGGGCCATCTTGGGAGCACTTTTGGTTTGATGCACTTGCTTGATTTTTTTTTTTTTTTCTACTTTCAGCTGCATGAAAAATGAAGATGTGCTGATAAATAAACTGGCAAATCCACTGGAAAAATTCCTCATAAACTCAAAAGATGTTGCAGCTGGAGTCTTTCCCAGAAACCAGTGTGTGTAAGAGAGTGCATTTATCATCAAGGAATGTCAGAAGAAAAGAAAGAAAAAAATATGCACAATGACTACCTAGAATAAGAACTGTTGCAAACAGAGCCAGCTGTTTGTTTCCTACATTTAAAAGGTGGTTACACAACCTGCAATCTGTGATGGTGCTCTACGCTTAAATTTTACTGTGATATATAATGCATCTAAATCTATCAATTGGCAAGGGCCTTATTGAAATTATATTTTAGTCTTATTTACTGGAATGATTAACTGAGTACAACCTCTAGATTACTCTGACAGAAACTACATACCTGTGGTTGGCACCAAACTAATTTTAGTCGGGAATTTAATCTGGCCATCATTTGGCACCTTTGTCCCTTAATACCTAGTAATGAATTGAATCAAACCAAATATGTTTCTTAATAACTACCATTTTTGGAATAGTTGCAATGTTTGATCATCATCAACAACAGAAGTAACAACAATAATGGCTTAAGGTACAATAAGCGAAAGTCGGTACAACACAGTGGTTTGATTGAACTCTCCCCTTAGATTTCTTTCCAAGAACCCTGAAATGAGCTGGGATCAAAATGTTTTTTTTAAGGTATACTGAAGAACATTTGTGCATTCACAATCTAAATGAATTTGTACCATACACTTACTTTACTGAATTTTTAAACATCCATTTTATTATCCTGAACATTGCCATAGTATATATGGACACTAGGAAAATATGGAAAAAAACACATACATAAAACATTCAGGTAAGGTGACTCTAAAAAGGTGTCATCAGTAATGACACCATGAAGGGTGAAGGCTTCTGTCCATGACTGGATTTGCTCCTGAACTGAATGACATAAGCCGAAGTCTCCACTGTGGCGCAGTGAAAAACTGAGAGTGGTTGTGGGTGATGGTGCATGATGTGAGAAGAAATTGTGCGGCACAATTTCTGCACTGTGCTTTATTAAGTGCACCGAGAAAAAGGAAAGAGGCCCGTTTCAAAGATTTCAGCCGGGAATAGAACGCTGCCAGGCCTCTGGGGACCCCGGTCCAGGGACACCAATCTGCTAAAACACAATTACTGTAACAACACAGCGCCTGATTCTGACTTTTTTTTTCCTTCACCGAGGAGGGCATGTCACAAGCAAGAACGGAACAAGAAGCAGGTTAATGGATGGCTTGCCTGTCCCCTTATTTTCCCTGTGCAGAACACAAAGACAAAGCGCCCAAAGCACTCTGTACTGTAAGTTGCATTTCTGCAGCACTCCAGCTATAACTGCACAACAGATAATTGCACATGACTTTTTCTATTGCGTAGCATGCAGCTGGATAACACCTTTTAAAATGCTGTAGTTTCTGTTTTCCACAGGAATGCTGGGGCCAGCTGAAGGAGCAGAGCATCTTTCACTGACAATAACCTAGTGACTGTATAGGCTGTATAGACACCTTGCTAGGAGGCACTGAAAAAGTGGTGTGCCAAGGATCCCTGGCCAAGTAATGCTACCTTGGCTGGATGAAACAAATTTTATCCCTCTGCTGCAGAGTCAGTCTTTGTTGATTCATAGCGACATAGCACAGCATAGCCCAGCCCAAAACTACTAGCAAAAGTCATTCTGGAAAACTCACATGGAGCACTTTTTATTTAACCCTTTTGTACATAAGTTCTAAAATATTTCCAACTGCCCCCCAGTGTGACTTATTTTATGCTATTTAGAGCGGGTGTTATGTTACATGGTTCGTTATGTTTCTATTAGCGTTCTTAGGCTTCTCAGTTTTCACCACCGCATTTGCTATACTTTGTAATGTTAAATCACTGTTTCCTCAAAACTAACGTTAGCTAGAATTTTTCCAATCTAGTGTTCTAATCACACCCGTATGACCATACACACAAAAGGGCTAATCTCATTGGTGTGACTGTATACGTGAAAGGGTTCATTTGTCACTTGCATACTTGGTTACTGGTGATCATGGGAAAGTGTACAATGGTGCATGTAAACATGACAAATGACACTTTTCCCAAGCCATAAATATAAATTAAAAGTTTATGCTATTTTCAAGACAAGTGACAGACACAGGTTGTATACATATTTATGTTAAACTGGTCTTTTTACACATAGACATTTTTCTCCAGAATGGACAATTTTGACAGAAAAATGACATATTAATGTGGCTATACATATTAATTGTCAACCTAATATAATTATTTTTTGCTGTGATTTTTCAAAGTTTTCTGGCTCATTTCTGTGGCCTGGTCACAGAGCGGATTTTATTGTCCAACATTTTTGCTGGCATGTTTTAGTCAAAATCAAAAAGCTGCTGGGATGATATGATACCTATGTATTATGATTGTGTTCATTATTGTTTTTTTGTCATTTTCCATGTTTTGTTAATTGGATATGTAACTGCAGTAAATTAGACTTCAGACTTTGCAAAACCATACATCTGGGAGCATGCGAGCACTGGTTTTATTGAAAGCTCTAGTTTTACAGCACACTTTGCTGTCCCAGGAGGGCTTATTAGAATGGCTGCTGCTTCAGGTGAACTTCCATGCCTACTGCATTTCTTTCTTGAAATGTTAGACAAAAAAAAATTGGTTATGCATCGACAAGTTTTGTGTTCATTATTACTCAGGCGGTGACCAACGTGTCAAAGACACAGGGGTCACCGAGTACCTTGACTCAGTCCTCTGAACCCAAAATCTCTGGCAGTTTTTAAAGTGCTCTGATGAGTTTCTGAAATGGATGAGTGCACAAATTAATGACACAAGATCTTTTTTTTTATTCTCTGATTGCGCTAAAGCTCTGATAGAAACGCTGGGCCAAGTGAAATCGTAGCAGTCTTGGGGAATTAATTACAATATTCTGGCTTCATAGGCTTGGTCTGATTCAGTCCGCGGCTCCCTTTAATAACAAGTAGAAACAGTTATTGAGTTATAAAACTATTTCAATTGGATTAAAGTAGACTGAGAGTACAGTACTTCATGATTAGTTCAGGACCAGAGGTACAATTTGAAAGTCCTTGAAGACTGGCACTTGAAATAGACATGCTTTTGAATTCAGTGAATATCAAGTGAAGTTATATGCATGGACAGCATTCATTTTATATTCTATCCTGTAAAGACATCCATGTCTTATAAAAATCCTGATGGATTTTTTTTTAGTGTTTTGTAGAGTTAGTCTTTTCAGCTATCAAAAAAAAAAAGTTTTCATTAATTTCAGTGACTATGTCACATAATCCCATCCTCATGGGAAAGAATAAAGAAAGTAATGTTTACTGATATTTTTTGCACTCTCAGGACAAAGCGTCATAGCAGTCAGATTGAATGCCGCCTGGCGCGTTTGTGCGTGAGAAAGAAAGAAAGAGAAAAGACGAAAGGGAGAAAGAGAGTGAGACTGTGTGCATTGAGTGGTGAATAATGTGCCACACTGTCTTATTGATCAATACCTCCCCCAGGATGTTGTCATCTCACCTAGCATGTCTCCAGCTAGCTTGACTCCCTGCTATTTTTGCATTCTGGCTGGCCAAGATAGCAAGAACTAATTAACTCCCGGGATAAAAGGCAAGCGGGCGGTAGACAGGCAAGGGGTGGGGTTGAGACTCTGAATGTGGGCAGAATTAGGCCTTCCTGTCCGCAGGCGCTTCGAGATTTCTGAGCTACTGGAAAAGCGGAACTACACAATCAGCTAGGCCTTATGCACCGAAAGCCTACTGCAGCCCAGATCGGAATATCACCAACCCCTCTCTTGACGGTCAAATCGAATGAGTGTTGCAAGTCATGAATACTACTTACTCTTCTTTGGAGGGCAGAGATTGGTTATACCTCCTAAGGAGTCATCATGTGGTCTACTTGGACATGACTTGCATGATTCATGTACACGAGGACTCAAGTGGCATTTGTGTGTGCAAGTTAAAACTACCCCCTGAACTAGAATTCCATGATTCTTAAATACGTTACTGAACCTCAGAGCTCTCCATGCATGGAAAAGCAAACTTAGTCCAAACAAAGAACAAATGAAGTTCTACAAGCACTAATCTTTCTGAGTCCAAACAAAGAACAAATGAAGAATGAAGTTCTACAAGCACTAATCTTTCTGATTTTTTGGAAAATTATTTTAACATGTGCACTGCCAAATCCAATCCAGCAGCTTAGCTGTTGGTGTCTTAGAACACTGCCCTAACAAGCGTTCTGAAGACAATGGTGTGTTATGCAGTATGATTTTGCTTAATACTGTTCTGTAGACTTTTTCCGCTTAAGCTGATTAACTAACAAAAGAAATATTTGTAACCCTTGATCCAAAACACTGACTCCAGGTCAGGGAAGCAGGTCTCTTTGCAGCATATGATAACACTACTGCTGCAAGGTCTGGCCCTCCCAGAACATTGCTCAAAACTCCCCCAACCTTCAAAAGGCAGATTCCCCTGCCATGTGACCTCCACAGACTTAATTGTGAATTACATATTCTAATGATTCCATCAATTGCTTTTCCGCTCCAGCAAATATTGCACGAATTCGGAGTTGAACAGGGGCCAGGGTACATAGAGGTATCATTTTATTCAGGACAAGATAGGGGGGAGGGGACAGGGAACTTAAGTTATTGCTCCCTGAGGAGCGTGACATGGAGCTGGCTATTAATTAACCACTTCATTAGCCCCACTTACATGTGACATGCCGCTTCCTCTCTCCTCCGTTCCCTCAATGTCCCGGCGTGGCAGCCTGTGTCGTGTTTAAATTGATCGTTCACCAACAGGAGATGCACCCCTGGGCCAAGATGTGCTGAGAGGTTTGGTTAAAGCACCTGGAGTGTACTTCTCTCCCAGTGGATTTGTTGATAAAGAGGACCGTTGATGAACTCCCTAACCATGAGAGGCCTCACTTGTTTTTGGCCAGAAAGTAGGCTAATTCATTTCCTTATGGATTGGTTGCAGAAAGGGTGCATTAATTCTGTAACAATTCATTAAGTCTGCAACACAGATGAAAACTAAATTGTTGAATTGTGCAAAGATACCATGCATGGCCCATCATTCAAGGAAAGCCCCTTGTGAAAGAAAAAAATGGAGGACAAAAAAAAGGAGCTTGTGAGAAGCTCATGAACATAGAACATCTGTACATCCAGTGTACAGGGTATACAAGGCAAAGATGTAGGTGCAGTTAAGGTTGCTGGTGTTGCAAACACATAGTATTGCTACATATGATGAGATGTTGAGAACAACAAACAAGCTCAGAAGAGATGAACCAACATTTACACAAGAGTTGAAATTTCAAAAGAGCCAGTCTAGACACCAAGAGACATCAATTAGGCCCCTATTTTTAAGAAAGTGGGCAGAACTTTTTTATTAAATGTTAATTGGCTCAGGCACCTGTCACTCTGTGTATCAGCAGCTCCATGACGAATTGAAACACAGACTGGCTGGAAAGCATTCCACATTCATAGACTCGTGGAAAAATGAAAAATTAAGAGTAGACACAAAATGGGCGTATATGTTTGATAAATAACTACAGCATTACATAACAATTTTTTTGTTTTATCATGCCCCTGTCAAAAGAAAAGTACATTGCAGGCTGAACTTTTACAGATATCTTGTTCTTACTCGAAAGGAAGGTGACTTTTCTCACCATAAGGCACAGTAACATGGCTATGTTTAAATGGACTCATCTCTGTAAAGGTTTCTGTTAAAAAGTTTTTAATCCCCTCTTTTCAATGCTATGAATGTCTTTTTTTGCTCTGTGAGGCTTATTGTGCTGTAATGGGCTGCGTATATAGTCTGTGAAATAGTTTTAACTATTTTTAGACCAATTACCCATTGTTTCCCTGTGGCTTCCAGTCAAAAAATCCATATGCCCCTGTACCATGTTGTGGGTGTGATTTATTTTCTGTGTATGTGAGAACTGCTTTGGTTAAAAGTGAACACATGTCAGAGTCTGGGCACATACGAACAGTACTCCCAGTCAGGGAGAGATCAGAGAATTGGGAAATGATTTATCTGTGATCCTTCCCTTCATGCCTGCGAGGAGTCTTCCTGGCCAGCACTGCGATAAGATCAGCTTCCTGAGCATTACAACTACATCACCGTCCTCCCCCCTTGTTTAAGGTCAAGAGTGAACATCCAAGTCTCAGAGAAAAGGCCTCTGAAGAGCTCGCTGCTGTTTCTGTTTACCTATTTTTGTCAAGTGCATTTCTTGGGCAATGACTGCCTCCGCAAATACAGAAGGTAGGCTGGAGAAGGTCAGATTCCAGACGCAGCTGTCTGTGTTAATGATCATGCCTAAGTAAAACTGGGCACCCTGCTGATGGGATAACATTGACAAAGTTAGTCATACATTTTGGCGTGTCATAATAACTGCAGAATGCTGTCACTGATTTCATGTGAACTATATCATATGAGGAGAGTATTTTCCATAGGAAAGACATGAGCAAAAGTGATGTCCTTTATATATTAACAGCTGGTAAGCTACACAGTGCAAAAACAGTGATGTTTGGTTAGTTCTGTCTCCTTGATCCTCAGAAGACAGACGGCAGAGGGAGCAGAGGCACAGAGAAACCTCCCCCAGCCGGCAGCTGACGACCGGAGAGAAGCACTGAATTGATAGCAGATGAATCACACTATTTCCTGAGGTGTAATTAGCAGACAATGGATTTTTATGAAGCGTCATACAGTGAACCAATTACTGTCCCCGCTTCGGGGAAAAAAAGGTAGAAACTCACAGCAAGGTTACCAGGAAGGGATCTTTGTTTTCTTTTGATGATTTGTTAATTCATTTCGTTCAAGGTTCTAAAGGTCCAAAGTACCCTCTGTGTTATGTCTCTGTTTATTGTGCTGCACACTGCCTCTATACCTCGCAAAGCCACATGCCAACATCACAATTACTAAATATAGGTATGGTACTGTTTCTACGCCCAGCCTGCCAGTTCATAGTTGACTCATTTTTTTTTTAATTAGAATGACAGGAAAAAAATGCAGAAAAAAGCCTGTTAAAAGCAATTAATCTCTTAACGTGCCATTGACAAAATATTGCATCACCTCTTGGATCAAGGGAAAGACATTTTCCTTCATAAATCCCTGAAACTTAAAACCTAGTTACCACTCCGTGCAGTACGTCTCCATGACTTCTTCCCCTTGTACGCTTGCCATTCTGTCGTCACTCATGAGACAGGAGAGGGCGGCTGGCTGGGAAGCTGGTTTCAGTGGCTCTCCTGTTGGGGGGTTGTTGGCACACACAATCTCCTCTGCTCTCCCAGGCCCACTGAGGGAAGCCAGGTTCCATCCTCCATTGGGGGGAGAGATGAGCGGGCGTCTGCTGCAGCTATGCCAGATCAGTCTCTTCCAAAGAGAGAGGGGACACACACATACACAACTTGACCAGGCTTTGGGTGTGAAAAATAACTGCAGCGGCAATGGCTAAGAAGTAAGGAAAATGCTATTAAGTGGCAAAAAAATGTGTGCATGTCCCATCTGAGCACAAGTCTGTTAGTCTACTGCATTGCACTGCATATATTTTGTGGGTAAGCTAGCCTCCCTTGTGTGCCATCATTTTTTTATCCAAGATGGTAGAATGTAGCAGATTTCCCCAAAATCAATGAAACTTTTCTAATGAATGGTAGTATTTACAGATGCTTAAATGTTTATTAAAGACAAGAGGACTGCCATTTTGCAAGAGCCTAGCATATCCTACTGTATGTATTAAAAAGGCAGGAAGCACTCACTATATTTCATGCTGGAGCAGCACATTACTAAGATGGATTTGAAGGGGATATTGTAGGATAAAATGCCTTGGGTCAAGGTTTAATTCCATGTATATGAGCTGCTGAATATTTTCTTTCAATTTCTCTGGCTTAGTGTAAATAGAAGACAAACTCATAACAAGGTAACAGAGCCCCATTTAACCCTGGTCTATGCCATCTTTGTAATTTAATCTTATAAATTAAGCTCAAGGACATGCAAATATTAGAGCATGAAAAGAAGCTTTTCTACATGCATATTTATACAGAGTCACCAACACAAGACTCTGCCTTACTCATGTTGATATTGCATTACGCAGGACACAAATCCAGCTCAGTTTGACTGAAGCAGTACAGAGATGCACTCCTGCTCAAGCTTCTGTGCCAATAAAGGGTTGTCCCAAAGGAGGAATTTCCCCCTTCAGAGGTAATTTATTCAATTTAAATAGCACAAATCTTGATTTACTGCTTTTTGATTTACATAATGAAATTGCACAATAAATTGTCATGAATTACAACTCTGGTTCAGAAGGGTCTGTATTTTTAATAGCTACAAAATGGTTAAACATTCACTGATGTACACAGCAGCTGATACTTGCTCTTCTTGTGTGAACAAGCTTTCATCCACACATTGAGACAGGAGACAGCTATGCAACAGATGCAGGGTAGTTTATTCACAGTATATGGGTATACATTTTTTATGCTTTTTCCCCTTTATGCAACCTTGTTGTGGAATCACCCACTGTACATTAGGCTCGCCTCACGGTGATAACCTCCGCCATCATGCAGATGCCCTGAAGCGAGAGGAATGCAATCCTTCGACACACTCACACGAATCCAATGGCTGTTTTTCACATTACAATTCACACTGTGCACCAGAGCGGAGTGGGTGCTCATTGGAGGATAGGCGGCGCTCCACTGATGTTATCTGAGCAACCTGCAGATGGCTGACGACTCAGGCAGTAGGCCTGAGAGTGGTACAACAAGGAAACCTTGGCTGATCTGCCTGCCCCTATCTCTCCCTGGTGGAAGGAAGCCAATTTGGTCCACCGCTGTGGGATCCCAGTCATTGTTAGCCAATGACACGGCTGATTTTGAAGCGCAGCCATAGGGCTCAGTCTGCACTCAAAGCAAATGGCTTGCTGACTAAGACACTCAGGACCCCAGGTATACAAAACATTAGCTGTCACAATTCCGATGCAAACTTAATAAAACACATGAAATTACATGTGACATTGAAACATTTAAAATATTATTTGGAAGGTTAACTCGCAAATCATTTCGCGGTTTTAAGTCAATCATACAGTAAGAAATTTCTAACAATTGTGCACATCTGATCACTGTGTAATGTTAACCAGATGACAACTAATTACACCAGACCTTCACTCAGCGAGATAAAGAATGTATTAACTGCACTGTGTTGCTCACTCTGGTATTATGAGTTGTTATTTGAGGCCTGTTTTTGGAACGGTGACAGAACTGTGACATTTGGGATTCCTGTTTGCTTTTTACTCCATTGTTTAATCACACAGGTGCCACAACCCTTTTGCCACATGTCTTTAGTCACAACTCTCTTTTTTAATTAATTTCCTTTCTTACAAAATTCAGCCTCAGCCAATGTTTGGAGAAAGTGGGCAATATGTATACATTTACTGTGCTGTTTATTTTTTTATATGTGTAATTTTTAAAGGGGCATTTTGACTTTGGCCAGGGCAACTCAGTTACTGAACTGATCAGATGAGGAGATACAGGAGAGACATCATTCACCAGGCTGGTGTGCTCTGTCCCTGAGAAAAATTAATTTAAGACTTAATTATATCTGTCACAAGGGCCCAGGGTCTCGTCATATTGCATTTGAGCTCCTGTCCTTGCATTTCCTTGTAAACCTGAAGGCAATCTTAATACTGCATCTGCAGCACATGTTTACTAATATTAATCATGCAGACACTCTTTATGTAAAGTTAAAGTGACTGAATTCACAAGGCTTGACTGTCTTATACCATCTCCCTTATTTGTGTTTTTGTTAGGTTTGCTAGCCAGAAAAAAAAACTGTCAAAGGTGTGAAGTGAGTAAAAGCAAACAGCAAATTATAGTTGGTTATCTGCATTAGTATTAATCATGCTTTTGGCAGTAGTGAAAATGGTAGAAGGAAATTAAATACAGTAGAACAGGCTGAAAAGTTCAGAAAACATTTACATTACATTTACATTTATTCATTTGGCAGACGCTTTTATCCAAAGTGACTTACAAGTGAGGCAGAGCACAACACAAGCAAAAGCCATAAGTGCTGAATGACCAAGTTTCAATAGTTGGACAGACAAGGTGCAAACTATCTTGTAGAGACACAAGTGCATTGAAAATAAATTAAAATTCTATTTTTTAAGGAAAATAGAGTTTAGGAAATGAGAAATTGCTTTATATGGTATTGATTCAGGTGATCAGGTGAGCACGGAAGAGCTGTGTCTTCAGATGTTTCTTAAAAATTGTGAGGGACTGATGAAGTATGGAAGGTAATTCCACCATTTGGGGACAATGGTAGAGAAGGTTCTGGATAGTCATTTTGTGCCACGATGTGTCGGGACCACCAGGCACCATTCAGTAGCAGAGTGCAACAGTCAGGAGGGAACATAGGCTTGTAGCAGGGCGTTCAGGTAGGTAGATGTAGTTTTGTTGGTTGTTCTGAACGCAAGCAACAAAGCTTTGAACTTGAGGCGGGCAGGTACAGGGAACCAGTGGACGAGACAAACAGAGGTCTAACGTGGGCCCTCTTCAGTTGGTTGAAGACCAGATGCGCAGCCATATTTTGTATCAACTGTTTAATGGAGGATGCAGGTAGGCCAGCCAAGAGAGCATTGCAGTAGTCCAGTCTTGAGATGACAAGAGCCTGGACAAGGAGGTGTGAGGCATACTCAGATAGGTAGGGCCTGTTTTTTTCTGATGTTGTACAAAGCAAATCTGCATGATCTGGTTGTCATCTCAATGTGGTCTTTAAAGTCTAACTGGCTGTCAAACACTACCCCCAGACCAAGATGGAGTTAGTGTTGTCAAGCCAAGGTGAACGGTGATGTTGTGCTCAATGGATGGGCTGGCTGGGATGATGAGGAGCTCCATCTTAGACAGGTTGAGTTGAAGGTAGCGTTCTTTCATCCAGCCTGAGACGTCCAAGAGGCAGGCAGAGATTCGTTCTGAGACTGTGGGGTCATCTGGATGGAATGAGAAGTGGAGCTGGGTGTCAACGGCATAACAGTAATTTAGATTCCCCTAATGTGCTCATTGGTAATACATGCTGCACACATGTACACAGATACCTGCAAATGCCCTTGTCATGGGCATTATGTTCTATGAGAAGAAATTGCCATGTACTACACATTCCTGAGGCTAGTGAATCAGTATTAAAATTTTAGATATTCTCAGATATTCTCTGAAAACAACAGCTAGCTAGTGAACATAAATGGAAATAATTTTATTGCAACACACTGCACTATAACACTGTCATTTGAAAGGGAAGATCAGCATGACAATTCAAACATCTGTTTCATAATGATAATCCCTATATTTCAAACTGTAACTAGCTCCAAGTAGTACACGGTACTGAAAAATAGCTTACACAGAGTAGGCGGACATTGCGGCCAACAACTTTGCCAACTAAGTATCCAGCTAGATGCCCAGACAGTAAAATATCACAATCCCCTTGCTGTGGAGATGGAAAAGGTAATGATGACAGGACACAGTTTGGAGAGGGTGAGAGTAAGGCGTGAACAAATGCCAGGGCCTCATTGTCCAGCTGGAGAAAATGGCAATTTATGATGTCACGTCTGTCAGCTACAGTTATTCCAGCTACATTACAAGTATGTCAAGGAATCTTACAAGTGGGAGCCATAATCCTAGAAGACCTTAGCTGTAAAGGGAAGATAGGATTTATCCTGCTGTGAATACAGCAATCTCATGTAAAACTGTTGTCACTAGCTAGCTAGCAAAGATTGAAAAAAGGTTGCCATTTAATTTTAATACAATACATTTTAATGTAGTCACTTCTGAAAGGGGCCAATAACATGTTGATTCAGATATCATTAGCTAAAATCAAAAAGGTACGTATTTAGTTAGCTAGCTATCTCGGCTGCAGTGCATAGTTTTGTGAAAAAAGCTGACACAGTTGTCCCAGAACAGAAACCATTTCAAACCAATTTGCAAACAAGCTAGCTAGCTAGCTAGCTAGTCTGAACCAGTCACTAATTTAGACTCTGGTCCACCTCCTCTCCATTGGTGTCCAGTATGGGGCGCCAAATGTAACAGACCTTTTTTCGTGGACAGAATGCCTTCTATGCTACGAAACGGATGTTTCTGTGCTACGAAACGCATAAATTCATTATGAAACCATATAACACTGTAACGCCTTTTGTCCACGAAAAACACAAACTCGTTAGCATTGTGTCCACGAAACGGATTCAGCACAATATATTCTGTGACTCCGCAGTTACAGAAGGCATTGCGTTCACGAAAGCAAAGGCTGCTTGAACTTTCGTAGACATCAATATTTCGTGGACACAGTGCTAACACGTTTGTGTTTTTCATGGACAAAACGCGTTACAGTGTTACGTTTTGTTATGAATTTACGTGTTTCGTAGCACAGAAGGCATTCTGTCTACGAAAGCAAAACATTGAGGTCTATGAAAGTTCAAGCAGCCTTTGCTTTTGTGGATGGAATGCCTTCTGTAACTGACGGAAGGCATTCCGTCCACGAAAGCAAAACACTGATGTCTACGAAAGTTCAAGCAGCCTTTGCTTTCATGGACGGAATGCCTTCTGTAACTGCAGCGTCACGAAAGATATTGTGCTGAATCCCTTTCGGGCACATCATACCTTCAGTAATATAGCAAAACAGTTAAGTGGACAAAATGAACATTCGATGGCACGGAATTATGATAGTATAGCGCATTCTGCATTTCGTGCCACAAAAGCATAAATGCTGGCCTTGGACATCTGTTACGTGGACAGAATTACTTTTGTCTACAAAATGAATTTATTTTGTCCACATAGTGGGAAGTGCATTCCGCCTTTTGTCCACAAAATGAAAAGCACAACGATCAATTCAGTGCACGAAAGGAATTATCCATTTTGTTTTCTGTGCACGAAAGTATGTGCTCTCTTCAATATTTCGTGGACACAATGCTAACGCATTTGTGTTTTTCGTGGACAAAAGGCGTTACAGTGTTATATGGTTTTGTAATGAATTTATGCGTTTTGTAGCACAGAAGGCATTCTGTCCACGAGAAAAGGTCTGTTACATTTGGCGCCCCATAGTCCAGGTGCTTCAGACAGTTCCTGTGTGGGATGCTATGGCACACAAATGCAGTTGTAAAATTCCACTAGGCTCAACCTTGAATTCAGAAGTTTGAATGCATACCAGCCAAATGAATTACAATATTGTAATTTATTTGGCTGGTATGCATGTACAAACTTCCATATAGTCTTGATTTTGCTGTGTTGTCAACCCGATGAATAATGTGGGAGAAAAATTCTCTATGTATGGTATTTTTCCTTTTCAAAATAAAACTATTTGACATCTAACTGATGTTTTGAACTTGAACCATTTATGTATATGAAGAAGTATTATGAAGAAAGGCTGATCTCAGTTCCAGAGCTGCTTTATTCTCTTTGAGGTATCTGCTCAACTTTAATAATTAAAGTGAATGTCCTGCAATTACGTTCTGCAATGAGGACTAACTCTGTGAGATTTATCAGCCACCAGGCTCAGGGTAGGGAGGTATGGTTTTCCACAGCAATTTACATTTATTCACAGTGGGCAACTTTGTATCACCCATTTTAAAATGTACAGTAAGTTAAGCCCAAAAACTCAAAAACATGTAAGTGTTTGAGTTTTTTGCTGCATCACCCACATAGATGATACGCACAAAAATAAAACCCATGCCAAATGCACATTGCAAAAAAAAAAGGAAGGAATCATTTGTCACTGCCCCCTAGAGGAGACTAAAATATGGAGGTCCGTGCTTTTACATCTCAATGAGTTCCTGGAAACCCTGTCATAAACCAGATCATTGACAACTGAATCCTGCCCATAAACGCAACGTGTCAGTATAAGCAGGGGTTACATACCTGAACACAGGCTGGCAATCTAATTTTTCACAAAAAGGGATAACCAAATATGGTGTTAGGTCATGTATTCAGTACTCATTCAGTACTCAGTACTTCATACTGTATAGATAGGTTTGGGTACATAGGCACACGAGGTACAACATTATGCCATGCATTACATGGCAGTTCACATGGACATGGATGGATAACAGCAATCACAAATAACTGTCTTTGCACAAGTATTTTTTAAAAGACTAGTAAGAAAATGCACACACAAGGATAAAATAAATCAATCAACCTTCATCTCCCCCTCATGAATCCACTGAATGAAAACAACAAACAAAAGAACATGTTTGTTTTAGAAACAGGAAAAGCAAACATCCCGATGGAAAAGAAAAGAAAAAAAAATCTCCCCTTTGTTGCCTGTTCAGATTTGTTTTTTTATTATTATGTCACTTTATTTGGCTCATGCTCTTGTTCTCTCTCTCTTGGTGTAGGTTCCCTTAGCAACTAATCCTGGATCATAAACTAAAGCTTACATTGAATGGTTGGGGTTTGAATTACTGAAGGTGGGCAAGCTGATCAGACATCTGTTGTCAGCTTATGTAATGGGGATTGCCTGTGCATATAGGAATTAAAAGAGGTAAAATACCAAAGAACAGATTTTTGTTGCAAATCATTCCCTCCCTCACTGTATGTCTCCCACAGCTGCAGTGTAAAATACATAAATTATTGTATGTACCTATGCCAGCACCTCATTGTCCAAAAACATTACATAATCTCCCGTATACATTTGCACATTTTACTAAGTAGGGCCGGCAGACACCAGTGCAGTATTTAATCACCAATTCAATTTGTATCTCAAAAGCACCAGGAGGAATATGATCATCCCCTACAAACATACAAGATGGGTTTGAGTGGTTAAGGATAGAATCACAAAACTGGATTGGCATAGAAATTATGACCAAATACCTCCATTAAATATATACGATTTACAATGTAGTGCAATCAATTTCAATCCCTCTTCTTTAAGGTCATACAAAAACGATGATTAAAAAGTTAATGCATTTAATCTCTTTCCCATGCCATACCCCATGTCTGGATTCAGTAAAACTTTCAAAGAAAAATAAGTCACATCACAAAATGAAACCACATTTGCCACAATCAAAGTGAATTATCTCAACAAGACAACATTCATCTTTGAAGACAGAAAGTTCTCATGGAACTCAACATGTGCATTCCTGTTTTAATTTTACAATTATTGTAGATTCTCATTGAATTCTTTGACTGCACTGACCATCCCTGCACATTGAAAAGTGCTCAGCTGACAGTCAGAACAGCCACCTGTAAATAATAGAAAGAAGATGGTAGTTAAGAGTCCATGTGTGCAAAGCTTTGTATGTGAGAGTGTCTTATCTATTGATATATATATAGGTTTTCCCAAGAAAAAAAAGAAGAGGAATGTTTTCTTCAGGAAAAAAACTCACCCAGCTTCCCAGCTATACATGCATAGACAACATCCCCAGTTCAATAACCTCTAAAACTTACCTTGGAGTGTGCAAGATTGCTTTCTGTTAGGTGCTTTCTCAAATCGCTTTTGTCAGATATGATTGTCTCCACATCCTTTATCCTGTCACATTATCCGCAACACAAGCAAGACACCCAAAGTGGCATTTTACTTGGCATATTATTTTACAACAAATGAGTTTGAGAAAGGAAAAGGTTATCCACGGGGTTCCAGTCTAAACTCAGGGTTAATGTGCTGATAATTACAAACAACAACAACAACAAAAAACAAGTAACTTCAAAACTGTGACAAAATTGTTTCCCAACAATTGTTAATAGGTGTCAATGAAGGACTCCAAATTCTGCAGCTTTAATTAATTTGCTGTTATTTACTGCTCCTTTTCCCAGATGTGCTGTGGTAATTGAGAGAGAACTCATTAGAACATTAAAAGACAGGCCTTGCAGAGAATGATAATATCCATGCCCTACTTTTTTCAAATAATGGCCACAGAGAGGACAAATCCCTTGGAGCACATGCTTCAGTGGTCATGTTTACTAGAGATTACTCAACATAATGAAGTCAGTGAAGCTTTCAAGACGTTTTTTTTGTAATGCTCCAAAAGCCGTGCAGGACAGTTTGCAGTTCTGGATTTGCATTCCTGTAACGTAATTACTGTTACTGTTTCATATATTTGTCAAATATAACACTGAGGAAGAAAACATCCCAAGATCTTGATAGAGTATCTGCCAATGGTATGACTGTATTGACTCTTATTGTCTCTTACAGCAAATTTCTCATATGGACACACTGCATAATAACAATAAATAATGTGCCTGGAGATTTACTTTGTAACACCACCAACTTTGATGAGTTGTTCACAATGTTTTTATAGTAAGTATGGTAATGTAACAAACTCACATTTACCTCTGATCTTTAAATTCTCCTCCCAGAAAGAAGTGTGTTGCATGCACATTTATATATGAAGTACATTACGCCACAATGAATGAATTACTTTTGTCTACAAAATGAATTTATTTTGTCCACATAGTGGGAAGTGCATTCCGCCTTTTGTCCACAAAATGAAAAGCACAACGATCAATTCAGTGCACGAAAGGAATTATCCATTTTGTTTTCTGTGCACGAAAGTATGTGCTCTCTTCAATATTTCGTGGACACAATGCTAACGCATTTGTGTTTTTCGTGGACAAAAGGCGTTACGGTGTTATATGGTTTCGTAATGAATTTATGCGTTTTGTAGCACAGAAGGCATTCTGTCCACGAGAAAAGGTCTGTTACATTTGGCGCCCCATAGTCCAGGTGCTTCAGACAGTTCCTGTGTGGGATGCTATGGCACACAAATGCAGTTGTAAAATTCCACTAGGCTCAACCTTGAATTCAGAAGTTTGAATGCATACCAGCCAAATGAATTACAATATTGTAATTTATTTGGCTGGTATGCATGTACAAACTTCCATATAGTCTTGATTTTGCTGTGTTGTCAACCCGATGAATAATGTGGGAGAAAAATTCTAAGTATGCAGTGGTATTTTTTTTCAAAATAAAACTATTTGACATCTAACTGATGTTTTGAACTTGAACCATTTATGTATATGAAGAAGTATTATGAAGAAAGGCTGATCTCAGTTCCAGAGCTGCTTTATTCTCTTTGAGGTATCTGCTCAACTTTAATAATTAAAGTGAATGTCCTGCAATTACGTTCTGCAATGAGGACTAACTCTGTGAGATTTATCAGCCACCAGGCTCAGGGTAGGGAGGTATGGTTTTCCACAGCAATTTACATTTATTCACAGTGGGCAACTTTGTATCACCCATTTTAAAATGTACAGTAAGTTAAGCCCAAAAAACTCAAAAACATGTAAGTGTTTGAGTTTTTTGCTGCATCACCCACATAGATGATACGCACAAAAATAAAACCCATGCCAAATGCACATTGCAAAAAAAAAAAGGAAGGAATCATTTGTCACTGCCCCCTAGAGGAGACTAAAATATGGAGGTCCGTGCTTTTACATCTCAATGAGTTCCTGGAAACCCTGTCATAAACCAGATCATTGACAACTGAATCCTGCCCATAAACGCAACGTGTCAGTATAAGCAGGGGTTACATACCTGAACACAGGCTGGCAATCTAATTTTTCACAAAAAGGGATAACCAAATATGGTGTTAGGTCATGTATTCAGTACTCATTCAGTACTCAGTACTTCATACTGTATAGATAGGTTTGGGTACATAGGCACACGAGGTACAACATTATGCCATGCATTACATGGCAGTTCACATGGACATGGATGGATAACAGCAATCACAAATAACTGTCTTTGCACAAGTATTTTTTAAAAGACTAGTAAGAAAATGCACACACAAGGATAAAATAAATCAATCAACCTTCATCTCCCCTCATGAATCCACTGAATGAAAACAACAAACAAAAGAACATGTTTGTTTTAGAAACAGGAAAAGCAAACATCCCGATGGAAAAGAAAAGAAAAAAAAATCTCCCCTTTGTTGCCTGTTCAGATTTGTTTTTTTATTATTATGTCACTTTATTTGGCTCATGCTCTTGTTCTCTCTCTCTTGGTGTAGGTTCCCTTAGCAACTAATCCTGGATCATAAACTAAAGCTTACATTGAATGGTTGGGGTTTGAATTACTGAAGGTGGGCAAGCTGATCAGACATCTGTTGTCAGCTTATGTAATGGGGATTGCCTGTGCATATAGGAATTAAAAGAGGTAAAATACCAAAGAACAGATTTTTGTTGCAAATCATTCCCTCCCTCACTGTATGTCTCCCACAGCTGCAGTGTAAAATACATAAATTATTGTATGTACCTATGCCAGCACCTCATTGTCCAAAAACATTACATAATCTCCCGTATACATTTGCACATCTGCACATTTGTGCAGTATTTAATCACCAATTCAATTTGTATCTCAAAAGCACCAGGAGGAATATGATCATCCCCTACAAACATACAAGATGGGTTTGAGTGGTTAAGGATAGAATCACAAAACTGGATTGGCATAGAAATTATGACCAAATACCTCCATTAAATATATACGATTTACAATGTAGTGCAATCAATTTCAATCCCTCTTCTTTAAGGTCATACAAAAACGATGATTAAAAAGTTAATGCATTTAATCTCTTTCCCATGCCATACCCCATGTCTGGATTCAGTAAAACTTTCAAAGAAAAATAAGTCACATCACAAAATGAAACCACATTTGCCACAATCAAAGTGAATTATCTCAACAAGACAACATTCATCTTTGAAGACAGAAAGTTCTCATGGAACTCAACATGTGCATTCCTGTTTTAATTTTACAATTATTGTAGATTCTCATTGAATTCTTTGACTGCACTGACCATCCCTGCACATTGAAAAGTGCTCAGCTGACAGTCAGAACAGCCACCTGTAAATAATAGAAAGAAGATGGTAGTTAAGAGTCCATGTGTGCAAAGCTTTGTATGTGAGAGTGTCTTATCTATTGATATATATATAGGTTTTCCCAAGAAAAAAAAGAAGAGGAATGTTTTCTTCAGGAAAAAACTCACCCAGCTTCCCAGCTATACATGCATAGACAACATCCCCAGTTCAATAACCTCTAAAACTTACCTTGGAGTGTGCAAGATTGCTTTCTGTTAGGTGCTTTCTCAAATCGCTTTTGTCAGATATGATTGTCTCCACATCCTTTATCCTGTCACATTATCCGCAACACAAGCAAGACACCCAAAGTGGCATTTTACTTGGCATATTATTTTACAACAAATGAGTTTGAGAAAGGAAAAGGTTATCCACGGGGTTCCAGTCTAAACTCAGGGTTAATGTGCTGATAATTACAAACAACAACAACAACAAAAAACAAGTAACTTCAAAACTGTGACAAAATTGTTTCCCAACAATTGTTAATAGGTGTCAATGAAGGACTCCAAATTCTGCAGCTTTAATTAATTTGCTGTTATTTACTGCTCCTTTTCCCAGATGTGCTGTGGTAATTGAGAGAGAACTCATTAGAACATTAAAAGACAGGCCTTGCAGAGAATGATAATATCCATGCCCTACTTTTTTCAAATAATGGCCACAGAGAGGACAAATCCCTTGGAGCACATGCTTCAGTGGTCATGTTTACTAGAGATTACTCAACATAATGAAGTCAGTGAAGCTTTCAAGACGTTTTTTTTGTAATGCTCCAAAAGCCGTGCAGGACAGTTTGCAGTTCTGGATTTGCATTCCTGTAACGTAATTACTGTTACTGTTTCATATATTTGTCAAATATAACACTGAGGAAGAAAACATCCCAAGATCTTGATAGAGTATCTGCCAATGGTATGACTGTATTGACTCTTATTGTCTCTTACAGCAAATTTCTCATATGGACACACTGCATAATAACAATAAATAATGTGCCTGGAGATTTACTTTGTAACACCACCAACTTTGATGAGTTGTTCACAATGTTTTTATAGTAAGTATGGTAATGTAACAAACTCACATTTACCTCTGATTTTTAAATTCTCCTCCCAGAAAGAAGTGTGTTGCATGCACATTTATATATGAAGTACATTACGCCACAATGAATACTACTACTAATACTACTACTAATAACAACAACAATAATAATAATAACTAGAGAATGTAATTCCAGGGAATTACGAGTGCATGAAAATGCAAACAGTCTAATTTTACATAGATAAAAGTATATAGGCCTACATCAAACAGATGTAGGTGGTCAGAACAGCTCCCACAAGATTGTAATTGCTTAATGGCTCTATTGTGATGTCATAAAG
Source organism: Megalops atlanticus (assembly GCA_019176425.1). Lineage (NCBI taxonomy): Eukaryota > Metazoa > Chordata > Actinopteri > Elopiformes > Megalopidae > Megalops > Megalops atlanticus. The sequence continues at coordinate 10,230,692 of CM032878.1, forward strand.
GCCAATGTTAAGTCTATGGGGAAAATTTTGATAGTTTTTAATTAATAGTTTAAAAAGTATAAATGTTACAAAAATAAAAAAATACATAGCATAAGTGGTCTTTGTAAGACCTACGCAACACAGTTTGAATGAAGTTTCTACGTTAAACGGTTGAAGCTGTATTAAACGCACAAAATTGGTTAGAAGAAAAAAAAGAAGAATAAGAAAAATTCAGATAACAATAGACTGCATTTTCATGCACTCTAATAATAATGAGAAAGAAGCTGGTAGAGAAAGTGAGGTGTGGGAGTTGTTGGGAGTACACAGAAAAAAATGCTTGCAAAACTTGCTGGTGGGCTGGTACCACAGAGAGTTTTGTCATAAGACTTTTTTTTTTGTGAGATGGTTGGGAAGCAGTGGAAGATTCCACAGCCTTCATCACCTGTACTACAGTTATGCCAGGAATCTACAATGGGGGAATCAATGTCACAACTCCTCATAGGAGCAACCCTCACTGGTAGATTGTGGTGCCATTTTCTCACACAAACCTAGGCCACCACTTTTGGACTCTGCTCCATCATCTCCCTGAAATTCTCACTGGTGAATGTGAGTATTCTGCCTTTTTTTTAAAGAAAAAGCGAACTCCAACATTACAAAGGGACATGTTGAATTTGAGTAAACCAACATTTGCAATAACAGTATTTGTGGTTTTCTAAATTGTTTGCATTTTGTGCCTGTTCATAAATATGCCTGGGGCCTCCAGTCAGGTAGATGCACATTCCTATAGAGTAGCTAAAGCAGCCAATTCACCTTGTCCATCGCTGGCCCTAGCATCCAGTTATTTCAAGTCAGAATGGAGTCTGCTTTGGGATGCCACTGTTTTATTGACTTTCTGGCCCAGATTTAATCAGCACTAGTCACAATTTAATCTGTTCTCTGCTGGTTAAGAGATTGACTGAGAGGCAGGTGTACGCATGTTTTTTTCTGTTCAGATAAAGTTCTCTCACCCTTTTTGGGTACAGGGTTTAAATCCTGAGATCCTGAGATGCCTCACTCCCAACTCACTTTTCACTGCTGAGGACACAACTGTTATTTATAAAATAAACATGCAGAACACTGACATGTATTACTGCTGCTGGGACCTATTATTATCGAATCAAAAAAAAAGATAATGCAATGTCTCAGTCTCACCATCACATTTGTAATTTGGGGCACTCGAGGAGGTCGATACCGCGTGCTGCTTAATTTGTCCCCCGCTGATGACTCACCTACCCTTCACTTCATTTCCAGACTGCCATACTTTCCCTTCACAACAGACCTCCTCTGCATCTCTTTGCACTCTGCTTCAGGACTCAAGTCAACCAATTAGGATATACCTCTTTTCATTTGGACTCCCTTACTGTATCTGCATGTTTTTTCCAAAAGAAAAAAATACAAAAGAATGAGACGACTCTATCGCACAGCATCCTGGAGGGCAGAAAGTGTAGTGATTTATGATAAATATGGACTTTTACCTCGTGTAATCTGATTCCTCGTTATCTATGCTGACAGTATGATTTTCCATTCTAAGGCAAAAAAAAAGCTGCAAAAAAACAAATACATTTACATAGACCCTGTGAAGACCTTTTTAAAAAGTCACAGCTGTTGTAGTTGTAAACAACCACAAATGAATTGCATAAAACACAGAGTGACTGCCTCTACCTGAGGGTCATGCAGAACGCGTTGAAATTAAATCAACTGCTAATATTTTAGATGGTGCTCCTGCACACAGAACACAACAAACATAAATCAGTTACCTGAACTGAGCTGGTCAACCCCAGAGAATTCCTGGCTAAAAATACCTAGAGTTCACAGTGTGTATCATCCAAGCAGAATAGACAATTTTCTTCCTCTTTATTTCACACCCAGAATGCTAATGGGAGCTACTTTTCCTTCTCAGAGAGCCTGTTCTTTCATTAGCTGCTGACTGGAGGAACACAATAGGGAAGGCACAAGTAAACGGACCCGCAGACACACATCACACACTTTGTTAGGTGTGCAGTTCTTTCCTCTCCTCACTGTGCCTTAGAGGTGTGGTGGTGAGTCCTGTCAGTACCATGGCAGGTAACCACAGTGCTGCTAGGAACCCAAGACCGCTCTCTGTTGTTGTTTTATCTGTGCTTAAAAAAATTCTACTGAATATCAATGCCTCCTAACAAAACATGTGGATTAGCATGATTACAGCTCAGAGAGGAGAGAGAGAGAGAGAGAGAGAGAGAGAGAGAGAGAGAGAGAGAGAGAGAGAGAGAGAGAGAGAGAGAGAGAGAGAGAGAGAGAACATGAAGGTGAACGTGTCCTTTCTGAAATGTTTGGAAAAATTGCTGACTAGCTTTGAAGAATGAAATGATGACTGACAGAACAAAAGTGTCTGGGAAGATTTGGGTTGAGGGCAGATGGGGAGGAAGAATATAATACCAAAACAACCTGTCAATATTCTCCTGAACTGCTGTGGTCGTTTGGTTGAATTGTCTCTCATCTTGGTGATAGGATGTAATATTATCCCACTGTGGAGCTCTGAATCAAAACTCCCCATTGTATAATCCATCTTTTATCCTTCTGTTTTGTACCAGGAAACTATAAAGCTAAAAGCATAAACATGGATGGGATTAATCCGGTGCTGAATCCTGAAGCAACAGGCTGATTTGATTTTTGTGTGCCTGAACAAATTAGTACAAGCTGTCTATTTTTCACTCCTTCAGCAATGCAGCAAAACAATACTATGTAACGAGATGCTGAAATCCCTCCTTTTTTAACGAGCTGTACTGCAATTTGTTAGGAGATGTCTTTTGGATGGGACATTTAAACCAAGGTCCTGACTGCCTGTCATTAAAGGATCCCATGGAACTTATTGCAAATAGTGGGAAGTTCCCTGGTGTCCTGGCTAAATTCCCATTGAGGCTCCTTCTGGCCGTATAATAACTGCCAAGGTTAAGTGACTGAAGATTCCCTCCCCAAATAATTCCCTCCCCCAGGTCACCATTGTAAAAGAGAATTGGTTCTCAATTGACCCCAGCTGTTAAAATAAAGGTCACATAAAAATAAAATAAAAAAAAAAAGAAGTGACTTCAAAAGAGATCTATTAACCTCCGATTCTCAGGTTTGCCTGAATATGGACATCTGCAAAATAAATAAATAATAATGTCATGTATTAGTTTTATGCGCCTTTGTGATAACAAAATGCATTATTGTTGAACAGATGAGGTTTCTGTAGACATATTTTAAACATTTTCTGACTATTTTTGAAACATATAACTGCATTTTGCTGTTTTGTGTCAAAATATTACCAAAAACTGATACTCAGTTATTTGTTATTAGTATCTAACTGCATTACTGTGTTTTTGATGATGTACTGTGTAGTATGTTCAGTATCCTTCATTTTTTTTTAAAGCTGTGATCATACTTAGCTTTAATTATGAAGTTTTAGTTCATCTTTTGGAGTTTAACTTAAGATGAGCAGCATAAACTACCATAGAACCAACCACTTATAACAGTTAGTAAAGTCACTATATTTTTCTGTCAGCAGTGCAAGCATAGGGGGCTGGTTTGTGTCTCCCCTCAGTAGTGAAATTCTGTATGGACAGTCATATCAACGTGGTAGCAATAGTCATGTTGGCTTTCAGGTGGAAAAGTGAAACTCACACAGAATCGAGATTGGTAAGTCAGCATCACCCTATGTTTTGTCTGGAAGTTAACAAATAAGTACTTTACTTATACAAGAATTATATGATTTGTTGTCGCCTGGTACCACTGCATGTGCACAGTACTCACATGCAGGTAATGTGTGTCTAACTTTAGAGACTCCTCAGGGCTTGTTATGATCTACCCAACATACTTCAGCTAGGCAACATTTACAATACAACACAGACCTACCAAGCAATTAAAATTCAATATGCACCCAACGCTCAATCTGCCTAAGGGCTTCTGCTAAAACTATGTGTACTTTTAAAATAAATGCTGTGTTTAAAAGTTAAAAGTTAATTTCTTTGCCTGCAACATGACAAAAGTCATTTGGTCAAATGGCAACTTCATATTTGTATCATGTTCACTTAGTTCACTCAGTGTAGCTTTTTTTATACATGCTGTCAAAATTAGTGACATTTATGATCCCACACTGAATGCATACCACTGAAAGCAAAAGTAAATTTTTTAATGTTCTTGCTTTAACAATTGGGGAATAACACAGACATAAATCTATTAAAAGAGTAGAGCCAAAGACAAATTTCCACCCTGGTGGACAATAAAGATATATTCTATTATTCTATTCTATTCTTTTCTACCACGTGTATGATTTTGGTTTCACAAAACATTGTTGAAGCAAGAGCTCCTTAAAACAACACTTGACATGCCATTTTTAAATTTACTTTCTTCTGACAAAACCTCATACACTTTGTGTGAATTCTGAGTTGAAACCCAAGAATTTTGTCTCTGTCCTTCAGAGTAGAGGAATAAAAAAAAACATGGAGTCGACGGCCCGTCAGCCATTGTCAGTCCCAGGTGCTGACAGTTTCGGACACCGAACTGATAAAAGCTGATGTGCTCTATCGTCCTTGCAGTTGGAGCATGCCATGCATAATCCAGTTTTAGCTCAGCTATTCTGTATGCATGAGAAGAAATGTGTAGACTCAGCCCGGATATTTCAATGGGGTGTTAGGAAAATGCCATTGTGTTTTCTGATATGTTTGAACACATTGTTACATAATTAATCATTTTTATTTTGATGCAAATTACAGTATTTGACCCACAGGCTTCTTAAAATGAGATTCCTTGTACGTTACGTAAATAAGCACGCTGGCAACAAAAAAATACATATAAAAAGGCTTGATGGATAAAAACTTGATGCACTGAGTGTGAAAGTTGTGATGCAATGAACATGTTCAGTGAACTTCAAACCACACCCCATGCTTCGACAGGCCCCCATTGGGTATGCTATGTGAATACATGAGAGAAAACCAGCCAAAAAAAATGAACACCCTGCAAGAATTCTTGTAGGAGTTAAAATAAAACTTCCATCTAATTGATGTTTAAAGTGCTTGGAAATCCATGAAATTACACTGGCTTGTCACTGGCCCCTGGGTTCCATTCTCATGAGAATGGATAGGAAACTGCATTAAGTGTACACAACCCCGGGCCTTCTGCAGGGCTCACAATATTACCAGGCAGCTATCAATGGACATAGTGTGAGCTATATTTTTAATACACTTTCATTCTCAAGAAATTTTGTACTATTTGTGCAGTTATTCCTTATCAAAAATATGCCTGTCAGTTCCAGCGCAGATGCACTTATCAGAGCAAAAATGTATAATTTGCTATGCTTCTCCATTTGGTGGCATTTCATCAAATGTACCTTTTCACTTTTTGAAAATAAAGTGAAAGCTTTCATTATATCAACCTGTTAGAATTCTCAAGAAAATATATAAACATGACCATGGCTGGCTTTGAAAAGTTGGGAAACAAACCCAATCAAACAACTGCAGCTGATCAACATATTCAGTTTCATTCACATTGCATATGCTGATCAAACCATCCAACCCAACACCCAGAACCAGAACCAGAACCAGCCCACCCCCCCAACTTACAACAAACTCATACAACATCTAATGCTAATCATGTGTTGAGCTAATTGTGAGCCAGTTGGAAGTACAATTACAAGAGAGGAGTAGGGGAGACTCATTATTCTATCAGAATTATGGCCCTGTTTCTGACTCCCCCGTCCCCATTGCTGTTCCCTGGGCCTCTGTGATTTTGCATCTGCATTTCCCTCACCTCTGGGACAGTCTGTCATTGTGACAGCATTGTTTGTTACTGTGCCAGCAAGGTTAAAGGAGGGTGCTAGCGATATAATTTGCCCCCAGGGCTGCTTTGGCAACGGTTAACATAGTCAAGGCTTCCACGACCTAATTATTCTTATGAAAAATATTTATGTGAAACTGCAAAGAACAGCAATAGTGCCGTGCCCCTAATAATTCCCGCAGTCTACTATGCAGTCTGCGGTATAGTGTAATGACTAATGGATTATGGACTTGAGGGTTCCAGGATTCCATCCCGGGAGGGACACCGCTATTGTGCACTTCAGCAAGATGCTCTTAACTCACTTGTTTTAGTAAAAAAAGAGAGAAAAACAATATTCTAGTGGATTTACTGAACGTGTTAGGCGTACTGTAAATTTAAGCTTTGCACCTTCTCTTGCATAAGGGCCTCTGCTAAGTAAATAATTCACAGCGCCCGATAATGCTTCTCACACTACCTTAACATCAGCGTGGCGTGCATAGGGACGTTCGGTAATGAAGTGCATCATATTCTGTCAAAAGCACAACTAGGGGGAATTAAACCACCTGCATGTTTACTACGACTGACAGCCACTGCTTCCAGTTATTTGCCCCCTTAGGGAAGTCGAACGACAACTTTGAAAGCACTGTATTTACACGCATTTGAATGCGTTCATCTGCGTGCTTACTGCTCTTGAGTAATGTTCTTTGTGTAATCTGGGGCCAGCTGAATAAGAAAGGGTAATAATTAGACAGCTATTTTTGTGCCGCGCGTGATCACATCCCACACACTGGCAGCGTGTTTGGAATGTGTCGTGACTCTTTCGTAGTTGGCGACATTAACTCCCAACTGCAACCATGTGTGATGGAATGCTGAAAAGGGCACAGGACAATCATATAATATCATGGCAGTGGTTCAATGCTTATAAATCTACTGTCATGACCCAACAAAAGACAAGGCACTCAATTATATATATGCATGAAATATAAATTCAGTTAATATGAATTTACAGACAATGAAAAAATATTCAATGCCAATCTATTGGAGAAAGTGGAGGCTGGCTGTTTGATGTGTGTGTAGGGATATTAATCTTTGGCTTGGAGTCTGAAGAAGTGATTGCACCTGGCCATTAGGTTATTCACCCATTCTGACATCAAAAACACAGAAGAATGATGGAAATGGGGTGGTGGAGGGATGCCATTAAAAGCCAGCTGAAAACTATCTGGGATAACCTCCCAATGAACTGTTCATTGCTTTTTAGGCAATGTATCTGTATATACTTTAACACAGAGGTCATTATAATTATATTATATAAATATAGTTTAATTCTTAGTCCCACAAATATCATTATGTTTCACAATTACAAAAAAAGGTTACTGCTGCCTGTACTAACCAACGCAATCAAAACCAGTTGCTTGTCAGTTTATGGAGAAGTACCATGTTGCAAATGAATTTATCATTGCTTTCAGCATACTCTCTGGTACTATTTTGCCAAGGCCTTAGTCCAGTTTCCACAGCCACCGCACAAGTCATAGAATCCATCAGGTCATATGATCACTGTATTGCCACGTTTATTAGGAGCCATAATTAATGATTATTATTCCAATATTCATATACTCCTTAGATTTGTGTGACCTTAAGGTCTGATATAGAAGATACAGTATATACTATATGTTACTGGTAATTTTGAAGTGGTGTTATCACTCCAGTCAAACTCTGGACAACCAACTGGGGAACAACATGGCCAAATCATAGAATATACATCAGTAATCACCACAACCTGCATTGCATTGCCATCCACTGATGTCACTGTATTGCTGTATTGGTCATCAACAGATGCACAGGTACATTGACACATAACAGAATCACTCAACAAAAGATTTATTCTGGGAATGACATGGTCGTGAAATCAACTAGGCCCAAAGCTAAACGTTCTTTATTAATAAAAGCTGGCCACTTTCCACCAGCACCCACAGGGAACCTGCAGACATTAACCTTGCAGACATCATTCAGATCAGCCAAGTAGTCCATAGTTCCAGGGGATCCGCAGTATATTTTACATCTCAGGTCTCGTCAGAGTGTCACCGGTGTTCTCAAATCAAACCACTACATCAACATAAGTGTCCCATCTGCTCTCCAGAATACAAGGTTGGATTCCTTCCTCTTATTCGGGGGTTGTGAGGCTTGCTGTCAGGGCCAAAAAAAATGGGTCACGTATCCTTCTGTGCCAGCCTGAGTCCCTGTACTGCTACACACCATCCCGAAATGTGCGGACAGGATACCAAGCGGCCTGTGCAGCATCTGCATCTGTCACTCTTCTCCTCATTGCCTCCGGTGAAGGGATTTCAAGTACGATTACCCGTCTTGGGAATGGCAAAGCAATTTTGCTGCATAAACTGTGAATTGTTCAAGCTGGAAAGTCACCCTCTTGATAACACTTTGGTATTTTATACACGAGGGCGACATCAGAGCTGGCCCAGCTGCATAGCTGTCACCTGTAGAGGAAGGACCTGTAAGTGTTGCACTTCATCAGGTCCCCCAACAGTTCTCAGCCTTGGCCTGTAAGACTCAGTCTACAACATTGGCCAGTGTCTGTCATGAAGGGTTTTATCTGTGTCTATAGTGACTGCACTAAAGTCACTGACCATGAAAACCTGTGTATAAACATCACATTTTTCATGTTTTATCATTTCCAAAAACGAAGTGGAAAATACAATTTTCTTCATGGCTCTGATACAAAAGCATAAAATAAATAAGTAAATGAATAATAGTGGCAACGTCCTATGTATAGATTTTTTTCTTTCCTAACATTAACAGTTACTAAGAGTTTTTGTAGAACACCAGAGTCAGTTTCATCTTTTCACTATATTGAAGAGGATGACCAACAATGAATATGAGCATAAGTAATATGAGCATGAGTGATATGAGTAGCATGAGTATGGCGAGCCAATACTTTTCCATCTTACCTAAAATACAAATCACACATTAAATTTTCACATATTTTATTTCAAATAGTGGGCATCTCGGCCTCATGCAGTAACAGAAAGGGTCCAAAACATGACAAGATAATCAGAGATTTGATTGCTTCATTTATAGTGTATGTCAAATGCATCTTTGTTTTGACTTTCCATGTTAATAGTGAGAATAATATGATTTGGTTTTCTGATTTCAATGCCACAACTTTTAGATCTCCGTTTGCAATCCTGCGCTCAGATGATAATGCACCATTCATCTGTCACCACCATACTGATCAATGAATCAGTGTTTTTAATTTATTAAATGAAAGACACTTCTCTGGTGCTGTTCCACTCAAAAAGCAATAGAGACATTGACATCTATAACCAGTCAGTGTAATGTATGTACATTGAATTGTTAAACTCTCTAGATTTTCATTAAATTGATCAGCTGAACCATCACAATGTGAAGGGAGGAAATTGAATCTGTAGAATTAGTAAATTCTTATGCCTTTTCTCACATCTTTTATTTAAAGGTATTTTTAGAAGTTGAAAAGGTCCAGTGAGAGATAAGAAAAAAAACCTAAACCAATGAAATCCAATAAGAGGAGGTCAACAAATGGTTAAGGTTTAGGGGAAAAAAGCTTCTTTGTTCCTTTTCCAATAACATTCCTTGATTAATATTTTGGTAATGAATAGAATGTCCTTGAAAGTTCAAGCCCCGGTTATTAAGATCCATTGCCTGTGTGGTGGCAATAATTAAATTAACTGTGAACTGACAGGAAATAATATACAGTAGGGTAATCTGTGCCAGCTGACAAAAGGGATTGCTTGACATTTTGGCTTCCTTGTTCAATTTTAATGCTGTGAAATATTGATTGCAATTTTGTTATACAATATTGTGCAATTTTGATATCTCATTTACATATATTTCTTCACAGGAATAAAGTGCAAAAGCCAGACATACTTCTTATAAGTAATTCCCTGAAACTGAATCGTAGGGTCTATATTTAAATGTTTGAAGAATAACCTAAATCCTTGTGGTACTGATGGAATGGAAAAAGGAGTATGCAGCTAAATTACTAGAGGACAGAAGTGAACAGGATCAATATCAAAGTTTTTACTAGCTTTTGCTGTAATTTGCCAGTTGTGAACCCTACATTTCACATACAAATATATTTGATTGACGGTTTTTCATGTTCACCATATAATCCCCAGCAGACTGGACTTTTTTCTGAGAAGTGAAGCCATTGAGCTGATACACCAATAAATGTGTGCAGGTTAATGATTTCAATTAATTGTAATCATTCCAACACAGCTGCTTTGGCTAATGTTTGTTTTCAGTTGATTCTGAAGTGTGTGTCGCACTCATTGTTTGGCAAAATAATTTATTAGTTTAACTTGTGCAGCGCTGTTGAACGGAAACGCCCACAGTCGGCACATAAATATGCACATCGTTTGGCATGAAAGTGCAGTGCCATAGCCAAACTTCCCCCAAATTTACTGAAAATGAACCACTTGTGCATAAATTGCACACACTCCCTACAGCCAGCTGTCTAGTGTGTGTGCCTGGACAGCATCCAGCCATTTCCTTGTTTGGATCGGCAAGCTGCTGGTCAGGTTCTCTGCCCTTGGTCAAAATGTTGTCTGCCCTTCAGGCATACCTGCAGGCACACACGATTGAGCTAACAGCTCGAGGTCCTATTTATTTATATCACTGAGTGCACAGAAAACTGTATCGCTTGCTGTGATTTTTGTGGAATTTATTTTCTGCTGGGCCGGCAACAGCGGTAGGAAATCAGGCATCATCTTTGCACAGACGCTGCACTGCATGACTCAGAAAAAAGTGATGTCCCATCGCTCACTTTGTTTCAATGCCTGTGTTAAATAATTGCTTTTTTATCATTGCTGCCGTTATGTTCATTGCTTTGAATGAAAAAAATAAAAAACACCTTTGTAGCTAGGGATACATGGCTATGAGTCACATGCATAAATAAATGTAATAAGTTCCTGGCTATGTTTTAAACTTGTAGCATGCCATCCTTTACAAAAAACCAAAAAAATCAATGCACCTCAAACTGCTCAAAAATGATGTCCAAATAGCTAAAAGCAGTATCTGTTCTGATACAGATTTGAACGCAGGTACGTGAACAGCAACACGCTTCAAAGGGGCTCCAGCTGTAAATTTGTTTAGCATTGCTAATGATATCCCTTGGCAAGTGTGCATGCGGATGGTTTATCGGTGTAAACCAGGTCATTTCAATCAAAGACACAGTAGTAGTGCTGTGCGTGCACAGAAATACTTACATATTCTTTGTAAAGGATAAAGGGAAAAGGCCTTGATTTCCTGGAAAGACATTTCTGTTGGGTCTGAAGAGTAATTATGATTCTCTTGTCAGAGTGATTGCAAGAACATAATTAGTATGAGCATTTCCTCTGTCTTGTCTTCCAAAGTGAAAAAGTGACACTTTCCTTTATTGATTTTGCTAAATGGATGGACCCAGGCAATTATGGATTTGGTCATATTGATTTAAAGGCAGAAAGTGTGGATTAAATTTTAGTGTCACTGTAGATGATTTAGATTGTGTGTCAAAGACCTATAGCATGGTTTAGTTTAGTCTTTCCCCAGGGTGTGGGACAGTTGATATCACAAAGTACAGTCTGATAAACTGATAAACAGTTTTCACTGCAGCAGGTTTTCAGCTTTCTCAGAGTCATGCTTTATATACAAATTGGTTAATGAAAAGCCCCTCTATTAAGACACAGAATGTATTGCATACCAATTGTAACACATTTCCCTGTCTTGGACTACAAGTTACAGATTGGCAGAATGTAACCCATACCGCTACAGCACCGTGAGTTAGGCCATTTTCATGTTTTCCAACACAACCATAATGACACTGAGGTTTGAATCCTTACAAATATTTACTTTCATACAATATAACCTTAGACCAGTGGTTGTTAAACCTTTTTATAGAACTAAACATTCTATAACTCTATAACAAAAACATGTTTGGTCAAACAATTTTAAAATACAATTATGACTGCTCTTCTCCCTTCTTCTTCATTATCCATCTTGTTGGGATGAATGGAATTGCTGTTGTTGTTGGTTTTTGAGGTCAACAAGAGTTGAAAATCCAACCTCACAATGTTGTGGCAAAAGGCAACAGGTTCTTCAGAGCCATGTCAGCAAGGCCAGGGTACTCTGGCAGGACTTGAACCCAAAATAGGCCAGCATTTTCTCTCTGAAAAGTGCCTTCCGTTTCCTGTCTGTTGCAATGTCCGCAAGGTTATCAACCCAGTCTGATGAAAGATTGGAACTGACCTTTTCGATATGAGTTTTGTCTCCAAATGGATTTCGGATCCACTCAAATCCTGGATCTGGCTCTTGAAAATATTTCCCTAATTGCATGTACAGACCTTGAAGATGGGCTTCAAATGCTGTGATTGTGTCACATTCTGGTTCTTCTTCTGCAGTGTGCAAATCCCCTAGCATAGAGAAAGATTCAGATTCCTTGAGACAGCTTCACCGTTAATCCAGTTTCTTATGAGCTGCTCTTACTCTGTCTTGAACACCTAACATGGTGATCACCCTTCCCTGCAATGCTAGGTTCAATCCATTCAGGAAATGGAAAACATTGGACAGATATGCCAATTTTTCCAGCCATCTGAAATCACACACGTGGTCATACAGGTCATCACTTTCACGCGGTCAGATTTTTACCTTATTGAGGAGTTCAAAGAGTCAAGTGAAAACCTTCCCTTCCACAGCCAGCAAACTTATGTATGTATACAGCACTTTAAATAGGCGGGTGTTCAATGCTTTTCAGTGCTTTGCTTTGCAGTGTTCAGTGCTTTGCAAATTCATAATCTTCACAGCCTCATCTAGCACTATTTTAAGACAAGGGGGCATTTTTTTCACAGCAAGTTGTTCACGGTGAATATTACAATGTGTTGCCTTTGCCTGTGATGCAATGTCTATCGCCAGGAAAGATATGCTTCCCCTGTCTGCCAGTTATGGCAGTGGCACCATGGTGCAGATACCAACACATTGTGTCCAATCCAGCTCATTATGTACGATGAAATCGTTAAAGACATTAAATACAGTTTTACTGTCATGTTTGTAGGCAGAGAGTGACAAAATAGAAAATGTACTTCCCCTGAGTAAATGTACCTCAAATAACACAGGAGGTTTGCCTTGTTCTCATTGTCTTTGGATTCGTCCAGCTGTAGAGACAAAAACTTGCTCTGCTGTAGTTGTTCAAACAACCGATTTTTAACATTGTCATCTGCAGATAAAATTCTGTTGTTGTTACTGTCATTGGGCAGGGGTATCTTGTTAATTTCACTGCTCGCCTTTTCCCCAAGCATGAGTTTACCCTTTGTCTTTGCTTCTGGTTTTACCTGCTCATGGAGTGATGTTTACTTGCTTTTGCAAATATCAGTGACACCTTGTATGAAGCATGAGTAGCCTTTGTATTTTTCCCAGGTGTAAAGAAACATGAAACATCCTCCTTCATGAGGACCTTAAGTTCCTCACATTTTCTCAGAAAAAAAAGAAATTAATAAGTTTCCCCACATTTTGCCTGTGTTTTGATTCAAAATTCTGCCTGATCTTAGAGGGTCACATAGCTTCTTTAACCAATTTTCATAGCATAAAACACAAAGAGGGCTGGAATCCTCCTCATCCCCCATCCAATAATTCCCATGTTTTAATAGTCATTTTGGTACTTTAATTTCTTCATGTATTTTAGGGCTTGCGGTGGTGCCATTTGGATAAATGGCCTTCCATAGCCTCTGTGCCACCTCCATGGTATTCCACCCCCACCCCCTCCGCTAGGCCCGGTGGCTTTTTAAGACCCTCACTTCTGTCATTGGTTCTTTGTATTCTGTGTGAGGTGTCTTCTCGGTCATTATTGCCTTTTGATTTGAGTGATCCTGTCTTAAGCTACGGATCCATAATCAGGAGATTTTGAGACTGAAGGCTACCTTTCACTGTACATAGCCTAACATGATTTTTTTCTTTTTTGAAATTTGGGAGGAATTAGCTGTGCAACGTTGTGCATGACTATGTTAGACATGTTATGCAACAAAATCTTTTAAAATGCCTTACTTATACATATACTTATATGCCTTACTTATTGCCTACTTATACAGTACAGTACAGCAACTGTAAACTTTAAATTTTAATTTGAGTAGGTGTGATATCTTCTTTAGGTACTTCATTAGGTACACATATTAGATTCATTATATATATATATATAAAGGAAAAACCAACATAAAGTGTCTTTGTGAGGTGTTGGGCCACCACGAGTCACCAGAACAGCTTCAATGCGCCTTGGCATAGATTCTACAAGTCTCTGGAGCTTTACTGGAGGGATGGAACACCATTCTTCCAAAAGATATTCCCTCATTTGGTGTTTTGCAGACGGTGGTGGAGAGCGCTGTCTAACACGTTGGTCCAAAGTCTCCCATATGTGTTCAGTTTGGTTGGTGACTGCAAAGGCCATAGCATATGATTCACATCATTTTCATACTCATCAAACCATTCAGTGACCCCTCATGCCCTACGGATGGGGGCATTGTCACTTAGATCTTTTCCTCTTGCCATCTTGATCCAAAATCGAGATCAACTGGGCCTGCCCAGCATTTTTATACGTGCCACAGAGCATGATTGGATGTTAATTGCTTAATTGTACCATGCAGTACACCTGTGTGGAAGCATCTGCATTCATTATGTTTCTCCACTCATTTAGTCAGGGTTTTCCGTTAATATGTCACCTATCTATATATACATATATATATGTGTGTGTGTGTGTGTGTGTGTGTGTGTGTGTGTGTGGTTTCTTTCTTTTTTAAAAGCTCCAGGCTGTCAGTATCTGACATGATGGTTACAAGCAGATGTGTGATGGTGAGTGGTAAGTGAGCAATGATCTTATTCAGTGCGTGGCTGTGAAAATTGCACCAACACCTTCAGAAGCTGATTTTGAAGAGTGACAGACAGCAGGCTTATGAAATGGATTCTGTGAGCGGGCGTAATTAAACAGACTATTTATACCTTGGCCCCTTTTCCCCGTTTCTCTATGGGTGGTGAAAGTTAATAGTCCTCAACATTAATTGAAAAAAGAAAAATTCCCCAGGCACTGGAAGAGATTGATTCCTCAAGAAAATGAAGAAAAAACCTTTTCAAAGCTTTCTCGGTGGTGTCAAGCATATAATCTTGAAGGTAGAAAAATACACTTCTCCACATTTCTGAGCTTGGTCCATCTTGCATCCAGTGAATCATGAACACTTGTCATTGAACAACAAATGGATAGGGCTGCCAATGTTTCAGGACTTGTTTCAATAAAGATACACATGCTACATATAATGCATATAGTATGAATTATATTATACTTTATTCTCAAAAGATGAATAAAGCTTGCAGCATCTGAATTTGCATACGTGATAATTAGAGTTTCATTAATAATGTTGGTAGAACACACCCATTAACCCAAGGAACATATCTGAATGCTATATACCATACAGAATCTGACATTGTTTAATCTGCTAATATTTTGTTTGCTTGACCATCAGAATATGAAAAAGTACAGAATGCTACACATGTAATTAACTGATAGCCAAAATCAGTTAAACGCACTATAACCAGTGATAATCATCTGCACAATCCTAAAAGATGACTGGAGAGTACATACACAGCAAGCACACAGACTGTGTGATTTACATCTGCTTGACTGCTTGATTTACATCAAAAAAGACACATCATCTGAAATTAAAGTGAAACATTCCACACTTCAGGTGAGTGTTATTTCCATTTATATGAACTAATGCATATTTGTGCTAGAAGACATATCAGTATGTTGGCCATTCAGTTTTGTTAATTGAAAAATAAAATCAATGTAAACATTACTGCTATATTTGACTGTTTAAAAAAGGCTTTAGTGGAAAAATATGTATTGCTCTTTATGCAATTGAGTATATGTAATAAAAAAGTTTTTTTTTCCATGTGAGTTAATATAATGTACCTCAGAGGGCCTGTTTATCAGGCCATAACTGTCTGCATGGCTGCAGACCCAGAAGCCTATATTAATTGGAATGTAAATGTTGTGAGGAATCCTATTATTAACCAAAGGTCACAATCAAGCTAATATAAAAGTGTGGTGTGGTTTCCATGGAGATGAGTTTTTTCTTCCCCAGACCTATTCGCTGTGCATTCCATTTGAGTTCATTTTCCAACATGTGGTAAATCTCCGACCCAATATTAGTAATAATAATGGCACTTATAGTAACGATTATCGGAATGACAGAATGAAGCAGAGATTGTGCTTTCATTAATTCGTGAAAATGGCTGTGCACATTGTGTGAAAGAACAGGAAAGAGTATTACAGCAGAAGAGTTATCAGGATAACATGAAATGATTGAATATTAGCCTATTGAAGTGGGTCCTATTACTCAGACTTGTGATTCAGCATGGCAATGTTCTCTTGAACATCTGCTGCGTTCACGATGGAGGAGCTGCAGACAAGCACAGTAAAACATTCTTGGTTACAGTGATTTGGAGAGGAGCTCTGCTTGGGGGAAACAGGGCCACTACGGTACTTAAGAACAGAGCATTCAGTTTGCCACCGACACATTTCGTGGAGGCTTTTCTGTTGATAACTGTTGTTGTGTGAATATTTGATGCCCCACGTGTGCAGTGACAGACGGTATCTATTTTTTCTTATTTATTTTTAAAATTTTTTTGAAGAGGCGCACAGTGCCTGGCATGTTGCATCAATGAGGTAGGAGACTGTGAGATTCTGTCAAGAAGAGAGACGTTTGACGGCCCCTTTCTGTCTGATTTCAAAACAGCCTCACATTCACCTTCCCTGAATGTGACTGTGACACAAGCAATGCTGAAAGAAGGATTTTTAAAAATATTTTCATAAGTAATTCATAAGGGTTACAGAGTCACTAGCTCTTACAACTCTGACTGACCCAGAGGAAACGAGTCTTAGAAATGGGTCCACATCTGTCATTTGTAGTGTGACAGCAACCAGAAAGCAAAGTAACATAGCAGCACGGAAATCTGACATGGCACATAAAATACATAAATAAGCAAATGTATAAACTAAAATGGTGTGTATGGAGGTGGTAAATGCTCATAGCTGGCACAAAGTGTCAGTAAAGGTGGCTTATTGCTGGAACACACTGACAGAAATCTCGCCATGGGAGTCATGCACATAAGGTTTTGATTACCATCCCTCCTCTGCTGGTACCAAAGGGGGGTCACAGCACCTGTAGTTCCCTCGTATGTCAGTGAAGTAAAGGTGATTTCTGTGCCTTGCGGTGTGAAGGGGGCTGCTTGAGTTGCACCAGAAAAAAATGCAGGCTGGAGCATTCTGTGGACCAAAAAGAAGCCAGAGAGAGAAAGAGAGAGTAAGGGAAATAACTGAAGTGCTCTGTTTCAGTCAGAACTGCATGCACAGGAAAATCTGATTAAAGGAAAAGGAAAGAGGAGGGATTTTTTTTGCAAGGAAATGAAGAAAACATGGTAAAATGCACATGGGCGTTTGCATCAACTCTGTCGAATCAACACGCTGGTTTACTACAGTAAACGTTACACAGGCCCCTGTGAGTTCACATCAGAGTAATCTTTAGATTACTCAGAACAGCCGTCAATAATTTTACAGACTGAAAATTTTAGAGGAGGGTACAGCTCGGGCAAAGGCAAATAAGGCAAGGATACAGTAAGGGGCCACGGGCATGGGAATTGCTTGCTGTATGCAGACATGTAAGGAATGATCTGCTTTCAATTTTGATGCATCGCTCTGTCAGGATACGTAACGCGCACCGAATGCTTCCCCCCTGTCCCGATACATAAATGCAGGACAGGCTGCGCACTTGACTGAGAGCCTGATGGTTAAGGTCAGGGATGTCGGACCGCTGGGAAATTGAGAGGCAGAGTAAGCCAGCGTGCGACAGTGCCAGCAGAAGCCAGGAACACACAAGTAGGGGCTTTGGAGTGGAACTGAAGAATTATGATGTGCCAAAGAGGTGGGTGAGAGGTCACAGTTGAAGGGCATGCAGAGCACCAGATTTCATTGCGGGTCTCGCAGAGCCATCAGTATTCTTCTCCTGCCTGAGCTGAGAACGATCAACGTTCAGTATATTTCTTTTTTTTTTACAGCTGACATTGACTTGATATTAATTTCTGGACAGTGACAGACAGGACCTTAACAACGATGGTTCTGTTAAAACTGGCTGTGGCATTGAGTAGCTGAGCTGGTTTTAACGAGTGAAAAGATGCTTTGCAGTATTTCTCCCATGCTTCCCAAATTTCAGATCGAATGTTGAGAGTGCGGATTGACAGCCGTGAAGAGAGGCAAAAAAATTAATTTAATATAATGAAGCATCTCACAACAAATTTATAACATCAGTGGGGAGTGGTAAATTACCCACTGACAGAGTTATGTGGTCTTTTTACAACTTCATTTTGTGTATATTTTGAAATGGGAGGAGGGAAGGATCGAGGCATGGTCTTAAATGTTTTATGGAAGAGGCCCCCCACGTTCTGAGTGAAGTCACCTTGGTGGAGTGCTTGTTCTGTCAGTAAAGTGGGAGTGTTGCTGTCATTTCATTTCATGTTTTATGCCAGGAAGAGAAAATAAAATATATTCAAAAATCATGGAAATACCAGTGTCAGCAATCTACAAGCCCCACGAGCCAGTCACATATATCAAACGTAATATTTTCATAAGCATTCAGGGTCAGACTTTGATATATGCCACGTACAGATCAGCACACTGACGTCTCACTCTTGAAAATGAAATGTACAACTTTTATTTATTTATTTGTTTATTTATTTATTTATTTATTATTTTTTCTAGAACATGATGTTTTATAAAGTTCTTGACAAAATTGTGCAGTATATTTCACTACAGTTTTAGCATTCACTGCAGGGATAACAGAACTGAAATAATAACAACCACCTTTGCCTGTACAAAGACAAAGACAGAGAAATGTTATTTAAAAAAAGAAAAAAAAATTCTTGTCCAATTATGCTGCTTAATGCTTTTGTATGGGTTCAGCAAACAATAAATGTTGTGGAATATTGCAATGCTCATTTTTCTGTTAGATACTGATCCTCCTTTGAGATATTGTATGTATTTATTTTCAAATTGGTTACATTGCTGCACCGTGGATGTAATTAACAGTAGGAGAAATGTAATAGAAATCAGCAATAATTTATTTTGTTACATTCTAATCTGCTGAACTTTACATTTCTAACAGAAATGCATCAAATTGAAAATGTTGGAGAGGAGAACTGAAGAGTCAGGTACTTTACTGTTGTTGTCTAAAAAAGTACAAACTGTCCTCAAGTAATAGTCCTCAAACAATGAAGAAAATACCTGAGAACACAAAGCAAACCAGTAGAAACTAGTTGAAAATCTACACTGTGCTAAAAGGCTCAGACTGAAAGAATGTGAGTAAGTAAAAACATTTTAAGTTCTTCCCCAATGTTTTCATTGATTCCAGTGACCAATTCATTAATGTTTAATAGTTGTCTGGAAAACTTGCTTAAACTTTAGTATTCAAAGGTGACAATGCACATTGTGGTTAGATTGAATCTAGGCCTCTCACACTCAGCTCCTTAGATTGTCTTTTATCAAACCAAACACACACACACACACACACACACACACACACACACACACAGTTGCATTCTTCTGGAGGTAAATGCATTCACAAACAGAGCCGTTTTTCTACCATTCAGTTTTGTCCCTATATTTTTCATGTTCCATCATTCATGTATTTACCTGAATCACATAATATTGGAGGCTTGTGATCTGGTGCAAGTATGAGTAAGGTCAAAGAAATACAGTTGGCTTCATTACCAGTCACTGCGGCTAACATTACTCCAGCTGCTCGAGTCTAAATATATGCAGTGTTAACAATGTGTCTGCAGCGAACGCCTATGGTTGATATGTGGAGGCGTGCTTTTCCTTAAAAAGAAAATAAGAAAGTTATAGGCCTTCATTAGCTTCTCACTACTGGTCATTTATTGTGCAGGTCAGCAAAGACTTCCTCTGGAACGATGAATTCCAAAGCATGTTTTCGCCAGTCAATTTCCTACAAATCATAACACCATTTTTTTGAAAATATATATTTTTACAGAGTTTGCACCAAAGCCCAGTGGTCAGAGAGATGGACACTGAAAAAAGCAATGGCTAACACATATGTGCTACACCAATTTTTCACATTATTTTATAACACTGATAACCTTCCCTCTCGCTCCAACAGTGATGAATTTCAAGCAAAAAATGCCACAAACACAGCAATGGCAATAAATAAGGCAGTCGATGCTGTCGAATTGAACCCAGCAATAGTTTTAATCAAGGGATTCTGACGGGCTCGTAAGTCAATAGCACCCCCACCTTTCCTCCTCCAAACCCCCAGATTGAAACCCAGGCCATAGTATCCAATTTCAAGCTATTGACTGCTGCTCCAGCCTCACACTTGCACACTCCAATTGAACCGGATGGACAACAGGGTGGTACATGTGTACACACAACACACACTCCATCTTTCAGTCTCTCCCTCTCCCACACATCCACACACCCACGTTAAGAGAAAGTTGTAAACTAAGAGGTCTCTAAGGCTGAGACAAGGTCCACCCTGGTATGCTCCTGGATCTTCAATAACTTTTTTGAAAACTCTTGAATGCTTAAAGGGCTTAAATCATTCCCTCCAAGAAACACATCAGTCATTTATTTATTTATTTATTTTTATTGAAAATCATCCTTTCATGTTTTTAGTATTTTTTCCAGTGCTTCTCTCTGTCCAAGAAATGAAAAGGCTTTTGTTTTTTGTCGGTTATTCATATTCATGAGCTAATGCATGATTGGCTGACAATACTTGTGACAACCCAGCCCCATAAAGCATGGCTGTCATGGTCAAAACAGCTGAC
This sequence comes from Megalops atlanticus, assembly GCA_019176425.1. NCBI lineage: Eukaryota > Metazoa > Chordata > Actinopteri > Elopiformes > Megalopidae > Megalops > Megalops atlanticus. The sequence continues at coordinate 10,251,380 of CM032878.1, forward strand.
AGCTTATTTGCAATTATGTTTGAGTATGCGGATGAAAATCTCAAGACCAGGAGAGCAACAGTTTCTGCAGTTGTAGCTAACTGGCCCTTGACTAGTTAAGTAGTGAACAGCCAACACCAGCTACCTTCTCCATCAGAAACAAAAACATTATCGCTGTCCACTGATTGTTTAGCTAAATAATGTAACTCACTAGTATGAGACAAATAGCTTAGACAGCTGGACACTAGCTAGGTAGTCCATAACACCAGAAATTGGAATTCATTGAGTTTGCTGCTATGGATGTTAGTTTCTCTGTTGTATGATAGGTTACAGGCTTCACCTTTCCTTATATCTACGTGCCTGTATTTGACCCTCATTTGACCCTGGGAATTGCTATGAACACTGGCTAACTGGTAACTACTTATCAAGGCACAGAAACACTACCATTGGAAAGGAAGGTTTACCTAGCTAACATTAAGCAGGGTAGCTACCCAAATGAAATAGAAAAGATATTGCTAGTTAGCCACTACATTTAGTAGACACTCTTATCCAGAGCGACTTACATCAGTTACAGTTTTTCTACAACTTTATGTATTTATACAGCTGGATATTTTTTTTAACTGAGGCAATTGCAGGTTAAAGACCTTGCACAAGGGTGCAGGGAGCAGTGCTCCAGTGTCAATTTAATGTCAATTTAATTTTTTTAGCTGTCAATTTAATGATTTTCAGTAGTTAGACTGAAGAGGAGTACTTTGGCAGCAACTTGAAAATAGATTTTGAATGGTTTCTAATTATGCATTTAAAGAATGTATTGCTTCATCTTTCTCAGAAATCCAGTGTTTTCTGATCTATTTGACATCAGAGCCAGACAGTTCAATTTTTAAGCTAATTGACTCACAGGAAAGTAAAATGGTTTTATGCAAATTGGAAATTAGTCAGGATAATGAGATACAGATGTGTTCAATTAAACAGGTCAAACAAAAAGTGGATCGTTAAGTTATTACGCTCTTACCACCATTGTAAAGGCAGACCTGCTGATACGAACAAACAAACAGCATATTGCTGGCTAACCATCCCTGAAAAAATCCATTTTATTAGAATATATTTTATTTGTATTTGTGGTGGATTGACATCCACATTACAGCAGATTGAGGACTTCTACTCATCTGAAGGAATTAATTATTTAGCTGTCCATGGCCCATTAAAAAATCATTCTCCTTAAAATTGTCCTGTAGCGCTACAGTTCATCATCCATCATCCCTGCAGCCCTCAATCACTTAAGAAAACACAACAGAGCCTTTTTGTGATTAAATTGAAGTATGTTGCAGCCTCTGCAGGATGTCTTAATTGCCTTCCTACAGAATATACATCCCATGCACATACAGATTCCCTAACTGACTTTCTCTTTTGGGTTAATGTCTGTTTCCATATCACTGATAATATTTACTTTATGTTTTGAGGGTGAGAGGAAAAAAACTGTATTGTACCAGCTGCACTGCTTATAAACTTTGAAGCAAATGTGTACACATACCTGTACAGCAGCTTGTAACTGTAGATGACAGGGCTCATAGGAGACCTGTTATCAAGCTTGGTTTACAATGTTTTACGATTATTAATAATAATAATAATAAGAAGAAGAAGAAGAAGAAGAAGAAGAAGAAGAAGAAGAAGAAGAGGAAGTAGAAGTAGATTACATTTGATTTGTCCCTTCCATGGATTAATAGATCTGATTAATCACAGTGCTAAAGGAGATACCTCTGATAAAAACAGAAAGTAAAAAGAGGGCAAAGTGGTGAGTATTGTTTCCTTGTTTGGTAAAGAGTTAGAAAAATTTATGCTGGATTGGTAATTGAAAGTCCATCCATGCATTGATCTATCTCATGGGCTGTAGCATCAGCAAAGTCCCTATATGTATGGCAAGTGACTTCTTTCCAGCCTGATATTCTAATAATTTAAGTTTGACTTTCTCTGTAATGAGATAGATTTCATTATATTGGTTTCCACTTCACATATTACATGTCAGGCATCATAATTAGAATTACAACAACACTATATAGCTATGCAAAGAAAGCCTGCCAATACACAGAAGTTAATTAATGCCAAGATGGTGAGATGTCATCACACTTGGGTGGCCATCTTGCTAATTAAAGCATATTCATGCTTCAGAGTTCAAGAGTGTGTTTATCTATGGACTAATGTATTGTGGCATGTCCTGCTTGAATTATTGCATATTATTATTATTACTGTGGTTATTATGGTGATTGTTATTACTGTATTCATGGTGTAAATGCATTAAAATAACTATGATATATAACCTGATTATCTACCAGACATAAAAGCAGGCTGGAAGTAGGGGTTGTCACGTTGTCTCTAATCATTATCATGTTTGGTGGTGTGGCCCATGTGCTGATTTGTCCATTGGTAAAAGAAGGTGGGGTCTGAAACCAAAGTTTACACCTCCTCTGTGATAACTAAGAGTTTAGCATCATGATCAAGTCATCATATTAATCTCGGACAGATTTTCTTATTTTTATTTTTGTTGCTTTGGAAAAAAATGTCACGTTACAGGTCTTGTGCTTTAACTGTAGATATATATACAGAGTAACAAGGCAAGGCACCTGATGGTACACATGGTATAACTCATCAGGTGCCTCGTCTTGTCTGAACAGGGTTGTTATCTTGTTAAGCCTGTGGAAACGTCTGCCATAACAATTTCTAATAACAATATCCCGTTGTGTCTTTTTGCCAAGGTGTATTTTGCATTGTGCGCTGTAAAACATATAGTATATACACAATAGTTTTTTGGTTGCAGTGTACTAATGAGAAGTATTTGATAGATGTTTGTATTGACACCTTCTCTGACTGATTTATTGATGGCTGTTTATTCTGCATACGATGTTATCACATTATTGGATCAGACAATTTAAATGTACTGCATCTGTGGATGCATCCTGGTACTGTAGGTTCTAAATATTTGCAAGTAAGAGGCTGAGGTTGCAATATTTAGAGCTGCGCTATTCATAGTGGAAGCAAGAATTAAAAACATAAATGTTTATATTCTGGCCTGCTAATCCCTCCCTCACTCACTTAATGGCTGATTGACTAAGTGGCTTCAAGCAGTGGCTGGTCTTTTGTTTTTAACACTAGATGGCAGAAAGGCACTAATACGGGATCTACCAATATAGTCACAGCCTCTGAACAGTGCCTGTTATCTTTTGCTTATCCCCTATTATTTCATTAACATCAAAAAAATTTTTGTCTGCATAGGGATTTCACATGTCACCATAGATCACATCTTTTTCATTTACACCATACACTTCACAGCTGAGATGAACAGTGTGTTTCAAGTTCTTTTAACACAGTGAGCGTTTTTGATCTGTGCCTGACACAGTGCGGGTAAGACATACCCTCGGATTTTTGTTTGTGTTTTATTTTCCGTGCTCAAAGCAAAACACGCTGTGTGATTCTCCTTGGCGGTTGCGCCCATGTCTGTCTCTTCAAGTTGGCATCTTAAATTTAAGAGTTTGACATCAAAGATGTTGAAAAATACTGTTACCAATTCAGATATTCCACAGCTTTTAAGTTTCAGCGTTTGAAGTGGTGGACTGATTTTTACATTTGTACTGCCAGAAGACGGTGAGGTGTTGACAAATGTATGCCGTTGGTAAGAGGCAGCATCTGTAACCCCAAGAGTAATTTCCTCGCTACACTCAGAATGGTTTAAACACAGGATGCAACAGACAGAAATCTCTGGTTCCCTTCCCTCATCAGCTTGACCTTAATAATGACATTGTTCAATTTACACATTGTTGGAATTCTGAAACTATTCCTACTGTACTGCAAGCGTGTAGATCCTTTATGTGGGAATGTGTCTGTAATCATTTCATGTCCCCAGGAGTACAACTGCCCACCTCAAGTTCAGACTCCAAGTGTTGTCATGGGAACTCCATCAAAAAAAATCATATCAAGGGAAATGAAAGTTCAAGTGTCATATATACCAGGTCAGACTCTCCCCATCACTTGAAATCAAAGCCATCAGTTCCTCCACATCTCCCTATATGAGAGTCTGATAGATTCTCCCTTTTGTTGGCAATGTCAGGGAGATGCAAGGTTGGGCTGAATGTGCCTCCAGAATTGCCAGCTGTTTCTGGATGGTGCACAAAGGGATTTGCTGTTATGCTGTCCTCATGCTGTCCTGCTACCGAGCTAAAAGGCCTTCCTACAGAGTGCACTGTCAAGAAAAGTGGACACATTTACAATAATCCAGGAAGAGACTTGCTTGCTCTGAGGACACCAGAGGGGATGTATCACCCACCACATACAATTTTCCCAGAAGAGAAAATGAAAGAATTATATTTTCTGAAATAATTCCTAGTCTAATATGAACACACATGTCAATGTAAGGTTAAAACTCTACCAAGGATCAAGCATGCTAAATATTTCCAGCATGTTTAAAATTTAAAATATTTCAGTAATTTAACTCACGACTTTGACCTGTAAAAGGAACATAAAAGGAAAGCGGCGATGTCAGAAGATTAGAAGAAAATTATTAGTCTTTACTTTGTCCTTCTTCTCCTGGCTGGTGACTTGGAAGGCTGAGAGACTTTAATGTAAGAGTCCCTTGTTAAACGCTGGCCAGTCTGATTTATTTGAACTGCGAGTGAGTCTGACAAGCAGGGAGACTAGAGAAGGATGAATTGCTTACTCAACTCGTACTTGAACCAAGGACAACCACCACAATATCTTCCATATCTCCAGTCAAGCTTGATTTGAAACCTCTTGCCCACCCTGCAGTGCTGCACTGTCCAGTACATTGGATCGCTGCCACATTACCATGTAACATATGCCCCATGCCACAAATGTAGCATTGTTTTCCATGCCAGAATCGTGTAGGGCATGCAATTTATGGGAAATTCTGTGGCTTGGTCTTCAAGGCAAGTGATGGATAGCTACCCCAATAGGGTAGAACCTGGCGAGACACAGCAAATACCAAAACAAGCTGGGCAATTGCGCAGAGGGGCAAAAGTCACCTGCCGCCAGTGGGGGCAGTGTACAAAATTTACTGAACCCATAGAAAACTGCCCGCTAGTGTGAAATACATGTAACTCTTAAAAACTTCTCATCATTTCTCCTTCCTGTCTGAGCACTGCATCTCCCTCTTGGACCTCTTCCTGTGACACTTTGGGAATTTCTCAGTTATGGCTTAAAGTTTGGTTAGAAAGCAGAACAGGCCACAATAATTTTCTTTTAATAAAGATACAACAGAAGATCCCCGATGTTTGGCAATCACATTCTGCAGTGCCATCTGTGACTGTCAGAATTTGAGCATTTGGTTAAAATAACTCTATGGGAATAAAGGAGATTAAACCATGTGTATGTTGACTTGGGTTTAAAATCAATCTGTTTCCTCTGAACAAGTCAGAACTGTAATCATGCCTTTATAAAAAGGTTTCAGTAGTCTGAGTGTATTGCTTTTATTGGCTGTTGAATTAGTGTTTATCAGGCTTGGACCATTTATCCCAATGTTAAAGGGCTGATTAAAAAAAATCTTTTGTTTTCTTGTCAGCATCAAAACCAAGCAAAATTTTTGCATTCACCAAACAGCATAAAACTATAACATAAAACTGCTTGAACTAATATTTTCATCATCATTTTCACTGTTGTGTGCCTGTACCTTTCTATCTTATGTACCTTTGCTTTGTAAGCCTCTCTAAGATCATGTGCCAAATGACTACATGTTGTACAGGGAATGTAGACATTTTCATAGAGTACCTTGTATCAATAGATAGATAAATGTGTGTGTGTGTGTGTGTGTGTAATGTAGTAAAACCTGCTTCTTTGTACACTTTTCTTTGTTTACTCTACATATTTAAATCTATTTTAGCACAAGAACATTTCCATTTGCTTTTCTTTCATATGTATAAAAACACAATGACCTTATACCTAGAATGAATTATGGCAATCACTCAAAAAGGAAAGCACTTCCAGCCAAGCTTATCAGGCCATAGACATGTGCCTAAAAGCTTTGCAGACATTGAATTAGGTGCTTGTTCACATAGAGGTATTGGAAAAAGATCATTTCCATGCAACAGTAGACATGAATATTAGTGTTCCTTTCTTCCCTCACTCTGCTTCTCCCTCTCTCTTATATTTTATATCTCCTTTTTCCTGATCTACTGATCCTACCACTTTCTGATGCTATACCTGTTCAAATCTGTTGTCAGTATACTGTATACCCATGCTTATAGGATAGTTTAATTTGTAAATATTATCTTCTATCGACAACTCACTGTTATTTTTTCCTACCAATTTTTTTTTTTGTTTAATGCAATTGCACCACTATTGTTTATCTGAAGCATATGCCAAAATGCATGGATTATTTCATCTCAATAGTGGCAGCTCATTGGGGCTTGGGTGTTTGGCTCTGTTGTACGAATCACAAAAAAAAAAATCCTTATTGTCTGGAGTCATGGGGTGCATCTGAGCAGACCTGGGATCGATAAAACAATTATTCCACCCCACAAAATGTCGAATTTCACCTCTGAAAGTGATCTGGACTGCGGCTGGGAGGTGTGCGGAGCGCAGAGATGAAAGGGTGGCACGGAGACACGGCCGTGAAATGGCACCTGGAGTGCTGGCTTTGATCTGGTGGCAAGGACGGACCCCAGCAAGAGAGAGCAGCTCTTTTCTCCAACAAACCCTTTCATTCACAAGTGCTCCCCGCTCTCACACGCACTCGTCACAGTCAGAAATTACAAGGGAAACAATGGGATGCCACAGATATATGCAGATTTGTGTATGAATGGTGGAAGTTGTGAAAAAGTAACCCAGACTGATATGCAAGTAACTAACAGCTATGATTACACCTATAGATACAGCCATGGACAGCAAAACATTACATTACATTACATGCACTTAGCAATGCTCTTATCCAGCGTGACTTCCAGCACAATAGAAAACCCATGGAAATTTGCCCACTTGCCAATCAGTAGCTCTTATGCAAATTCTTCTTTTTGATATCACCAAGTGTGGTAATATAGAATAGTGGCATGGTGTTTTAAACAGTTGATTGGACTGCCCATCTGCCTTCCATCAATTAAACACTTCAGCATATGAGTTTAGCTTAATGTACGTGCCTCAATACCAATTAAGTCCTTGTTTTTTCATTTGAACACTCAAATATATTTGACGTTTCACCAGCTTGTTGGGATTTGGGGACATACCACATTTAATAAAAATGTTTCAGCTGAGAATTTAGCTAATGCGTATTTTCAAAATAGGCTTTTTAAGCAGCAGCCTTCTATGTCAAAACATTATATGTGATTTTCACTTGATAGATAGCCACAATATCTGCACATTAGACTACAGTGTGAACAGGATGTTCGTATTACAGTAAAATGTCTCACTATGGTGAGGCTGTGGCCTGCCTGGAGACTTGGAATCCATGGAGAGACTTGAGGACGTGTGCATTAATGTTTAAAGGAATGGATTGTTTACACTTTCAAACCTATTACCTACTATGTCTGTCATTCTCAATCCCAAGACAGCTAATTACAGTTGTCTAGTTTTGGTGGCCTCTATGTTTGTAGCCACGTCTGCAGTTTTCGATACCATGCTGCTAAACTAACACCTGGGGAACATACTGCAGAGAATGGAATAAACATGTTTCCTAAATTTATTCCATATTCTAAAAAAGGTCACTGTTTGCAAATGCTGTTCATGATCCCTGCTCTCTTGTCCTGTGCTCCCACATGTTAGTTGACTGGACAATCATGTTCTTGTCATCTTTCATTTCTCTGGTAAATAGCGTCTGATACATCATATTTTTGGGGAAACTCTTCCCCATGCAATAACGAATAATAATCAGATTATGTACCGAAGCTCCGAATGCGATAATGATGCAGAGGAATGTGGGCTCATGAATCGTTTGTTTTATTCATTTCCGCGCATCTTATTTTGGTGCGACTCAGGAAGGGTGGGCTATTCAATTCAACCTACTGCCTTATTCATGTATTCATCACAGAGTCCAGCAGGAAATCAATATGAATACACTGAGGCAGCCTGGGCTGGAGGAGTCAAGAGGAACACTGGTGGGGATTCATGGCTTCTGGAACGTACTGTATGTTCAGCATATGGACCAATTCCCCTCCCTGTGGAAGAGCAGCTTCACTGAGTATCACTGGCAGTGATTTACAGTTCTTCCTTTCCTCTCTCTTTCTCTCTCTCTCCGGCTCACACTATTATTTCAGTATTTTCTGCCCCGACATCGCTGGCCCTGCCAGGTGCAAAAAATAACACTGACCTTTTCGCTGCCCGTCCTTTGGTGTGATGAATTCTCAGTGAAAGTGTGGAGCAGAACGGATCCCGGCTTGGCGCAGAAGCGGCCATCAGTTTGGATGGTTGCTCTCAAGAGCCCAGGAGAGGTGCAGGAGTTCTAAAACAAGTCAAAACTTTGCTTGGTCATGCACTTTGGCATAGTTGCAGGCCCTCAAGGCCCGCAAGATCTGCAAATCAAGATTTGGGAAATCCCCAGAGGGCTGAAAAGCACATTATCATACAAACCTAATAAACTGTATCTTTTGCCTCCTTTTAGAGGTCACACAGTGAATACAACTGTCAATGTGAAAAAATCTGAAACATGTCCTTCATTAACCTCTTGTCAAAGTGCACAGTTTCACTAATGAATCTGTCTTTCAGAGAAGGGATGGCATAATTGTAGTCAATACCAGCACATTCTCACAAAAACAGCATAAATATTTCAGCAACTTAGAATATGAAAAATGAATTCAAATTGTGTGGGATTCTCAAACCAGAGCTTGAGTAGAATCTGTTCAAACATGGTCCTGCATTGTACATGCAATGTTTTACTTACTGGTTTTCTTGCTTGTTTTGAGACCTTGACCTAGTGTATATTTGAAATCAATAGGTTAGACTGAATTGAAAGACCCCTTTGAGACATGCTGCTAAATAAATGTCAAAGGGTTTGTTACATGTTATTTTCATCTCAAATCTGAAAAGAAAAAAAAACAGTACATGCTTTGTGATTTCAGTGGCTCAAGGTTATAGTGAAGGAACAGTAAAGCAATTATGAGGACAATGTAGCACATAAACAAGAGTGGCATACATTTTTGTGTGGAAAATTATTGATTTTTCATTGCTTCTCCTTGAAGAAGAAGCCAAGACAAACAAGAGAAAATAAGAAATATAAAAGTAGTGCGTTTCTGAAATTTCCCGCCCTGGTCTAAAACAAGTTCTGGTCTAGACCTGAGTGCTACAACTGCTGCTGATAGGAGACAGAAAGCCTATATAGGGCCAGTGCATGAATGTGGTGATAAATAACAAGGGAAGTTTGTGGTGTTCCGGTTGGCCAGGACACTTCATTGTAACAGGATGCAAGCACCGAGGTTACGCCTTTAAAACTGCTCCAGCAGAAGTCTATTGACAAACACATTAAAGTGTTTTACAGGGGCATCCTCGACCCGCTCCGCTGTGGCTGTAAACTGTGGTTGCTAGAGCACAGAGCAACAGAGAGCGAAACCTACATACAGACCTCTGGAAGTTTCTCAGCAGGGGCAGCAATGTGAGGAATAGTTTGCTTATGTGTTATGTGTTGAAGACTGCAGTTTAAATGCAATATAGCAATTAGGGGTAATAGATATGGGTGCTGAAATACACATTATTATTATTATTATTATTATTATTATTATTAGTAGTAGTAGTAGTAGTAGTAGTAGTAGTAGTAATACTGATGAAAAAACTCAGCTATCTGCTCTGCCGTTTTGTTCAATGGTGATTTCTTGTCTATGATACATTTGCATATTATCAGCTAGATGTTCCTGGAAAAATAAGCAAAAAAAACAAGATAAAACAAATAAAAAACCCTCCTCAGTTGAAAATATTCTGTGCACCTGATGTAAATTTATTTATCTGTAGTAAAAAAAAAGGATTATCTTTTGTTCGGTACTGTTGAGCTGCAGGAATTTCACAAAGGTCAAACCCTCAAACTGCACCCCACACTCATCACAACTGCTGTTAATTACAGGTGACTAACCATGTGAAATGGCACCAGCTGACACAGAGGAGTTCAGCATGTTGGCACAACTGTGCTCAGCAGTGCCACACTGGGAGAAAAACTGTGGTAAGTCTTAACCCTTTATGAACAGGGAACAATGATAATGGTTACCAAAGAACGTAGGAACCGCCATAAATACACCATATTGTTTGCCTCCTGTGGCGAAATATACAATACACACCCACATATGGTAACCATCAGGCATGATTTTGTTTCTATCAGCCACAACTGATTGTCAGGGTCATTTTCTGCTCCTTTGTCACATTGGCTATTGGATTTTTGCAGTGTGTGAACTTTTCATTTGCAATGATTTTTAGGCTATGATTGATTCTCACAGTATATTCATTTCTGTAAAAGAAATAAAGAATGGAACAAACAAAAAACAGTTTGAGTGGAAAGAATTTCTCTGAAGGGGAATTTCATTTATCATTACCTATGCTTTGCATAGTATTTTTTAAATCAATTCTACGACTGTACATTGTAGATGGAATAAAGGGACCAATCCTTGACTTTTCTTATTTACCGTGTTATGATATCACATGGAACATTTAAAGGTGGCCTGTCATGAAAAAGTTTTCTACTATAAATGACTGACTGCTGGAACACATCAAAGTCATTGTGCTTTGAAATAACTCTCATAGTATTTGCAAGGTCAGAAGTTTCCATGAAAAAAATGCCTGCTTTTGATCAAGGGTTTGTGTGAACATAACTGGGATGGCCAGCATTGTTAAGCACTTGGAAAAGGGTTTGCATTTTCTAGTGCTATTCAGTCCAACCATTTGTGCTGACTGACTCTGAGAATAGTCAAGCTAACCAGCTCTCCAAGACAGGGTGGTAGGTGACATCCTATTTCCCAGCTCCTAGTGTCTCGAACTAATAGGCTGCTGGCACCCTCCAATTTCAGAACCGTCACTGCTCTTTATGATTACTCCTTAATTATTGTCATTATTATTACCATCACTATTATTATTTAAATTGCTTTCTTCCATTAAAGAGGAACCTTCAAATACAGGTATGTCAGTACCAAGGACTGCACCTTCCACAGCAAAATGTCACCTTACCAACCAGACAGCTTTTTAAGGACATACAATAACAATGGATGAGGGTTAATAAAATCTATAGATTTGCTTTTGGTAAATGTCTTTATGAACACATGTAAGCATTGATATGTATGCTAAAAGATTACACCTGGATTGCTCACAGAATATATTGCTTTAAGCTTTGGCTGTCACTTTGTACATGGTTTTATGTCATTGTGTCTAAACTATCATTTCAAGGCTGAGGGAGGAATTGCTGCACCCATTCAAGTATTCACTGCAAGTAATAAATTCCAGCTAAAAATGCTTTAATTATTGTATCTAGACTAACAGTGATAGATTGTGAAAAACCAAAAAGGTGCATTGGTGTTAGTTGCAAAAGTTTCAACCTGGAGAATCTTTCACCAATGTACAATGCACACCAGTCAGAAACATGCATATGTGGCAGAGATGAAAGTAGTAGCTTGTGTGAGTCCTGCGTAAAGCTGGTAGGGTAGCAGGCAGCAGAATGCTTTCTGCAGTGACATCATGCCCTGACACTTAGTTAGCTTGCATCATTGCCTGTGGTGCTAGGGGATAGTTGCCGTTAGCTCAATTGGTAACAATGTTGGTGATTAGAGTTGGTTGTGTTACGAGAACAGATGTTCCATTCTCTCTCTCTCAGAGGTGCGGACGTCTTTCACATTTGTGATGTATATATAGACACAGGGCTCATTTCATTAAATTAGCCACAGGTGAGTAACTGAAACAGGTAGCGAATGATTATCCCACAGGTACAACCAAACTGGCACTGGCTAAAGATCATCCAGTGAAAGAGTAAGGTGAAATCACCTACAATAGTATTGAAGTATGCATAGTGCTGTATATTATACATGAACACAAAGAGGTGAGCACAATATATCATCGTTTGGCCATAAACAATCAGTTGAGAATACATGACAGTATAGAAAGCAGGCATGACACATTGATTATAAAATCAATTATTTGTAGACAGAGTCAAAATATAAAGAAACAGTACATTCAAACAGATATTCAGCAGCCACACTGATATGCGAAACTAAATATAAATAATAAAAATGATAATTCTGATATGTCTTGTAAATGATGCAGACAGCAAATTGAGAGGTCAGTGCTTTGAGAAGGAGGTCAGTTTGTAAGAAAAATGTTAAAATACTTTTTTTCAACTGCTTTTATATTCTTTGGGGGGTGATACAGGGTTATAAAACATACACTGACTATAATTGCTGAAACCTACTCAATAGAAATGATCCATGTATGTCCACATTGTGTATACAGTGCATATGTTCTTACATGACATCAAGACCCGATGTTCCTTCTGCTTTTCAGTGTAAGAATTCTGAAGATTGTGCCTTTCATTTCAAAGTGACTTGCAAGGGGCATAGATGCATCCCTTTTAAAATGTAGTGCAACAGCAATTTATTCTAAGGTATTTTCAACATTTGCCACCTAGCTTATCACACATGACATTGGAGAAAGCACATAATTTTCAAAGACAGAAATAACATTTCACAGGCCCAAATTATTTGAGAGAATAGATGCATCATTTGGTGGTGTTCATTTTGAATGTATTGACACATGTAGAATATATGATTTGTCCCTATGAGTAACCTGGAATGCTTGAACACTGAAATCCTTTTCATAAGAGATATGAAAATTTTGAGAGGCAGATCTATTTTTACAAATGTGTATTTACCTACTTGTGATTTGTACATGTGAATACTTGACCTTTTGGTTGCTGATTTTTTTTTTTTTGCCATAGACATCATGTGTTTTTGTAGTGTACTTCATGTGGTAAAATGACATGCAGATGGCATGTGAAACACATTCCAAGTAAAATGTACACAGATATAAATACACATTGAATAAAATAATGATGGGAAATGAGGAGAATCGTTTTCCCCCGCTACAGAAAATGGCACATTTACATTGGGCTTTGCAAATGAAGGCATTGCAGTATTAAATGTGTTTCTGAGACTGTCAAAAGTAAAACCCTTCAGTGGGATATCCTTATTTTCACATCAGTGGTGACTGTGCTTGTGATCAATATTTTTTTCAATATTCAAAGGGATGGAATAATGGTGAATATGAGGCAAACTGGAGGAATTGTAATAATGTAATGGGGCAGGGGACAGGTAAATTAAGATGGAGTAGAAGATAATAAATTGGAATAAATTGCAACATGTTAGATGTTTGGCCATATATTGTGCAGCTGTACAAAGCTATACCCAGATTTTGTATGTTTAGGTAAGGTAAGACGGTACAGAAGTGATTGTGAGCAGTTGGGTCTTGGAGTCCTTTTGTTTGTTTTTGTAGAACACCCAAAAAAGTGCCTAACTCTCTTTGCTGTGTAAATTATGGCTATGTGGCACCAACCCATAACTGGGTAGATGGTGTACCTTTTCTCTGGATATAAACTTTTCAAAGGTATCATACACTGTGTATAAATAGCCTATTCAGGACAAGGAGTGCTTACAGACAGTTTCCAGTGTATGCAAAGTCACATTGATAATTCATAATTCAAAGTAAATACAAAAAACTGTTACCCACATTGAGTACAAGGTCAAATCCATGAGTAATAATAATTAATAAATCTCTCAACCCAGACCATGGGGAAATCCATATAATATTCAGGTTTCATATTTGGGTTCTGGACACATATTCTGTCTTGCCAGCAAAACAGTGCTGACATTGACCCCAGAGGTGAAGAGAAAAGGATGAAGCTGGCAAAATCTAATGCACTCCTGTGGTGTATAAATAAGTTGGTAAAGTCTAAGGCATTCAAAAAACACAACAACACGGCCTCTACTGGCATTGTAAAGTGTGCAGTCTATCATGCAGCGACTTCATTTAAAGCCAAGAATTAACAGCACGGCCTGCATGCAGCACACCAGTGGTGATATGATACATTTTTGTAAACAAATCACACTTTTCTGACTGAAAAGGTTCTAAATAGGTCTCCGAGCAACACAACTCATGAACTCATGAAATTATTAACCCACGACTAACATGACAGAGTTCAAACACCAAAAAAACCCTATCTACAGTGCACATTTACCCTTGTTCTCCTGCATGCCAAATGGGAGACCTTTTGCCCTCTGGGGTTTCCTGCACACAGAGAAGCTGCAGACCGTTCCATTTGGAGTGCCAGCGGAGCTGTGCCAGTCTGCTTTAAAGAATATTTGGGTACTCGCAAGGGAATACTAATGCTGGAAAGAAAGAAAGCAAACACAGGCCTCTGCCTTTGAAGACTGGTTTATTCAGAGCATATCGATGCTGGAGACCAACAGATGGGAGATGGAGTAAAGGCGACTAGCATTCCCGAAGAGGATAACATTTTCAAATAAAATAAAATATGCTTGAATAAACAGTGTCTTCATCCCTCTCGATATACTGCTACCATAACAGCCAGGGACACGTAAAGCATGTACTTGGTTATAGTAGTTAGTAGTAACTTTTAGCAACTTAAATCTCATACTTCTGATGAATTCATCAAGTTTGTGGTGGTTTCTATCCTAATATAAGAAACTCATAGGGTTGATCAAAGGCTTTTACAACTGTTCTGGCATATCCCCTATGCTCTATTTTCAAGATAGCATAAAATAAGCTTATTTAGGATTTCTCCAATTTGCCCAAACCTCAGCACAAGAAGAAACATACATGCAGTTTGGCAAACTTGCTAATGCAAAACACATCTAATAATTTTCACAAGAGCTAATATACACGTTTCACTGCTGCTGCTGTTGCTACTTTATAAGTAATATTTCACATCTGAGTATTCTTAATTACGTATTTTAGCAAAGAACGCACCTGACTTGACGACTCTTAAATTAGGAAAAAAAGCCATTTGTCACTGTAATCTAAAATTGTATAAAACAACCAATATTATTAAAATAGTTCATTTGCAAGGCCTTCATACTGTAGTGTTATACTGTAGGCCTTAAATGCAGGTCTTTGAAGGAATATTTCTAATCTCTCAAACACAGTGCAAGACTGTATGAAAAAAAAACAGATGTTCAAATGTTCATTCATACAGATTATTGGAAACGTTCTTATATACATATAGATTATTTATAACATTGATGATATGGAAACCCGAAATATTTAACCATATCAGTATTCAGTGAGGGAAAATCACAATGCACTGCTAACTGATGCTCTCTGACCTTCCCTTCTCTTTCCCTTTTCTACTCGTCAAAGTCAGGGAACATTGTGCATGTCTGCATTGTTTACGCCACGCGGTTCCTCATAGTCACCAGGGCACTCCTGCAACCATACATCACAAAGGTAGAGAGATTGTTTTCAAAGGGCAACCTTCAAAGATCACCAGGCTTGCTTCTGCAGCAGACCATCTCAATAGCTGCACACCCCCAACCCCCCACACATACACTCAGACACACCATTCTCAACCGACACACATGGCAAAACACCACAGGCTATTATAACACTGATTTTGTATCCCAGAGATCCAGCATTATATTTCTGAATTCAGGCTTCAATCCTAAAGTGAAAAGGGAGCTATGCAGTGTATGTCTAAAGATGTATATTAAAAATCTCTTTGATCACAACAGAGAGTAACAATGTTTCTAGTTTTTATGAATTTTATAACTGAGATGGTCTCACTTATAGCTCTATACAGGTTCCTGTGGGAGACCTTTTATTAGAGTTATTTCTGAAGCTGATGGGCCACAAAACTGTTGTAACATTACAGGTGCCGTTGATCGTGAATTGCATTTGAAACGCCTGACAACAAATGATCTTATGAAGAAAATCTGAAATAAAGAATTGCAATGGAGCACTAGATTTTGTAAAAGCTAAATGACTTTATGAATGAGACCCCATGTCAGAGTTTGTTTAAAGCACGTGAGGCTGAAAGCTGCCTACCCACGGAATTCATGGCTATGGCCTTTACATCAGAGGAAAAAGGACTCATGATGTTTAAAGGGTCTGATTTACTTATCTTTCACAAAGCAAATGAATACATAAAATAAATAAGTTTAGAATTTATATGGAAATATATGGGTTGTTTAGACCATCTTCTGGAAATAGTGATATACAGTTTTTATTGAAGTTCCAAAGGGATGTTCAGGAGAATTTTCAGACAGTCCCTACACAATTAACCAAAGCTAGACAAACCGGTCCTGATCACCACCTCTACAAAAATCCCACTCTTCTCTTCCTTTCCCCTTCAGCTGTTCACTGCATCCCTCCTCCACCCCATGTCCCACTTTCTTTTCCCTGTTTATGTTGTCCACACGTGGGTCAACAACCTTGGCCCATGGCCAGGTGCAATCCCTCCATCAGACTTCAAGCCAAATAAATGTACTGCTATACCCACTTCAGATGCAACCTTCACGCTTTGACTGCATGGAAATTCATATCTACTGAATATGTATTTAATAAAAGGCACATGAGTACAGTGAATGCTGGAGATGTTTCACTCGGAAAATGTGTGTATTTATTTATTTATTTGTTTGAAAAATGATTCTCCTCCACAATTTCAGCAGTAAAATCGTTACCAAAGAAACAAATGAACAATACAGAGGCCATCACAGTATGCTAGTGCAGACATCAGAATTTACTGTGGCAGTATTTTAGATCTACCGCTTGACATGTGTTCATCACCCAAACTGACATCATCCACACTGACATTATCATAACCCATCTCCCAAGCTGAACAGAGCAATGTCACATGTCTAATGTGTTGGCATAGACTGTTATGCAGCATATGCCTAGCTGACTACCATATAAGTGGTGTGCACATCATTGACAACCACTATATTCTCTGTCTTTTTTATCATCTGTAGCTACTTCAGACACTTATCATTCCAGCTATGGAGTTTACCCAATACTAAAAGGCTATATGAAGGGTACCATTACATATCATTGATGGTGCCGTACTCAAAACACTGGCTTTTTTATTTCTTGTGCTAGTTTTCTAGACTGATGAAACGATGGGTGCATTTGAGTGCAGTCTAAGTGCTGAACCTGCTACACTCAGTAATGTCTTGAAGATGTTGTTTTCAGAATATTTCACTCTCAGGACACTTACATATGACACTGGGTAATGTTTGGACTTTCTCTCCAAAGGCATAGCCTGTTCTGATTATCTTATTGTTGTGAACTCTACAGAAATTAATTGAAGGCTGATGTGTTTTCACCCTGAAAAGAACCATCTATCCAAGGGGACAGGAACACTATTTTCCACCAGCTTCTGTGGCTATACACAGGCTTTCTAGGTCATAAGGTGATAGTAATACGAAAAGAAAAAAAAAAGTCACGACAGGAGGCCTGGCAAAAAGTATATATATAAAAAAATCTGCACACAGCAGTGGCCTTTCATTTGGGGAGAAACCTGCTAGATGATCATTATCACTCCACAGGTTAAACAGACCATCTTTTGTCTTCCCCCTCTCACAAATATTGTACAGACTGGCCACCATGCTGATTAAGCCTGGGATATCTCCCGCTGGGCTTCCACTATGATCTGCACACACAGCTTGGTTCCATCCCGTTCTTTCAGAGATGGAGGGGACACCTGCCGTGGAACACATACACCACTAGCTGTAGCATGAGTCGCCCATTGTCATATACAAAATTACCTGACACCTCCCATCGGCTGGAAGTAAGAGCCACATATCCCCTGTTCAAAATGTGCTGTTGCAAAACCAGTCTTCAATGATAATTAAAAACGTGCCTCTTTGGTTAATATGCATAACAAGCCCGGGATAAATAATGGCAGCACTCTTTTGTGACAGTACAATCATTTTTGTATTGTTTGCTGTAGGTCATGGCCCATCCATTCAGTGCTGCTGTTCTGATTCCTGTTTAATTATCTGGAAAAGGGCTTGAAAACAGTTTTTACCTTTGTGTGCCACTCAATCAAATGGTTAATATCAGATGAAGGTCGTTATATTCATAACTGGCTGCTCTTCAATATTTACTGTGTCCTGGAAAGCCAGATGTCATTTTACATTTTCAACTTTAATGATGCTGTATTTAAGACAAAATCAAGACATACGTTATGGTCTGTTTCCATGATGTCAATGCTTCTGCTTTGTTTTGTTGTGACCATCTATAAGTAGAAATTACTTTATGTGAACTCTTAACACCTGTATCAAAATTCACTTAAAGTGAGACATTTGCACCCATTCACACTCATCTCCTCCCTTACGGGAAAATTATATCTTTCAGTGTATTGGGTTATCATATTGGATATTTGCAAGCCTTAAGCCAGCGGAGTAACAACATAGGTAGTTACAGAAGGTTGGAAAAGCTGAAAAAGAAAAGCTTTTAGAAGCAAATCTGAAACTCAAAGGCACCCACCTATCTTTAGGACCATTTTATAATCCAGGCATTTTGCAGAGGTAGAGGCATACACTTAGATGGTGATAACTGCTCCATTAGGGAGCACACAGGAAATACAAAAGATAACTTCCCTCTCTATTTACCTATTGTATTGTTCCTTCTAAAGATACAGTTAAAACAGCAGTGCTCACATTTTACATTTTTTTGAATGAAGCTACAGGTATATGCAGAATATTAATATATTTATATAAGACAAAATATTTACATATTGATGTGCGGAGTGATGTGAATATTATACATGCCTAAAAATGGTTTTCACATAATATGTACCAGATACTACCTGATTTTACCCTTTCTTCTCTAAATGTGGGCTGGCTTTTGTTGATTTACTGCTTCTCTGCTGTCACAGTATTATATCTGCTCTTAACGGGAGGAACTGCTATTGAGCAAGCACATTATTAAGGGCAGCATGAAATTTTCAGTGATTGACATATCTCAGTAAACATTATCCATTAATGTGTAGGGAATTGTTTGGTAGCATACATAGTCAATACTTTTCTATTATTGAGCCAGTCGGCTATTCATCGCATTGCACTAAACAAACAGAGCACCTATACACAGAGAAGATAGTTATACAAAAACATACCATGTGGCATTCAATTGAAGAATGATGCTTTGATATCTATTCATTGAGCCTTACCCAGTCATGTGTGCACCAGATATTTTTAATGCCATTACACAAGTCCCCCTTTCATGTGAATGGGGAAGCCATTATCGTTAAGATACCCCAAAATTACATTTGAAAGATGGTTGCAGTGTGCTACCAAACAGTGCTACCAAACTGAATTTCTGATTTACTTGAATTTGAAATTTTAAGCATTGCTCTCAATTGATTATTTGATATTCAGCTTGTATTAAGGTTTCATGTTCAGTCTTCTCACCTCTCCACATATGATTCAGCTCAATAAACAGCTGCAAGGACTCCTGCCTTGTTTTTTTTTTTTTTTTTATGTAGGTATAAATATGAACTTGGGCTGGACAAAGAGTCTTTCTCATTCACCTTGTTCAACTCCTTTTATGATGCTAACTCAGATTTGAAATCCTGGTGGTGGCAGTGGCTTCCTGTGATGTTTCAGGAATCACTGTCATTGCTTGTTTATTCATCGCTTTGGAGGAGAGGATTAGGGTACTAAGGAACAAGCAAGACTAGAGTGAGAACAATGCAAGTCATAGAAAGATGACTACAAATTGATGGAGTGGAAAATTCAAATTCATCATAGCTATTTGAAAGCTGTTAATTGAAATTGCAACAGAAGGATAATACCAGAAGACAGTTTTCTAGTATTTCTGTGTATTAAACTGAGCTGAGTAATGTTAACAGTACAATAAGCTGAGGGTGTTTCTGTCCATACACTTGTTGTAAAAGTATACAGATGGGTACAATCTGGTAGCATTCCAAGTGGGACTGTTTCCACTCCAAATACCCACAATCAGGTCAGTTCTACTCTTGAAATGTAGTGTTGCGATTGCAGGGATGAGACACTACATACAGAATTACACAGAAACTGTCTACATTTTTAAAAGAAAACAGCTCAGGATTCTCAAATGGTTGCTTTGGTTGAGAGACCAAAATGTAATTCTCTTCTGAGTGGGGAAAAAAAAAACAGGTGAAGTCACTTGACACATAAATTAAACAACACGGACACTCTGAGCTCACAAACCCTGCATACCCCCATCTCTTGGACTCCCAATAGCCCCAGTAATTAAAACAGGCAGAGAGACAAGGATGATCTTTTAATTATACCACAAATCCCTCAGTTAAGTAAGTGCTATTAGTGAATCAACCATGCATAAAGTGTTCTCTCCCTCAATCTGTCCAAGGAAAAAACACAGCTCACGGTGATGCCGAGTTGGAGAAGACATTTACATTCTCACCTTTTCCACACCTCATTTTAAATATAAGCAATTAACAGAGGAGGCTCTCAAGAATTCATTGACAGCATTCAGTTTTAGCATTCCCCATTTCAAGCAGGCTTCCTACCCAACTCACCACATATTTTACAGGGTAAGAATCTCAATAGGCCTTGGTTTTGCTATGGCCCTTAAAATATTATTATTCATAACAACAAGAAATGATAAACGATAGATGGATAAGCCCTTGATGTGCTACAGTATGACATATGGAGCTTGCACTTGGTACAGGCATCATGACATGATCCTTAGCTGTCTCATAAAGCTGCTAATTCTATAAATGCAATAATTTCTTCACGGTCCCTGGCCCTGAACTTTTTTTGTTGTTGTTCTGTGGCCCATTCTCTTTCAGTTCCTTACAATTTGGAGCTATGAGACTATCCACTGGTGACTGTGTTTAGTGGACCCTGACAGCGTTTCATTATCTGAGAGGTCCAAAGGGATTCGGGTGAGACAAAGCCTATTTTCTCCATGGCCAGCATTGTTATTGTAGAGTTTGAGTCCTGCACTAACTTAAATAATGAGATAGGAAAACCTCTCTGAAATGGTCAGACCAGGAAGATTTCATGAGACAAAGGATGCATGCATGTTCTCCATAAACCCCCCATCAGGATAAAATGGAGCACTTCTGCCCATAGCGGGAAATGATGTACTTTATACTTATCAGTTATGAAGACTTGAGCAATCTGCCACAGTATACAACAGTCAGGAAGAATTCTAAGCCTTTTATACTGGCTCAAGGCTGTTTCTGGGATGCTGAAGTGAGAGGGAACATCAACTTCACATGGTGTGACATATTTCAAAGTGTGTCTGTCATGCATTATTCTCCTTTTTTGGATTAAACCCATCTGATGAACCTTTGAGTTTCACACTAGAATTCCATTTCAGTTGTGCCATGGATTGCTTCATGCATACTTACATTGCAGTATAAGGAAGCCACTTCAGAAAAGTATGTATTTAATGATGCAAAGGAAAATAGCATTGTTGATTTCCATTATTTAACATTATTTGGTTTTATGGCTCACATGCAAAGTAAAAAAAAAACAACAACAAATAAAGACATCCATACCATTATTATGAGGGGAACATATAACACCCTGTCTTTTAAGTAGCTCTACTGCCTACTGCATATTTTGCACAGTAAAAGCTGCCAGATATTTGCTTTTGTTCATATTTGTTGACTTGTGCTTAATCGTTTGCATTGAAATGCCATTTTCTGTTGTTCCTATTCCTCCCAATTCTCCCTTAAATAACTCTGTATTTATTACAGGGAATATATGGAAATATGCATCAAGTGTCAAGTGTCAATATGTTATGCACCCCTACGCTTGTTATGTGGAGGGAAAGCGGAGAGTGACAAAGATAGCATAACCTCGTGCAAGTGAGGGTCCACAGTGAGGAGGGCTGTAAATACAAGCCGGAAACATGAAGATAAGCTTTGAAGGCAGTGATAGATCGTGGTGCGTGTCGGCTTGCGGACACAGGAGCTGCTTCAGTCGTCCTCTGCTCAGCTTGCTCCCCTGACCACCCGGGCCTCGCCTTGCCCAGCGGGGAAAGAGACAGGCGTCTCTGCGAGTGAGTAACGAGAACATGGCTGGAAACAGGATGAGGAAACAGCTGCAGCCGAATCGATCGCTGGCTCCCCTCTTTGCAAATAGGGGCTAAGTGGTACGGGGCACGGTAATGCAGTGCACTGATTGTACGGCAACGTTCTGCTTGATTTTCATTTTTCAAGTGCCGGAGAGCACTTTTCTCTGTAGAACTGTTAAGGAGGACCAGGAGATGACTCAGTGGGTTTTTTTTTATGGCCACTGTCCCACCGCAACAAATGCACCCTCATCCGATCCTGGTGATGCATTAAAATCCATGTGTTAAATAAGCGTGTGTAAAAGTGTATGCCTGTGTGCGCATGGACACAACGTAAAAAGGAATCTGAGTTTCAGGACAACCGCCCCCTCCTCGGATAGTGTGTGCCCTCCCGTGTAATTGATAAGGAGAGGTGCACGTCAGGGCACCGATGGACACAACCTGGCCACGGCGGGCCCTTTCGTCACGTGCGTCATTTACATTTAAATGAGGGTGGCACGCAGCGGTGATGAATGGGGCCCTCACGTGCGGAGCGGAGCAGGCGGGAGAGCGCGGCAAGAGAAGAGCCCGGCCTAATGAATGGCCACAGGTTCGGCCAATTACTCAATTAGATGCCCTGACAAAGTGCTTCATCTTCCCCGCATTTGTTTTTCGGGCCTGGCACAATGTTTACCCTCATTACACACAGGTGCAGGGGGAGGGGGAGGGAGCTGGGGATGAGTCCAAGGTCAATGGCTGAACACAAAAATCACTCCCTCTCTTTCTTTCTCTCCCCCTCTTCCATACTGAAGTAGCAGTTTTTTATTAGAGTGGATATGTAACATTGTTACTATTCCTCATCATCGGACTGTATTTTGACATGTTTTTCATTAAGCTTGTTGCCCATTAATCCATTTCTGGCATAATTAGTCCAGAACAAAAGTCGTGCTACTTGTGGTGCAGTTCCTTACTCTCCTGCGTTCAACTTAAGGGATGATGGGTAATTTGGTAAACATGCCAGGATGGGTTTAAGAAGCATCTGTCTCTCACAGTGGGGGCCGAGCAAAACTTTCCATTCAAACTCTGAACATTTATCAGTTCTGTATTGGTTTTCTTCCCAATCCCTCTCCCTTCATTTAGTTTTTTGTAGATGCTTTTGTGTGCTTTTGACGTGTATTGATTGGTGTTGTGCTGACATTAGATGAATTATCTTATAAATGAAGTTTGCGCTCAATCTATAGTAATAAATTATGACCTGCCAAGAAACTAAACAGAGCAGTTTCCATCCCCACGGTCAGGTCAGAGCCAAATCCTTTCCCAGGATGTAGTAGAGACTATTCAGAGTGCTTAAATCTCTCCTTTCCTGCCTCTTGATTGCCCCCCTGTACAGTCACATAATGGTTACAACGGCTTGAATAACTCAAGTTATTATGCCATACTGCTATGCAAATAACATTTTTGAACCAGTGCTTGTTGGCTGTACAAACTGAAAGAAGGGCATCATGAGATTGCACATGAGAGTACAAATTGCTCTGTGATTTGCAGTAGAAAGCCCCCTGTTAACTGGCAGACATGGAAATAGGCTTCATTTGAATTAACCAAAAAAGGAACAAGTACAATATGCGTGTGTGGTCTCAAAGACCATTAAAATAAAGATCAGCTACCCCCTTAATTTTGCTTAATTCACCTTTAGTAAAGGCAAGGGATTCATTACAGGGCCAAGTGGGCCTCTGGCTGTCACCATGGAGATGCGGCCAAGCTTCCAGGCTCCAACCAGCGAGCTAAGAGAGGGGGTATCCCTTGAGTGTTCTTTTAATCAACAAACTGTGAACGACAATTAGCTTCACCATTACAAAGATCCTCAGCGCTCAGCCTGAGGGGCTCAAGGGGACCATTGAGATAAGAGATATAAATGGGCTTTAGTAGACCACACACCAGATAACGAATAACAGCAGGCGCTATCTCAAGTCGCCAGCTATCCCCACTCATTCAAAGGAACATGTCAGTGTTCTGTTAGTCTCCATGGAGGCACTCAGATAGCACCAGGCTTATTTCTATGCATGCACACACACACACTCAGACTTACCATCATTCATAAACCATAGCCCTGGCAAAATTTTAATACCATGTAACTGACTATTTAAAATAAATGAAATCACAGCAAAAAAAGTAAAACCAAAAACGATGTATAAACAGCACACATTCAGTACACAAGGCAACGATTCCCTGTGCACTATGTGACATCTTTGTTTTCCAATTTATTACATGTTATAGGATATTGAGACAGAGTTCTGAAGCAGGATATTAATAACCTGCAATCTGCCTTTTGCAGTTATGAGCAGGTGTTGCTAGACTGGCAGTAACTATGTCTTAATGGGAGATTTGCCTTTCAATATATTAACCTAACCCCCTGCATGGCTAAGGCTACCACAAGCAAATCTGTCATTAGACTGTTTGTTCATGGGAAGG
This sequence comes from Megalops atlanticus, assembly GCA_019176425.1. Taxonomy (NCBI): domain Eukaryota; kingdom Metazoa; phylum Chordata; class Actinopteri; order Elopiformes; family Megalopidae; genus Megalops; species Megalops atlanticus. The sequence goes on from CM032878.1 coordinate 10,275,800, forward strand.
GCATTTTATACTAATTATGAGATGAAAAGGACAGCCCTGGTGAAAAAGGACTATGACAGGAAAAAGTAAAAAGTTACAAGCGAACTGTACTGCTGTGGATAACGCTGCAGGAGGGCCAAATGTAAGAGTAGAGCGAAAAACAAACAACACTGGTAACAGCTGAGGGATGGGGGAGCTGATCTTCTCCAGTACGTCACAGGTCACTTCCCATGCAATCTGCCCCTGTCAGTGGGCTGCGGCGCCACCCAAGTGCAGTCACTTGAACCCTTCAGAGCCCCTTTGCTGAAGAAAATGGCAGACGAGGCTAAGAGGAAGAGCCTCATCATCTCCCCGGCACATTTCATACTTGGCTTCTCCGTGCCGCCGGTCACCTCTGCGGTGGGGGCAGACTGACAGTCGCATTCCTCCACCCCCATCCCGTCCCCCCCCGGCTCACTGCTCGCACCTCGCACCTGTGCCCGGGTCCACCGGAGCTCGGGGCGAGCCACTGGGGCTCGGCTGCCAGCACCAGCAGAATTCCAATAACTCACCTCCCATCAGTAAACAGCCTTCCCCTGTTTTATTATTATCACTTGGAGGGCTTTTTGGGGGCAGGAGGGGAGAGGGAGGGAGAGTGGGGGTTCAGGTTTTCATTTTGACATTTTTTTTTTTTTTTTTTGCCTTAGTTTTCTTTGCTGTCCCAATTTTGTCCATTGTCCTGTTTACCTGAGGATGAGGTGGTGTGAGATCAGTTTAACCTCTCTGGTTTTGCTTCAGTGTCATTTCCCTGAACATGTTTCTCCAGAGGTCCTAGATATATATGTATAAGTCTGAAAGTAACTGTTTTATAAAATTACTGAGTTCGATGTGTTTCCTACTAATATCATTGAAATTATGAACACTTAGTTATGTTTTCTCTTACCATTACATTTATATGAAGTGTAATGTTACTGAAGGAACCTCGCATTGATGAAATTGTAAGGCCAGGCTTTTTGTTTTTCACGTCTGTAGCTTTTTTTATAACATGAAAAGAAACGAAGCAACAGAAATTCTACTGCAGTAAAGTGCTACACTAAAGATGTGGTCCTTCTTATGTCTGTATGCTGCAAAGGTGCAATTGAGACTGACACAGACAGCATCGAATATGAGCTCAACTGGCTCACTGCCACAGAGAGAAAATCACTTGTGACAGTTCTTTAAGAGAAAACATCTAGGTCTGACAATTTGGAGAACACGTCTGGAGGCCTAGACCACAAGGAGACCCGTAAGTGGGAAGACTGCACCTGGCATGGAGCACAGTGAAATTGTAATGCACAGTGAAAGATATTTTACATGTTCAAGATGATGTCATTGTGTGATGTGCAGGATTCTCTTTTTGTGTGTTCGGTGTCACTTATTTACCCATTGATTGGTTTGATGGTATACCTGGGCATCTAAAACCTGCAAAAGCAAATCACATACAGCACTGACAAATTGGTCTTCTGACAGATATACCGTGAGCTATAGTTTACCTTTTCACTTATTAGACAGAGAGGTAGGCACCAATTAACACATGCAGGGGTTCAATTCCCTTTGGCTGTCCTTCAGCTGACAGACAGAGGTGTCAATTAGGGGCCAAGCCGCAACTCTTTGTGACAGAGCCATCAGTACCCATCAGAGAATGTTTTCCTCTTCTTTTTTTCCTGAAAGATATAATTACAGCAGCCTCTCTCACCCCTCAGGGTAAACCGTGCCCTTCCTCTTGTCAGGAATAACGTCTAATATCCACTCACCTCAGCCATGCCTGCCCAGCTAATGAGGAAGGTCACAATATCATTGCAGAGCTCATATTTGAGCCAGGCAAGGCTCTTATTTGTTTGTGGGTTCATTTAGTTATTTATTCATTCCACAAGTCGGGTCAGGACGTGTTTGTCTTTGGAGACCTGGATGAATTTGCCCTGTGACAAGACAAGCAGACGAAACAACCCTTTGGACATCTTTGCTTCCTCTTTTGAATCGCAGACCTCATCTGAGCAGAAACGGGAGGACCGCAGAGAAAAAACATGCCAGTCAGCCATTAATCTCCAAACATGCTTCCTCTGACCTTTGGAGGGAGATGCTCAAATGACATTTTAATTGCTGTGATTATCATCAGCAAATATGTTATCACTGATTATTGCAAAAATGTATGTGATATACATACATTGGTAATACATTCTGTGCAATACGTGTATGATCGGATGTGACACGCTTTCAGTAGCAATAATGAGAAACCTAAAAAAAACATCAAAGTATATGTGTAAGTGCATGATTTTATACATGCCAAAAGCAACAATTAATGCTTTTCATACAGATTATGTCCAAAAACAAAACAAACACTTCTTTTGTAGCCCAGACTGAAATGGTTGGTAACCCAGGTGAAACTGGTTGCCAATTGACAGTTTCATGATCTGAACACTAGTAGGAAATAAAAGTGAGCGTGACTAGTTTTTGATCATTGTTCATTATGTTATAATGGTCTTGAGAAGAACCCACACATGCTATACCACTATGAAATTTAAAGGGATTGTCATTGCACTGTAATTACACTTTTTTTTACATTACATTACAAATCTCAATGCTACTAGGGCAACATCTACTGTAAGCATGATATGTGAGGTTCCATTAACATGTCTTAAAGGAATATAAAACAATTCAGCTTCTGTATTCATTTACATGTGGATGATGACATTGCCTACCCACAGGGGAAGGACCAATTAACTTTCAAATAAATTCAAACAATAGCAATAATAAGATGAAAGGCTCCTGGTGAAAGGAGCGCTGAAAACAGCTAATCCTTGATGTAAGAAGGCAGTTACTTTTTCCCTCACTTCATTGCATATGAAGGTTTTTCACATGCAGTACTTAGCTGCTGGGAGAAAGTATTCATGCGTCACCTAGGCCGGCAACGTTCGCCTCAGTTAATATATTGAAATGTAAGCCTGGCAAGTTCCTCCTGATCATGAAGGGGTTGTTGATGCCAAGCCGCCTCTGCTCTCTCTTTCATCAAGCTCCCCTTTTGCACCTTTTTGTTTTCATGTTGGAGAGTCCTTGATTTGAGGCCATCCATATCCCTCTCTATCTTTCTTTTCACTCCTCTTCCCTGGCAGAAAGCACAGTCCCCAGCAACATACTTATACACATTATAGCTCCTATGTTGAAGGTTGAACTGTAATTAGGCTTCTGCCGATTTAAAAAATGTATCATAACTCTCTGAGCCGAGGAATGACACGCAATTTGTTTTTAATCTAGATAATATATGTTTTAATATATGTGCATCTAATACATTGGCTGAATAACCCATGGCTCATGTGTTAATCACTATAAGAGGCTGAGTGAATATTTGAGAGGTCTATTGTCACCTCTGCCGTGCAGCACAGCATACACAGGATCTGACTGGAGGGAGTAGGACCTGCCACACACAACCAGCTGAAGCACACCAGCAGTATTCAGCTGTGGCTGGCAGTACATGATGATGGAAAATAACCACACTAGAGATCAGGTGTGAAGAGGCCAAATGGGAAGTTAAGGCCTCAGGCATCAGACTACAGACAATGATAAGACAGACTCAGGTAAAAGCTGTTGTGATGGACATTGATGAGGATTTATGTCTTGCCAAATGTTAATACTTGATTAGTTAAGGATACAACTCCAAGATTTACATTTCCAGGCTCTGAAGAGGTAAGAGTTTTTTTCTCACATTTTTTTCGATTCTTTGTAAGGATCAATATTTGACTACTTTTACATGATTTGTGATTAAATATAATTTAAAAAATCAGACTGTACCCATAAATTTTTAACTTTTACTCTTTCTCACTTACCAGTGACTTTCAAAATCTGTTCCCCTTACACGGCTATCCCATAACCACATCACATCTGAGACATTTAGAAGGGAAATAGATCCACTTTTATGTGAGTACAGACAAGACCTTGTTTTTTTTCAAGCAACTAAATGCAGGAATGAGTTTCCTTTCACATTTTTTGATGTCAGTTTCAGGCTTTGCGTGAAAATAGTTTTCTCAGACAGCTCAGCAAAAATTTGGAGATGACAGTTTGATAGGTTATCAGCTTCACCTGGGAAAAAACAACAGATCATCGCCTCCTTGCAAAACCGCACATGTAATGTTTCCAGTCGTGTCAGAGATTTGACTTCTTTTTGTGTATATCTTAGCAAAGTTCATGCGGATATCGGCAAGTCTGACACCTGTCTCCTTCAGCTGAAACGAAAACAACACATCAAACAACATAAGTTTAGTCTCTGAAATATTTCAGTTGTGGAAGACCTCTCATAAAAGATTGTGATGTAAATCGACTTAGATCTTCTGTGCATGTTTATAACAGTAAGTGATTTCAACAGTGGAGTTTTTCAGTAGAATTTTGGCTTCCTTTGAAACTCATTCACATTCACATTCTGATAAATATACATGCATTTTCAAATGTCAGGCCAAACAGTGATCCCTTAAGGAAGGCCGATTAATGCATCTTTAGTTGATCAAAGAGACCCATACACAACACACACTGAATGGTCAGAGCCAAGACTGTAGTGTGTCAGGGACAATGCTTCCACTAAAACATGTAGACATTGTCTGGCCATTAAAAAAACAATAACAAGGAAGTCATTTGCAAAATGTATTGATCTCACTCCTCACTGGGAAAACTGGTCAAATTTGGGGCTTGTGTCACCAGCTAACAACTTTCAAAAATGTACAGCATTAGTCTTTGTAGCTATGCACCTACAATAAAACAATCTTAATTACTGTAGAAGAATATAAGACTTAGAATGTGGGGCATACATTCATTTATTATTTGGATTATTCACTGAGTTGCAGTTTATCCCACTTAACCCTTTAGAACCCATCAGAATGGTGTAATTATTCTGTACGATCCCCAAAAGAGAAGCAGATATTTCCAGAAATAAAAACATTTAGAATATAGATGAGGGTATGTTATTTATTGTCAATGTGAAATGAAAGCACACATCTGTAGCCATTAGTGGAATTTCCGGAGCAGATATTGCTGTTAATGAAAATTAGAGGGCTTTAAAAAGCCCATCATAACTGAAATGGACTGCCATTTGAGCTCAGAATGTGGATATTGGGGCCAATGTGGAACCCCAGTGAGAAGATTCCCCAGCATTAAAAGTGTAGCCTTCTCTCACAAAGGGTGGATTGGCAAATGAATAATGTTGCAAATGCATTTGGAGCAGGAAACTGTAGTCCACACTCCTCATCATAGGTGGCAAATTACATTTGAGTAATACTAATAAATCCAAAATTCATACATAGACAATTGTTAGTCTTAATGAATAAATTGTTAGAATCTCTTTAAATCTGCAAATACATTCTGAATTGTTTGATTTTATGTTGTTACTTATGATGTTACATATATAGGGGTCCGGTGCATTAAACTTTCAGGGGGGCCAAAATTCCTACTGGCGCCCCTGCATCCTACATATGTGAGAAAACAGACTTCTCACTTCTCATGATAGTTGTGCACGTACAGCAGAGGATGAAACAGAGAATACTATGATTCCTGTTTATAAAAAATTAACGGTGCTTCAAAGGGAAAAATTGCCAGCAGGTGTGTCTTGGAGGAGCTATTTTAGAATAGACTGTAAAAAAAAGCCAGAGTAAGCACACTCAGTATGGGAGATTTAGAATCACTAAAAGAGAGTAACAAAAATGTGAGAACTGTTTTCAAAAAGGCAATGGCTTGCACTTAATTGCGAACACACTTGACAGCAGAACATAACTGGCTGTCCCTGAACTTTTCAAGCCTGATGTTTCCAGTCTATATCCATGCATGGTGCCATGACATCCATTGATCGAGGGTTTCATTTGTTGTTATTCTCTGATTTTATTTCAGGCATAAACATCAACAGAATGCAACAATGGCAGAAAAACAGCTTTGCCTTTATGGCTGTAATTTCAAATTTGTGCACCTAAATGCGGTGAGTATGGTACATATCTGCAAATATGGATGATGACTTGACCTCCCCCCCATAATTAAGCCTGGAACATTAAGGACACAATTATCACTGTCACAACCATACTACAAGCTATCGTATGAAAGACCTTCAAGAGCATGGCATTAATACTGAATAAAACATTTATAACAAAAGCTACAATGCTTTATGGTGACTTAGTGAATGTCACGTAAACCTGTTATACATTACTATATTGACTGTCATAAAGCCCCAAATTTAATTTGCTTTTACGAGTTTTTTATTGTGAAGAATTCATTGTCATGAAGGCACAAATTATGAGGACTAAATTAATACAACATGTGCCCTTATTCACATTTGCATTTTGTTTTATATATTTAGGTGAAGGACATGGCTGTAAATTTACAAAATGCATATTTGAAAAGCTTGGTGGCTTATGGTATTGCTGTATGCAGTTAATTATTGTAGCTGCGCCGCACTCTCTTCAGATACGTTGACTTATTTCCACATTTGTCTCCCCGAATAGGCTATGAGAAGGTCATTAAAACACTGCAGTCACAGCCTCTCCTGGCATCATCATTAATTCAACAGTCCCCCAAAACCTTCCCTTCCAATATTCCAAAAAAAATCTGCCACTTGCCAGGAGGCATTGGGAGTGAACACCATATCTCCTGTCATCGCAAAATGATCTGGAGACTTTCTGTTTCCATCTGGCCAAAAGTTTCTCAATAAACATCAGCAATATCAGCTTGGAGTTCACAGCGACTATGTCCTGCGAGAAACATAACTGCTGACATGTTTGTCCCCAATAATCCCTGATGAGCACAAAGCACGTTTCTGGATTTTCTGCATCTTGTACAAATATGCAAATTTTCTCGATTTGCAGTGACCAAAAAAGAGCTCAAGACAGAATTTGGTTTGTAATGTTGAATGCTCTCTTAGGTCTTTGTTGGATCTTCCCTGCTCCATCCACAGCTGTCAACCAATGGTCTTCTTCACCTTATAGAACCAAATGCAGAGTTGAGGTCAGTTCCATTTGAATTTAGTAAATTCCAGAAATTAATTGAGATTCAATTCATGAATAGAAAAATCTAATGTAAAAAATGATGGGGTATTTTTAATTCATCAACTGAATTTTGGTTCATTTCCTTAAAATGAATTTGACTCCAGGTCTGCCAGAGTGCACAACGTATCACTAGTGTGTTGCCATTGAGACACTGTATTTAAGTATATGTGTTCAATATGTTTCTTGTTTATAGTAATAATGCAGAGACAATTTTCACATGTGATACACATATCTGTGTTTTTAAACATACCAGTGTCATCTCTCCTGCAAATGGTATTGCTAACCAATTATTGTTGAAAGCTGATAATGATGATGACACCCAATCACTATAGAAACATCTACTAAATAAAAAGAGTAGGAACTCTGTTAGGCTCCTGTCAGGGTGTTTACAAAGGCTGGGGAGTCCATCCATCAGTAAAAAAAAATCAGGTACAGACAGCAGTGTATCAATGTGTTAATAACGTCATTTTGTGTGTAGTATATACATAAAGACACACATAAATCCAAAGCCCAGACTCTGCACAGAGTTAAATCTTTGCAATGCCTGATTGTTCTCATCAAAATTCTCTTCCGTCTGCAGAGTGCATGCTGTTGACATTTCTAAATGTCAGTCTGAAACACTGCATCCAATTACGCAAGAGAGGGAGAGATTGCAAAAAAAAAAAAATGCTGAGGTATCAGTGCTGTAGTTTCAGTTTGAAAGTGATTTTTTTTTCTATTCATGAAAAGAGAGACAGGCTAGGTGTATATCCAGAGTGGTGTCACATCAATATTGGATGTCTTTCCAAGATGGGCAAAACATTAATATTTAACATCTGTGAAGCAATAATATTTAAGGTTTGCATTGTGTCTCTTGTCCACTCTGCCAGTATTCACATGTATTTGTGTATGTAAACTATAGTATGCTAATATTACACGATATGTTATTACATGGTGATATTATTGTTAGTATATAATGACCTTATCAGACAGTGTATGTGATCTAACTGTCAGACACCCAGCATTTAAGGGTATGTAAAATGGTATCATTGGAGTCAGGAGTTCATTCATCAGAGGTTTATTTACAACCTTAAATTTCCATGATGAAGTTATTCTTATACAAGTATGTATATTTGACATATTGTCATACAACTGTGATTTAAACATATGGTCTTGGAGCTTTAATGTAACAACAGTGAATAGTAATTTTTTTATGATTTCACTTATGATTTGGTACTGTATGTGACTGTTTGACTTACCTTGTCAACAAGGTATCACAGCATCCAAATAACAATTTCATGACCATTTATATCTACAGTAATAGCATTAAATATTTTTCACACACTTTATCTCTTTTAATTTTCTTCGAACTCCAATGTCAGTGGGATCTCTAATAAGGTGACTTCTGTCAGCTATCTCAAGTTAGCCTACTGTAGAATATGGCACAGGCCTTGGACATGTTGCCATGGTAATGAGCCTTGCTGGATCTAAGCTTAGTTTTATGATATCAGAAAGCCAGAATCCTTCAAAAATATTTGCAAAAAGTTAGCTGGATAACTCATTAATTCCTCTTTGTGAAGTATACCCCAACAGTGTAATTATTTTGGGGTGGATAAAAATAGATTCAACAACATCAGTGTTGAGTTTCACAGGGACTTATCAATGACAGAAAGTGGCAAAAAAAACCACCTGGAAACCCCAGCATTTCAATTCATATTAGCACTTCATTAGTATCCTGAAGGTACATCACTTCACCCCCTGTGACATTCAATTAATGAGAGTGAGCGTGACAAATAAAAGATCTATATTCCCCTATTCTTGTGTGAAGATGGGACTAATGCCTGTCAGTTCCCAACAGTGCTCTAACGGCAAGTTTTTTTTTTTTCCCCTCTCAAACTGGCTTTGGAAAATAATTATTTCCTTGCAAGATGGAAAGACATCTGACTGAAAACTGTGTAGGAGTTCCCTTGTGAGAGACTTTCTTTGGACCATTGTCATTTAGTTTAGTGCTCACTTTAAGTAAATATAGATCTTACGATCACTTTCACTGTTTGTTTTGTTTTGCTTGTATATTTACAGCTGTTGCCATAATGGCCTTGCATTGGAGCTCTTGCTGCTGGCAAAAGCAAACAAGAGCAATACATTTTGTTCCCTCTACATATAATGATGTTCTGGTAAATCACTTTTATATGGTAGGAACTGTTTGTATTTATTCTAGATACTTTTATTCCAGTCTGACATAAAAAGTTACACTGAGAAAGTATAACTCAGAGAAGAATGGGTATAAAATATTAATTCTTTTGTTTTTTGTTTGCACATTACCATCTGTTTTGCATGAATGGAATGAAATGGAAGTGTACAGTAATGCAGTGTTTAGAAAGATGTTCTTACTTGTACAGACAAGTGAAGACAACTGAACTAAGATAACTCAATGGAACCAAGTATAGATTCAAATAAACTTTGCCAGTTGCTCAGAGTTGCAAGTTGAACTTTTGTCAATGATAAAATTGTTTTAAGATGATATTAAGTTCAAGTTGCCTTTCATTTCATTTTAACCTTAGACCTTCACCAGTCATTACGCAGTCCATAAAACCCACTAAAAAAACAAAGAAATCATGGAAGACTGGCAACAATAGTAATGCAATAAAAGTGGATCTCACTAATCCAGGGAATCTTGGTCCGGTTATTTGAGTATGTGTTTAATTCAAAATACAAGAATCTCTCATTAGTTGCCTATATCAGCAGAAAAAAGAATTTGGTGGATTAGTCCACAGTTTCCACAGAGACATGTGATAAATCTGTCTTACAAGTGCGATATTATTTATTACTTTGTACTTTGACAAAGTACGGTACATGAGTACAAGAACATGACTGATTCCATTGGAATTAATGGAGTTACCTACTGGAATTAAAACATGACTTTGGAATAAAATAGAAAATAATAGCAAGAGTGAACATTTGCCCAGGTTCTGTAGGTGTTGGATTGCCTCAAGGATCTGGGCTTGAAGTTGCTTTATGTAATGTTCATGTATACCATCAAACCTGGGGGTTAAGCAAATTTCTTAAAAGTAAAATCCAGAAATCAGCTGGAACAAATGGCAACTGAAATGGAATACTAACACATGCAAATATCAACATATGGAAAGTGAGAATTTAAGGCTAGGATGAAATCATTTTGTGAGGAACAAAATACAGTGCACAAAACATTACAAAATAGACTTACATATTGTATCACATTTAGCTGTCAGGATGAGGACTATGTCATTAAAAAGTAAACAGGATGCAAGTGCTAGGAGCAAAATTCAAACGAGGTCAGAGAAACTCAATGCTTTATTTACACTGTATATTGAACACTATGTTTAGTTCAGTACACTGCAGAAAGAACTATGAGAGCTATGAAAAAGTATGGAGAGGGGCAACAAAACAAGCTCAAGATCTTAAACTGACTTATTTTAGCCACAAAATGAGGAGGGGGTAATGGCTATGGAGGTAAAAGAACAATATATTTAATAAGGTGGATAACAGACGCTACTTCAAGATATGTAGTAGACTATTTCAGGATATGTAGATGATATATGAGTTCAAAATAAATTTCATGGATGCTGGGCAGTATTTTGTAGTTCAACTGAATTATAAATTCATAAAGTAACCTCTTTTTTGCTGTGAAGTTAGAGATTCAGCACCATAATGGATTCACTCTAGTTTGTGATTAAACTAAGACTAACATTAAGCAAACTGCTGCATTAGTAACATTCTGTAGAAGTCTGTCAAAAGAGTAGAAAAATGTTTGTTGCACACATATTTTCAACAGGAAAGGGCAATAAGTAGCTGAATGTGTAATGCCATAATACAAGGGGAACCTGTGAAAACCAGGTTTCAATCTGGTCCAAATATTTACTTCCCTGTTTAAGTCTGTTATGAAATGTATTGATCCGAATACATTATCCTGGAGCAATGCACCTGTAGGTCTTGGCTAAACAGTTATTGTTATTCGAACCAACATTGCTATTACTGTGGTTCAAATCACCTAATAGTGTCCTAATAACCTTGGCAAAAGAGGATGTGTGTCTTGATAGACTGCAGCACAGGAAGTGGTCGGTCTGCTGCAGATGCAGCTGCCCTGGAGGGTACCATTTTAATTACAATCTTATTTAGATCCATTAAACAGAGCCAGTGACGTTTATTAGGCAACTGGGCAAAATAAACAGCCCTTAATTGGCCCACAACAAGTCATTTCTTCCCCCTCAGAGAGACATTACACAGAGTGGCCACTACCTGGCGCAACGGCCCAAAGCATCTTGCATGTTGTGATCCTTCCCAAAATGTTAGCAGGCTTTTGTGACCATTATGTTTTCTCAAATCAAATTATTTCTTGAACAGTCTTAATTTGCTCTGTGCAATACAGTTAAAAAGGATGTGTATTTTTTTTAATACTTACAAGTTAAATAGATAACTAACAATAATTTATCTTACATGTTACATGTAAGAGTAAATTATTATAAATATTATGAATTGATTATTATGATTGATATAGATCACATACATCAAAAAAGTGTCTTGCATTACAAAATCTCTCTCTCTTCCTATCAATCTCGTTTTCTCACTGTCTCTCTCTCCCTCTCTATCAAATTCATCTTCACTTATCACTTCTCACTTCCTGGTCAACAGTAGCCTGTGTTAGATTGTAGTTTTTAAGTTTCTCATGTGAGAGATCTTTCTGGGGTAGATAAAGTAGCAAGCTAGCTAGTTGGTTGGTATTAAATGTCACAGGAAGATGAAGTTTAAGCTGCTGTAAATCGCACATTATTAATCTTGATCTAGTCGCTGGCATAGATGAACAGCGGTGGTTAAGTAACGAGAAGGCACAAGAGTTTAAGTGTACCCTTAACTTTGGAGGCATTTTTCTCAAAACCACTGCTCTGAAACTGCCAGCACATAACAGGTGTCATTCTCTTAATTTTTGGAGTTAAGAAATAAAATTTGTATCGTTACAAAGCAGAATTTATCCTCTTTCCAACTGTATGTAAAACTCAAAATGTGTCTGGAGTTCGAAAGCGACTGATTTTGATGGGGCAAGTCACATATGAAGGGTACTGTGTGTGTGACTAGCCAAAGTGACAGATTTTGATGGAGGGAGTCACTGGTGTGGCATAGCTCCAGGAAACTGCATGAATGCCTCACCAGAACCTTTTGTGCAAGTGTTCGAATGTACATATTTTTAGAAGTAATTATTCTAAAATTGATTTTTTTGCAGAATGCCTATTAGAACACCATTTTTCCATTTCCATTGACTTTTTAAAAAGATTAATCACCTCTTTTTGACCTTGGCCTAATGACCACTGATCACTTTGACCACTGTCCTTGGCATAATGCACCACTGAAATGCTCAGGATGGACACATATATCACACTGAATATCTTAACTCCCCGTGCTTCTTCAGTTCTTGAACACAATGTTTAAGGCCAGTGAGACTGCTCATTATGTAAAAATTCAGTTTTGCACATGAAACAAGGGCCTTTTTAAAGCAGATGATTTCCATCACTCAAGGAAATGTCAAGGTTGGCCTTGCATGTTGACAGATTACTTCTGTGCCACTTGCTACACCCTGGGCAATTTTGATGATTGAGTTTTTCAGAAAGTGACAATGAAACCTGTACAGCCATTATACAGCTCTGAAAATGACAGGGAGAGAAACCCTTAATATTCCATTTGTGATGTGCTGATAATATTCTAGGCTTCTCTTTTACTTATGGGTTTTCATAATAAGATTTAGATTTGGAAGCTATACCAGGTACACAGCCTTTTGAAAAATCACATGGATCTGTCTTCATATACAGGCTGATAAAGCTGGGGCTTGCCTGAGAAAAACAATTTGGGCAGAACGCAGCTGTACAATACACTTTAAACTGACACATTGTTTGCAGTGTACGAGGTGTTTCATTTAATGCTGCACTTGTTGTAAACACCAGAATATGGGTTCTGTTGGTCGCTCAATTTCTACATGTTCATGTAACAACTGCAGAAAAAACAGGTCCTGAACAGAGGTTTGAAATATAATTTTTATGTACTGCAGTCTTGTTCTCCACTAATAACCCATATTTTCACATGTCCTGGTATGTGTGACCCATAAGCCACTTGCTTAAAATAACTATTTTATTATTTATGTGCCTCACACTTTCATCCAATTCCGTGCCTTCATATATATAAATCTGACTTTTTAAGATAACATCCCTCGGTTGAACATGTATATTTCAGATTCCCCAAATTGTGTGTGTGCGTGTGTGTGTGTGTGTATGTATGCTTTTTATCTTCTTCCACCTAATGAAGAGACATGCTTATGTTCAACTACCGTAAACCTCGTATTGCACAAACTCGTACTGCTCCCCTAGAAGTACCCTGACCAGATGATTGCCTTTGGAGATGGATAACTTAGATGATGTGCTCATATAGACCTGGTCTTCTCCAAGGAAAAAATTACATCACTTTCTGAAGTTGAATCTTAAAAATGGAGTGGTAAGTAAATGTATTAAGGTCAGGATATGCCATTAGCTATATTATTCTAATGCTATGTAAGCTACAACAGCATAACACATTTAATGTCCTTAATTAATTAGACAAAAAGTAATGATTTAAATCATGGCAATTATTTTGAAGTGTCTCAGTGATGTGTTGTTTGCAGTATCTTGTGCAAGCAGTTAGACCACAAAACAGTGTGTCATGTATCACTTCAATCATGGGGCCCTAACCGATTTGCTTTAGGTGCCTGTTCCTACATTCCACACAGTCCTGAGGCCTTAAGACTCAAGACAGTCATGTTTCTCATAAGCAAAAAGTGAAAGTCTTTCTTTTCTCTTGCATGGCGACTAACAAAGTTTGAATTATCATTTTGGGTAAAGTGATCTGAAGTTATTGTAATAAACGACAGCGACTATCTATCATAAAGAGGTAACTATTACCACCTTATAATAAATGGGGCATTTGTATGCATAGAACATTGCATTATAAAAATGTGCACAAATTTGTAAGAAAAAAAAAACAAAACAAAAACCATAAAACTGCCAAAAATGTGTTAAATGTTAACAAATTAGGCCCACTATTTTTTCTTTGTGTTACAAATAAAATTGTCAATTAACATTACGCCTCCAGACCACCTGGAATAACAAAAAGCACACCCACTAACCTTACGTGGGCTCATTCTGCAGACAAATATGAATTATGTGATGAATTCTGAGGACACAGAATCTCAGAATCCTGGAGAGTGACTTTTAATCACATAAATGGAAAATAATTAATGTGGTAAAATGGAAGCAATTTGATTAAAAAAAGAAGAAATGCAAGCTCCTTGTATTCAGCCAGTGTAAATTAAATTAAAATATGTTCTTTTACAGTACATTCTTAACTGGGAGGAAGTGCTGTCTCCCTTGGCTTGCAGGCTGCCCCTCTGTTCTGGATTATGAAGAAAAGCTATCTCTACCCCACAGCTGTGCTCCATGTTGTACATAACAATATGATGAAGAAATCTAATTAAGGTGCAATGTAGTTTTTACTTTGTATCAAAAATTCATATCATTTAGAAACAATAAGAAAGCTCACTCCCTACCTTTTGCAAAAGAGGAAAAACAAGCTTTTTGATTGAGTAAAACGGGGTTTTCTTTTAAATATCACATCAACTTGGAATATCACCCTCTCCCTCTGGTTTGACAGAATGAAATAATGTCTTATATTGTGTGAAAGTCAATTAGTCAGCACTTAATGTATACGTAAGATCTTTCCTTAAATATGCAACATTGTTGCAGCTGCCCTTCATGTTTTCTAAAAGCTCAGCAATGTTGAACGTGGTAGAATACTCTTGCAGGACAGTAGCTGTCAACACATTGTTGGGCAGATCTTATGTAAAACAAAGCCTCTGATTGCCACATGGCTTAAAGACTCAGCCAAGGCATCCAGTGACCCCAGCTTCTGTTAGCTGTTGAGAGGCACAGTGCATTTCCAAAAGTTAATTTATTCCTGGTGAACCACTCCCCCCACCCCCTTCCAGGACAGAAGCTTTCAAGCTTTCATTTTTCATGGGTAATGCAGTCATTCCTGGTAAAAGGTAAATGTCATTCCTTTTCTTCTCAATAGGAAATGTACTTTCTCTTTAAGGCCGAACTGGTCACTCGTCAAATGGATTACAGTCATCATACACTGAGTTAATGGGGTTCCTCTGGTGGCTCCAGTGCAATGTCTTCAGTACAGGCTGAATCCTGCAGCCCAGGTTTGAAACCAGGTGTGTCATCTGCCAACAATGACTAGCAGCTCACAGCAGCATAAAAAAATCAGTTTGGTTCTTCTGGGGATAGGTGTGGATAAGTCAGCCAGAGCTCTCTTCTCCCACTGCTTTCAGGTTCTCAGATTCATCAAACGCCTTTGAGTTGCTCTGATGATGCCAGTGGAAGAACTCCTATCCTCCTATCCCATCTTGTCGTGGGGCACTGTGAAACTTGTAGTGAGAACAGTAGCTGCAATAAATACCTGAACTGGCTGTTTGCAAGTGCAGAGGTTGTCACAGTGAGACAAGCTTAATGGACAATTGATGATACCAGCTTGCGTGTGTGTGTGTGTGTGTGTATCATGTCTATAAAGAAAGGACAAATCTGGTCAGGTTCAGAGGTCGTGAAGGCTTTTGAACTCCATTTCTTGTAGCACATTTTCCTCAGTCACACCCATTATCTCCTGTAGCTGAATCAATACAGAAATTAAGGATCAATTAAGCAATTAAAATTCGGATAAGGGACCAAGTCTATGTAATGGGCTTTGGGAGGAAAGGTTGCATATCCCAGTGCCTCGACTGACAGGAATCCAGAGTGTGGATAAATAGGCTTAGCTTCTCCAGAACTTAAGTTAAATTAAATCAGCATTTGTCAATTCAGCTTGGTCAAGGTCCTCCGCATTTAATTTTGCCTCATCTTATTTAAGTGACAGAGGTGATCAATCCAGTAATTAAACCCTTTTCAACAGGTTGTTGGTGGTTTATAAGAATCCTGCCAAGCTAGTGGTCCTGGAGTCATGAGGTTTGGAAACTGAGTCTTGCTAGTGTAGGGGTAGGTGTCCACTGTTGAGTGTTATAATAAACAGCATGACTCACAGAGAAGCAATATTTCTGTAGATGAATGAAAAAAAACACTGCATTTCCTTTAGAAAATGTGATATTTTTATCAGCGGTGCTTTGATACAGGCGGCCCCCTCATTTGCAAAACAATGTGTTCCTAGAAATCTTATTCTGAATTGATTCCTATTTTCCCATAGACTCAAAGCTAGGAATATGATCCTGAGTGCAGATTAAAAAGTGAATTGTCACAAAAAGATGAATATGGGTCAAAGTCAAAATTTCATATTATTAATATTAATACTGGATACATATTTGTGTAAGTATTTGTATGTGTATCTTTCCACAAATAGATTATAAATATTTGTGACATGCATTGTGTGACGACTGACAAGACATTGTGGGAAGGAAAGGACACAGGCAACAGCAAGACACAAATCATTGCCTTTGGACCAGCATTTGTGGACAGGGTGAGAACGAATGCACACAGACTAAGGATACCATTTTCCTCAGCTCCCTTTCATGGACTGACTGAATAGAAACAAGACCCTGATGAGAGAAAAAATATTTGTTATATTTAAAACCCTCAGTGACTTAGTTTCTCACTCTTGTTCTCACTCTGCAGTCTCTCTTTCACTGTATGGCAGCACATCTATAGATGTAGAATCAGGGCATTATACACCAAATTGTCATAAAGCAGAGGCTGGTTGTATTATGTTCAGTGAATCTAGACATACAGGCACACACAAGATCAATAACTAAATTTTATTGGCCATTTTGTAGTCTTTTGCCAGGTGTTACAGTATCATGTCCATTTTGGGAATTTCATTACAATGATATTGTACCCTGAACCCTGATATTGTACCCTGAAGTATCATGAACCGCTGTAGTTTTACTGGAGCTGTTAGTGTACCCCATTGAGGATACAACAGATGTACCCTCCCCAAAAATATGATCTGGAGGTGCAGAATTCTGTCAACTTAACACTGCACTGCATGCTGTATGAAATGCATACTACACAGTTGCACTTTGTGAACAAAGCAATGCATTATTAAAGACTGACTCACCTGCCTGTGCCTTCACCTGCTTGTCCTACAGCATCTGCTCTTTACCATCAGCAGGCCTCTACACATTGCCTGCAGTTGGCCACTCTGTTTGCCAGTGAGTCTCACTTTCCATCTTTGTCTTCAGTACCATGAAGGGTGAAAAAACTTTGTTGTATTTGACTCTGCAATCTCTGTAAGCCCACACTGCAAAATTCAGATCAATACATGAGCAGGTAGTGCTGAAAAAGTGGGTGGGAATGTAAAAGCTGTGTAGCTGGGCACATCCCAATGTCTGGAATGACTGAGCAAATACCCTGAACCCATACCTGTACTTCTTTGGCCCACCCATCATGAGTTTATATATAAACTCTTTGCACAGACTGCTATGAGTGCTTCAGCCAATGACAGCCAGTCAAATCTCTTGAAAGCTGTGGATCTATTATGAGCCATCTATCCCAATTAACGTCAGATCTTGATTAATTACATTTTATGTGCAGGTCTCATCATGTTGCCTTACAGAGTAGTACATTGTCAGATTTTTCCTATATTCTTGAAATGGCATACTTGAAGGCTTAACATTTTTCTTGAATAATTTTGCTGACACTGACACCTCTGTAGATGATTTCAATTTCAGATATTTCAGATTATTTCTTTTAAAGTGCTTTTATGGTGTTTTTCTGATCCTGGCACTTAAAAATGAACATAAAAATATGAATTTGTCTAGATATTTACTGGCATATTCATCAAAGGACTGATTTTCCTGTTTGAACAGAGGTGTAGTATGAAATGGCAGTAACAGGGTATTTGATGTTCCCCCTCTAATGATTTCATGGCTATATCATAAGCACTACATAATATGTCACAATATATCATGAAGAGTTCTAAGAGTTATCATGACAAAGTTATGACAGATATATTTACCTGAGTCATGACATATATTGCAGTGTCACAAGTATCAGGAAACTTACTAACCAGTGACCAAAAAAGCATCATGACATGTGACACCATTGTCAGGCAGCAATTCATGTTATTCATGAATGTCATGATGCTTTAAGATGGTGCCATGAGCTCCATTTAGGTAATTGAAACAAAGTGATACAAAATCATTGCGTTATAACACCTTTACTAACTTCTATTCTGACACAAATTCCAGAATATTAACAGTCATGACGCCTTCACATAATGACACTGACCATTTCTAATATAGTGACATGAAATGTCATTCTGAATCTGTTAAGTTTAAAGCCACAGACATTAATGAAACCTTTTCCTTCCTCAAAAGACATTTTTAGCTTGTTGTTTGTTTTATTTTAATTTAGGGATGCAGGAAAAGACAAAAAAGTCTTGTCTTTTCCTGCATCCCCATGGGAAATGTTATTTTTTCACTGAGACTGAAAGAAGAAGCAATCAGTGTAAAATGTCTGCTGCTGCCTACCACTTACAACTTAACTGATAAACACACTGTGCGTGCATTGTTTCAGTTTATGCTGCTTTTTTCTGCACAGTATTAAAAAAAGAAAGGTTTCACATTGGAAAAACAAAAAGAAAATGTGTGAGATATCCCCACTGTTAATTTATTAGTGGCATTTTGTTATCGATGCAAAACTTAGTAAAAGTGTTATGATGCAGTGATTTTATGTCATTTTATTTTAATTACGCACATGGAGTTCATGACACTGTCTTAAACCATTATAGAATTGGTAACCCCTTGACAACTTATGAATGGCATTTTGACACTGGTGTCACACGTGTCATGATGGTTTTTTTTGGACACTGGCTAATAAGTGTCATGAAACTTGTGCCATAAGACACCAGGTAAATATGTATGTTTTAATCATGTCATGGCAAATGTCAAAAATTCTTTTAATTCATTATGACATGTCGCATGTCATGACACATTATGCAGTGTTTAAGAAATGGTCATGAGAGAATTATAAAGGGAACGCCAAATAAAGTCTTAGGGAAATGGCGGAGAGATTTATGGAATAGAGGCGGAAGGGTTGGTGTTGATTTATTTTAATATCTTAGGGCACAAGGAATTAAATTGATACTTCTTTGCTTGACTGAAGTGTGACGGTGTGGAGGAGTGAGTCACTGGGGGCAAAAAAAAATGTTACTTCCTGTTTTGCTGTTCTTGTTTTTGCTCTGTTCAGTGCCTTTTCCTATGACCACTCATGGGAGTGGTTAAAATGGGGGATACTTATGACTTTGTTTGTTTTTTCTTTTCAGTCATTATGGCTTGCATGCGTGTTACCCAGCTGATGCTTTAGAGCAATTACAAAGTCTAGATCGGTTACTTAACCTCATCTTTAACAGTAATGTGTCGCTTCGGTTAGCTATATTAGCTACCTGTTCTTCCTAACTAATTTAGACTGCTTTTCCGTCTAATGAAAGCTTGAGTGCAAAAAGTAATTAAGAGCAGTATGCTCCATAATTACCTTCCTGGTGTCCCTGAGGCACAAGGGAACATTAATGCCGCTAATGGGAGAGTGAAGGAGAGAGGTTTGGAAGGAGCCAAAAGTTATATCTCACAATAACAACCTCGCCCACCATCTCCATTCCCATGTGGTGTGCAGATTAAATTGATTTGGTTTCCTTTCAGGAATATGATCATATTATTTATGCTCTCTTTGATTGCAATAGAACACCACTTTCCCCCACGAATGCAATTAAAATGACTGCATAGCAGATTGAGACATTATATGGGGAACAGTTGAGTTGGGAGTCATGACTCCGTCTTGAGTTTGTGTGCCTGGAGAGACTCTGGGAGAAGCTACCATTAATCCTACGGTAGCCTGAAGACAAGGTCAAAGCTCCCTAATTGACTTTTTTAAGATAACATCCCTCAGTTAAACAGGTACATTTCAAATTCCCCTTCAAATAGTGTGTGTGTGTGTGTGTGTTCAGCTGTAAGGATTTGTGTGTTGCAATAATCATACACAATTGATTAATTAATGTATTGAATACCTTATTATTTTAATCTTCCCATTTCAACACCCAGGTAGATACAATACCTACGCCATATAAAAACATTAAAATATATATTTTAATTTAAAAAGATTTTGCTTGTTGAATGTCCATAAAAGTGAATTTTTGTATCCCCATAAATTTTTTCTTCCAGTTCAGTTCTTATTCTTGACATTCTGATCACTCTGCAGAACCTTGTGGATTAATTGGCTATGCCAGGAGAAATAAATTGTTTACTGGAAATATGTATCATACTCAATGAGATGAATCCAATAAGCCATTTAAGGTAATTTGCATCTTCTGCAAAAATTAAAGTGACATGATTATTTGTCTAAGTTATGTACCTTAAATTGAGTGTGAATTTGCAAGGTAGTTTTGATACTCACTTGAAATAAACTCGGTTGTCTAAAATGCAGCCTGAATACTGTCAGTGCTGAAAAATATTAAAGTACTGACATACTTTTAAATACAATTAAGTACCAAAATAATGAAAATATATGACAGTGAAAAATGATTCATGGGGAAAATGAACATGCATTTAGAATATTAGCTGAGTAGCTAACTAGCTGACTATCTAAGTTACTATCTAAAAAGTTTGAGTCTTGTCAATGGATATAGTTTTAACTGTTTAGCATGTTTGTCTAAAACCAATGCAATTAGTCTTTCGAGGTCTATGCACACTTCATGGTAGCTCAGCTGTACATGAGATAACACATGGAAGACACATTTAGGCATGGATGAGTGGGGATACACATGCCCCCAGTGCACACATATACACCAACAAATTATGCAGCTTTGTAAATCAAAGTTGACACATTTGAGCTCAAGTCAACTTCTCAGTCTTTCTCTATAAATTAGAAAGCATTCCATTTTAAGAATGTAGGGCACGTCTGAATGAATTATGGAAAACAAAAACATACTTTTTGCTCTACTATTCCCCTTGAGTACAGGGAGAAACTGACCCAAGAGAGAGCAAAACAATTGGAAACAAAAGAATTATTCATGGAACTGATGCAACAATTTTTCTCCATTTTCAGAGCCAAGTAGATGAGATCAGATGTGTGTGGCCAGACAGGTGCTGGATCCACTGAGTACATCTGCTATCCTCTCATGACTTGCACAGGGGATTTTTGACATTGTCAAAATGACATTTTCTTTTACAAAAAAAAAAAAAACAATGCCCTGATTATGAGGTGGTGTGTTATGTGCCTGTTGTAAACTGCCAAACATACCATGCATTACAGACTGGAATAAAAGTTGAGCTGAGTCCAGATGCCAGGTGGGAGCCGTTGCTCTACACTGATATGGAAATTGCAATTTCAATTCAATTGGCTCTGACCCTGCAATAGGCACTCGAATGCTGAAATGAAGCCGTTTACAGTTGATTGTACCACATCGGCCTAAATGCACAGCATGCGCATGGCCTTGCCCGGAAGGCCACACAGTCAAGACAGCCGATTCGCTGTCTGACCATGAAGCCTCAAAGTTGCAGTGGAAATCAATGGAAAAGACCATCAAACGAGGGGCCGGCGCCAGTGACGCCCCCTCAGATCTCATTCAACAAACATACTGATTGCTGATCAAGGGATACACCATGCTGGGTGACTTTCAAAGGCTTTTTTCTTCCGGGCAAAGTTTTCCTCCCAGCCTTTTCCAATCTACCACCCGCACTGGAAGAGTGTGGTTGCCCCCAATCCCCTTCTCCCCGAGATCATGCAGATATGAAGTGGAGATATTTTGCACTTGCTGCTCTTAGTTAAAACAAGCTATGGATGTCATCTTAACTGCACACTGCTTGCCTTACATTTTGCTCTGTGATGTGAAATCAACAAAGGGGAACTTATTTGGTTAGAAAAACCTGGGGCAGTGAATAAGAGGATGACATGTCTCTCTCTGCCTCACGGTCTATCAAATAACATTACGGATGCTTTAGTTCATCTAAAAACTGAAAAAAATCAATATTGTTTTCTCACAAGAAAGAGAATAAGTTTGGCTGCATACATATTAATGCTGTTACAACAAAGGCTGAATAGCAAGAAGGAATTCAATATCTCCTTGCTTTGGTTCCATTTCTGTGTGCATCAAAGCAGAGCTAAGGTTAAAGCCGCGCCAATCCCCGATAATAACTTTAATACATCTTACAGAGTAGACATATCTTCTGTGTTTACCACTGTGTCCCCACACTAGCCCGTCATTTCATCAAATTACAATATTGCTTGCCTTTCATGGGGACTCAGTGTGATGTAATTACTTTTGATGTGACAGTACCCACTCTGCAAGCTTTTTCTTTTTTTTCATCATGTCACCATCCACTTTAGAAAGCACGCTCCCACAGTCGTGTAGCAGAGCTAGCTTAAGGGAACTCTCTCTGAGTGATTCCTTTTGTTTTGCCGTCACTGTTGCACTCAGGGTGACCCAAACCAAACACCCTCACCAAGCTACTTTTGCACCACTGCTCCCTTACGTGCGCCTGTGCCATCAGTCTTTATTTTCCCAGCTGCTGCAGAGTTTTATGCCCCATTCTCTTGCTCTGGCCTGACCATCCATAAACATTTGAGTAAATATGCCCTTCAGAGGGCTGACTCCTGGATTGATTTTCATGACCCCGCCGAGCACTGCTGCTCGTGCAACTTTAATGCACGTCTGAGGGATGTCGTGAGAACAGATGGCTCACGGTATTCGAAATGCTCAGCGTCAACGTGTTGGTTTTGGAGGGTCTGCGAAAGTATTTCAGAACAAATACTCCATTAATGTTTAATAAACAACCTCACAAATGCTGAATCATCTACACACTGCTCAAATGCAGCAGCAAAGTAGAAAAAAAGAATGTGATCAGGAAGGATTCATCACTTTACAGCTACATGTCACTGACAATGACAATAGACAATACATTTTTGCTACCTCAGCACCTATTTGCACTAAACTGGTGATTGTACTGTTCATGCATTCCCGAACCCCAATGATATACATAATTGCAAAGTCAAGCGTGTGCAACACAGTATGGGTCTGTAAGTGTGTTGAACCCCATGCAATCTCCATCAGGGGGGACTAGCCCCAATCTGCATTCTGCCACACTGTAGGATGTAGAGCCACCTAGAAGAACTGACCTGGGCGGCTTCGAGTGTGATCAGGAGACTGTGTCCCTGCAGACCTCTCTCTCCTGCCCTTAACCATTGTGGAAGCTGAATCATCCTGCTTCTAAATCGATACCACCCTATAACAGCCACAGGACACCACACACACATACACACACACAGACATACACATACGCACACACACGCCAAGCCCGGGTTAATTATTTGTGACATCTCTAATACCCCGCTGCTTCTCGATTCTCCACACACCCCGCCCGTTCATCGATAGGGCCTCACACCTCCTGCCGAACGAATCAAAGAACAGCCACAGCATGGCGAAAAGAAGCCTGATATGGACCATCACGTTTTGACTGAGCGTGAAGTAATGAAATTCCGTGTAAGCCCATTCCAGCCCCCCCAACCCCACTCCCCCATCTATCCCCCCACCACCTAGGGCTTTCAGCGGTAAATGTTTAATTCAATAAAGGGCCGAGTTCAATATCTAAATGTGGACTGTAATCACGACTGAGGCTGTATAGAACACATTGTAATCAATGTGGTTGATGACCGTTCTGTGGTGTCCCTGTTTGGCTACCTGCTGAAGCTGCATAGACATCATGGAAATATTCACACCTGTTTTGTACAGATTGTCTTCATGACACTTCAGCAAGAATATAAAACTTTAACAAGAACTATAAAAAATGGTAGAAATAATGAATGCCATGAATCATCCTCTGATCAAAGTTTAAAAATATTACCTAATGTGAGAGGAGCATGTTCCCCCATATGTCTGAGGGTGTGTATGTGTGCAAGTGTGAAAAATATTTGGTACATTATTTAGCAATATGAACCATTTATGCTTCCTGTTAACCACATTATTGTTATGATGTATTAAATATTTAAATATTAACTGCATCATTGTTTATTATTAACATTTAAAAATGAAAATAAATCACATATTTAGTGTTGTAGTCTAGAGATCTGCAGGGGACCCCACCCATCAGGTATTCCTGAATGACCACATTAGCACCCCCCTATTAAACATGGGACAACGAGGATGACACATACAGTCCTTGCATATGGTGTTGGCATTGTGAGAATCATAGTTCTGTCCATCTTGTCTGAGGTAAGCTCACGCATTGCAAATCTCCTCTGGCTATAATGAGGCAACATGCTTTTCTGTCTCAGATAATCATCAAATTTGTGTTCAAGAGTGTGTTTGCAATGACAGCCATGGTAGAAGCAAAAGACACAGCATCCACAACCAGATAAAACTCCAGGCTAATGAGTGGTAATGAGATTGGTAGGTTGGAACATGACAAACTATTTCTCAAGTATATAGTAAAAAGCAGAAACAAAGCTGACAGAAGGATATCAAATGATAATGTCACAAGAGCATGTGACGTTTCAGAAAATTGTACAGGCCCTTTTTTTGTTGAGATAAATTGGAAGCGAAATAGCATGCTCGTCAGATTTGTTGTCAGAATGGGAGGTTGATCTGACAGTTCAATCACATTCCCAGTAATAGTTCATGAGAATCCGCTTTATCGTGGCCATGTCCCGTGGCTGTATCACGGGCAAACACCTGCAACCCTGAGAAAATGAGACTGAGGCAGGAAGGCCAGGAATTTAAAAAAAAAATGCTAAGGATTTGTGTCAAGAAAATAAATCCATTGAGGTAATACCAATCCCCAGAGGTGATTTCTTTTTAATTGCATATAAAGGGACAGATTCATCAAGGACTGTGTTCCAAAGAGCAAACTTCCCTCCGAAATCCCATTTTGAAAGGATAACAAATAGATACTGTACATAGTCATTTATCAGTGTCATCACGCTGATTTCTAGCATAAACCATGTGGTTCTGAATGAGGGTATATGACAGGTTGGTTTGAGATTACAACGTCAGATTGAATATGCTGAATAAATGTATCTGATTATATTGATATTCACAAAGTATTAATCTTTGACAAAAGAAACATATAGTATTGCCATGAACTCTGGACAATAGTAATAAAAAATGAATTGCATTGTGAAATGTGTCTATGTAAAAGCAGATTGTGGCTGCAGATATGCTGATATTGTTGATATAAAAAAAAGTGTTCTGCAGTGACACATTTATGCTCCATAGTTATCTCTCAGAGGCTTTCCTGGAATGATAGGACATAGAAGTTGTGTGTGTGTGTGTGTGTGTGTGTGTGTGTGTGTGTGTGTGTGTGCGCGCGCGTTTGTGTGTGTGTGTGTGTGTGTGTGTGTGTGTGTGTGTGTGTGTGTGTGTGTGTGTGTGTGTGTGTGTTTGTGTCTATGTGTGTGTCCCTCCACACAGATGCTGCCTAGAGGCATGGTGTTCATTGCTCTTACATCTGCCATGAGTTTTGTGACAGTCAGAGTTAGAGGGCAACTGCCCAGTGGAATATCAATGAGTCATATCAATGAGCAGAGCAAAACAAAAATCTGGATAGTGCAAACGATTCTAGGTAGAGCCTTGGTCTTCTGTCACTGCTGTGCAGATAGCCTGAAACACCATTGATAAGCCTGCAGTGATGCATGCCTGCCATTAATGATGGAGAAACAGATGGGAAGATGCTTAACTATTTCCTGCAAGGGATACCATTAATAATTAGAGTCTCGGGGGAAATGCTGCAGTGGGTGACAGTTATCGGGTCTTTAGCTATAGTCAGTTGTTGTTTTTGTCTCTCCATTGATCCACAGAGAGACACAGGACACAGAGCACAGAGACTTCCTGGTCAGTCCTGCCATTGAAGGACCCCTTCTTTTTCCTCCTACAAGACTGACCCAACGTCACCTCAAACCTTTTTTTTTGCCATCTTTGCGAGACATCTCCATTTCTCATCCACTGCTTTTTCCTTGTAGAAAACCTGTGCAGAAAATTGACTTTCAACTTTCCATTTCCACCCTAATAACTGTAAAATGTAGCAGACAATAGATCGAGGATATTTGTTCATTTGATATGCATAGGACTCAGAAGAATGATAATATGTCACGTACTCCACTGATTTTAAAAAACAAGTGTAGTAGCCTTCGCAAGGGGACATTCTGTGTTTCTTTCACACTCAGAGGTTTTTTTTGTGAATGTCAGGGTTGTTTGCCAATGAGAGGCAATTTAATAATGAGCTGCACCTGTGTTGCCTTTCCCCCCATTTTTGTATTTCCAGGAGAAAGGTGATTTGCCCTGATTACACTCTACTGGAATGATTAATTATTGCATTTAGGGCCAGAAACATGCTGATTAAATATATAATGCACAGGTCAAAGCTAATCTAAATTAGAATCTCCCAAAGCAATAGATTTTTAAGGAGGAAGGAAGAACACTAAAGTACAAATCACAATTGCCCTATGTGGGATTTATTAAGTTAGGGGATGCACAAAAACAGCTTATCAAGGCTTTTTTGTCTTGTTTTGTTCATTATCATATTGAGTATCACAGTAAGCAAATCTGACATACACAGTACCATTAAAATACACTGATATCCTCCAAACCTACTGCATTGGTTTATGTTCCAACATTAAAACTACATACACCAGGATTACGTTAACCACAATTTTGAGTTTTTTGATGAGAATTAGGTACTAAATCATTATATGATATGTTATGCACACATATTAGTTTATCTTACCAGACAGGTTTTTATTTTATAAAAGCAGGGTTTTTTAAATCAGCAAGAGGGAACTCAAGAATAAGAGTGCAAAAAATCACAGGTGAGTAATGAAAAATGCATCACATCTTCAATGTATCGCAATTTAAGTTTGATAAATAAAACCTATAAATGTATGAGCCATCCCTGCACAGACATATTTTAATGGATTGTGGGATAAAACTTCAGATGGAGGAAATAACTGCACTTACACAGTAGAATATTACAGAACACAATGCTGACCCATTATTTTTTCTGTGTTACTCTGTGCACCATATTGCGTTTCAAAAAGTTCATTCTGAATTGCCTGTCTGCAGCACATCATAACACCTTGTCACTTCCCTTCCCATGTTTTATCAATGACTTTTATTCAATTCTCCAAATCCAGCACATATGCACACATAACACTACATATATATATATATATATATATATATATAGGCATACAAGGACACACAAGTCAAGGACGGCATGAAATTGCATTGGAGGTGCATTATCTGAAGCCGAGGATGTGCCAAATGTCAACAACATCAAAGGGGAAAAGAAAATGATACACACATACACTCACACACACAGCAGGACCTTGGTCCAGGAAATACTGAGCTGTCGACAGCCGTGAGGTAGCCAGGGGGCTGATTGGACAGGGGTAATGTGCAGCTGAAACGGGCACACCTGAAGGACTCGGGGCAGACAGCTCTACTCAGCTGTTATGCCGCAATGAGTGTCCCTGCTCTGCTATTGCAAATTCTGGCTAAAGAAGCTGATGCACAATACCTTACCATCCTTTATTTACCAAAAAAACATTTCTGATGATATGGTGTGGTTTCTGTAAAGTTGTGAAATCATTATTTATTTATTTTTTTTTACCTGTTATTTTTCCTGCTCTTGTTATCCAGAGTTGTGGCAAAGTATTGCTCCCAGGGACAGACAGAAGGAAATTGGTTGATTGAAATGCACTAAAACAGACAGCAAACAGAGGAGTAATCTCTGCATTAGAACTATAGCGCAATTTCTAAAGATTTACTGTTTGGAGACCCAGCTATCCATCTGAATAACGACATCAACACAGAAGACCCACGTAGTAATGGTCAGGTACAGGAAAAAAAAAAAAAAATCAGAAACAGGCAAAAAAGTAGCATCCACATCCTGTACTGTTATACACTCTTTTATTATATTTTGTGAATATCAGATCCTTTACATAAGACACAGAGCATATGGGATATCTCTTCCTGGAACAAATCTGCATGTAATAGCCTATCATTGTAACTGGTGTGTGTAATGATGTAATGATCATTCAATTTTGCTTAATTTGTTGTAATTTGGTGTTCATCCAATTTGAATGTAATTGCGATAGTGCAGTTATTCTTTCAAAGTTCAGTGTACCAAGCAGTAGTGCATCAAGTTGTTATATTGGGAGGAAACGTAGGTAACAAGGTACAGTAGATCAGAAAACTAACAAACAAGCCATGACAGATGTTTTATGCAAACATGCTTTTCAGTTGGATCTGCTGAAGTTGTAACTGTACAGGAAACACAGGAGATGTTGCCTTAAATTTTAATGGTCACATGACATGAACCACAGCAACACTGAATACTGAATAGGAGTATTGCCTCCAAAATTCCAATATAGCCATTATACAGAGAAGCTGTATACAGCAGTTAATACAAGGCACAGTTTAATAGAACCATTTGAGTTGGTGTAAGTATTTTAATATTTATTTCTTCTGTAGTTAGATGCAGCATTGCTGCAACACTGGGAATATAACTATCATTTTGATATGAATAATGCTAAAAATGAATCTGAGACTATGTGAACACAAAACTAAGCTATTTTGAAATAAGCCTGCTTGATCAAATTATGCAAGTATACCCTTTGGTGTCTCCCTCACTGAAGTATTGAAATGCCAAAAAAAGTTAAACAGTGTCATGTTCACTAAAATTGAACCCTAGATCATGTACACTTGTATCTTGTCATGTACACCAAGAGCAAGCACTCAGTGAAGGTCCTTCACTGTGGTAATGACAATCATTTCAGTGTGTGTGTGTTTTTTTTTTTCCCTCAGACACTTCTTAACTCATTCCTCTGGTGCCCTTTAAATGTCATTTATGTTCCTTGGTCAGAGAGGTGGCAGCAGTGGGACAGTGAGGAGGCCAATGAGGTGGAAGCCATGTCAGGAGAATCAGCCTGCAGGCCCAAATTGAACTCAGACTGGGAGAATAATATTGTGTGGCGGGTGAATCCGGAGGCTAAGGACAAAATAGCCTTGCCCTTTCACCTTCATTTACATTGAGGCCTTTGGAGCTTCAGGATCTTGCAAGTGAGTGCCACGGTCTCATAACCAGAAGTGAGGCGATTAAGTGACTCGGAAACATTTCAGCACAATTATTCTCTCCGTCAATATTGTTCAGGGGGGACAGACAGACAGCATTCTAATTCAGGCCAGAAATAGACTCTCCAGCAAGCATTTTGCTTCACTTTCAGACAGAAAAGAGTTGACGTTGGGCCCCATTTTATACTAGAAATACTGCATTTTTTTGACATTCCAGAATCACACAAGGTTGTTATTATTCAGATAGCATGATGTTATGAGAATGAATCAGTTAGGTGAATATGTATTCAGTCAAATCCTATACAAAACATTTTGCTGACTGAAACATGTTGGGAGATACCATTTTAAGATAAATGGTATAAAATAATGGAAAAATATGCAAAAACTAGTTAGATTATTAAGCATTTGTATATCATAATATCATAAACCAATACTGTTTTGCTAGTTCCCCTACATATTACCTACTGTATCATAACCCTCTTCTTTTGTACACAAATAAGGCAATAGGTGACACATAATTCAAACAAATCTGTTTTGTTCCTAGTTATCTCAAGTGTTCATTATGTTTTCATCAGTGATAAGTTAAGAATGTCTACCTGCTGCTTCCAGTAAAGGGGGAAAGGTTGTTTTCTTTTTTTGTCTTCTTATCACCCTTTGCGGTTTTTGCACAACAGCAGGTGCATTTAAGGCATATACCAGTCCTGAACAGCTTTTCTAAAAGGCAGCTAGCTACAACAGCTTAAAAAGTGCACCCTCATATTTGTGACAGATGATCGATGTGTTCCTTGTACTTTCACAACGGAACCTTCACAGCTGCAATTGAATGTAACATGACGAGAATCTACTGAAGCATTTATACAGATGTTAGCACTGTTTAGACCGATATGTGTAAAATTTCACACTAACCCACCGATCAAGTTCAACCATGCATCATTAGTGCTCAACCTGATCTCACTGGGGGCAATGACATCTGATAAGAAAGGTGACCTCTTTACCTCAGTGATGTAAGGAGGAAACAGCATGTAGGTCTAGAAATTGCTGGAACAAATTAGGCTTTGGGTATGTGCCAATTATTTGGCAACAGCATATACCCGAGATACAGACTGAATGCTATCTGCCTTTCTCTCCTGAGGAAGTAACATTTCATAGGCATAGGACTCCAAGAGAGCTGATCATATATTGTGAAATGCAGTATATTTTTTTAAATAAAAAAAATCCATGTCTTCTCATGAAAAGAGTTGAAAGAAAGATGGAAAATGTAATGTGTGTGTCAACAAAAGAAATAAAGACCATTGATTAAAAATGACAATCAGTTGTCATAATGGCATCAATGTCATTATGACTTCCCTAACCCCTGTGCTTCCAACCCCCTGCTCATACTGTACATATATGTGGATCAGTACCCAACATCATGTGGAGGCGTACACCAATTATGCCTTATTGAATAACAGCACCCACTAAGTGCTGTTGCACATTGTAAAGATCATCTTTCATGGCCATTTTGTTCTGGTTGTTCACAGCATCGCTGGGAATAATTCTGAGAAACAGCTCTGTTTCAAGTGCTGCCAGATTGATTTGGCACAAGGAAAAAAACACTTGTTTTGCCAACAATGATCATTGTGAAATAAGTGTGGTGACACATGTGTATTGTACCAGCAGATGAAATGACAATAGAAGTTGTCATTTTAACATTAAATATAATGTACTACATCCTGTAGTGTATCATTGTGGAGTGAAAAATGTTCAGCTGAAGCCAGCTGTGCTAGTTTGGTGTGTTGACAGGTCTGCTGCTATGAACACCACACTTGGACATATCTTCAGGCAAAATATGTACAACACAGAGTAAAATGTGGATTATTTGTCACAGTAAAGGTTGTTATGGTGTTTCAAGGAAAACTTTATGACAGCAAAGGTCAGCCTTGAATTAAAGTAATTGACCATATAAGATATATGGTGTGGGCAATGTGTTGGAAGACACAAAAAGAGGTCTTCACCCTTCATCGCATAATGCTTTGAGAAGCAATTTCAAACTCATTGGACATGTAGTAACGGCTTGCCAGCAGCATGCAGCATGACCCCATAATGTCACAACATTGTTGTATACTCTATTACTATCCACTGCAATGCTTGCTGTACTTCTATGGCCTTCAGAGAGGGTCACAGTCCACAGGGTTAAGCATTTGGAAGCCAGAAAGGTCTGCACACGTCCTTCACACCTTGTCATCAAACAGCCGTGAACCAGGGCGCCCATAGAAAACAAACACTCCGCAAGCCGTACTAACACCAAACAAACTGACACAAGGCCAAGCTCTGTGGAGTCTCTTCCTACCTGCTGTGGGATGGCAGCTGGCGAAGGCTCAGTGCTGGAGGAAGCGAGGCCTGGGCTTCCAGGGTCCCAGCCATGCTGGAGACAGGAAGGGGAATTTGTAAGTGCGGGGGTTGTAGTTTATTTATCCGCTTGCAAACACATCTGTCACCCCAAGCTGTGAGTCCTGATTATCCCACAGTCCTATTTATGTATGTATGTTCCTCATTTTGTACATCTTGTGTTGCTTTATTTTACATTATTAACTAACACATGAGCTGTTTGAATGGTGTTGTCATTGTTTGCACTGTGACGGCTGATTACTGCACATATGAATGTTAATTGTATTTATGTGGTTCATTTTTTGGGGCAGTCTTTCATAGAAATTGGCATGCAGGTCTCAATAGCAGCTGCTTGAGCTAATGAAAGCAGTCATTACTGAGGTCATTATTTCAACTGTAATACATCACATTGTATGCCGTCAACCATAAAAAGTCAAGTTCTCCATGTGAATTGAAAATAAGCATTGCTTAAATGCAATATGAATATTCAATAGCACAAAACAGTGCCACAATATAAAGGAAGGAGGAGAACTATTAAGAACTATAAATGATGGAAGATTCTCCAACTCTCTTGCATTTTTGTTGTGGGATACATCACTAAAGGATTCCTTCAGGTTTTCCTTTGATGGATTCCCTTGGAAACCTTGGCTTATATTTACTAATATAAAGTATTACTGTGGTTCATGAGAAGGTCCCAGTCATGATTCTGAACACATTTTCATGACCTGTTGTGTGTGTAGAATCCATACATAGGTCCACACAGACAGGACAAACAATTGTAAAAGTAGACTGTTTCTGCATATTATGCATAAACTCCACAATCTGATTGTCTTACTGTGTGGTGGCCAATTTGTTCAGTGTACAAGCTATTGTGAAAATATGCAAATATGCAAGTATGCATTGGTCTCTAGAAATACTGACCCTTTTTCAAGGGGAAAATGCATTTTAAATGCAGTTTGTCCTTTCTTTCAATTCAACAGCATTTCGTTGTATAGTCACCACATAAATGTGTTATACATTTGATCCATTAAATAAGAGTAAAAAGCTTTAAGGATAAAATTATGTGGCGGCCTGTAGTTTGATAAATATGCTGGTTATAGCAGTAGAAGACAAAACAGAGTTCCAAGCCAAGTTTGGAACGAATTTTGACAGATCATTTTTATGGATGATGAAGCATAGAGCAGTTTGAGATTCTCAGTCATTGTTTATTTAGAGATGATCAATGCATTAGCAGTAGATGCCCCAATCTTGAGCTGGCACGATTTGTGTTTGATTTCATCTCGTTCCTGCATATGTTATACAACACACGTCTGCTGTTGCCAGCATTTTGACTTTAAGAATTTGATCTGTTTTGAAACTTCTTTTTGTGCTTCCTGTTAGCCACCAATCCAGTATATTTTTTAATATACATATATTAAATGTGTCGTTACTGTGCTTGGCCCTTTACTGCACTTTAGCTTTGTAGATTGGGTTTATTTAATAACTTGCAGGCATTATAGTCATGCAATTCTGATGTACTCAGCAGATATTGCTCTTCAGCTAATGCAGTAATTGCCCAAGGGACCTTCTACTAAACAAAAATATTGATGGATGTGAAATCAATCTGTTAAGATCCATTCTTAGGAAAGTGCAGTGAATTTGTAGAAGAAAACCCATTGACTGTGACCAATATCTGTGGTATATCCAAATGGAACTCCAAATGAATAAAATGATGCTCCCAAAAGCATAATGTATTTTAAGAGTAGCAAACCGTAGAATTGTTAGCAAATTCATTTCTGAACACACACATATCTTTACTTACATATCCCAGCAGCTGATGGAACACAAGTGAGAAATGTCCATTCATTGAAAGTGGCCCTGCCTGAGTGTTTTATTTATTTATTTTTTTTTACAGTTTCTCACTTTCCCATCTGTGCACACAGTTAAGGAATCATCATGCCTTGCTGTGAAAACCAAGGTTTAATATTTCCTATGCCCTTCACAAACAGCTCTGTGTTTATTTAGCCCATTCCCATTTAAACAGCATACCTCTGTTAGTGGTTTGCTACCCACTATTTGCCAAAATCAACAAATTTGCTCGCTAAACCTGTCATTATCGCTGCACGCTTCATCAGCACAAAGGGCGGATTCACACTAATTCACCGAGATTGTAATTGCACAGGATTAATGCATTTCCATGTTAAAACGAGCAAAGGGACTGCTTTAGCATGCAGTTCCTGGTGTGTGTCCTTATGTGTTCCATTAGGCTCTGTATGCATTCCATTCATTTGTTCATTCCTTGAAAATAAATAAATGCATAAAAATAAGGAGATCTGAGAACAGTGACAAATACAACTGTGTTTCACATCCCTTGTAATAATTTTTACCTGTCCTTGTACAAAAATACCAAAAAGGTCAATCAGCCTAAAGGGAGAGGCACCAATACTGGCTAGGGGAGTAAAAACAGTGTTGTTTTTATTATTTATTTATTTTTTTAATGCTGCTGATCTCAACTCTTTCCTTTCTTTCTTTTAAAAATACTTAAGTGCAGGTAAATGGTGTCTGTTTTGTGGCTACCAGCAAAATACCAAATGAGTACAGAAAAAAGCTTAACTGTTGTGAAGAATCTGACAGATTGAGTTTTGTTATCGTTAAAGTGACAGCAGTTATTCACTTTGGAATCTGTGTGTCACATACTAGGTCTTATAAAACCAAACATTCTTTTCTTTTCTGATTGGGAAATGTTTTCCTGGCTTTTCAAACCTCTGTGAGTGGTTTTGTACAAAAATGTTTAACTAGACGTTTCACATGCTTTAAATTGTTGAACCCAATTGAAGTTTTCAAAATATCTTTTTTTAACAATGCAAAACAGCAATACAAAATTAATTTTCAAACCCATAGCTGTGTTAGGCCTTGAATGAACCACTTCACATATGTTCTTTGGACAAAACTCTTTTGTTGCCATTTTGGATCACAAATTTGATACAAAGTCCCTTTTGTATCAAATTACTGAATAATCATTACAGCCACTCAATACATGTTCAACCCTTTAGTACAGAATCAAGAATCATCCAGCCAACTGTCAAAGGCTGTGGTTGAGCAATCTACCTGAGGCCATAGAATCCGGACAAGTGAGAGGAAGTACAACGAACTAGCAATCAATATACTCTCAGGGGTTAGTCAGCTCGAATGGGCATAGCTGATAACTTTATGATGAAATTAAGACTTTTGTCAGCCCTCATGTGATTAACAGTGATTCAATTTTCTGCCCCAGTGTTCCTTACTGACATTGTTAGTTGGAAATACTATTAATTGTTTTCAATTGAAACAATGTCAAAATAAATAATCAGACTTGTTTCTTCAAGTAAATAGGCATGGCTGAGTACAATCATCATTGATTTGAGGATCAGAGACAAACAGGACATTGGATATTGAGTAAGGTTTTTTTTTTCTTTTTTTGTATGGGGGTATTTTTGCACACCAGAATAAACTTAATTTTCAGTTAATGCTAATTTCCCCTGCATTGTTGCTTAGGCAGAAAGTTGCCCTGTATAGGCTCTGACATTCTCCCTTTTTAATAATCACGCAATGAATTAGTTTGAGATGTAAATTGGGTTCACGTACATGTCTGTTTGCAAAGGGTAAGGGATGAAGAATTAATATAACTGCCTTTGCCACCAGACCAGAGCTATGTTTAAAAGACTCATACATGTTACATGGGTGTAGCAATTACCTGATTAGGCTTTAGCTGACCAGTAATTCTTTGGAATTGATTGGATTTTGCTGTTTGATGCATACTTTTTAAACAATAATGCCAGGACTGGGGAAGTGTCCTTCATTTTTTATTTCAAATGCACTTAAAAGAATGTTCCGTTCTGTAGTTGAATAATGTTCATTTGTTATCTGCAGTATGTCTGTTTTATTCTCAAAATACTGAAAACTTCTTCATGCCAGTATTTTACAGAGTAGCTATGGAAGTTAGCGCCACCTGCATTGTTTCCCCATGCACAAAAAAAGCAATGTATTGGCAATATCCCCTACAATTAACATTTCTCTTCATGTTATTTCTCCATACTATTGTTCACATTCTGAGGAGACTAGGGAAAAAGCCAGTCATTGCAGAGAGAAGATTTCAACCTGCATATGTATTGGGTAAAGATTTTGTCTCTCAATTTAGGGATTGCCCCCCAAACTCATCAAAAAGGGGTACATGGTTTTTGTGCCATTTATTTTTTACACTGGCTAAGTGTTTAAGCTAGATGGATATCAGTTTTACAGTTAACATCTTGACAGCTAGCTTGGTATGTAGCAAAATCTATTACTAACTTAATGTAAAACTAAATATCAATAAGTAACAATATGCAGGTATAAAGGGTATTAACTGTTTTTTTTTTTTTTTGGTCAAGTACAATCTGGATGGAAGCAATAAGTACTACTACTTGCAGCATTTACCATTTACATCATAGGGCACACTGAATTTTTGAACATTAACAACACACTTCCATATTTGCCACAGTGAACGCATCAGTGTGTACATAAGTATCAAAGAGCAATACTGTAATTGTACAATATTGTGCAATTAACTAATTTTAATAACTCTATTATGATAACAGACACTTGACACCAGATTTATAAAGTCTGTCAGTGAATATACTATGCTGCTTTCTTAGGCAGAACAGTAGAATGTCTCAGCTTTAAAGCCTTGTTTATATTCAGTGCAAGTCTCCGTGTTGGCTTTTACCTAATAAATGCATGAGGGATATATTCTGATGCCTTTTTATTAGAGCGAGCTGTCGCAGGTCTGTCATTTTGTGCCTGATGAAGAGATCTTGATGAATAGGCACCCTGTAAATTCTGAAGTGTACACAGTCATCCCTGTCTTTGCACAACCACCAAATCTTACATGCACATAAAACAGTCAACCCTTTATAAACATATATTGAACATTTGCGTACACTTAAATGAATGTGTTGGGGCATAAGAGCAAATCAATTTAATACTATCCAAAATGTTAGGGCAGAGCCAAAACTCTTATAAAAGGTTTTGGTTTGCCATGACTGAAAGGTAAGGGAGTATTTGTCTGAAATATCTGTCAGTGCTACTAGGGGGAGAACAATGGAGATTGCTACAGCCATGGTGGACTATTCTGTTCAACTGACTCTATTAAGCATAGTCCATCTTATTTTGTCTCTCTTTAATTCATTGGAGAGCAGGCCTCTTTTCATATGGAGATATTTATAAAACATTAAACACAAAGCACAATTTTTAATGGGCTTATACTTTCCATCAGCAAAATAAAATGGCAGACACTAAGTTGTAGAGTGGTACAAGGTACAAATTTAGCTGGGCAGGCTGAGTAAGAATTCTGAGAGCACTTTTAGATTTTCTTTTAAAGCATCTGGCCTTGGCTTTAAAAATAAAAATGAGGTAAGCTGGGTGGGGGAAAATGCCTCATGATTATAGATACGGCCCATTATGTCTGTCAGGGAGACGGTGGCTGCTGCTCCATCTAACTTCGCTCTCATTAAGAAATGAATAAAAAAACCCCAGCCCTTTACTGCAGAACTTTGCTTTCTTTTGCTCTGACCTCAAATAACTGCTTGTTCCCATAAAACAAAGTATCGCGTGGGCTTGAAAGGAACATCCTGTCAATCATACCAACACTGACAGCTTCAGTACATATAAGACCTGACAGTGTCCAAGCTAATACTTTCACTGATCTGTCTCCTACATGTGAGTGTGTGTGTGTTTCTGTATGTGTGTGTATGCTTTCATGCACGCATGCCCCACCTGATCTCTTGCTGGCAGTCACCGTCCACTAATATATGACTGAAACCATTCTCTTGACAGATTGGTTGGGCCCTGCTGCAGGTTGCATTTCTAATTGTTTGCTGCTGCTTGTATATCTGTCGTGGTTCCCCAAGGGAGTGTCACCTCGGATCTTGGAATATTGCCGTTTGCTCCCGGCTGTGCTGCTCTTGAAGATCCCTCTGATACAGCCCCTGCTCCCCAGTGGACCATCCATAATTTATTAACCCAGGATGAGCCAAGGGATTTACTTGAATTGCATTTGGAAATTAAATGTTTGGCAGGCTCTCTCTTTTTTTGTTGATCTGAATCCTGGGACTTTACCAACATTTTGAAGGCCGATGGCAGATGTTGCAAGACTGAAGAATTTCTCAATTGGTAGACTCTCCATCAATATGTCAAAAAATATATACCCCCCTTTCTCCCATATGCTTTTTCTTGGCTACCCAATTTCACATACGAGGCAGTCTCTAGGACTGATTTATGCAGTGTTGCATCACACAAGCCCACATCTTCTTTCACTTTTATTCCTTCATGTCTCTGTACTCCTTGATCAGTGATCCCCAAGAGATAAGCACTTCACTTCAAATGATCAAGCCGCTTTGCATACGGGCCACACAGTGATCAACACTGATTACTGATTTAAAGGAAAACAAACTAACAGTGAAGGATTAGACAGGCAAAGACCAGACAACCTATTTTGATTGATTTATTCATTACTATGATTTCTTTCCTTTTTCCTTTTTCCTTTTCCTATTTATTCATTTTTTTAAACAAGGTGATTGTTGTACATACAATACAGGAAAATGCAAAATCATCACTTTGAAGAAGGTAGAAAGGCATGGCATAGCTGGTAGGGTAGGATATGTGGGAACACAGATTTATATTTTTTCTGATTTTGATATCATGACTATAAATGTCAATAATTAATTTATTTGTCAGTCATTAATTAGTCATGGCGGTTGTGGCTTTACTAGTCAGTTGCCACTGTTTAGGCTTTGTTCTTTCGGGATACCTACAAAGGATAAAGCTCTTGTGTCTGATTCCTGTGATGGCTACTCTCCTTTCCCCTAAAAATTACTGTGGGACTGTTATTATTACAGGACCAAGAATCACCAAGTTTAAAGACAATAAACTGCTGTATCATTTGTCAAAAACTCAAAAAATAGTCTTCTCTTTCAGGTAGCAAGTCATTTTTGCAATGAATATGTATGTTCTGCTCCGAAGAAGGAGGATTTAATTCAGTGCTACTCTAATGCTGTTATGATGGTTGCATTTGATGCCTCACACTGTGAACAATGCCATATAAACATTTATTTTTTCAAAAAAAAAAAAGAAGAAGAAGAATCAGTGGGAAATGCAGTTTATTTCAAAAAAGAAAGAGATTAACCATGCTATTCAGATGTTTGCTAAAAAATCAATTTGGTCTCATGCTATGCAGATCTTGCACAGGGCAGCAGGTTGCCATTCCTCTGCATATTTGCTCTTATGATCATTACATAAAAGAGACATATTACTGTGCAGCGCTACCCACGTCCTTCATTTAACCCCACCCTCAGATTTCACAGTTTTGAAATAAATTACACATATGTTTTATGGTCCTGATATATATATATATATAGAGTGTAGTATAGGGTAGATATAAATAAACATAGCAACAACACCCTTGCTGGGTATGTATTTCAGCAGAGGGTAGGTGTTTTCCATCTGTTAGCATTTATTAGCAATATTATTGATTTGTTTAACAGATAGGTGCCTTTATCCTGGGTTACTTTCATAGTTTACATTTTACATACATGAATAGCTTTACACAGCTGGATATTTGCATTCGCATTTAGGTTCATTACCTTGCTCAAGGCGACAGCCTCCCACCTGGGATTACACATCAATTTCCTTAACTACTATGCTACACTGTCCTCTGTATAGCTATATACAGCATTGCAAAGAATGTGGGAAAGGTCTGAGGGATAGGTCTTGTAGTGCACATAGTTATAAAGCTAACTTACTGTGGCCCTGAAGTTCAATCAATCGGTGTCTCAGGAAAGAAAGTTACCTCTCTGAGATAAAAAGCTCCTCAGAAGGGTGAAGAGTTTAGTGAAGGGTAGCAAAAAAACAATAAATACCAACAATGCGGTTCCAAAAACAAGCATCACAATCCAGTGTTTAGTACCTTTGTCAACAAACTAGTGCTAATGACTAGATCATGTTGACCGCCTATGCCAGATCGCATTTCACAACTGCTGGAAAGGGAGGGGAAATCATTTGAGAAAAAAAGAATCGCTGTCTCTTGTCAGCTAAAATAGGACTGCTTTTGCATTAATTGAGACTATCCTCTTTGTTTCCCCTTGAACCAGGGCATACATGCACAGTCTGGCAGTTTATACACTTTATATAGCGGTGTACTCTTTATAAAACTCTTTCAGACAAGGTTCTTACTTTGATTAGGTATCGTTTTCCTAAAACTTATGCACTATCAAACTACTACAGACTCTTCTGCAGGGAATCACATATCATGAAGTGATCACGTGACTATGTATTTTGCCTTACTTTGCGAGTGCATTTAACTGCCAATTAATCGGTACTTTTCTGCTTCCCACTCTCAGATAGCTGCTCATGCAATCATTAACCAATCAGGGCATTTAATGGGCTTGTCGGCACAGGAGAGACAGCAAGCGCATCAGCCTCTTCTCTTAGTCTTGTCTTAGGAAGACTTGGTTTGTGCAAAGGAAGTCTGTCTCCTGATTGTGCCATGAAGGGAGGCCACTGGGGATGGTCCTGTCATATCACTATCCCGTAATGTGATAGTTAATTAAGTTAATTAACATTGTGCATTGCCCCCATCCATTGCATCTGAATTTCACTTCAGGTTATGTGTTGGCATTGTGTATATTGTTTTGCATTTGATCGTTGGGCCAGGTGCATACTTGTGGTCTCAGCAGTGTTGTAGGCAAGTCATTTAACCTCAAGTCCATGTCGGGTCTCAAGTCACCAGTGCTCAACTCAAGTGAGGAATAACAAAAAATAAATAAAAATAAAACATCATGGCAAGAAAAAAAAAAATCATGCCTGCGGTAAACGAGCATTATATGCTTGTGCCTTAAAGTAGTGAGGATTGCTGCACCAGACTACATGTGTGTTGCAATGGAGAGAAAATTACCCTAGCCCTTGATAAAACCTGTTATGTGAGTGGAGTGTGTATAATGCAAAGTGTACTTGTGTGTGGGGGTGCTTGGGAGAGGAGGCTGGTGTTGGGAGATGGGTGGGGTGGCTGCAAATAATAAAAAAAAAAAAACTCTAACGTGAGCTTCTCAACAATCTGGTCAGTGTACTGCTCATGTATGAATTATGTCAATAAAGATTGTTATAGTTTTACTTACCTCAGTGGGGAAGGGTCAGGGTGAGGGGTTTGGCATCCTGCAGCTCCTGACATATGTTCCAAAGCAATAAAATATCCCATATATCCCATTGAAGTCAGTAAATAGTATATGAAAATATATTTTCATTGAGACATGAAAAAAACATTTGTAATGAAAAAATCTAATCACAGAACTGCAAAAAAGCAAATCTTGTTTGGGTAACCTATGGTGGCAAGATAAGTGAAAATCTTTGAGTATTTTATTAGATTTAGATTATAGATGCTACAGTAATTTAACTTATACAGACAAGACAATTAAATTAATGTGGCATTAATACTGTAGCTCTTCTGTTTCCAAAAATTTAATGTACTTGATACTCATGAAAGAAATGGGTAATACAAACAAATCAATTGGTTTAAGTGATTTTTTGCCACAGAAGTGCAGTTGATATGTTTTTGTCTAATCTTGTTTTCAGCATGATAACACTGATGTCAAGAGTGTTTGTGGGGAAAGATCCTCTCTGGTTTTCCTCCGGCGCTTTGTCTTCATTTCCTGTTATTATCCTTGAAATGACTTGTAGGGTGTGGGGATGGTAATGAAGCTCATGAAAATTAACCAGCCCGATAGACTTCATTATCCTCACCTTAATGAGACCATTTAAAGTTGAAAATGTCACGTTTTGGCTTTCAAGAAATTATGTATTCACCAACAGTTTGTGTGTAATGTGCAGTTGCACTGGGAAGAGTATATGGGCTGAGGTCATTATTCGCACCTCCTAAGGAGACAGGTACTGCTGCTCTGAGGCCCAGTGCAGGCACATGCACATTTCTTTGTTATTTACCAATACACATATTTACTCAGAATGAGCTCCAGAATCAGTTCCATGCACAGGTAATTCACCAGGCTAACAGGAAATTAAGAACAAGTGATTGCAGTGTCATGTCCTTGGTATAACTGGTGAATCTTTGCCATTAGCACAGCAACTCACACAACATTCAGATTGCAAGCAACAATAAATAAGTCTGGACATGCTATTGTGGAGGATACTGCAGGAGTTGCACAGCTGGAAAATGGAGGATATTTAAAAATACAGTATTAGTCATCGGAATAAGTTATATTTTGTACTTGTAAAAGCAATGATGGGCTTGTGCCTCATTAAATAAACCCCACAGATCTAAGGGGATGGATTTAATGACAATGGACAGTGGGGCATGTTCTTGGTCATGATCTACAAATCACGATTTCATTTGCCCATTGTCTCCCCCCTGCATGACTGAACAAGTTAAGCTCTTGGGTGAACTCATTGTGCAGAGGAAGATGGATGGAAGTTTTATATCTTCAGCCAAATACTGTTAATTTGGGGTGTGGTTGTTTTTTTAATATTTATTTAAGTATTAATTTTTTTAATGAAACCTTCCAATTTACATGAAATATGTAACTTTGAAAACACAAAATATTTGTAGAATTAATCTAGTAGTGGAAGAGCATAATTATAAAGAAACCAGCCAAGTTATGTCTGGTTTCAGCAAATAAGCGAAATGTGACACATCACACAGAGTGAGATGGAGTGAGACAAAGACATGTTTTGGTGATTCTGTAATGTTGCTACCTTGTGGAGGTGTCAGATGTGAAAAATAACAGTAATCATTTTCCCATAGAAAGCCACATTATAATTTAATAATTTACAGGTTTCTTTGCCAGACAGTGAAAGCATTATTTGTTGGCAAAAGGAAAATGGCTAATGGAAGCTAATGTGTTAAACTGATGAATAAGTGCGCAAAACGCGTAAGGTCTCCTTTATTTGTGAACTTGGTCAGTGCTTTCCTCTTATTACACTGTTGTCAACATGGTTCTGTTGTCTATATGGTCCACTGGCTTGGAATGTAGATGGTTTTTATGCAGGTTTACAAACCAATAAAAGAGAAGAAAATGATTGATAAAAAATGTTTATTGTGTAACACCTGAGCGGAAAAGAGACCAAATCTATCAGTGTATCATATGGATGTATGCTTAAAATTTATCTCTGGATGAATCTAGGGAGCAGAGGGATTATTTTCCACTTTTTATCTCGCTATCATAGGAGGTTTTTGAATTTGCTTTGAATTGTCATCCTCTCAACAGCAAATCACTTATGTTATAACATGTGCCTATCTGAGATTAGGCATTTCTTGTTGTTTCTACTATTACCACTTTAGCTGATTTCTGCTACCAGAATAGCATTGCTGTTCCTTTCCTGTTCACTTTCTTTGGAGTGCAATATCACATAAAATATCATAATTACTAAGGTGTGATTATGAAGAAATATCTCAAATTTTTCCAACTGCATGATATATTTATGGTAGCACTTGAACTTAGCCCATAATGGATATTGTACATGTTTTGTCTGTCAAATTTTAGCATAAGATGTCTTTGTTAGATACAAAAAGGTCTGTTGACTAACTTCAAGTGCATTTTGCAGAGCGCTCTAATGAGACACACAACTTTACCAGGCATGTTCAAGATTCAAGCACAAGGCAGGTTGTTAGTGGTTGTTTGAACCAAAAGTACAAAAGGAAAGAAAGAAAAGAGCGTCTGAGCTCCAGTGTTTATTTCATCGGATTACCTTCTAGTGCCTTTCATTGAAATGTCAGGCTGCTGTGATAATCACGACCACCTGTAAGATTAATATCAAGTCCCTTTAATTACCGCTGCTCCCGGTGTCCTCTCCCTAATACCCCACGCTGGGAAGAACTGTACTCTCCTCCCCCCCGTGGTTTTTTTTTTTTTTTTTCAAAGATGAAGTGGGGCTCAGTGTCAGTCAATATTCCCATTCTTCCCTAATTGTCTCATGGGAAATGTCGGGGTGTTTTTGGCACCGTCGTTGCCTGAGATCCCACAGTGAGACACATGTTCACGGGGCCTACCTGCTGAGATCAGAGATGTTAGGAGAACCTGCAGAGAAATCAGCTGGATTCCCCCGAAGCTCACTAAAAATCCCTGTTGTCTCCTCCCCATGAGTTGTCTGAACTTTAGGAAGGCAGACATGACTGCTTTTCTCTACTGAATAATATATTCCATATTGAATGTAGGTCCTGGTTCTGTAATAGCTACGCTGTGGGACTAAGGCATAGTTCTGCACATAAACACGTCTACTGGTGGAATAGCTGAATGTAAACAAGGAAAATGCAGACAGAAAAAACAAATATGATCAACCTCACAACGATGTTGCTCTATGCCCAAATCACAATTCTCTTCCTGTCATATAATAATAATTACAATTGTACCAAATGAGAATTCCCATTATTACACATATGGCAGCCCATGAGAAAGTTAAGGTAATGGTCTTACAACATTTTTAGATGTTGTAGGACCCTATGGTTAGATACAGTGGCGGCACATGAAGATTATTATAGGGGAAGCTCAATCGTATTTGCCAGGATGAAATCGTGCACCGAACGGTACTGTGGTGTAAATATTAAGCTATGGTGATACATTTCACAGTAATGGTGTGGCTAATCAGTTGGCAGTATGATAATTATGTGTTTAATATTGTCAGTTTCCTTGTCGAAATAGAGTCAAGTCATCATTCGCTATAAAACAAAGAAAATGTGTTTCAAAGCCCAAACTAAGAATGATATAATCCAGGTAACAAATGTGTTGCGTCTTGAGTGTTGTGCTAGCAGTTAACCATGCAGTCTTAGCATAGTG
Organism: Megalops atlanticus; assembly: GCA_019176425.1. Classification (NCBI taxonomy): domain Eukaryota; kingdom Metazoa; phylum Chordata; class Actinopteri; order Elopiformes; family Megalopidae; genus Megalops; species Megalops atlanticus. The sequence continues at coordinate 10,320,141 of CM032878.1, forward strand.
TTGGGTAGAAGAAGTTCTTACTTTATTGCTGGTTTTTTGCACTATAGCAATATCTGGTGTCGGCCTCCCTTTCTCTTTAATATGAAGTTGTTGCTCAAATGGCAACCGAACAAAATCATTTTGCAACAAAAAATCCAAGTCAACATCCATGTCTTACCACTACAATGATCCTTGACCAAGTACTCACTCTCTGGTTGAAATTCAGTTTATTAGCTGCTCATGTCATGATTTGCATTTCTGATCTGATTGGTGAGAAGACAGCGGCAGGTTGAAGTCCCTCGCCTGCCTACTGACAATTTATTGTATGTTTTCATAGATGCCAAACATTCATGGACCTCCTCTACACACCCACTGGGCATTTTTTTCTCTTTCACAGTCCAGTCAGAGTGGTACAACACTCAACGGTGATTGGCTAATTTTTCTAAAAAAAAATGTGAGAGGATGCTAAGTGGGCGTGAACCAAGTCTGGCTTCGCCTCAGAGGCATGAAATGTACATGCAAGCTTAAAGCGAGAAACGTACAAAGATATGACATTAAAAATCTATCCTGTCACCATAATCACCGTAAAATATAAGGTAGGCTACATAGTCAAAATTGGTATATAATCACGTGAAAAGTTTCATTCAAATTTATTTCGCGTGTCATTAAATTCTGGGGATGCCTGGCCTCCCCTGGTGTCCTCTAGGAGTCGCCACTGGTTAGATATTGTATATTTATATGTCTGGGATGCATAAAATGCAACACAGACACAGCAAACCATCAGCTGTCTGGACTGCAAAGGTATACCAATTGTAACCCATGTTACTAAGAAGAAGGCAAGATCTTGCTAATTGGCTCAAGCTGTGCTTTGTGAAAATGGCGATTGGCTCAAAGGAATGCCAACCATACGCACATAAACAAAAAATGCTGATATGTGTAAACTAGAGTTTTACAGGTAAACATACATTTTGCCAAACATGCAAAAATGAAAGCAACTTAAAACACTGGAAATGCATTAGCAGAGATGATCGCTGCCATTTCACTCCCTGTTCACTTTCTGTTCACACCAGCAGGTTTCAGATTTCATAGTTAAATTCCTTCCAGCTTGTCTTCTGAGTGAGTCTGTGGGATGCAGATACACTTGCAAAATGTCCGCTGTGAGAGGCATAAGACACTGTGGATCCAGATACACACATTAATGAGGTATCATGAGGCTAGTCGAGGAACCTGATAAACACTACAGTTGGTACTGGCAGTCATTACAGAGGCGCCTACCCCATGCATTGGATCACAAATTGACAAAATGCATCCTAAAGTTACATCCTTCCCACCTCCATCCCTGCACAGTGTTTAGAGGAAGTTTAGAAGAAGAAAAAAAAAACTGTTTTGTCCATATGAAATATTTATATTATTATACATATATAAATGAACAATTTATTATGCATAGTGTAAAATTCAGTTGTGTACAGAATCAGCCAACTGAGTAAAACAGGAATATGTTTTTATGCACAAAGCAGACCTGACAACTGATCTGTTCCTGTAAATCACATTTTTTTACTGGTTTTAGCAGCGTTGCATAAATTCATGAAATCATACATGAATAAACAATGCAAAGGAAAACAGTAGCAACAACAAAAGATCATCTTGCTGAGTTGCATTTTTAAATCTAATAACTCATATTATGAAATGACAGAAAATAATTCATTGTTATGATTGTGAACACCCCCCCTCCCACACACACACACAAACTTATACATGCACCTGCACACACACATACAGCACACAGGTTATTTAATTTTGCCAGCCAAATATTGTTGGATTATTGCTATATCATTTGGATCACAGGAAGCTGGGGATTGCAATATTATCAGGTATATAGCCACACATATGTACTGCATTATATGATCCACACATAGTACACCTATACATACATGGCAGTCTCTTAATGTTTTAACTATAAACTAAACATAAATATAATCAAGGCATAAATGTGTAAACAATACCAGTCCCATCGTTGCATAGTTCTAAACTGAGAATATTGAGTTATCCTCTCTTATGGCATATTGTTTCTTATTACTTTTAATAAAAATCAAACATGAAGCATGCACAAGATGACATGAACACAGTTGATTTAGCTAGCAATTTCCATTATCACAGTCCTCCTCTTGGTTATATCACTTTCACTCAAAAAATATAACTATTGCATGGTTTGTAAGTTTCTTGAAAAATACTTGGCCCTAAACACAATTTCTTATTCATGCATTAATAAATACAATTAAAACATTGAAAAAAGTGACAGTGAATACTGTCCCCCTTTACAAAGACTTCACAATTCTTTACTACTAAAAGTGACCTACACCTAGGTAACGTAACTAAACAATCAAATCCACTGCAAAATCTAAAGTTCCTGGCAGAGGAAAAATGCTAGTTGGCTAATAAAGTAGCTGGTTAAAGTGTATAAGCATCAATTTTCTACATAGCTAACATGAGGCATTGACGTGTATCTAGCAAGACAAAGTCAGCAATTAATAAGCTAATCATTGTGACTATTCAGTCACTCTTCCATAAGAGCTTTTTTTGTGGGAAATGCATTTTGAGCATATGCCTTATGGAAACATCTATTGGTTAATTGAAATTGCATATTTAGGAGTTTATATGTAACCCTTCCGGACCCCTGCTTTTCAGATGATTTCAATATCTTAGTTGTCAAAAATGCCTTTCCCACCAAAGTGAGATTAATATTATCAGGGATGCCCAGATATTAAACTCTGGCCAGTTGAGCAACCTGCTACAGGTAGACAACATTTTTCCACGTGTAAGCAGCTTAGGTTTTGTTCTCTGTTAGCATTATTCTTATTCAAATGAGAAAATACATTCTGTGATCATTACACGTTGTTCTCTTGTTTTTTTTTTCTTTTTTTTTTCCACTGCTTACAGTAATTGCTTTGGCAAAACTTGAATAATCTTGTCATGCCAATAAGGCCTTTTTGCATGTGAATGGAGATTAATTCAACAGTGTGGGAGGTAGGTTAAGAGGAGTGCTGGTTGTGGGAGGGAGGGGAAAAGTGGCCATGGATTTAAGAGAATGAATGAACAACTGGGTTGAACAGAATGATGAGAAAAGACAAAAGGAGCGGATATAACACATTTCACAACCTGCTTAAATTGCAATAAAAATGTAACTGGTGGGACGAGGTCCAGAGGTTGTTAGCATTTTTTTTTTTACTGTTGCATCAGACCCCATACTGTTGCCAGAGGGGGAATGCAGCTGTGGCTTCTGGCTGGACAAGGTGTACACAAACTTTTTTAGTCTCCCCAGTGCGCACATATTGATGGATGATGAGTCATGGTAAAAAAATCACAAACTTCACTTCATAAGGCCTGCCTGTCTGCAGAGCTCACCTCATCACAATTAGTTTTTATGTGGAGAAAATGGCAGAGTGTAGTGGCCAGGGAGCAGTTGGCTTGAAAAATAATGACTGTGCCTTGCTGCCCTTTAATTCTGTGATGCAGCAGCATTCTCGAGCCTTAGCTTGGCGAAGGAGAGCAAGCCCCTTGACTCCCGTAGGCTCATCACACAAGGGAAAGAGGGAGGAGAATGGAGGGGGAAGGGTCAGGGGAAGAGGGGGACAGAATTGCTGTTAAGGACTTTGTGTGTGTGTGTGTGTGTGTGTGTGTGTGTGTGTGTGTGTGTGTGTGTGTGTGTGTGAACCATTTTAATCAAATATTCATCCCTCCGTGCCCATACCTTTTTTCCACATGCTAATACCCTCTCACTGCAAATTTTGTTATAGAGCTACGTGTAATTAAATTCATTCAAAAATTGAAAAATCAACCACGTTTTCACATGAGCAGAATTATAATCAAGATGCATCATTAATTAAGTTCATGCTCTTCTGAAAGCATTCCCAATTGACAGCGAGAGGGTTCACCGGAATAAAGTTTTCCCACCAATCTTCTTGCAAGACTAACACTGTCATTAGAAATTTTCCTAACATTTACAGCAATAATATAAATGAACCCTCACTTCCAGTTAATTTTTTGGTAGTATGCAGTGGGTTAACTCTCACTGATAAATTACCATCAATTTTCATAGCCTTTAGACATATTTAATTAGTCTTTTTTTTCTCCATAAGCAAGTATTAAATCATTCATCATCCACACAGGACTGTAACTGACCTAAAGTAAATATAATCTTAAGCTTGCTGTGCAATCTGAAGGCAATTGATCATTGTGTTAGAGACAAGCTGAGTTCTCCTGTCATCATAAACACTGATGTATAGGGGGGCCTATGACCTACTTCACATTCTAAAGGTTGTGTCATTAAACGGAACCGTCGTTGGTCACTGATTTTTCCATCACTGTTCTGTTCTTAGCTAAAGTGTAATATGTGACTTTCATGTTTCATAGGAATTATATTATTGGTTGGTGGAGGGTTAACTGTGTGTAGATTCAGTCAAAATTGACACACCATTCTTACTGTCATATAGTTAATAGTGATTCAAACTAGCGGTCAGTTTAGAGGACAACTAATTGTACATTCTCAGTGGAGATGTACAGAGTCTAGATAAAATGATGGAAATGCCAAACAATAAATTAATATTTATTAACTAGTTAGGATTTATTCTGCTATTTGCCTTCAGACCAGCCTCAGTCCTTTTTGAAGTGCTGGTATTTTGAACTGTTCCCTGTGGGATATTGGATCACTCTTCAAGAAGGAAAGACTCCAGTTCTTTGAGAAGATGGAAATCTACTCTGCACTCTACTTTCGAGAACTTCCCATAAAAGGTACAATGATGCTTACTTCTGGTGACTGGGAAGGCCATTGAAAGTATTTGACTTCATGCTGGTGTTCATGAAACCACCCTTGAATCTGTTTCTCAGCATGTATGGAGGTATTATCACCTTGAAATATGGGAGCATTTTGAGGAAACAATCTTTGCACCATAGGGTGCAACTGGTCACCTAAAATGGCTTTGTATTCCTCGGTCATAATTCTACCATGTAGAAAATAATTGGACATCAGTATTTCCACAAGAAGGTTGCTCATACTAAATCAGATCCACTACTATGTTTAACATTTGGGAGCGGGAAATGTAGGTTGAAGGCTTCCTTTGGGTTTCTCCAAACACATCTAGATGTAGGATGCATCAGACCACATTACATTCTTACACTGCTCAGAACTCCAGGTTTTGTTTTCATTACACCAAGTTATGCAGTATATCACACTGTTCTTGGTTACATGTGGTTGCAATCTCTTTTATAGCAGAAACATTTTTGGTAATTAGTATTGACATCCATACGAAACACATGTGTAGACTCGTTTTTAATTATGATTTAGTCACTTCAGATTCAGAAAAGGATTCATTTTTCATTTGGTGTTTCCATAATTTTGTCTACTCTCAATATGGAAATACGTACATAATATGAAAATGAGAGTGAGAGCACAGCCAGGTGCATGTGATTATTAGCCACTTATTGAATGATCCAGTTCACCTGTTTCTAGGAGTAGCAGGGGGCTCTGCAGCTGTATTTAAGCAGCTTGCAGTGAGCAGCTAAGGAGAATGGTTGGTGTAAAGTGCTGGGGTTTCTGGGCAGTCTCCCCTAATCCACCCATGGGGCAGATTGAGGGCTTTCATCCCCGCCGTTGCCTGCTTCGTACATGTGGATGTGGAGCCCCGGAACAGGTATTACACTGAGCTGCATGAAGCCTCTGGACTTCCTGCAAAGATACTAGGGGCACGCTCACTGCCATCTCATTTATTTGTGGGATCATTCCCCATTGTAGGGTTTGTATTTTATTTTTGTTTTGGCATTTTTTCTGTGGCGTGTTGGTGTCATTTGAGAAGGTGGTGACCAGCTGGCCCGTGCAGCGAGGAGACAACCGGGGGGAGGAGACAGACGCAGATTCCTGTACTCACCTGGGGAACAGCTGACGTGCCAGCTGGTTTGGAGATTGCACACATTTGCAAGAGCACCGCCCTGCAACCAGATAAGGAATGTGTTTGTTGTCAGTCCTGTACTGGTGTGTGTGTGTGTGTGTGTGTGTGTGTGTGTGTGTTTGGCGGGGGGGATCAGCTGTGTGCCCTGAGTCTCTGTGGAGGGGTGTGGGTGCTAGAAGTGTCAGCAATAGGGGGAAAACCTATTGTGCTTAGTACATGCTACCATTATGTTGCTATTTGTGAGTTTGTTCTTAGCCATGAGTGTGTTTGTAGTGAGAAGAACACTTACCTGTAAAAGGCACTTCACATCCAGGGAGGGGTTGTAGCTGCAGTCAGGTTGAAGGGAGGGACAGAGACCGGGGGTTATGCAACTGTGACTTTGTTCACAAATTTCCTCATTTAAACTATAACTAATATGGAAAAATCCGATTTTAGGTGCCACTTAGCTGTGCTTGTGCCTCGGTGTGCTGACGGGTGGTGATCCTGTAGGGAAAGAAGAGGTTGTCTGGGCCCAGTTAGCTTGTGGCTTACATTTTTAGGGATTGCACTTTATCTCGAAGCTGAAAGAAACTCTTGAGGAAGGTGATCTGGATGAGAGTGCTGAGATTAATGGGCTTTCTGGTTACTTTACATTGTTGCATTGCTTTTCTGTTTGGAATGCGGCATGATGCACATTTATAGTGGGGTGCTGTTATCAACATGATTTCATGTAGGCGTTTGCAGCGTGGAGTAAACTGCAGTGGGAAGGATAAATCAACTATTTTGTATAATCCAAAAATGGCAATCAATTGGTATTTGAGAATAATGTGAGTGTTTTGAAAAATCTCTCCTAAGATACTGTGTTGGTTGTGTACTTGTTTATGCTTTTTGCTCTTTATGCAACCCTGTTTTAGAATTGCCAGTTGCACATTAAGCTTGTTTTACCACAATAACCGCTGCACTATGCACGATGCTGAGGCAAAATTAATACATTCCTCTGATACACTCACACACAGCAAATGGCTGGTTTTTGCAGTCACACATCACAGTACAGTGGAGTTAGACATTCATTGAAGGATGCATGCTACTGCACGGCGGTGTTATCTGTGCAACTCACAGGTGCCTGACAAATCGCAGGTCTTTTCTGATATACTCTATGCAATGGCGATGGAACTCAATTGTTTGTTTTTTGTAAATTTTATATTTTGAATAAACTTAAAAAAAAAAAAAAAAAGAATAACAGGGTTCCTAAGAGCAGTGGGATGAGGAAACCCTGGCTGCTTAAATTAGATTTTTTTTTTTTTTTTTTTTGGTACTATCCCCAGTCATTATTAGGAAATGATACAGCTGGTTTCAAACCTGGACTGTAAGCCTACATTCCCAGCGAATGCCTTGCTGGCTAAGCCACTTGCAACCTATTTTGTGCTTTTTTTTAAACAAATATTTAAGCATGCCTGAACCTCCAACAGTGCATTGGACTAGCACCTGACTACCAGCACAGATTTCAATCGTCGAAGCTGGGCTTCTGGCAGTAATGAGGGAACGAGAGACAGGAGTGATAGTTCGGCTACCATGCCGGTATCTGTCACCCCAGCCGGAGACAGTCAACAACAGCGCTTTGATAGGGAGGTCTGTCAGGCACAGCTAAAGAGACTGGCAGGTTTACCCTCTGCAGTTCTGCCTCATTACAGGAGCTCTCGCTTATCGCCGCCTTCCCAAAGCGACTGGGGGCCGAGTCTCCGAGCACAGCAGGTCACTGGCTCTACGGGGAGGCTGTGAATTAGGAGGGGAGGGGGCACTGTGATAGCATGCAAGGGGAAAGCTGCATGGAAAGCTGATGATTTAACCAGATACATCAGACGTTGGTCAGCTCTGCTGTCACGGCAGTGGTACTTCATTTGCTTGTATTTGGCGAGCTGACATTAGGGTGAGCTCATACGTTGTGCTGTGTTTGAATAAGTGTGGTACAATGTTTAAGGATACTTTCGATTTTCTATTCTCCACAGAATTTCTCCAAAACATCTAACATTCCACATCTCCTACTGATTCCTATGTAGTTTCCATTGAAAATTTCCCAATTTGATTTCCTAAATTCCCCTACATTTTGGGTAAATCTCAAACTACCTTCCCATTTTGCTACCTTACCTTTCATCGCTACAGATACGCCTTTTCTTTCTGGCTTTGTCCTTTTATTCCTTTCTTGTATTGGGTAATGCCTTTTCAGTTTGAATTTCTAAGACTGGCAATTCAACAGCACTTTATCTGTGGGACGTAAAATGTGTACTTTTAGACAACGGGAGGGAAAGAATCTGTTATTGCAGCAAACGAGCCATTGCAATTTGAGTCCACCCCACTTTGAATGTTGCGATATTGCGTGTGATTGAGTGGTTGGCAATGAGACACACAGACCGTGAGTGTGATTTTTATGTTCAACTGGGTCTGGCGAACAGTCATGTTCATTTCAGAGTAAAGTCAGTGTGTGGCTTCCCATATGTCTGATGTATTCAACACCCATCTGACTCCACCACAGGCTAAAAGAAAAAAAAAATCTTCAAATTTCACATGTACCATGAGGCATATGCTTTGTGGGAACATTTGGGAGGGTGGAGGACATAATTAGCCTGGTGCTGCTTTGAAATGGCAGCACTCAGGGGCACAGTGGAAGAACAGCACAGGGAAGTGATGAAGGGGAACAGAACGTCGAGGTCTAGCCAAAGGCTCAATGAAGACTGATTTGCTGAACACAACCAGCAATATAGTGAAAAATACCTCTTATCCACTTGGGTCTATAGATGCATTTTTTTTCCGTGGCCCCATTAGAAATGTATTAGTTGATCCATCTCTGGATCCAAGTTCATTTTACACTTTAATTGTCCCATGCTACATGTAAAATGAATTGAGGGGCCAGTAAAACAATAGTTGAGTCATTTGTTCCGCTAGAAGGCTTTATCTTACTCTTTATCAGGTAACATTATACTCATTAATAACATTTATGGAGCTGAAAGTGTCACACTGTACCAGTGAAGGGCATACAGGGGAAGAGAACTGTGTAGAGAGGAAAAAAAAAATTAAATATTGACCATTCCTCCCGTGAGTATGAACAGGTGTGCGCACACACACACACACATACGCACACTCTCTCTCTCTCTCTCTCTCTCTCTCTCTCTCTACCTCTACCCCCAGGCTTAGGTGAAGGGGGTGTAGTTGTGCATGTAGCTGTGTGTTTAGTCCATAATAATGCACCTAATGTCAGAATAAGAATAATAAGAAATGTAAAGTCATCTGCTGTTAATCAGGTCCCAGAAGGTGATTACCTAATGGCAGGACAGGACATTTCTAGGACACTTCTTGGTGGACGTACACTGATCTCTGAAGAGTTGGAGGCCTATAACTGCGACAAGCAGTCTTACTTGCGCAACTTGTCAGAGTAAACGTCAATCAAAATGAGAAACCCTCTCTACCTCGATTGCCATTTTGACTGCATTAAGTAGTCCACCAATCATTTCATCTGACAGCAGTGTATTAGAAAGGGTCATAAGGACTGTATTATTTTAATGCCTCCAATCAAAAAAGTGTTTAGAACATTCAAGTATACAGCAAAGCATGCCAATAGAAGTAGCACCAACAATAAAACAGATCCGATGGATCTATCAATTAATTGCTAGTTAAAAAAAGAAATCAATAGTCAGGTCTTTTTTATCAACTGGCAGACATTTTAGATGCTGATAAAGAATGTCTACATTTTTATCTCAATGGATGTTGCATTTTTTTTGGTTCTCTGACACCATGTGTGAATATACACATCAAGAGGCATTGCATCAATTTTTCCTCACAGAAAATTGGATTTGGAGGCTTTAAATCTCTTTCAGCTTGTTTTATCTGATTGTGGGTTGGCAGAGGCTGTTTGCCAAAACTTATATGCAGTAAGTCATCTACAAAGCAATTTAAATATAAGAAAATGCAATTTGATGCAACAGTTTTGTTGACACCAGTGTTATTTCTCATTGATTTTCTTAAGCCTGTCTGCCACACCATTATGAAACGCAAACATGGTCTATACCCATGAAGATAACTTGCAAATGCATCATGATTTTAATTGTGTTATACCTTCTAATTTACATGTAAATTTTGTTGAAATACTAATAAAGTGTTCTTGATATTTGTACAAATGGCACTGATTGGAACTGAGAGATGGCTACAAAGGGGGACTGTACAGCACTTAAGGCAGTTGTTCCACACAATTAAGTAGCTCAGACTTTCCCCTGTCTCTGTATCATCACTGGCATTGGAACATGAGAAGACAAGTGATTGATTCATTAGCAAGAAAACATCTTCATTTGTGCATGTATTTTACTGATTAAAATAGGATATATTTCATAATAGAAATTATATAAATATTTGTGTAATTCAGGACTTGTTAGGGGGTTAAACTTTGCTTTAAGTACTGTACAGTATGTTTTTGCTCATGTTGGTGAGTACATGTTACTAGGACCTAATAACTCTTAGAAGAAAAAAAAAAAAAAAGTTTTTGGTCTTTACATTTTTTTTTCTCGCTTTGAGTTTTGGACAAGCCAATTGTAAATTCCTGACATTTAATTAGTGCTCTGTCCACTCTGCTATTTCCTGTCTCAAAATATGCCTGTGAAGGTCTTCAGTGTCTTTAGAATTTTTTTCTTTTCCACTTTCTGCTTCTTTTCTTCTTTTCCTGCAAGCAGTACAATGACCTTTAATAGGAAATCTTCAGTGATTTCAGGGGTCCTCTTCTTTCTTTTCTTGATTGACTAACGGATCAGAATCAATGAAGTAGCCCCTATTTTTTCAATGTGTGTATTTATATAGTATATATAAACCAAGACATACTATAGATCTATGAGATGAAGAAGCTAATCCCGCTTTTTGCAGTAAATCCATTTCTGTGGCACTTTCACACCCTAGCTTGTTTGACAGTTTCATTTGAAGAGGTGTGGCTCAGTTCGATTTGAGCTATATGTGAAACATTTGACAGCAACATAATTTCACAAGTATGCATATTAAAACTGTTAGTCTAAGACTACTAGAGATCTGTCAAAAATCTGTTCTGCATTAGAGCAAATTCACACCATTTGGCCTTAAGGGGACCAAACTTTTGCCTCAACGGCTTCACATTGTTCACGAATCATTTCCACAATTATCTTCCACAGAGAGACACTTTTTTACTATTTTCAGTTTGTCCTGTAGTCACTTTGTGAACATGTCAAATAACATACAGTAAAGGCAAGGGCACTGTACATAGGGTGTCTCCGTCATACTATACCATCACATTCTCAAGAGAGCTTCTCCTGTAGGTACACTGCAAGCAACCAAATGCAAATGTTTCGTTTGAGTCTTAGAGTCTTAGTCTTAGAGGCTTTTTCTACTAAACATTTTAATGTTTCATTGCAAGTACTGGTTTATGATGAAAATAGTAGTCCAGTAATATACCTGAAGCAGCAGGGAAAGTGTTAATCTGTGAAGCTACTTATTTATGATTTTCACATAGACCGCCACTTTAAGGCTATACAGCAATCTTCTCCCACCAGGGCCTTCTGTGGCTTGGTTGCAGGACCGGCTAATACATTGTCAATGGAGCATTAATAAAGAGTGATAATGCAAGCAACCAATCACATTTTGACTATTAATGGGTGGGAATAGAATATGTAGATCTTTTTTTCCTCAATTTCCTCCTTCTAGAAGGCCTTGGTCTTTTTTTCCATTGGTCAATAATGGTACCTATTTTGCTATATACATCAGCTATGTCATGTGATTCTTCATTTTATCAAGAAAGAACAAAGGACGCAATTAATCTACAAGTGATGTTTTGATGAATGCTGCTGCTTTATTAACAGAAGAATGATGTTGATCATATAAGAGCAAATGGAAATTGAGATGGTTTGTCATGATGTGAGGCTGATTTTTTGCCCTCTGAGTTGTGTGATATGTTTTGGTTTGCTATCCATCTATCTAGCATCATAGATGAGTATTCAGTGTTGTAATGGCTTCTCTGCTGAGTTGTGCTATTGCAAGCTACAGTAAGCTGTGAGAGTGCAACTTGATTGTCTGAAGAGGAGATTTTTTTTTTTACTCACACAGGCACAGCAAAAAATGAAACCTTATCAACTATTATACTCTTGTTTACTGTCTAAAATTAATGACACATATTTTTACTCAAGTTCTGTGCACATAAGACTTCATGGCATGTTTGTAGAAAAGGAGGCATAGGCAAAAAAGGAAGGGTAGTACACCAGTGGGGATGAGAAAAGTGGGCATGGCATAACTTTTTTCAAGTCACTAAAATGAGTTTTGGATCCTAGATATCTGTATTATAGCTAGTGACTGTGAGATATGGTAGTATAGTTGGCTTCCCTTGTCTAGTCAGGTTGCATAAGTTAACTTGGCAACTGGTCTGGGTCTAACACTGTTACTTATTTAACTTGAATGACCAGACCAGTGAGTGTGACCATAACACCATTCATGCCCTACAACAAGTTAACTTGTGCAGCCTGACAAGGCAAAGGAAGCCAAGTACACTACAATACAAAAGTTACAAATCTCTTTTCCTGTTTTTAAGCAAAAACCTTCATAATGGGAGAAATATTGGCCACCTTCTTCGTATACTTAAACCTAGTATTAAACTATTTCACAATTGTTGCTTCTTGCCTGCCAAGTTTAGCCATGGATAGATATTTCCTTTACTACCATAACTTGTTGATTCAGTTCTATTAGGCAAGTAAGAATAAAATACATGCATGGAACTCTGAAACCATGGAAGGTTTTCCATTAGGATATGATGAGGAAAAAGCCAATTTAACAATCTCAAATTAACTGTCTATTTTAACTAAATGCCTTTGAGTTACTAGTAATATCTGACCATACACTCATTTAGTATCTTTAGGTTTTAATTCACAGAATGCATTGCCTGGTTTCAGAAATTCATCAATGTGTGGACATTTTTGTCAGTTTGCTCTGAGGAAACAAATCATTTTGCTCTGAAGTTGAAAATGTTTTTCTCGGAACAAATATCTCCCTTCAAACAATTAATTTCATTCCTCTGCTGCATATGGTAAACTAAGGGCACATTTGCTAAGTCAACAGATGCAATGCTAAAAAGACAGAGCTGATGTGGTTTAATGTAATACGAAGTTAATGATGGTAATTGCAAAGTTGCTATAAAGAAACACTTCAGTGTTGCACCTTGCAGAAGACATTATGTAGCACAATGCATACCTTACTACTTGGCACTTTTACTAGTATATCCCAACATATTGAAACAGGAAACAAAGATATTGTACATTGCAATCAAGAAAAGTAAAGGTTTTAGGTTGCAGTAACCAAAAAGTAGTGATCTGATGAACTGTATAAATTAATGTCACATTGAAGTGCTTACAAAGAGGACTCTGAGCAATAAAATGATATTGAGTAACATTTTCTGCTCATCATCTTGATGCCACCTGATGGTTTTCCCCCGCATTAAAATACATACCTCATCTGAATACTTCAATGCTTATGATTTGTACATATTTCATCTGGTTTTCTACTTTCATATTTGCAAGGATTTTCTGCTTTTTTCATTGCCCAAGCACATGCAGTCATCCGGTAAATCTAACCATTTGTATTGAGCAATTAGCATACCTTTTGTGTGGGCTGGAGGTAGGATGGCATACTTTGTAGAATATTAGCTGATTAAATGATGAAAAATTATATATATATATATAATATGTTGCTTGATACTGAGAATTTTCTTACTGTACTGACGATAAACTTAGATCCATTTTGACTTTTCAAAAAAGGTTATTAAAAAGTTCAAAATCTTTGAACAAAATGGTGGTAATGACATCAAACACTTGAATACAATACAATCTGCACAGGACTTTAGTCTTATTACTAATGCTAATTAGCTCTCCCTCCCCCCTTTACTTCAGAACTTTGTACAGTTCTGTGTTCTGCAAGTCAATGCCTTAAGGTAGAAAAACTACACGTCACATTTTCTGCAGAAGTGCCCAGTATATCCCATACTCTGAAATACACATATCTTCCAGTTCATATTGTATACACCATGTCCAGGCTATGCCCCACTAAGTTTTCTTTTTTCCTTAAAAATAAAACACATATGGAAAAATGCAAGCAATATCATCACAAACACATATAATGTATCCTTTGTACATCAATATTACACATACAGTATCGAAAAAAAAATCTCATTTGTCATTCATACCAAATGGTCTTCTTCCCTAATAATCAGTTATTTACGTCTGCTCTGGGAATGCTTTTCAAATTGCATTCAAATTCAGTTCAGTCTTTTTGTTAGAAAAGTTACCTCTCACCTTTATCAAAAGGAAGGAAAAGATTCTCTGTCAGAAAATACACAGAGAAGACAGAAATTCTGTTTTAGACTCGGGTATCCTTGATCTCAGGCACTTTCATGTTTGGAAGAACAAGTTCTCTCGCCTCGCTGTGCTTGCCAGACAAGCCAGAAATTATCTTTCAAGTACCAAAGTGTTAAGGCTGTTCTTTTTGTTTCAGGATTTTTTTTATATAACTTCAGTTTCAATCTGGCTGATTGCTACCCTGATTGATTAGCTGTACTATAAAGGTGGATGTTGGCTGAATGTGGATAGAAGCACACAGAGACTTTGATATGCACACACGGAGAGAAAAGACTTGTCCATAAATTGCTCTCAGCTTTCATTGGAAAGAATGAAGAAAGACAGCATTCATTTGAAAGGAAGGCCTTTTATAATAGACTTTACGGCAGATTGTCACTAGAAAAAAAAAAAAGATAGGGAACATGAATTTTCTGATTGAACATAATACATAGCAGTAACAGTTAGGCAGTAAGATGACCTACAATGGTACAGAGATCAGTTGTCTTTTGAAACTAATTTAGATTGGGGGGTTTAAATACTTCTATACCGGGGGATTTAAATACTTCTATACCAGGGGTGGGCAATTCCGGTCCTGGAGGGCCAGTGTCCTGCTGGTTTTTGTTTTCATCTCTTAGTTACCTGTTGAATTTCACCTTGAAAACAGGTGTGCTTGCTCTTCAGCCAATCAGAGATTGTATTTAGTTGGTCAACAAGAAAAAACAGCAGGACCATGGCCCTCCAGGACTGGAGTTGCCCACCCCTGTTCTATACAAACCAATAAGATTTACTATGTTGTACTGTGCTGTGTATTATATTTCATACTATATTTTAAAATGTATTGCACACCCTATCAATATACAAGAATGTACCTTTTAAATGCTAGGATAAGTGAAGCAAAATATGACTTTATAATGACATGTGTACAATTTTGAGTTACCTGAGAAAATGATCAGGGAATATCCATGTGGCTCAAATAATAATACATTATTAGCATAATTCATTATCTGTTAATGTCATAGTTACATACATTATTGATGTATTATCGTAATTGTTACAGTAAATCTATTCATCAATAAATTTTTAACAATCGATTGTAAAATTCAAATTCATATGAGTAATACAATACAGCCTAAAATACACCATTGTGAGCCATTCACTACTCATTTTTAACATATTGCCGGTAACTGTAAATCTCAAAGATGCATTACACTGCTTTTATGAGGTAAGTTAAAATCTATAATTCATTAAATGAACTTATTGTAAAGTTTTCAGTTTTGTCTAATGCAAGAAGATGCTGATACACAAGGCATTGTCTATGAATGCCTGGAAAACTGAAACATGCACCAAACATTTTCTCTGACTTAAGGCTGATGAAAATTTGGAAAGTATTTATTACCCAGACCATGCCAGAATATGTCTTCGGGCACAAATAATTAATTTAAAACATTGCAAGCCCACAGACATATGAAATATGCTATTTTATTAACTTTTAAATTCTTAAATTCACTTTCAGTGATGCTATCAATTAGAAAATCAAATTAAGTGTAGTAATACATTGGGCCTTTGGTTCAAGGCTGAGTACAGCTTCCAGCATAGAGTGCAAGGAGGCCGAGACTGTCAGACTGATAAATATGCTGTCACCAACCTGCTGCTAGGGCCTTGCGGTAGCGCTATGTCACAACCCTGGACACTGGGGAGAACAGCCAAATGAATGCTCCAATCCTGAATCATTCACATTCTGCCACTGTCCCTTCTCACCGTGAAACACCACAAAACACTTCATTCATAAGACTGGACAGAAGAAAAAAAAAACCTTGTGGCACACACCTGAAGGACAGCCACCTCTGTGTGACAAGTGGCTACAGAAATTCATTCTGATTTCTTGTAAAGTGGTGCAAAATGAATCTTCACTGTCATAGTCTCCCCAAAAATTCATTGAGTGTTATGCCATCAATCAGAATTCATGTGTGCCCAGTCCCTTGCCTACTGTGCAGATGTGAGTTTTGAAATGTGCCTCACCTATTTTTGCTCCACATGAGACCCTCATTTTCTGGGGTTTGAAGAACAGCTATGTTCCAAATGTAGAATGATAAATGAGAAAATATCCTGTATCATCTTTCATGTGTGGTTTAAACTTGGTTTGTATTTCAATGTGCAATATGTCTTTTTAAAATACCACATGCAAATATATAACGTACTCACTTCTGGTTTTCTTTTCTGTAATTCAAAAATTTTGCTGTCACTCAAAGTGACAAGGTGACAATGAGACAAAGTGACAATAAGATGCCATTATCTCTGGTTGTCATTAGCCGGTAATGAATAGGACTGATTTCTTATGTAATGTAGCAGTGAAGCAGATATAGTTGAGTCTTTGTTTTGGTACTAAGTTTTTGTTCAAACAAACAGGTGACACCGGTCTTTTGCCATCCTTCACAGCACTTGAAGGAATTTGAGCATAACGCATCAGTCATTCCTCAGTGGGCCATGGCAATGCCTTCACGGCTCTGTTGTCATGGAAATGCCACATCCGCCTGGCGAACTATGCTTGGTCATGCGCCCTGATCTGCACTTTCATATCAGAAGGGTTCTCTTTAGTCTTGACCTTGATCTCTGCAAAGCTCTTTTCCATCTCAAGATCTCCTGTGCATTGCCACACAGCCATTTGTTAGTCCAATGACACATACTTTGGAAATAAGTGGCTGTAAGTCCCACAAGAGTGATTCTTACAGAAGATTCAGAAAATCATAATATACATAATATATATTATTTCTTAAAATTAGCGGGCCTTAATTACCCTTTTGAATGCTGTGAAGTTGTGTCCACATGCAAGAATGGCAGAACTGCGGCCATCAGTGAAGCCCCTTGTGTGTGTCCATTTTCTCCTCTTTCCTGGGTCTTGTGTTGTTTCTGGGGAACCATACAGGACATAATTCAACTGCCCTCTTGATTAGGAGGCAGGGGTTATTCAGGAAAGATGTGGTCCTGATTATCATTTCTTAAATTAGTTTGGGCTGGAGCTTTAGGTTAGTTTGGTTCTGATAGCAAGTTAAGTTAGCTGTGCATTTTCCTATGAAGGGCAGGATTTCAAAGGAAATACTACCTGGGCATGCATTCCATTACATTAAGGGAATCCAGCAGCTAGCTAGCTGGCTAAAACAATCTACCTAAGGGTACACTGTGTCATTCATGAGTATCAAACTTAAATCATCAATAATCCATGGGGACTATTTAAAATTATGATTCAGTGTTCTTTCCTTTTTCATTGTTGATTCAGTGTTCTTTATGATTGCCTGAGGCACAAAATCATGGTTTATGTGTCTATGGAGAACCATTAAAATATTACAGTCTAAACAAACTGGGTGTTCCTTGAATGATCTCAACATTATAAAATGCCAACATTCTGTAGTCATCAGAAGGAAAATGATAATTTGGTCAATTCACACAGAAAAGCAAAGAGTATCATCAATTTTCTTTCCTCATTTATCATTGTAAAATTTAGAGTCTGCCTACAGCAAGCCAATAAGTCTTTGAGAATTAGCCGCAGGGAAAGGAATGAACTAAATGTAACTTGAAAAACGGAGTGCATCGCTCTTATAATGCAGATTTATAGGTGTTTGGCACATCCAAACTAACATTCTACAACTAGAGTTTTATTTTCTTATGGAACAAACCAAGGTTAAAATCCCAGTTAAAAATAATGTTTGAGTTTGAGTGATCATTCTAAACAGTCTGAAAATGTCTGGGAGGAAAAAAAGCAAAGCGGGGCTAAATGGCTGCCACTGTCACCTTTTCCTGGAAACAATACAGAACACAATACAGGTTTGCATCACAGCATTGGTAGACTGAAAGTCTTCTCAGAAAAGCTGTCGGCAGATACTGTTTGGGAAACAGAGAGGAAAATGACAGACTAGTGGAAGCTCTCCAGAGAGCGTTTAATCAAGGCAAAGTCATCTTGATTAAATTAATTGTGTATAATATGTGGGTGTGCGCTCTGCAATCCGTGACATGGATTCCTAAACCTCCTTCCACTTATTTTGGATAAGAATGGCTCCCCCACACACACACACAAGGGTTTTTGGTTTTTTATGTCTATTTATTATTTTTTCTCATTAGAATGTACTTTTGTTGCTAACATATTATATATGCTTCTGTCTGTGTCCATTGTATCCCTTTAAACATTTCTGCTATTTAAAACCTTTTTAAGCTTTAAAATTATGGGATCTGGGAGGTAAAGAAGGGTAAAGAAAGACTGTATCTTGGCTGTATGTATGACGGCATGCATGCACATAGGAGGCAGCAGCAAAGCCCAGCGATGATGAGCAGATCTTATAATTCAAATGTCATTGGTTCAATTCCCAGATACTGCTACTGTACCCTCGGGCAAAGAACCTAACTGAATTTCCTCATTAAATATCCAGCTGTGTAAATGGATAACATGCAATAATTGTAAGCTAATGTGATCAACAGCACCCTCTGTGGAGTGAGGTTTAGTTTGGCCCAGCTGACTTTTGTTACTACCCTGAATGACTGAAAATCCTTCTCCCAATTCCTTTGCATGTA
Organism: Megalops atlanticus; assembly: GCA_019176425.1. NCBI lineage: Eukaryota > Metazoa > Chordata > Actinopteri > Elopiformes > Megalopidae > Megalops > Megalops atlanticus. Next base: position 10,338,982 of record CM032878.1, read on the forward strand.
AAAATGCATGTGAAATGTTTCTGTATTGATGCTAGTTTTTCCACATTACATATCTACTACATTTACTACAGTGAAGTATTTTGTGTCACTGATAACAACAGGTTTTTTAAAACATTGAGTACAAGTATGAAAAAAATCTGTTCACGTGCATGACAAGCAATGCTTTATATCAATAAAATTTTGTATCCTTTTTTGTCTTGTGTTTGTTAAACTATGCCAAAAAATATACTAAGTGATTGTGGTATGTAATGTGTGTTCTCTTTCTCATTACTGGAAATGCAAATGAATATTCGTATTCATTTTTTGAAGTCAATTGAATTAGACAGCACATCACTACAAATTTATGAAAATCCTCTCATGGATCACTAGTTTCACTAAAATCCTTCAGTGTTTTCCACTACAGAGTGTTTCTGTCCAGGCGGTGCAACATAGCAACAAGCTGGAATACCTTTACTAGAGCTCAGTGTTTTGCATTTCAAACTCTGTAGTTTAACACCTACAGTTTGGTAACATTACACACAAGCTTCCAACAGTGAAAAACTTTCATGAGAAAATGCAACAGTGACTCTCTCTATCATAAAATGTGGCCAATACAGGTGTCAGCCAGAAATGATATGCCAGCAAAACCAAAACATAATTTATTTCATTATTTAACTGAAATATTATCAACTTTTGCAAACTTTATGTAGGTCTGGTTGCATCTCTTCCCCTTGAAATACTGTTGTAACAAGTTTACATGACAGTTACCTTGAAAACAGTCTTGTCCAGATCAACGTAGTAGTAGTAGTAGTAGTAATAGTTTATTTCGGTCCTTATTAACAACTTTACAAAATGAATACACATAGAAATAAATAAACAACAATAAATATTGACCGAAAAGGTGTAGGCTGAAGCTTTAGCTTATTTTACCTACCCTTTTTACATAACATGTTTTGATAGGCAACCCTTTCTACTGGGTTTAGGCTATACAAGACAAAACAATACCAAAGCAAAAACAAAAGTTCCATGAACGTGCATAGCTTGAATCTTCACATGCTATCCATGTATAAAACTGGTTAGTTATTGAGACAGCTATGGTTAAGTTCCTTGCCCAAGGGTAGAACAGCAGAGCCCCAGGGAATCAAACCGGCAAACTTTGGGTTACAAGCCCTGCTCCTTACCACTACATCACACTGCTGCCCACATACCTGTACACATCTAGTGTCTATCACATGTACTCAGTCTTTGCTTAATGCAAAAATCCAGTTTATGTGCAGTATTTTTAATAGGAGAGAGCACTGAGCAAAAGAGAAGTGACAAAGCAATGCAGGGTTACTGATCCGATACCATGGAGTGCATAATGTACTTGATTGACAAACAAGCTTCAATTATTTTCACCTTCTGAGAGACAAAGACTGAGTTTTCATATATGAAACCCTAAGCCCTCCTAAAAAGAATTCCGTGAAGACTTGGGCACATCAAATAATTATGCGCATCTTAAGTAAACATAACTTTGGAAAGTTCAACCAAGTCTTCCTACCCATATCTGTGTGTGGAATCCATTTTATGACATTCTCAGGTAGCAGGCATCTGTCCCCAGTCCTCAGCCAAAAAGCCATCAATTCAAGGGCTGTTGTCCAATCTTATTTCGTTGCTCATTCATCGCAGCTTCATATAAAACTCCCATCCTGAATGAGCTTATGTCTCAGCCTACCACACGTTTTCATCCTGAACGGACTTGCAGTCTGGTCTCAAACAGTGTCATTCGAACTTTTCACATTCGTGCACCCTTGTCATCCTAGACGGACTCAAACTGAACATCGTTAATTGGACAGACCAAACTGGATGAAGGAGTTTAAGGGAAGGCGAAATTGAATGACCCCCACATGAAATTCTGGACATTGTATCATACTGAGCATGGCACCGTTTAATGACTTACTCAGTGAGGCTATGCCCCAGCAAGGTGTAGTCGCCGGTGTGTGTTTGTGCCAGAGCGTGGATCTCTACTTATTCCCCAGATGATGCCTGACTGCAGCCCCACCCCCACAACCCCCCCCAACCCTTCCAACCCTTCCCCACCCTATCTGGGCTTCTGATTGCAGTGGTGACCGGTCTCCTAGTCCTGTCAAGAAAACACATTAACGCACGCAGCAAACACGAAGGGCACAGCCTCCTTCATTATCTCGGGCTTGCAGAGCCATTGTAGGAGCATATTAATCACCAGCAGGCCGGCCCCCTTCCCCTCCCCTCCCAGCCTCAGCTCTCAGGCAGCCCTACAGCAGGCCTGATGTCACCTGCCCACCAATACAATCACACGGATAAGCGACTCTCAGTCTCTGCCAATGAGCGGTGTTATCTGAGGCACACGCAGTATCACGGATGCCCGGTCTGTTGTATCTTCCATGTCCATGTATGCGTGAGTTTCTCAGTTTTAACCAGACAGTGACAAGGTGCACCGTTTTACCACACAGTATCGCAGAGTCTGGAACTGTAAATGAAGTGTAAATCATGAAAAGTGGCTGACGATGGTATTCAGAGCTATGTTTTGAATATTCATATTTAAGTGTCATAAAGCCTATTTTCAGCACCTACTTTCCAGCCATGTGCACATAAGATAATCAAAAGAGTAAATTACCCAAGTCGTGGTGTGTTGGGGTGTGTGTGTGTGTGTGTGTGTGTGTGTGTGTGTGTGTGTGTGTGTGTGTGTGTGTGTGCGTGTGTGTGCTTGTGCGTATGTATGTGTTCTGTGAAGGTTTGTATTCTAAATTAAACTGAAATCTAATAAAAACAATATTAATTAACCTGGACTAGGCAGGATAGCTAGGCTGTTGTTATGCACAGGATATTGACAGAACACCCTCAGTCATCTGCCCTTTATTTCCCAAATTGTCCCTAGCATATATATATATATATATATATATATATATATATATATATATATATAAACATAATCATTTTGCTTGACAATGGATATTAAATGGTTATTTAAAACTGTAATATTTATTTGTGCTATATATTGTGTGTACAGATTGAGAGAACAATGTATATGTTGAAGTGATTTATTCCTTGCATATGCTTTTGTAGACTATTCAACAGTTAATGATTTAATTAAAATATTTTAGTATGCAATGCAGTTCTTAATAAATCAAATGTCTTAGGTATAATTGATGTATTCATTGTTTATATGTTGAACAGTTCATTGTAATTGTCAAAGTCACAGATGCACAATTGTATTGTGCTGCATAATAAATTATTTATGCGTTTAAATTAAATTCATATCAAGTTAATGATTTTGTAAATGACAATAATTGTTGTATTATGACCCGTGAGTATGGCATACCATTCATCACTATAATTATTATTTTTTTAATTTTCAGCAGTGTGTGTGTTATGCACATTTAATGCATAAAGAGTAGACTTTTAAACATATGTAAATGAAAAAAAAACATGAAATTAAAAAAAAAACAAAACAAAAAAACAGGTTGAAACAGGTTGTTGATTGACGGGAAATTGGCAGCCATAAACTGATTGCCTTTTCTGATAGCTGGAGAATAACTTATCTTGGTCAGTAATGAGGTCAGTCCTCCAACCCCCAACATGCGCTTGAACAACCACAAGCTCCAGCACCCATCTCTGCACTGTCTCTAGCTGGGCATCCATGACATCAGAAGAAACACAAAATGCTGTGCCCCAGCTGTAGTGGCGAATTTCAATCTCAGTTTGAACCTAATACAAGGCCTGGACATTTCAGTCATTTTTACTGCTGGTTTAATATATAGTGGTATTGAAAGCTGTGACACCTTAAAATTGAAATAATGTTGATTCCAATAAGATGCAGCCAACCGCTACATCCGGAATGAAATAAACAGCTGGTCAACATGAAGTTGTACAGTGCAATTCTCTGTCAGCTGTTCATGTCCTTTTTTGTGCAATGAGAAATGTTCTACTGGTTTTAACCATACATCCACGGAAATGAATTATTGGTCAGCAGGTCTATTTTAATTGAAGCATACTATGGGGAATTGTGTCCAGGCATACATTTCTTTTTTAAATGACTTATGGTATTGACCTTCATGTCTGTGGATTGCAACCAAAAGATTAACTAATGACTGCAAGTTAAATATCTTCATTTGTGCTGTGGGATAATTAATGAAGTAATTAAACACACAGAGTGTGCCGAATCATCAAACCCGCCTATTCTTTTTATACTGCCTCTCTGTCTCATTTAATTTTCTCTGTAACTGCCTCTCTGAAGAACGCTTGCAAAGAGAAGAGTTGTTTGATCATTGTACAGGTTTTGAAAAGCACAAAGAGGATTTGGAAGTAATGTGCCAATCACAACTTGCACTTGAAATATGGGTAATATATGGAAAGTTATGGATGTTAGTTGAATTTAACAGAATTATTGATTTCATCTGGAAAATCCAGTTCTGTCTGACTGACATTTGTTGAAGGCTGTACAGTAGGCCCTGAATTTTTATCTTGATGAAAACTCCAAAGATTGTCCAGTGAGATCAGTGGTTTTCACTCATGGCTGTGGAGACTTGCAGTCCTGAGGGATTGAGAGATGCCGTTCAACTGGCACCTGACTGACACCTGAAACAACAACAGGTGGTTCAATTTTCCGTCCAATCAACGACTTGCAATTATGAAATCGGACCTAAGCAGGCATGAAAACCCATGAATCTCTGTTGGATAAGGCGAACCTACATCAACACTCCTCAATCCTGGCCATGGAGGATTCGGTGTCTGCAGGTGTTCTAGCTCCATTTAAGGAATGGTGAGCTGCAGGTTTTCATGCAAGTTTAATCAAAGCAATTTTTTTAACAGAGAATCACTTCAGCTGAGTGTGTCTGGTGTGTCTGCTGTAAATCAGTTGCTGTGATTTAAGTCCCAGATTCACCCATTTTACAATTGAGAGATTTTGCACAACATTCAGTAACAGTAAATTTTCCTGTGAAGTGTACCAAGTGCCTTGAGTTTTTAGCACTGGGATTTGGTAACAATAACTCTTATTCAAGGGACCAACATTAAATCTGCTGATGTGAGTCATTTACAAAATAAATATTACAAAATTGCTGTATACTCATCCATCTCTCTCATAAGACAAAGGGTGTGGTAATCCTAAAAGGCTGTATTTAAGAAAATGAGAAATCTTGTGCAGATGGCCTGACAGTACAGTTGGGGAGGGCTATGAAATAACATTTCACATTATTTCATACTTCATAATGTGAAATGTGTTTTGCATGAGTATGTAACAGTACCCTAAGAGCCATACATCTTCTCTCGCACGTAACAGACGAAACTACACCGCACGTAACAGACTCTTGAAATTGCCAATTGATTGTGGGGTGGGGAAACGAATGCAATTTGTAGGCCCACTTTGGTTATTTGTCCACTTGCCCTCATGCAATGATTTGCCCTCGGCTGAGCTTAATAATTTAATCACTGATCTGAATTTGCTCATCTCCTGGCAAGAATGGAAGCCATTGCTCAAAGACCTCACATCATTCTGTTTCCCAGAGAGACAGCACATACTTCAGCATAAACTACATTTTTATCTCATTCACCTTGAACCGCTGCATTCCCTCAACACAGATCCTTTCCATAAAAATCTCTGATCACGCCCCTGTCAACTGTATTAAGGAAATGAACCCTGACAAACCGCAATGTGCAATCAGGTGGCAATTTAATGCGGCATTGCTGCACATTGCTGAATTTCTAACTCTCCTCTAAATCAATAGATTTCCTGGAGTTCAATTCACATTCACCCACTAACCCAGAGATACACTGGAAGGCTATTAAATGTTTCCTCGGAGGAAACTGAGCTGCATATATTTCTCATCTTAAGTTGGTTATGAATTTGAAGACAGATTCATTGGAAAACAGTATTAGCTTAGTTGAGATCAAACAAAAACTTAATTTACAAGGAAAAAACACTACCAGCACTAAAAATGGAACTTAATACGATTTGACTAGAGCCGAGTTTATTATTCATTGTACGAGAGTCAAATATTGGTATGTGGGTGAAGGAACAAGTACATTTCAGGCTTTGAAACTTAAAATGAATCCATTGCTAACATCAAAGGTATCAAAACTATCTCTGGCAACCTATCATGATAAGTGATATTTTAAATCCTGTGTAGGATTTACATGGATCTCAATTTGTACCCACGTCTTCCAGTAATAAATAGCTTCCTGTGGAAACTGGATCCACCTATATTAACTTCTAAAGAATTTCCTGCATACTTTATTATACTTTATCAGATCTCAAAGACACATGCCTTTCAGTTAGTAAATGGCAATCTCCAGAAATTGATTTTTTTTTTCTCTTGAAATGATATTAGTTTGAAAGCAGGATATTTTTCCTCATTGTTCTGAATTGAATTCAGATATCTATTCTTTCTGAAGACAAATCTGTCTATCTGTCTAGGAACATGTATCCTCCAGAAGTAAGTATCTGCAGGCTTGGACCAGGCAGTGCAACTTTATCCTCCTCACTCACATTTGTCGGCATGGATGTTTTCACTTACCTTAGCATATCTATTTCCTCAGATTTCTCCCCCATTCGTGCAGAAAATGATGTCAAAACTCAAATACCCTCTGAACCACAGGGATGCATTTTATATCTTCCTCTTCAAGGTAGAAATATCTATTATGAAATAACTGCTCAGATTACATTTTCTGTTCGCTACACTTCTCCTTCCAGCCTCCCGAAAATTACTTTGAAGAACTCCATCCACTTAGTATATAAAAAACAACTTGAATCCATCTTAGCACACTACATTGGCCAAATGGTCTGGTGTGCTGCCACTCATCAGTTTCTAACTTCATTACTTCTCTTTCCAGGTCAGGTCATTAAGCACATTGCTAGACAATACCCCTGACTGACTCATGGCATCAAACACAGGTCAAGCACAAACAAGCCTGACCAAGCACAGGCCTCATATCATACATTGGACAACCATCAGCGGATATTATATAAACTAATAATTTCAAAATATTCCAGGGCCAGAGAGATTTATTAATGATGCCTCCCTCTTATCTAATCCCCTTAAGAACTACTTCAAGCAGCTCAATAAATAACAGCTATGCTAAAGAGAGGTTTGAACCTCAGTCAATGCCCATGGTCCCTTGCGTGCCCAAACAAGCAAACTACACATGGCAGGATCCTTGGGTGTAAGAGCTGCAACACTGAAGCATACAACGTCAAAAAATGTGCAAACTCACAGTTTTGTGTTCTTTTATCATTTAATTATGTGCAGGTGTACTGGAAGATCACTCTCTAAACAGAGTGAACTCTGAGAGCAACACTCCTTTCCCTATCTTTATGATGCTGATGAGGTGTCACTGGGTTCAAGGTCTCACAGTTATGGGATTAAAAATAAGTAAAAACACAAACATCAAGCAATGGATATGAACAACCCACAAATGTTCTCCAAGAATAGTTGATACACCATATTAAGGACAATTGCTTAGTCTAATGATTCCCTTTAAAATCATCATATTTGGTTGGATCATTATATACAGCTAAGCAAAACCCTACAGGTACCGTATTATCTATATTTAAAAGTATGCTCTTCTTGATAACAGGTCATGAAATATGACTGGAATATAAAATCATTACTTTAAAAAGAATGGATCGGTAGGATTTGTTTTGGTCACTGCCGTAGATATACTTCAACAGAACCAATATATTTATTTGATTCTAAGGCAGATCAAGGAGCATAAAACATTCATGTAACAAATGAGATTTCTGTCAGTGAACTGATCTCTCTTTATCTCTTATTTATGAGTATAAAGCTTATTTATATGTCATTGTCACTGTGTAATGTTCTATGATTAAATTCTCACACCTTGTATCTCAGCAGGAATGATTATCTTAAATGTATTCAAATAGCATTCAGTATAAAGAACATTATTTATTTAATACTTACAGAAAATGAAAAATCTCTAATAAACTACATGGATTTGGAACATGCAAATAAACATTCAGAGTAACCCCCTGATTCAATCAACACCTGTCATCAATGTTTTCACACATTTACAAGTTGATGTACAGTGATGAATTAAAAATATCTTAAATGCATATAACTTTATAAGTTCCACATAATTTGTCTGCAAGTTAAATAGCTGCAGTGACATTTGATGACTTTTTTTTAAGTTTATACCCATGTTAACAATTTATCATGTGAGCACACATTAGGATGAGGGATAAAATCTGAACTTTACAAGGCTTTTAAAAAATCAACTAATTATTAATATCAGTGCTATATTTGGTTGATAACTTGTTTTACATAACCCTCTAAGCTTTCATTAAAATGTGAAAGTATATACACTATTCTGGGTACATCTGTTTCCTGTAATGTCATAGCATATTTCAGGTTATATATGTATTCTTTGTTGTTTTTATTTTTCCCTGGGTTTCTTAAAATTGCTCTTCCAGCAGACCAGGTGTTTGATATTCCTTGCTGGTGCCTAAACCGTTCCCTCATTCATATCAAAGTCTTGTAAAAGGAAGCAAAATGGAAACAGTGGTTGTGCAATGATTAAAGATGGCTCTCTGCAGTGTGGCAACAGCTGGGGCGCTGGCTGCCAGCGGACGAGGCCATTAAAATTTCACCCCACAAAACAAGAAAAGACATGGCGGGACACCAGAGGGCAGACAGAAAGCTGCCCCACTGAAAATGAGGAACAGGTATGCAGGCTTCACTTTCGGTCTCAATATTCAAGGGTGATGCGGCAATATGGGACAGGTATTACAGTAAATAGAACAATACTTACGAAACAGCAGATTCACTTTGTCTTTCCATCAGTGGAATATTTACACTACATTGGCTACAGTGAAACTGGTGTGTTTTGCAAAATCATTTGATTTCAGCTAGGTGCGAGGCACAGTTTAGCCAGATCACAAAGATGCATAAAGCTATAATATTGAATATTAGGTGCTGCTTTTGAAAAGGCCATTATTATTGACATAGCACGGTTCACCTCAAGTGCATTTTGAATTTCTTTCTCTGATACCTACCCTTTCGACAAAGTTGTGCCTGAATAAATCACAATGGTCAGATCTTTCTAGCGGAACACGTATGTATTACTGCACTTCCTACCACTTTGCTTCCTATCAGCGTTAACGACTGCCGTTAGACATCCTCTTCCTGTGCAAAATGTTTTATCTGTCTTCTGTCCTCCTGCCATGTCATTAATTTCCTCTTTCCTTGCACTGCTCGATCTTCCCTGATAAGTGATAGCTGCCTGCTGGCCTCACCTTCCCTCACACTTCGGCCCATAAATCGGACCCATCTGACCTATGAAACTGAGGGATAGAGCAAGCCACAGGCCCACTTGTTGTAAATTAGCTCTCCGCAGAGCCCGTATGCTGTGCTCCTTTTATTATTTTTATTATCCCTAAAGATGGGAATCTGGAAGGAGCGGAAAATGATGTGCCGCATAAATTGAAACCATCCACATAAGTGTCATCCACAGCCCAAATCTTCACCATTATGAGCACAGAACTGTACTCTTTTCACATAAGTTATCAACTATGCTAAAATTGTTACTTTTAAGCAGTGCCATAGCAGCACTGTACCTGCTAAATCGCCAAGGTCATTTGCACTCAGAAATAGTTTAAGATGTTCCCACAGACATATTGTAAAAGTGGAAAATAGTGGATAACAGTCATGGTCACGGTTTCTATTCATGAGAACATTCTTTCAGGTGTTCAAGGTAAGTAAGTAACCCTGGTGCTTTTATAAGTTTGTCCTTATTCAGAAATGCTTTGTTGTGCTGTGGCTCCAATCTTCCAAGTATCTAACCTTTCATGGTATTAGATAATAATAACTCTCAGAGGGATACAGTTGTTTGGAGAGAGAGGGAGGATGGAATAAACCTGGATCACAGTAACTTACCAGCAATAATGTCTTGTTTATTTTTGAATGTGCTCAAAACAGTGGCGACAGCTGGTTATCCAGAACTGTTCCAGTAATTGGCCTGCTGTACAAACAGAAAGTATATCAAGACACGCTAAAGTCACACAGCATTATAAAACGTGTAGACTACATTCTTCTTGCTTTACTGTTTGACAATTAAGAAAAAAAGAAACTAAAACAATTAACAAAAACTACCAATTATAATTCCCCAAGTTCTTCTATGCTCTATTCCTCTATCAACAAGTACATGTTGATAGAAAGCTCATTGTGTCATTATCTTGTCTCGTCACAAAGAACAAGCAATAAAAGGAATTCTTACATTTTAAATTGTCAATTACATTAAAAAATCTTTGGGAATTTAATAGCTTATCCAAACAATACATAAATGAATACATGCATACATTCAAGAAGAAAACCCGCTGTCAGGACAAGAAGTTTCATGCTATGTCCATGACATAAATCCAAAATATCAATATTACCTTTTTTTATTTTAACCTAATCTAAATTTGATTTTGTGTTACACCCTGATGTGCTGTTTCCTACAGCCTCTCATTGGACTAAGGTCTTTCCACATGATGAAATCACATTGGCTCTGTCAAAGCAGAGTGGAGATTAATAGGCTGCCTGCAGAGCCGCTTTGTGGCCCTGAAAGAATACGACCAGCATTCAGGAGAGCAGGGGGACAGGTGATGAGGGTGATGAGGATAATGGCTTCCGAGATGATCATGATGGCGTTTGATATTGAGCCAGCACAGTCAGCAGTGTTGTGTGTGTGCTCCCACAAAGAATACCGAAGTCTCACAGAATCTAACTGAAGATTCAAACCTTTTTTTGTCTGTTTGTTTGCTTGATTGATTTTTTTGTTGTTTGATTGTTTCAACACACTGGATTTTTAAAATCTGAAAATAAATGTGTATGCTATTAGTTCCCTGATGGTTCCATATAATTCCTTGCTCATGTGTACACACTGTTTAAGGCCATGAGGCCAAAAGAAGAAATACATTCAACCAATTAATTAGAACATGCTGTAATACTAGTACTGCATACACATTTTATTTAAACCCCAATTTACCTCTCAATTTGATGTAATTCTTGTTGAAATTTGGCACTTGCACACTGAAATCACTCCACAGATTTTATAATGTGTCAGGTGTAAAAGAGCAATGAGAATTGCTCTTTCAAGTGTCTGTGAGCTGTGATTGAGTTTCTAACACGGAAGAAGATTTTTTTTTTTTTTTTTGCCAGAATCACATTTTGTGTTAGCTTTCACAAGTCTGGCTGACAACAAGGACTGCCAACAGCCAATGAAAAATTACCATTTGACAAAATACTCATTTGTTAGATGAATGCTGCACAGAATTTCTGATTTTTTTATAGTTTAAGAGCAGGCTGACATAGCGGAATTGGAGAATTCACTGAATTGGAGGAGCAAATTGATTTAAAGATCAGCACATCTGTGCAGCATCTGTGCAGTACTGATCTAGAAAAAAATCCCAATGTTCTGGCAGCTGTTTCCTGTAAGAGGCAACCTTGTAAGAGGAAGCCAAGGAGGAAATATAATGATAAGATGTGGGAACTAAAGCAAAAGTAAATGTTGGACAGAAGCTGAAGATGAGATGCTTATTGAGCTGTATTTTTATTTGAATCAATCACTGAGTGCAAGTCAGTGGGCTATATCAAATAATGTGAACATGATAAGTGAAAAGAAAGAGCCAAGCAACTTAGAAGGAAATGTCAATAACTGTGCAAGTACCAAGATTAGCCATGCTGTAATAAAACTGTGTGCCACAAAGAAAATAGCCAGCTTACGCATAGAAGGACACCCGGGAGGCCACTAGGGAAGCCCTGTACATCACTGTCTCATATTGTGATTGTTAATTAACAATAATGTGCTCATAATGTATATAATGTATATAATTATTTATTGTTTGCATTATGTTAAAAATAAAAGATAACATATTTATCTACCGTTCACATTTCTGAGCATATTTTAGCCTGGAACGCAATAGATATATATTTTTCAAATTACAGCACAAATAAATGTCCCCCTGACAGTTTGTATATGTGCACAAATCAAAAAATCTGTACTTTCTCTGTTGAGATACCTGAGCTGACACATTTGCTTTTGGAGGGGCATTCAAGTAAACACATTCTTTCCAACAAGCAGAAATTATTTCACCTCATATAAAAGGACATGTCAAATTCTTCATGTTATAAGCTGGGCTCCTGATGCCAAATCCACTCAGATACATTACATCTGAAGAAAATGATATATGACATATTTGGGTAGATATTGTATATCTTGAGTTATGTTCCTAAATCTGAGGGGAGTCTAAAATTAGGTTAGCTAGTTTTAGCTAATTTAGTGTGTCAGCCAACTTGTGGGGTGTGTCACGTACACTTGCACTACACTTGGTTCTCTTTCTCAAAAATCATTATGTTGAAATTAGGCCATAGTGATTTGAAGTCTCCATATTTTATGGATGAAAGGAATGCAGAGAGACAAGAATAATTTAAAAATCTTACATGCAATTTTCAGCAAAATGTATAGGGACTCAGAGAATGACTGTTGATGTAAGTTGATTAGCTGAGAATTTGGCTGCCTGGTCAATTCCCCAGAGTAAAATGGTGTCCTGCAAGCCATACAAGTACTTTATCTCTTTGTTTACAGTGAATTAAGGTACTCTATGTGTCAGCCCCCCACACTTTCTAATGAAATCATATCCGATGAGACTGCTAAAGAGAATGAAGACAAAGTAATCAAACCCTGTTCACTTTTGTTCATTTCAAATTAAACTTGTCGTACTGAACAAGGAAGTAGTGGTGTGGAACTCGTAATAAGGGAAGGCCATGGCATTGGTGATACCGAAATGATAAGCACAAAAGAATCATTCATTTGAGATAGATTAACTGTGAAGAATGCATACTGTACATGACAAGAAACTAATTGTCAGATTTTGTAAGGATGAACACATTCATTCAGATTGAAAAATGACATTTCCATTTGTGACTCTATATTTTACACCAATTAGACACAATTGTACTCAAGAACAAACAGGATATGTTGCTCTCAAATGTGAAAATTATTATAATAATAATAATAATTATTATTATTATTAATAATAATAATAATAATAATAATAATAATAATAATAATCATCATCATCATCATCATCATCATCATTCCTAAATGTTATGTGAGAAAAAAAAAAAAAACATAATTAGTATGCCATGTTTTCTTGCTCAAATGTAACATTGATAAAAAATTTCAATGATGTTATGTTGATTATGTTCAAATGAATTGTTGCTACTTAACACTAACGGGTGAATTATTTGTTATTGGTAATTTGCTTTGGTGGGTAGGGATCATCCATCAGAAAAATAAACTCCTGCTGCTATGCTTTTTTCATAGTCAGCCTTGTGTTTCTCGCCTTGAAAACATTTAACCTTGTTATATAACAACAAGGGCCATTTTACAGAAGACTAAGCAAACATTTGTGAAAGTAAACCCTTAGCTGCATCAGTTGAACCAATAGTTATGATGAATAACGGGGTAAGGTTTGTTCTGAATTGATCAGAGTGACCTTTTTTATGGAAAATTTACAAGGTTTTGTAATGGCTGAGACATACAGCAGTACGTATGGACCACCCTTTCCACTTGCTTGTTTACCTCTCCTTGCTGAACTTTGACCATTCCCTCCTCTGACCAGCAGAGGCTGAGGCTCAGATTAAAACAGTCCAAGCTAAAATCTGGGACTGACGTGACTTCCCAACTCAGTGTTATGCAAAACCTGCTTAAATTGTACAAAGTTAAGGACAAAACACATCTGGGAATGAATGACAAGGGGATAGAAGCAACATAATGTGCAGATGGTGGTTACAGCATCAGAAGCATGTACATGTGAAATTCTTATTTATTTATTTATTATTTTTATTTTTTGGAGTTGGTAATGTTAGCTTTCATCTAACCTGCTGGTGATTCAGGCAGCACAACCTTCTGAATAGGTGGCAGAGATGGGTCATTCCATTCTGTGGAGAATGGAAATGAAAAAAAAGAAAAGATCAACGCTGTGACTCTCAGAGCTCTCAGTACAAGATCTGTGTGTAGTGGCATCCCATAGTTCACGTGTGAATGAAATTGTAGTTCAAAATAATCTGATCTCCAAGAGACAACCAAATTGAAGAGGAAACACATAGCCTGGGAAATCCTCTCATGAACAGAGAAATAGAGACCATGGGCGTACTGTAATGAGATGCAGAGATGGCCAGGAGGGAATTGTGTTGGTCATAGGTTCCTGGTGGTCCACAGAGGAATGAAAATGTTCTTAAGTAATCTGTAATCTTCTCTGAAAAAAAAAAATTAATTGGCTCGGCACACACAGAGAAATTATTAATAGAATCCTAATCAAACCACGGATCTATTGTAATCTTACAGGCTTTACGTAATAGAGGACTCTTGTTACCTTTGGTTTTAGTTTAAATCCAGAGGCAATTAACATCTTTTTATTATACAATAGCATCATTCCACAGCCCTGCTCCTAGGAGAAAAGAGATCTCTTTGCAACAGCAATATCATTTCCATTGTCTCTCCATTGCAGACACAATTTGTGGCATCACAGTTGGGGTGCCAATGTTTAATGATAATTTGGCTTATTTGTTGGAATTTTCTTCACTAGGCTGTTCTAGTGATACTATATTGTAGCTAATGTGACAAAACCATGTTTCTGTGAATTTTTGCACATTCAGTGAAGTGAGACAGAATGCCCAGTCTTCTTGTTTGTGATGCACAGATGAAACCCTATAGACTGAGTGGCCACTTTATTAGCTTCACCTACCCAAATTGGTCCACCTTTTGTTGTCAGAACATCTTGAATTTGTCATGGCCATGGACCCAACAGGACTTTGACAGTAAGGCAAAGGGATGCTGGCCCAGTCTTCATGAGGACTTCTAACATTCTTCTGTTTTAAGAGGACGCCTGTTCTTCAGTGCCATGATGTGTTTATGTAAACAGAATGATTTGTGTTCTAAACTGTGTCCTAAATTGAAATTTTGTAAAAATATATCTTTGCTATGTACCTATATGGCCACTCAATGCAGTATAGAAATCATGCTGTTCAATTATAATATTTGAAATGGGGCATGGGTGTAATCAATTTCAAAAATGAGATCACAACTAACTTTCTAGACTTTTATATGGTGTGGTGTCTGTCTCCATGGTAACCCATTTTTTATTCCCTTCTTTTTCTCATTTTGCTGTGACCTTAAACTACCTTGGACACAAACTGAAAATGGGAATTCATACCAGCACACGCACACACACACACACACACACACACACACAAACACAGACAGACATTCCAAAATATAGTACATGTTCAATTTTGTGAAGAAGTAACCTATAAAAGGGTAGAATACAAGCTGGATGGACTTTCATCAGATTACAACCATTACACATGCATTCATTGAAATAATTACATTACAAATTAAATAACTCTTTTTTTCTGACCTGGAACTCCTGACCTGCAGTGACCCTCTAGACAATATTTTAATTATTCTCAGAGAAAGTGCAGCAGAGAGTAGTTTTTGAAGCAGACATATGTTAAAGCATGCCATTTTGTCAGATACATTAACAAGAACATTTCAAATTGTGTAACAATGAGAAGTAGAGAGGGAAGTGAATAAAGGAAAGTTAACATTGTCACTCATCTTGGGTAAATCATCACAATAAATTCTTATTCAGACCATTATACCAGTAAATTTTCTCAAATGAATCCATGACACCTTGGTTAACATTAAATGTAGCACAGTCCTGTCCTGAAATAAAATTACATTAAAGTTTTAATACTGACAGGTTATATGGTCCAATTTACATAATGAACTTGTGTAATACATGCTAAAATAAAAACTCTGATTTGTGAATCTGTATCTGTATGTATTGTATCTGTATTATAATATACACACCAACAGCAAAATAACTTCCTCTGCAGTACACACTCATTAGATGTATGTGATTGGTGCTTCATTCAGGGGTAGGAACAAATTATATTCATACTGGGAAATCCATGTTCACCAGTAAATATTATCATTGCTCAAATGTTGACAATATCTGTAGTATTTGCAATGTGAGAAACAGTTTTTTTCTCTTCTACCTCTAACGACCGTAGAAGGCCATCATGTCGCAAATATATTTTAATGTAGTAAAACAGCATGAGCGAAAACCAGGTTCAGATGTGAATTTACAGTAAGCCACAATATTCAGTCATAGCTGTACAAAGATGAACACAATCTTTTGATGTACACAGTATTGGAAGTACACATTTACCATGAAATATCAGCAATATGAGGCTGATTCAGATTTGAGATCCACACATGAGAACCCTGCTTCTGTGGAGAGTTGCGCGGGTCCCTGCTACTACTAAGCACATTCAGACATGGGCCACTTACCTCCTATGTGGGAGATGCATATTTGGGGCAGAGTTTGCACGATGTTAGGGTGCACACTTGAAATGAAAGTGTGTCTCATTATTTTCCAAGATATTCTGGATTGACACTGAAGTCTATCTTCTCTCAGCAACAGTCCTGCACAAGAGAGGGTTGAATAAGTTGTTTCCCACAGTGGCCATCATGTTTAGCAGCAATATTTTTGGTAACTAGACAGGCAAAGTCCAGTGAAAATCAACAGAGAAAAGTTTCCAGAGTTTCCATTTGGCATATATTAAATTTTACAATTTAATCAACTCACTCCATTTGATAAAACTGCATAATTAGTCTATCAATGAAATATTCACGTTTACTTTCTTTAAGCATGGCATAATATTCTCAATGTCATCTGAAACTTGGTGGGACATACTACTAGACACATTCATTAATGAAAGTTTGACTCTATTGGTATGATAAATTAATCTGGCAACCCAACATGCTCATTAGTCATGCATGCATGTACATAAATACCTGCAAATAATGACGGCTGTCCTATGCTGTTCTGAAAGAACAAATAACCGTGTGCCCTGTAGCTACTATGTGTTCCTGAGGTTTGTGAATCGGTGGTAAAATTTCAAGTAGTGAACACAAAAGGAAATAATTTTATTATAACACATTGAGGTGAGATTGGAATGACATTTCAGATGCCTATTTGACAAAGCTTGAGTGTGATGCACAATTTATATGCATTTTATTATAATACAATATATTTTAATGCTCCTACTAATGAAAGGGCCACACAACTTGTCAATTTAGTCACAGTAACATTCACTACAATTGAAACAGTAGCTAGGTAGCAATGATCTACTCAGTATAGACCCATTCATGCTGATGATCATAAGAAGACCATTGCAAAAATACAGTTTCAAACAGATAAAGTGTACAATGCTAATAGAGCTGACACAATTGTCCTCGCAAGCTAGCCAGAAAGTAGTCTGAACAACTTCAGACCATGGACAACCTATCCATCAGTGTTTAATTCCTATCAGTATGCCCTTGTAAATTCCTCCATTATTAATTTTTTAATTGATGGCTTCTTATGAAGCATCAAAAGATATGTCCATATGTCTTTATCCTAATGGCTGTATTGCCTTTGCTGGATTATTGATCTAATGCTATGCTAATGTGGTTAATGTGAGAAACATAAATCAGTAATTAAATATTTGATACTGAATTTTTTTTTCACTCAACCATTTTACGCTGAAGTACTGCCACTTGATTTTCAAATGTCTGGAAAAGTATGCAGTGTGCATGTTGAAAGAGCATGAGATGACTATATCTGCAGGTATCGGGAATAATTTGATACCTCTGTGGTAGTCCCCATGGCCTCTTTCTGATATTACAGCTAGCGCATTCTGTGAGGGACTTTAGTCAACCTAATTAATGTAATGAAACAGACTGGGATCCAAGAGCGGTTAACAGTTTAATGCCAGAATCCAAAAAGGCGTGGTCAGGGACAAAACAGGTCGTCAATGGGAATCAGAGAAGCAAAAAAACCAGAATCCAAAATCACAACAAGCAAGGTCCAAAAAACAGGCGAGAGGTCAAAAACACAGTGAACAACACGGTTGAGTAACAGAGAGCAGGCTCAGTAAAGAACAAAGAGTCAATACCTCACAACGAGGTAACAAAACCGAGTCCTTATAAAGGCAGGGCTTGATTAGAATGACCCACAGGTGTGGTGGAGCCAGGCTGAGCGGGGCGTGGCTGAGCTGGCTGACTGGGAGTGGGTGTGACAATTAATTGGGGTGAGTCTAGGCTCATTGGAAAGGATATTGTGGATTAATATCTTCATAAAATACACCATGCAGGGAATATAACACAAAGGGGCTGGAATAGTTTAGATGACAGGTGAGTTTTTAAAATGTTTAATCTATTCTCATTTTGTGTATTATCTATAGATATTTGATGTTTGTAATATATACCAGCTGTCTTTTGCAATTTTTTACAAAAATATGGTATATATTACAAGCATATTATGAAGGTTTTCTGCCTTTTCTGCCTTTCTGGATTTATTTATATGTAGGGTCAGGACTCAAAATAGTTGTTTTCTTATAATAAAATTAGCTAGCTTTCTAACTTGAGCAGGTAAGTGAGTGTATTTCAGAAATTGTTTTGGTGTTTTTGCTGTATTTTTGAGCAGCAATTTTAACAGTGATTTGATATTAGTGATATGTAGTGAACTAGCTAGCTTAAATGTGCAAAAACATTCTGGACCTATGTTATGTATTTATTTTATTAATTAATTTGATGTGTTCTTTGATGTGATTTTTTCAACAGTATCAGATGTGTACACATTTATTGCTTATACACTAGGAAATATTTCAAAGTAGAGTGGTGCCAGGTACTTTAAATCTTTGACAACAAATCTAAGAGTAGCTTGATCACTGCCAATCCTAAATCCCACGTTTGAGTGCAAAATTTGATTCTTGTCCAAGATCAGTTAGGCAGAGATGTCTACACCTACCTGGGCATCAGTTTGGTTTAGTGGTTAAGGAGCCTGACGTGTAACCCAAAGGTTGCCCGTTCAATTCCCTGCTGGGGCACTGCTGCTGTACCCTTGGGCAAAGTACTTACCCCACAATTGCCTCAGTAAATATCCTTTGTATAAATGGATAACATTGTAAAAACACTGTAACCAATATAATTCACTCTGCATAAGAGCATCTGCTACATGCCAATAACGTAATGTAAACCTACCTGTCAGCATTGACATTTTCCCTTGCAGCTGGCTACTTTGAACAGATGTTGCTTTTGATTAAACATAGGAGAAACCAAAGGTGGTGACTGTCAGTGTCAAAAACAAGGAATTGTTTGACTTGTGACAGGAAAATTAATGTGAACAATACACACAAGAAGATATGGAAGAAATCCAAAATTGTGGAAATTTAGGAGTAAAGAGAAGTAAATGTTATTCAAGTCTCAGACCTCAGTGACATTATTGTCATGTTTGTATGAACCCTGAAAGGGGCATAACTCTCAGTCCTGTGTAGGTATGGGATGGGGTATGATCTCCCACACTGTAACTTAGCACATGGCAAGTTAAAGGTTGCCACGTGCGCTCATTAGTGGACTACACTTCCCTAAACTCATTTCACTGCACACAAATACTGGCACTGCCTGTGTAATTGGGGACTCTGGATAGCCCCATGTAGCAGACTGCAAAAGAATGTGACAAATGAAAAATTAAGAAAGGAAAAAAAACAATTGGAAGACATGAAAATGCAACCTTTTGGGAGAAAAAAGCATTTTTTCAAACTAGGGATGACATGACTGACTTAAACTTCACAGCTCCACAGACATCCTGTATTTTATTGATAATGTGAACAAAGGAAATAGAAAATGACCACTTCTGAAATTGAAAAAAAATGATGCAATATGGATTTTTTAGAGCTGAGATTGAGAACTGACATCCCAAAAGAGCAGGTTTCTCAAAATGAACACAGGTAACACAGGTAAAGAAAATATTTAAGATACCCCGGGGATTAGATGTTTCTCCTAATGAAGAAGACTTAATAAGATAACAGTAATAATTTAACAGCATCTGAAAGGAAACTATTCAGATTATAATACTTTTATGATTTTAAAAAGTTGAGGGTCAATATATTTTTAAATAATCAGAGAAAAAAAGTCACATAATAGTATTTGTGCACAGATATAAACTATTTTCAAAATAGCAAAGTAGCAATGCAGTGGCAAAGGGAAGTAGGTCTGATATCTGTTAATTAAATGTGGTGGTTAATTAAATGTGGTGGCCCTATATGTGCAGAATGGTTCTCCAGAGAGCTTCCTTCTGTTTAGAAAGTGTCTGTATCACATCTCAGAATTCAGAATGCTTCTCCATAGATGTAATGTATCCCTCCATAT
The DNA here is from genome assembly GCA_019176425.1 of Megalops atlanticus. Classification (NCBI taxonomy): domain Eukaryota; kingdom Metazoa; phylum Chordata; class Actinopteri; order Elopiformes; family Megalopidae; genus Megalops; species Megalops atlanticus. The sequence continues at coordinate 10,359,238 of CM032878.1, forward strand.
TCAGAGTTGTACTCTCTTTTTAGACTGAGACTGTTTTTTTTGTTTGTTTTTGGTTTGCTTTTATTGGTATACATTGCATGCCTGAACTTTGCAAAGGAATGGCAGATAACTATAAAACTATCTGCAGGTCAGATAGCTTTACTCATATATTTTGCTAGTATGCAGAATTAGCAAAACGCTGTCTGACTATTCTGATTGTCATTTGCTTCAGTCAATGAATGCTGCATGCTGCACTTGAACACAAAAGAGTTATGGTGGTCTTGTACTATGTGCTGTTCATGTAATAATGCAATTTGTACAGCAAACTTAAAATACTATCCTAAAGTACTATCTAATAGCAACAGAAACCTGCCGCTTTTTTGCTTGTTAAGTTAAGCAGGGTTAGGCTTAGTTGGTAATTGATGGAGAGACCTTCTGGGAACTCAGGTTTCTTTTGGAGGTAGGGGTGGTTAGTCAGAAGGAGGAAGTGGGGAAGTCTTCATCTGATGTCAAACAATACATTAGTGCCCGTATTTAGTGATGGTGACACTTTGCTGCCAGAGATCATGATTTGTATGTCAAGCCTAAAAGGGGCTGACTTACTGTGGTCACCAAAGAACCCATGGAGTTTTTCACAAAGAGAAGGGACATCCCTCGAGCAAATTCCTAATCAGCCCCTTTCAAGTCATCCACTTGGCTCAATCGTTCTCTCCCTGTTCACCTCACCAGATATGTGGGGAACTTTATGGCACAAAGGGGCTACCATGGATCACCTAGGCTGGTGTGACACACTGGTGATTGCCACTTCTCTTTCATTATAAAGTGGTTTGAGATCCTTGAAAGGGAATATACAAATGCAATCACATTATTATAATTTGCTAACATTATTGTGGCAGACCTGTGTACAAAGCTAGAAAGGCATTGAACGCCTCTGAAATACTTTATTAAAAAGTTTCTCATTTTTTAATTTTTCATTTTCTCCCGTTTTGGTTTAATTGGCCTGACACATTCACTGCTGCCTTGTTTGAGAGGATGAAATGAAACAAAAAACAAATGAAATAAAAAAGAACTCTAAGACTCAAAATATCAACTCATCTGTGTACATTGGAGTTCTGCATTCACTTTATCCACTGTCTCTGTAAATAAATTATCACCCAGTATGTTTGAAAATGTGGCACTTACAGTGACTAGCAAAACCATTGAATGATAATTAATAAAAAATCGCACCTTGAATAATTGCATATAAACTTTTTCACAAACATCAAAAAAAGGATTGTATCTGGCCCTGGCCTGATCTTGTACATGTATGTAAATTATTGGCTGCAACATGGCAAACTGCTCAGTAAGACAAAACATTTACATACTGTATGAAAGTATGTGGTTAACATGATATATAAGTATGGATCAAACTGTACCTCAGTTATAACACTTCTTAAAGTAAATTATATCTGATATTTATGGTGACATAGATTATTGCGGTTATATCATTTTCATTTCCAAATGCCATAAAAGTGAAATGTCATGTTGCCCTTTCAATCGTGCTGTAATTGCGGCTTTGTATCATCATGGCCACAGCCGTGTCAGAGCTACCCAAGACACACATGTTCCAATGTGGTAAAGTGTATGTCTGTGTATTTGTGTGTGTGTTTCTGTGTGAAGGAGGAAACCTCTGCTTAAATATCATAATGCTATTACCTTTTACATGACAGTCCTCACTGATTGTTCCATTTTTACATTTAATTGCACACATCAGTCTTCTGTATGCATCTTTTCCCAGTGTGTTTTCTTTTTTCATGAGTAACGATTCATGGCATTAAATACCACTTCATTCAAATTGCAAACTTTAAACCCAGTTCATTTGATGCCAGAGAGTTATTGAAATTCATCTCAGAATATGCAGTCTGGATCTTGATCTCGTGGGGACTTTAGATAATCAATTTCAGTTCTCGAGTACATTTTTATAACCCTTCTGACATTTCAGCATGGTACAAGGCATGAAAACCTTTTTCACTTCATTACTGTACCTTACAGTAACAAAATATCAATGACAGGGTCCTTATCATTAGGTAATCATGAGCTGGAAAGAGAAGAAAAAGCTATCATCAAACCATCAAAAGCCGCTTTGAAAGCAACTGATGTTACATACAGCAGATGGTCCCAAATCGTCAGCCCAAAGCAAGCGATATCTGATACTCAAGTGCTCGCGCCTTGCCACCTCACCAACACCACCTTCTCAAACCGCAGGAGTGGGCCTACTTTAATTAAACAGCGTTAATTGTCTGAGTACAAGGCAGCCCTGTCTCATTATTTTGAGCACAGCTGGTTTCTCGCCGTCTCCCGCAAGCCGCTATCCCGCCTTTCCTCAGCCTCTAACGCAGGGATAGCAAAGCCAGAGGAGACAATAGTGCAAACTGCTCTCTCTCTGACTTCTACTCATCCGCAGTAAGCCAGTGTGGCAACTGGCAGCATCGAGTCTCAGCCACAAGACAACACCACACACATTGTCCAGGCTGGTAAGGAAGGGAAAAAAAAAATCAATGCTCACTTCCAGCAAGATGCACAGAGATTGCTTGTGAAAACACAAAGCGCTGCAGTGTCCTTATTAGTAATTCACAAAGATACCAAAGAGAAAAAAAAGAGAGGGGGGAAAAAGGGAAAAAAAATCAATGTGCCCTTGCCTATGTAACCCTGAAATACCTCAACTGCAAGGTACCCCTGGTGTGGAATTGTGGGTACTCGTTTGGAATGTGTCGGCAGGGACGCGCCCACAGTGACTGTTGTGTCAGGTGTTATTGAAATGAGCTGCTGATAAAGATCATCCAAACGGCTCTGATATGACATTCAGAGGTATCAGGGAAAGGGAGGGAGGTGGAGGTAGGTGGGACTAATTCAGCAGCCCATGTTCTTTTAGTGCTGTTCACACAGAGGCTCTTATGGTGCACTCTGACAAGCGACTTCCATTTGCATGCATCGTAAATATGCAACTTCTCGATGTCTGCCATGTAAATTTATGACCGATTGTGATGGGGGTGAACGTGGTGCCCACGCTCCCCATCAATAATATTGCCAGCAGGCAGTGGGCACTTCACACTGTCACTATTTCAATATGGTATTTATTTCAGCATCTTTTAAAGACTGATGAATATTAACATGTCAATAAACAATGCTGATGCCGTTTGTGTAATCGAGTTACCGTTTTCTCTGCCTCCTGCAGTCCAGCTAGACCATCGCACAAGACAGAAATATTAATGCATGGTGCTCCTTGAACTACATGGGGGGTTCATTTTAATGCATTCATTTTTTAAATAATATATGAAGTAATTCTGTCCTTTGCGGTTTGAAGCCAAGAAATGTTATATTATTCTTTAAAAGATGGTTATTGCTTACGATCTAGTTTTAATTAGTTTCTCGGTCCCTACCCCCTCCAAAATGAATCAGTGAAACAACTCATGATGATACAGCTGAATAGCAGGGGAAAGAGGATAGATGGCTGAAGGAAAGTGGATTGTATTTTATATTTTCAATATTCCACAAAGTTATCTTCTTTTTTGAATATGTGTCATCTAAGTATTTTTGTATTTTCCACTGTGTTCACTCTGAAGGAGTTTGCGGTTCCGTGGGCCAATATTTTGCCCACACCCTATCTCACTGGAACATGCTGCACATTACTGCAAGAAAACATACCATGTGAATTATTTATTAAAACCCTGAGAAAGTTTCTCGAGGGTCGCTGTGGAGATGGTTGCAGGTGTTTTGCTCAAAGTGCTGCTGTTTTTTTCTCTCCCAAACCCAGTTTTTGTGCAGAAGGTTGCACAAAGGGCCCCTAGGAGTTCCTAGATGTTGTGTGACTGGCTGGCAGGGAGGCAACCAATGATAGAGCTCACGTGGATTTGAAGGTGATTGACGTGTCCTCACAAGACAGCATCAGCAAGCCTCACATGTCTTGGTATCTGACACACAACAGCTTCTGAATCTTTTTTATAAAACATCTTTTTTTCATAAAACATTTTTTTTCTACATCTGCTAGAAAAAAGACATGATGGATCAAATGCATGAAGATGACAGCACAACAACACTGCTCCTTTGTTTAGAAAAATTATGTACTAACTTTTGTTTAAAGTTTTTAGAAATAACTATTTATTTATTAAATTGTTTTAAATCTATTTTCATCAGCGGAACTATTGAAGCTTCAAGCTCAAATACTTATAAATTGTCAAAATCCTCTATAGCTGTGTTTGGTATCTATTTAACATGCCACATAAAAAATAGACTTGAGGTGACAGTAAGAGTGGATAAATCACAGAAATTATGGGGAAATTCAAATACAATGCAATGGCAGTCTTACTACGCAAATGCTGTGACAATGGACAGTGTTTTCAGGTGCTCAATGCTTTATTATCTTGTCCTGTACTACTGTCGTGGCATTTTTAAGACAACATGTGTACTCCACTCAGCTAACCTGCAGAAGTAGGCTAACCTGCAGAAGATTCAGCCACGTTTTACAAATATGAACATATTTTTATTTTTGTTGCAGTGAGAAATATTACATTGTATAGATGCTTTCATGGCATCAGATTTGCTTATCAGATTTCATATTGTTTGCCAATGCACCATTTATACTGGTGAATAGTTTCTGAGGCATTCTGGTTTAAGTAATGCACCCAAGGGTACAACAGCAGTGCACCACATAGGAATTGAACCAGCAACCTTTAGGCTATGAGCTCTGGTTCTTACCACCACACTGCTGCCCAAGACAAAGTTTGTCCCTCTTTCAAGCCAGATTTAAACCAGCAACACAAAGACAGATTTGTACACCCCTACAGTCTTCCACTCTCCCAACTGAGCTATTATTTGACTTTCACACATCTCATCACATGCATGCCTCTCACTTCAAAGGCCAGTATTCTATTATTTCACCATAAAAATAAAATCTCAACAATAACATTCATATAAACTGTTTAACAAAGCATTCCATTGATAACTTATAACTAAGGCTGAACCTAGTAACACTAAGGCCAGAGAACTCTTTATTGTATAACAAATCTACAGAATGCATAGTTCAGTAATCCGAATGGACACATGGTCACATGCCATGTCTTTGAAGTCAAACTGAGTTATTACTGTTTTATTTACTCATTCTCAGAATGCAGACACAGTTTCTCAGTTATGCACAAAAAAACTCTAGATTATGTGTAATGTAAAGGTGTCTGATTTAAATGCTGTTTCCTCACTTGTGAGGAGAATAATTTATCATCTATATAGCAGTTGAGGAAAGTGATATCTACACAATATTTCACACTGCAGCTATTTTAAAATGCATTTTTAAAGCAAACTGCTTTTTCCTTGTAATTTGTACAGCCAGGTGCCACAGTGACTGTGAGTGTTAAAAAACACCAAAGCTAGTTGTATGTGAAAATAACAACCAAGGAAAGTGTCTGGCTCGTCGTACCAACCAAACCAAATCATGTCTCCAGTGCCACTGACTTAATGTGTGTTTGCTTTATACACACCTCAATTCTAGTTTCCTGGTTTTCATTCCCAAAGTCAAACAAATTTTCAGATGGAAAATTAAGTATACTTGTAGAATGATGATTGTTAGATAAAATGCTGATTACTTTTAATCAGCCTCTTCTAAGTGGCCTTTAAAGATGGCTTCCAATTAAGCATTGGAAGTGTTATTATGTCTCCTGCTCTGGAATTATATCCATAATAGGAGAAGACAAATTGCCCCTTGTGTGTTCTTCTTGGGTTACCTTGTACATTTCATTGAAAATCAACATCCCTCCGTGCTGGAAAAGGGCAGTCCAGGATCTGTCTGTTGGGGCAGGACCTTTTGTGTGATGATACATCTATGGCGGGAGATTGGAAAGGGGGTGAGGAGCCTACAGCCCAAGAACCCTGACATTTTCAGCATGTGCAGTTAATCTCAGGCAGAACACCCGACATGCCAAAACAGATGGTGAGAAATAAAATGACTGAAGAGTAAGGGAACACATGGTTTTCCTGACCATCTTGAATAATTGACAAACTGTCTGAAACAGCCTTGTCCATTATTTAGCACAGCTCTGGAAGAGCCTTTACTTCTCTTTTAAGTTTAAAATAAAAGAACTGGTTTTCCCAGCTGTTTGAAAGGGACAACATTACAAGTTTATGCTCACTACCTTATAGATTTAGCAATTACATTGTGTATAGGGTGCATGAGATGGAAAATCAATAATTCAGTTTTTTTTTGAACATGTTTCGTTGGCATTTTAGACAAAGCGACAGACAAGAATCGTGTTACTTTGCTGCACAGTAAGAAGATTCACATGGAAAATTACTTGAGGGTTATGAACTCCAGGTAATTGAAAACTGAGATGAACTCTCTCCTTGCTCAACTTTGAAAAAAAAATCAATAAATAAAAGGCACGTAGCATGGTCTGAGGCAAGTAGCTGATCTGGGTTTTTAAGGAAGTGTTAGTGAAGACACTGGGTCTCAAAATGGATCTTGTACAGCACTGTTCCCTTGAGGTCCTTACAAAGTGAATGTCAATACAGAGAATAGCAGTAGTGGTTGAAAGAATGATGTTTATCACCTGCCAGTTAAGGTCATGTTTGCAGTTGCGCATTAGTTTCAAAAGGGAATTTTGATTGGTATTTTTGTCTTCAAACCATGTTGTATTTCTGAACAACAACTGCTGTTTCCTTTGAGGACAAAGCGGGACAAATTGCAAAATCTGGTTTATAGCTGAGCACAGTGTTAACCCCATTTGTGCAAAGAATTGTGGGCCTGTTTTCTCGAGCTAAGTCAAGCAAGAGTCCCCTGCCTATGTTTGCATGAAGTCTATTTGACTGTATGGGAAAAAGTACACTAGGTCTTTTTCATGCCATTGTTTGAATCTCTGAGAGTAGTAATATATCTAAAAAAAATTAACCTTGGCTTTTAGTTCATCATATTGGGCTGCATGATATATCGTCTCAAACATAAATTAAATTATAAATTAATGGTCACTCACTGTAGCCATTGAACATTTCCCTCCAGCTCTTCCTGAGCTAACTTCCTGTACCTGGGAGCACTCCTGAACATTGCACAGCTGATCATAATTAAATCATTTCAGCAGTGCATCTTTAATTAGTGGAGTGCACATTATATACTGGTGTTGAGTTCATTACAACTAAATTAATTTTGCAGCCTGATTTGATATTAAAAAAAGCACCCAGTATGATTCACAAGGAGGTGTCATAATGCTTGTCCACCAAAATTGGAGAGGCCTACTCAGTTACATTAATGACACATAAAGAAGACATCACAGGCACTTATTACAGTCAAATTACAGTCAGTTGTGATTTATGCAATCATTTGAAAGTAAAAATCACACCTAGGTGGTACTGTACCTCTGTTTTTGAAAGCAATGTTGAATGTAACTCTGCATTGCATATGTGAACATACTCTAAAGGTGGTCTAGAGGGTTTTTTAACATTTATATGTATGCTCATAGTTTTCAAGTCATAATATAATAATAATTTTGAGATTAGACTTGTGTTTGTTATTCAGCTAGATGTATTTAAAAAAAAAAAAACTTCTACATTTTTTAATAACAGAAATTAACACTAGCGGTTTGTGTGGTTACTGTAGCCTGAACTACACACTCAGCTGATAGTTTTATATGGTAAACAAATGTGGTTCTTGTGCTTAAAAACATCAATGGCTTGAGTGGAAATGAGGAGATGTCTTATCCTCAGAGGCTGTGGTAAATGTGCTCAGTGTTTGTGTTCGATAGACAGGATCAAGTGTCACTTACATAAAACTTTCTGCCCTGCCCTTTTTTTTCTCTTTTGCAACTTTAGAATTTTAAGTGACCTTCTTTCAGATTGCATACTCTGAAATAAATGGTATCAAAGTCGAAAAAAAAGAACCACGTCACCCTTAACTGTTATGAAGGTAAGCTTCTCCTCGTGTTAGAAGGAGCTCTAGAAAGGATTTAGACAGACAAAGTTAGTCAGCTCCCTCTCCAAGCAATATATATCGGTCACATTTATCGATTGAGAAATGCATGCCAGGGGAGAAGGAGGGGGTCACAATAGGAGGGCCAGGAAGGCAGGGCAGAGAAAAAAAAACTGATAGAAAAGGCAATTTTGTCCCTTCTGCTTGGGCTCTGTCAAGGGACTAGCAATTTATTGAACCTCAATTCTAGAGGAAGGGAGAGGAGAAGAAAGTCCCAGAGCAGTGAATAAGCTAGGGAAAATGAGAGGTGTCACTGTGTCCAGCCCTCCTTCTGAAGCACTAAACCCAATCGGATGTAACTAGAAGAGAAATTGCAAGCAATGACAGAGAATAGAATTGGAAAGGAGAGAGAAGCAGAGTGGAGGGACATGCTCATTTGCACTGAGCTGCTTCTGAATTTGCAATGGGAATTTTGATGAAGCAAAGGTGCAGGTTGATCCTCATGTTGCACGCATGTGATTGCAATTCTCCTGATTGCATGAAGTCAAGCTTCTGTGTAACATTTACCAATCAATGGCAGGGGTATCCTCAACATCTCTCAACAGCAGTGCAGCATGTCCTTTGGAACATTTGGAATTCTTTCCATTGTGCTAAGCATCCTACTGAAATCCTGAGTGATCACTTGCTGGATGGGAAGTAGTCAGCATTCTTTACATGGGTTGTGAGTTGCATTTGCAATCCTCCAAGAAATCCATCTGAGATGAAAAGGTCCCTGACTTGCTTAAAGTTAGTGTATCTGTTTTTACCTCGCTTATGAATAGAATTTCTTGAAAATGAATAGAATTTATTGAAAATATTGTGCTGTTTTATGATTAAAGTCACTTTTTGTGTTGTGTGCTCAGTCCTTTTAAAAAGACAACTTGTAACAAAATGGATAATGACTATTTAAATTATAGTTACAGTGTGGTTTATAGAAAGGTCATGGCTGCTGTTTTGTGTGCACAGGCCTCCCTGGTGACCTGAGATAATGAAGGCTCCTAAGGGTTCAACCTTGCTGTGGGCAAGTTGAATCCAAACCCAGGATGTATGGCATTCTGTTACAGTCACATTCGTGAAAACCAGACTCCTTTACGACCAACAAAAATGGTGGAGGTCTGAATAAAATGTGGTATAAGTTGGATTCTCAAATAAGAGTAGAGCAGTGGAAGATAATTTTACCCTAACATTGTTTCTCGGAGATGAGGTACGATTATCTGATGAGGCATCCAAATACTACTCAACTGAGCTGTCATCTAGTTCAGCGAAGCCAACTGCCTCAGGCAGGGTGAGTCTCATACGATCTTTTTATGTAAATTTCACAAAATGAAAAAAAGTCAATCATCTGCAGCCTGTGAACCCAATTAGCCAATTTGTCACTCTGTCTATATTTGTTTTTTCACTGTCTGATCCAAAATTTATTACATGCCTATCCATGTATTGAGATCACTGTGCGTGATTTCTCTGTCAGGATTTTGTCCTGTTTCCCACTACCTGTATGTATTTCATAGCATCATAACATTATAATCTGATTTGTTGTAGGTAAATGTGGACATGCAACTATCACTGGCTACACATGTGAAGGATACGCTTATTTATTTCTAACCCAAAGAGCTCAACACTAGCAATACTAGTATGTTTGTAATGAAACAGTAACTGAAACTCACATATCTGGTGATTGCCTCGTATTTCATGGTTCACATACCTATATTCAATTATGCAGTTCAAATACACTTAAAACTGGCCCATAGTGTGGGGTGTATCTCCTTTATTACAATGTTTCATAAACAAATTTTAACATTATTTTGGATTTCATAATAGTGTATTCATGAGGCTCCTAAAGCAAACACCGAGGGGCTCAAATGGGTGATGCTGTTTTGTTCCTGCATTTTCCTTTGCATTACCTCCTCTGATCTCAATGACTTTAATGTCAGACCTTACCATTGCTGAGTGGATAAGACTTGACAGTGTAGAACTTGAACTGAATGCGCATATCCATCAAAATATCAGTATTGGAGTGTACCATCTTTCCACATTGGCTAAAAGATTTTTTTTTTGTTCCTGAGGGAAATGAAGCATCAAGTGCCATAAAACAAAAATGATCCTACTGCAAACCGACACAATGGAGAGAGGGGAAAAAATACATTACATATACTGAGACAAGGGCCCCTTTTTCCAGACTACCCAGTTTCAGGAAATTGTTCAATCCACACCTGTGATATTTTTATCCTGCAGTGCTGACGTGCTAGGAGGCAACATAAATGAATCATGTTAAATTATTTCATGTGGTAACAGATTGATTTTTGTTTTCTCAGGGCTCTATGTCATTTGTTGGAGACACATATAACGTAGTTTATAGAATTATATATAAAACGCCACCCAAAATTGAGGCACTGCATTCTGTGTCATGGAAATAATTGACTTCTCCATAAAATTATGTTCTGCAGTTGGTACTGCACTCTACTCTACATGGGGCGTACTCTGTCGAATCTCTTTTCATTATAATATGAAGTTCAGACATTGTAAACATTCTAGCACTGCTCCAGAGAAGATTACTATATGCAATTGGCATTGTTTGTTTTTAAAATGCATTAGATTTCTCAATTAGCCTGCCTTACAGATGGCCATATGTTTGTATATACATTTCTACTGTTGGTGATACAATTTCAAGATGCTGTTAGGGTACAGAATATGCCTATCCTCAGACAGTGCACCATTTATGTAAGGGATATTGCTGTCCCCTGAGAGGCAACAGTCATTTGGAGAGGATAATTAAATTCCACAACAAATATTAAATGTAATAACATGAAGTCTTTTAAGTCTGTTAGAGCCAATGCAAAATACAGACCACAATGTAATTAATAAAGTGAATTTATTAACAGCAACAACAAACATTGAATAACTAATGAAAGGGAAATAAAACAATATAATTTAACATAACTAAACAAACAGAAAAGCAAAAATGAAATTAATTGGTGAATAAATAAATAAATAAATAAATAAATAAATAAATAAATAAATGTTATACTGGAACAAAACAACTTAAAATGGGTAAGGTAAGAGACAGAGAAACTTTGTGACGGTTAGTTTCAGAGTGGGAGCTGAACAGCTGCAAGTCAAACAACAGGAAATCATAAAATGGCATGTTTTGATGTTAGCTGACAAAACATTAATTAGGTGTTGGTTTGTCCATACAATTCAGCTTAAATGAGGGAACTTAATATAACTATCTGTTAGTCTCAGGGGACCAACTTCAACTGATTGAAAAGAAATGTTCTATGGGTGAATAATGGATGTGGTTAAACACAGATCGTACATGATGATATCTGCTATACTCAGTATGACACTATTAAAGAGCAGTGTAATACTTTATAGATATTTATATCAAAGGCTGGTCCATTAGATCCATAGGGATAGCAGTTCATCATTTGAATTGGGGAGGCTGCAGGACAGATCCATGGGAAGTCTCTTTTCTGGTTGCAGGAATATCAGAGGCACACAAGAGAGGGCAAATCTGTATGCAATGATGAGAAACACTAAGACTATCTCAGAACACACAAGGTGAGGTAGACATGGGGCAGGGATATCTCAGAACATGCAAGACACATTCGCAGGGATACAGCCTGCAACAAGTAGGACTCTCTCGGGACACATGAGATTGGAGGCCAACATGAGGTAGGGCTGTCTCAGTACCAGCCTGGGGTCAAGCAACACCAGGTGCATCAGGACTCTTTCTGAACATGCGGGTTGGAGTCCAAAACGAGGCAGAACTTTCTTGGAACATACAAGAGTGAGTTTGCCAGGAGGCAGGTTGCCTGGAAGCTGCAGTAGTTTGAGGTTCACATAGGTACAATGGTGTCTTCGTGATCAGACAAGTGGGTTTAGTGGAGAACCAGCAGTTTGCAAGGAGGGTGGCCTTTCAGAGAATGGCAATGATCCCCTATCAGAGCTGCTCCATTGTTCTTGTCGCATTTTTATTGGATGACATCAAAGGCTATACTTTACGCTGGCATTTTATGTTTAGTCATTGGTTGAAAATTCATGATTCCAACTGCCACGCTATGGAGCCCATGTAGATGGTGCATGAGAAAGAACATGAGAATCTCTAGTAACCTCTGGGTGATCATCGCTGGAGTTCTTTCCAGTACCAAGTGCATCAGAGGTGTTAAGACGTGCATGGTTCCACTAAACACGTTTGTACTCTGAGCATTCCAGGGGTTGATTAAAGATTTATGAGCATAAAACTGGTTTGAGTTGCAAAAATATCATGTGTCCATGAACCCTACATAAGCTATATGCCTTAAATACTTCCCTGAATACTGCCTTTTAAGTTATAAGACTGCTGTTTTACAACTCTCTTTTAGACAAAAGGATTCTTCTGTATGGCCTAATAATTCATATTCCTGCTCATTTCTTGGCATCTGGCTCTACAGACTTCACTCATCAGGTTTCACTTGGAAAGGTAAGAAATATGGCAGACAAGGTTTTCAAAGTCTTCTCCTTAGACACCATTGACTCAGAGGGCATTTTGTTCATGTCCACCTGGCTTTTTGAATCAGTTATAATAAGGCCGAATATTAACCATGGCCAGTGTCATAGATCCATTGGCAATGTTGTTACAGCCTTGCTGGAGCATTGACTGCACACACACACACACACACACACACACACAGATTTTTTTTCCCTGTTCCTGTTCAATGTGCACAGTTCAGTCTTCAGTCTGAGGCCTCCATCTGGCTTTTAGAATTTCTCAGTAGTTGTTTTGCACCTTAAAAGGTTGTCATCAGCTACAGAACAAACAATTTCCCCAGTCTGCTGGAACCTCAGATGTGTCAGAGAAGGGGCGGGATGGTGGCGTGTCCTTGAGTGAAATTCTCCTGAAACTGGGAAAAGACAGGAGCCCAGAGGAAAGAAAGCAGAGGCATAATCAAACACCCGGTTAATAAGGCTTTTTAAACATGCATCTTTGACACAGCACTGAAGTGATATACAACACACCCCCACAGACCAATCCATCAGATCACTTCTGATCTTTTATCGTTGGCTTGTGGGAATCACCTGAAAGTGTTGGTATGTCTCTATGATGCAATTGTCTGCAAGGCTGCGCATCTCTTGAAACTGGCACCAAAGCTTATGTTTTCCTCCCTGTCGTGTGCCATCATGACTGAGACCACACTTCTGTCTCTTTCTACGAAATTTATTCCACTCTCATTCCACACACGACTTTCAGCATCAGAATTCAAGCTGTAAAGCAAAATAAAGTATGCCCATTCTTTCAAACAGACAGTAGGTCTGTCTGTTGCTTAACTGGAGGTTTGGAGCTCACAGCACATGCTGCTTTGAAGTGGTCCTGACATTTGCCGTTGCAGAAACCCATTCCCGGCTTTCTCAGGCAGTAAATGAGTCTTGTGGTTTGCTGTCTTATGGCCTTTTCAGTTGGTATGTGCAGGGTGAAGGCTCTGCAGTTAAAAGGAGATAAAGCACCAGCATGTGGCTTTTTTAAAGTCTCTGAATATGTAATTCAAGTGTGTAACTTTGATTTTCAATTGAATGCATTATTTTGAATCATTTGTTCAAAATCAAGCTGTCAGGTCACGTTGGAGCATGTCAACAGCTCTGAACCATTGTGCTAAGAAACTGACAGAGAGAATCACTGCGTCCTTCTGAAGAAGGCTTTGTGTTTCATTGATCATAAAGGCCACTTAGGAGAATTATCCTCACCAAACAGTTCATAACACTCAGCAGACGACATTCAAAAGAACACCTTAATAATTACTTTTGGGAAACAAAAACTGAACAGGTTATTTACTTAATTAAACTAAATAGAACATAAAGTAAAACACTTTATAAAACCTGAACATAAACTCTGTCAGCTCCAATATTGTAGCAGTATTTGCCTCAGAGATTCAGGGTCATATAGCATCACACTTTAAAAAAAAAAAAAAAAAAAAAAACAACCCTACATACTGATGTGAAAGAACCCTTGCACAGATATCTTCTGCTTGCCTTTCAGGTATACTGTTAGTAATACTGGCTTACATTCAACCCTGATAAATGCCTCCCATGCAATACCTCCCTAACACAGATGTATTAGCTGGATACAAATAATACTCAAAATACATAAACTGATGCCAATACCCCTGCTCCTTGCATGCATGGATGCAATGTTATGTTATTACAGGCATTTTGCTTCTCATTATTTGCTGCATAAGAATGTTACTGAACATGATAGCCAGCTTGCTAGCAAATGATTGTGTCAGGCTATATCTGTCTGTTGGTTCATGTCAAAATTCACATGGATGTTCACACATGTGTGCTTGTATTCATATGGATTATTTAGATAATACCCACAGTCGAGCCATTATTTCACACTTGATGGTTTGGTGGTAATTCTGTGTTTTTAACCAAGAATATAGAATCAGGTTTCAACAGCAATCCTCTGATACTCCATTAACGCTTGTCACAGCTCCAGATATAAAGTGCCAGTGCTGTGTTCTACATACCACTGCTGCCTGTGACTTAGACATACTGTTTTATGCTGGATTAACTCCAATACATGACATAAATTGTTGGAAACATGGAATTGAGGGGAGGAAAGACAGGAACACATGACTCATCAGTGCTTGTCTACTCTGTGGCTATTTCACTCCTGGTGCACAACTGGTCAGACTCCTGTATATGGATGAGTGAAGATCAAAGCTCCATAAAATCAGTGATGAGGTCCCAGCGAGAACACCTCATGAAGTGTCCACCTGAAGCACTGAAATTCTTCAGTTGTGTTCCTTCTGCCCTATGGGTCTGCAGTGACTGCCCAGAGATACCTACAGCAGCTTTTCAGAAGACTTGTAAGGATTCGCCACGTGTTGCGGATCTCTGCTGGCGACTCCACTAAGGTCTCCCCAGAAAGTGCTTGAGGACATCTTGAGGGAGTGGGAAACCAGCATGATAGATGCTTAGGCTTCTGAGGGGACACACGCCTCTATTTTCTTGTTTTCTTTTATTTCCTGTGAAAATGACAGTGAGTGAGGACTGAATGGAAATCACTTACTTTCATCTGAAAGAGAATAATCCACATTTCCCCAGAGCATTTACGACTTCTCTTGATTGTCTTGTATTCTTCTGTTTTTGTTTGTTTCTCTTCCTTTGCCTTTTGGCCAGTATGGGTGATGGTAGGATGACAGTCCCACTTTACCTGTTGAGTGTTCCTTAGGCAGTGAATGTGGGCGTCAGGGAAAGTTGGATCATGTATTCATTAACTTTTGACAACCTCCACTTCACTAATCTCAGGAAAGATGTCAGATTATATGTGTAATCATATCTGATATGTTCAGGTGAAAATGCATTGCTAGGGATCCCAAGTGGCTCAATTAGTAAAACATTCACTTGAAGAGCATACCTATTGCCCTGGTTTGGAACCTTGTCATTTTCTGGCAATCAGAATATTGCATTCACATTGCCTCAGTTCTCTTGTGTAAGCACAGAGGTTTTTGTAAGTGTGGTATATAAATGGTGATTTCAAAACAGTGTTGCATAAAAGGGACAAATCATAAAAAGCATTGCAGAGTGTGTAACTGAAATTTTAAATGTGAAATGTGATGCAAAACCCACTTTGACTGTCAATATATTTTGTAGAATCAGATCTGAATATGTGCCCAGAAAGAAACACAAATAAGATATAAGGAGGTTATAGTGGGAAAAGTCAATCAGAGTAACAGTTGGATTAAATGCATGATCCACCATCTATAACAAGGGAAAGCAATCGCAAGATGACTCTCTGGAATGATCAGTTAATAGTTTGTGTAGGAAATATCAGTCCAGAGAGAGAGATTTAGACTATAATGTTGTTTACTTGTCCATTCTCACAGGGATAATGGGAAGACGAATAAACAGAAATCAATGACCTAACCAGATGATTGATATCTCCGTATTGATCCAATGTCTAGACACATCATATCACTGGCAGAGGCTTCTCAGAGTCTGTCCAGCTCAATTTCCAGAATCTTTTTTTTTCTTTTTTTTTTCAATTTGTAGATGAGGATATCGAGTCACACAGTTCTGAGTCAATGGCCAATTCACTTAAATTCACCAGCTCTAGCAACATTACTGTGTCACAGTAACAACTACCTGCTGTCTTGTCATTGTATTGTCAGTGGCAGTATCAGAATTGGTTTTGTTAAGGGTTGAAAATCTATTGGAAAATTAAATCAGAAGATTAATGTCCACTGATGGCAAAAAACAATTAGGGCAATGATAGCATCATCCTTGTAAAGACAGAACTGAAGGTCATTGTCATTTGAAACATAATGTGGCTATTCCTTGTCATCCTTTCACCATCACAGAATCTTGCCCTGATTACTTTCTTTTTTCTCGCTCTTTAAGAAAGTTAATGGATGAAAAGGTCTTTTTAAAAAGGCATTTAAGCTTCCTATTTCAACTGAAGCCTTCCTTTTTGAAGATATGCATTTGAAAAGCTATATTGGAAAATCAGATTCATAACAAGACCGATCTCATTGTGTTATTATTGATGTCATTGGTTCTCTTTAATGTTTATTGGTGTTTATATGTAAGGGCTAGAAATACACAGTGTATGCTACTGTTGGGGAACAGGGTGTGACACAGAAAGGAGATATTGAGTTTGCACTGGTTACAGAAAAATGCAGAGAGAGTAGAGAAAGTGTGCACCTAAGGGGTTAGAATTAAGTTGAATTTAGTTTAATTTCATTTAGTTGAAAAGACACTCCAATTGAATGGAAACTGCATCTTAGGATAAACAAATTCAGAGAAGCATAAGTTTTAAGTTCAGCATAAACCTTTATTATAAATTGTTATTATTAGTATAATTATTATTGTTAGCAGTAGTAGTATATGTAGAATTGGGTATGTGATCATTGCATTATCTGTAATAACATAAATTATTTGCATTATAATCATTTATATTTTTTGTGGGTTTGAGCAAATGTTTTCAGCTTATTGCTGTACATTAACATAGACAAATATTACAGTATACATACAGCAAAAATTAGAGTCTCTAAGACAAACATTGCTACTCTAATGATTCATGTTCAGCAAATTGACAGTATTGTATGTGTTACATGCAAGCAAGAAGGATAGCAAGAACATATAATGAATAGCAGGTAACAAAATGATAAATCAGTTTACTCCCTCCCCCTCCAGTACTGTACTGCTGACTTTGTAATTCCTAACTGTAGCCATTTTTGATGATAATAACAATAATAATAATAATAATTTGAGAACATTCTTTCATTTTATCTTCCAAACCAACTTCATACAATTCATCACACACTTACCTTTATGTCAAAATGATTGGTTGTATACTACCAAGAGGACAAAGCCTCTGTTCATGGTTATGGGCAGTAGGTGATTTGAAAGAAAGCAGTTGTGATAAGGGACCACACACAAAGAATCCATGATTTTACTTTTGCTCTTGAATTGTGTTAAATCTAGCAAGAGCAAAAATTATTATAATTTTACAATTTTTTTTTTCCAATTTATCGCAATTACAGATTACTGTCGTCTCTCAACTTCAGTCAAACACGATCAGGTACATTATGACACAATGCACACATAACATATTAGCTGCATCCTGGGAAACTGAGCTAGCTGAATTTTTGAAAAGGTCACCGACTAGAATCACTTGCTTGTAAATTGCTTGCTCCACAAGGTTGCCCAGGTCCTTTCACTTGTGTGGGCGATACAAGGGATGTTAGAAGTGCCAGACCATAGTTAGGTTGAGGAAAGGTGAAGTCAGTCATGACCTACATGTAGCACAATTAGTAGAACCTGCTCAATGACCCATAGGGAATAGCTGGGGGCCCTCTGGCATCTTGCCAATTATCATTGTGAGTGCATGTGGACTAAAATTCCAATGAAAATACTTTTTTTTTTTTTTTTTCATAAGAATACAATGTAAAGTAGGAGTAGAAGTAAAAACCAAAAAAAGTATGGAAGTTCAAAAGGTCTTCACTAATATGTCTTGACATATGTTATGACAATGCAACATGCACTTCTGAATGCTATTATGCCATATGCGGCTTTGTTTCAAATGTGCTTACCACCTCAACATGACAGTAGATTGCTTACTGAGGATTCAAATGGGCTTCCAGAGTTGTTGCCCTTAACACACATGTTAATATTTAAAACATTTTACTTTGCTGAAGTCTGGATGATTAAAAACTAGTCTTGTCAATTGGATTGGTACAGTATCTAGCAATAGCATTACTGGTTCATTTATCAGTTTGTTTCTGTATTTGTACAGTAAAATGGAGCACCAAATCAGACTCATGTCTCACGGCCAAGAACTGAGTTGCAAAACATGACCAATGCCATTCAACCACTTCTTAGGCTCATACTTGTTATTATGATGATTATGAAACGTAATCATGTCATTAGGAGCAATAAGTCACATTCGGCAATGTATAGCTGCCTCCCTGTACTGCCATCATTCAGCTTCAAGGAAATGTTTGTATGCATGTTCTGGGGAAGATGTCAGAATCATCACATCTCTGCATAGCTTTTTTTCCCTTGACGAATCACATTTTCCATGACAATAAGCATACATATATTAATGGTTGATGCACAAGGCCCCAGGATAGTTTTCAGCACATGAAAAACAATGGAAAGTTCTTATTGTGCTGTCTTATTAAAATCACTTCTGTTTTATTTTTAACATACACAAAACCTGTGAGCAAAACCTGGGCATTTTGTGGAATTAATTTAAGGCAACAGAGAAAAACAAACCGTTCTAAGGGCAGTACAGCAGACTGTCAGTAGTTTGAACTGAACCACTATAGAAATTCAACATTTAAAAAGCACCTGGAAAATCAGCACCTGGGAGTTATTGAGATTCATTCCAATATGTGGGAGGAAACTAAAGCATATTGGGAATTATATTTAATTCTTTGAATTTCTGTAATGTTTAGAAACTTGTATCTTTAAGCAACATCTGTCGCATTTAATATTCATATCACTCACCAGAAGCAGTGCCTGAGCTGAAGTCGGCCTTCCCTCCAGAGGTACCACTTCTTGTTTAGCTGTGTTATGCTGAGGACACTTTAACACAGTAAAACCTTGAATTGAAGGGGACCACCTCTCATCCTTCTGCAGAGTTCCAGAATGATGAGAATTCCAGTGGTCTAAGGGCATCGTGAGCCTATGACCCAGATTGAAACTAATGCAATGTGCTTTGCCCTTAACACTGAGTAGCATTATTTATTCACTAACATCATTTTTTGCAGTTGAATAAATTTAGTGCTAAGTTATCGCTGGAGATTAAGGACAAAGTACATACATCAGATTGGTCAAACCTCAGTGTGGTCTCTATTCAAATGATTTTAGTAATCTAGGCTGACATCAGTGTACTCTTATTACTATACTTATTGCATTATTCAGATGTTTCTGACATACTTTTATAACATGTAGTAATATTGAAGGGCTAGGCTGAAAACTGATTAAAAAATATTTCAAAATATGTGATATCTTGGGTTCCTCTGAAATGGTAGAAATTGGGCTGCAAAACCAGTCAGTGTCAGTTATTTATGTTTTTCCATGTTACAGTGAATCACAAAACACTGCCTTTGTGTAATACAATGCACTGCACTACCGTTGTTCTCTGAAAATAGGCTGTCAGGTTGTTGTACTTTTTTCATTGTATTTTTTTCTGAAAAGAAAAATGCTTCTCACCTGAACAAAAGATAATAGCAGAAAGAAGAAAAGTCATTTTCATTGATCATTTTCCCTGGGAGACATTGGTATTACCTCTCCTGTCATTTTTTTTTCAACCCACGTGAGGACACATTCCTCCACCCATGATGCACTAGCACTTCATGTTAGAGCAAGTATGACAAAAGCTGGACTAAATAATACATATGTGCTTCAGCTCACAGTCACATGACAGATGACTTCAACAGCGCCACAGCGCTGGGATGTTTTGAACATCATGTCTTTAGGATGGCCGAAAGGCTAATCTCCTAGTGTTATGCGGGGATAAGACAGAGGAGGGTGGGAGCTTGCCAATATGTCCCAGAAGTCTGCCTGACAGAAGCCCAAGGCCAATTCTTAGTGGGTCTGTGCATAGCGCTTGGGACTTCAAAATCCCTCCTGCAGCAAACTTGGCGGTCTGCCCAATGCTCCACAAGCTGGCTGCTGTTTTATTTATCAAGCAACCAAAATTGACATTTTAACAGAGCACTCCTGAGAGCCCAGCCTTCCAGTTTTACTTATTTATTTATTTATCTTTTTTTTTTTTCTTTGGTTCCTTTTATTTGTTATGCTTGTCATCTCTGCTGTTGGCGAGACAGAAAACTATCAAAACTGTCTTAAAGTAATCAGGAAAAATGGAGAACTCCCGAGCATACATTGTCACGTTCTCTCCCTCTCCCTGTGTCCCTCTTAGCAACTGTCGCTTTCCATCGACCATTTTATCATACTTCTTAATTGGTTTTAATTTGTATACATCCCTCCCACATGCACACATACACACAGTGAGTCTTTTCTTTTCAGTATTCTGTACGCCATTTCCCTACAATGATGTGTCCCCAGACCCTCTTGATAAGCATGCTAATCTTCAGAGCTGAGGCCCAATGCACAGTGACCTCTGATACCGAAACCAGGAACCATTCAGTCCCATAAGCAGTACATTCATTATTTATTTATTCATTTTTAATTTATTTTTATAAACTGAATTATTCTGCATAAGAATGCCATTGGCTAAAGAATAAGGAATACCTGTGCAGAGAAAGGATTAATAAGCATTCCATGCATGCATTAACAGACTTAATCCTGGAGGCATCATCATGTTTTTCTATCCTTGAAACTGAAAAAAACCCAAGTGGACAACAAAGAGAGCTTTCCCTGGGATGATATTCCCCAGGAGAGAACATAAGGATTTTTTTTTTTTTTTTTTTTTAGCGGACAGCACTGAATCAGTAACATGTCTTTCTGCTCCCTTTTATTTCTTCAAGTTCTTTTGTTCTGTTGTTTAGTTAATCGTTCCCTTTAGGGAAAGAAATGTCGGATTGCTGTGACGACGGTGTGTGTCCTTGTGTTTATACTTTCAAGAAAGTAAAGCCCTGAAGTCTCTCTAAAGGAAGGGGCATTGAAACGAATATAAGGCATGGGAAGACAGAAAGATACTCATTTTCTATTGAATGCCCCTTGGTTCAGTGCCACAGATACTGGGGAGAATTAAGGAGAATCTCTGTTACAAATGCACACATACATTCACATTCTATACATAGGTGAATAATAGTGAATACACAATGCAGTCTTGACGTGGTTATCAAAGCCTCCCACCATGTGTGTAGAAACTCATTAAATAAACTCAATATTTCCTTTCCACATGAGGTCTTATTTTCATTCATTTTTCTCATGTCAGTTGCAGCCTTTTTATTGTTTCCTTCTGGTCACATTCAGTGTCCAGTAATACAAATCAGCGAATTCAAATTATAATGTTCGCAATGGAGAAATTTAATTAACCCTGCAAATTAGCTTTGTTTACAGTATCATTTTTTTTTACTTCCTCATAAAAGCAGTGGAATGAAGTGTGATTAAAGCACATACACATAAAGAGATATCCATGTCATTAAAGGAAAAGATGTTCCATATAAATAGGTGACATGGGGAGTGCATTTTCACTATCTTTACATACATAATGCACCAGCATTGCCATGAAAAATAGCAACAAAAATCATTTCCCTTCTGCACAGCATATGCATTTCCAGATCCGATTACAAAATAGGCATGCTATGTGAGAAATTCTGCTTTTACAGCTGGCTTTTTTGATGGTTAGCTTGCTGGTAGAGTTGGCTAGGTTAGCAAGACATAGGTATAGGTATGATGTGTAGTTTTGTCATTTCTGAAATAGATGTATTCAGGTTATTAAATCTGAAAACAGAATGCTGGATTATCAGGAAATGAGTCTGTAAACTCTGCACCAGCTGTTTTACTTGTTTTTTTAAATGTCATTCTTCCGTGGTTGTGAATACATGAAAAATATCAAAAATCCATTGTGGTAGCCTATATATGTAATTAATATTAAACTTTTATTAATTACTTTTAATGTCCATACAGTATACTTTCAAATCATCAGTACTAAAATATGTCATTTTTTTATAGTTTTGTTTGATTATTCGTAGTGGAAAATTGCCTCTCAGCTTGTTTTCTTCAATGTACTTCAGTCCTCCAAAACCAAGAGGTCAATATAGCCTTTTTTAAAGCCACTTGTTAAATAATTATCCAATTGCATGTCCCCAATCATCTAAGCTGATGAATTAATTACCAAAGCTTAAGTACAAATAGCAACGATGTTTAAATCCGACACTGTCCCCTGTTGCATTCAGTTGGATTATTTATAACTAGGGGTGTAAGAAAATATCAATACACTTGAGTATCGCAATTTTATGTTTTGTGATACTGTATCGATTCTCAAAAACTCTGTATCGATTTTTAATTAATAGTTTACAAGCAAAGATTTGTGGCAGTGATTCATTTTGTGTTGCGTTTAAACCCCCAACCGCTAGATAGCAGTGTTGTAATCTGTCTTCAGCCATTTCACTCTTACACTCCAACGTAACAATGTAAACTGAGACAAAGGAAGTAGCGATGGCGCACCGCTAATGTTAGCATTAGCAAACCTAGCTGACTAGTAACATTAACACCAATGGCTGAATCTGAAAGAGTTAGACCAGCTCCCGTGGCGTACAGAGCTGAAGTGTGGGCTCATTTCGGCTTCCACATTAAAGAAGGCACTAAGTAGATCGACAAGAGCCATGCCGTTTGCAAAATGTGCCATGCCAAAATCAAATACTCGGGGAACACAACGAATCTGAGAGCACACTTAGCAAGACACCATTCTGATGTACAGCTAACAGAACAGCAAACAGCTAACGTTAAATGAGTGGATCCCTCTGCAAGCACTTTTATTTTTTTACTTATATATGCAAATGTTAATTCCTTTGCTCAGATTGCACAAAAAGTAGCACTATGATGTTGGATGTTACAGGGACTGTGATAAATGCAAATGCAGATCCCACTGTTCTGATTGCATAAAAAAGTAAACTTTTTTTTACTCAGGTTTTATGCATATGGTGGTGTGTTCTTTATACTATGACAGTTTTCCTAAAATTAGATTTAAAAAATCACAATGTATCGTAATATCTTGAATCGCAATCCCTGTATCATGACAGGTATCGTATTGCCAGGTTCTTGCCAATACACAGCCCTATTTATAACCACAGACAATGCAGACCTTTGTGGAATTTTGAGCAGGGCCACGATGGGAGCAAGTCTCAGAGGATATCATCATATACTGTTAACAGTTATGTCATATTGTTGGATACAAATGCAGTCAAATTATTAAATTATTTTCAAATTATCATCATATACTGTTAAAATGTATGTCATATTGTTGGATACAAATGCAGTCAAATCATTAAAATCCCCTTCAAAATCTTGCAAGCATTTCTTGATGCCATATGCAACCTCTGAGTAATTCACAGCAGTAAGGCACACTGCATCAGTAAGGATGGCTTTCAGATTGTGAGTGATAGATTTTCCTCACAGTAGAAATAAAATATGTGAAAAATAATGGTCTTTACCATCTGCTGATTCATCCATGACTATAGATATACTGTCAGATGTTTTGATCAGCTCTTTTAATTTGTTTTTATGTGAGTTGGCCGTCTGCGGAAGATAATACTGTCAGAGTTGGTTGGCTGATGGAATTGCACCATCATTTGTTGTATGACTTAGTCAAACTATATTGGTTTGAAAATGCATGCATTTTGTGATATTCACTTTTTCAGAAGGAATCATGGTTTCTGCTATGATAATTTCTAATTTGTCACAATGACAAACAGGGTTGGCAGTTTCCATAATTGTGAAATTTTGTCCATCATCATAAGTAAGCAATTTATCGTTTCATTACTATCAACTCAAGTATCAACAGAAAGATATGTTATTACAAATCCTTTACAAATCCTACAATTCCCCTAAATTGACATTCTCTACAATAAATATTTCATTTAGGCCATGACTGTAACATTCTTTGAATTTTGCACTGAGTTATGAAATGCATGAAATATATGAACTCAAAATCATGCATTTATTTTAGCTCTTTAATTTTTACATTTTGAAGCATCAATACTTGAATATTAATGGGACATTAAAAATAATTCTGGAAATGTGGAAAGTTGGAAATAATTTGTATTGTGTATATGATAACATCTTACATGTTCAGCCTTGCAATGTTTAAATTATTGAATCTATAATGAGCGCATGACTATTGTAAGCTGATAAATTCCTTGTCTCCTTACTTCTGCACAGTTTTTTTATCCTGTTGGTCAGTGTTGTGAACTGTTTGTAATAATGATAGACATGGTTAACTGTTGGTAGGTAGTTGTTGATTTCAGGCAGAGGCTTTGAGGCATCACAGCATGTGCTGTTCTGTGACTGTGATATAAACAAACAGATGAACTTCAACAGAGGACCACTATGAAACCTTTCATAGGATGGAGCAATGCAGATAGTGTTCTCTATAGATCACGTTAAGTTTTCTTTTTTTTTGGATCTTAAAATGGGGTGAAACATTGTCTGTTAAAACATGAATGTCAAAACACCATATAAGGGGTAATTGTCAGGTAACAACAATGGTCACAAACTATGGGGCATACTTGCAAGTAGGATGCTGTGAAATCATGAAATTATGAATGACAGCAGATACAATTGAACTCTACAACTGAGATAATCTCTTTGTTGTAGATGTTCTTGACATTCCTTCCATGGCTCCTTTCCTTTCCCCTTACACTCTAGGCCAAATGTTTTTTTAAAGAATGTCACAATATGCCACACATTTTATAATTAATCAGTTAATTTTGGAGATTGTTTAAACTCTAAATTAGTGCCCACAGCATCGCCAGGAGGATAATGATTGAAATATGGGTTTATTCTCGTAGGTCACATTGTCGAGAAAAACAGAGGTCCCTAGTCTTAGGCCCTAGACTTAAAAGAAAGTAAAACAATCACTTCACAGAGGACACTTGCTTTTAAAAAGCAAGGATTTCACCCAGTTGAAAGATCAGAGAGAAGACCCCCATCTCTTTACTGTTTTATAACAGTATACTGTAGGCCAGGAGTAACATGTCATGTGAAAAACCACCAAAAACGAGAAATTCATGACGTTATTTCTGCATTAAAAGTTTCCTCTGCATTTTATACATCCTGTAATACTTTAAGTGTATTAGGTCATTTCACACAACATGTACTCACCACTGGGCAGATTGATGAAGCGTCAAACTTTATGTGAGAACTTTATCTGAAAACTATCCAACTTGATATGAAACAGCAAAATATATCAACCTCAGAGGAATAAATGAAATAACCATTTAATTATTTGGTTACTTTATATCCTTAGACATTAGTTGCTACATAAAATTTACAAATGGTGCATATTCTTTCTTTCACTTTCTAGTAACTGCTTGAGTCACTGCACAAAAAACATACCCAGACTAAGCCATTAAGCCTTTTTTTTCAGTCAGTCTTTTTATATTTTGTACATATGTTTGTTGTCGTTTAGCCATCTCACCCTGTAATACTCTTATAATGTCATCTTTAGACTTTATTCAGCTCTGAACAAAAATATTTTGTGTTCTAATTTTGGGTTGCGGGCGGATCAAAGACCTTAATCTGATGTCCTCTTCACATCAGCTATGGAGTGAATGACACAAAAGTTCTAATTAACGTGCCTTGTTGGGTTCTTATTCATGTGTTTTTTTTCTTTTCTCATCTTTAAAGCCTAGTTCTCTTCCCGAGCAGGCACTCTCTCTGTGGAGTTTGCCTTAACCTACTTCTGTAGTTTCTAAGGCTGCACAGCTGAGCTGAACTGGCACCCTTGGGAGAGCCCAAAGCTGGGGGGAAATGTTTGGTGCCTCCAGGGAGGCACAGCTATCTTTGTTTTGATCCTCTAACCCGCTTCTTGTTAAGTCTGCTTAACATGTATTTCCACGGGATAATCTTTACTCTGGGGTGCGGCAATGTAGGAGGCAAGATCTACAAACACCTGCTGCTAGGCTGAAGTGGATCTACACAGCATCTACACAGAGTATGTTAAATCTCCAGCCACTACTGTGCCCCATATCACACACACACACAAACAAGCAGATATGCATATGAACACACACATGCAGACCTACATATTGCTTCTTATTCTTGCTGTTTCTAAGCAGCAGAGGCCTCCTGCTCACCATTGGTCGATCCATAGTTATTCAGAAAATTCATAGACAGGAAATTCATAGATTTGTGGAGAATTAACATCCTGCTGTAGGACCAACCAGCTGTTGAACCTTTGTCTTCCATGAATCCACAGTTATTTTCAGTGCCCACCCTTGCGCCCTTCATTTTGTCTTTTTTTACACACATGCACACCGACACACACCGGGATACACACACACACACACACACACACACACACACGTGCAGTAACCATATGCAAGCATGCAGGTATGCATGCACAAACACACACAAACACAACTACTGTTTTAAAGTCGTTTAAATATTAACGGTTAACATACTGTACAGTGTTCTCCATGTTTATTCATATCCCTGACTAAATAAGAAAAGAATAATATTGGGCAATATTTCTAGCTTTAATTTGTAAAAATGTTATGCTTTCATCTTAATAGCATGCACAGGGCAAAAGTCATATTCACTACTAATGGATTTTGTTCCAGAAAACACAAGGGTCACATTTATACACATCCCTATAATTAGTATTTTTTTAAATTATGCTCCGCTGTGGATTTCACATATTTTGGATTTCATTTGTGAACAGTTTTCTCAAGGTTGAGAGATTGATTTGATTATTTGCAAGATTGATTTCATTATTTGAAAGCATTCATTTTATGCTTAGAATGATTTATTTTCAGCCAAGATTAAGTTTCTTGGGGAAGCATGTTTTTTGGGCAATATATATCCTGGTACATGTTTGAGGTAATAACTCTGTGTCATGAAGGGCCTCACAGATACAAAAAAAAAAAAACAAACCTATTGAACCACCCATAACATTTAACAGTGGAAATGAGTTCTTTCTCAGCATAAAGTTTACCTTATGGCAAACATAAAGCTGATAAGCCTGAATGCAACATTTATGCATGCAACTTTAAATGGATCTTTTTGATCCTTTGTAACCTGAAGACGTCAGTTTGCTTAGGAGATATCCAGCTGTTGCCTTTGAATGTACATTTTCCTCCAAAACCAGTCGTGTCACAGTGCATGCTGTCACGATATACACACGTCCTCTTCCTGGCAGGGTTGCCACTGTACCGGTAGCCTTACATTTTTTATAAGGAAAAAAAATAATGGAAACTGCAGTGGAAAGTGGTAGATTCAGTCTTTTGTAAATTCCTTTACTGCCATGTCCGAATTTGTCTGCAGAGAGCTCTTTGACATTAACCATGGTAATGCATGCTACTGATAAGTGTCTTCTGTGTTTTATCACCTTTTATAGGGAAACAAGTAGCCTTTGGATGAAGGTATGTTATTCCAGAAGTTTCCATCGAATTTCCATTGAATTTAATTTTCCAAATTAATATTCATTATTCATGATTTGGTGTTGCCATTTAATGCCATCAAAAATTAAAGTATATAATTTTTCAATGTTTATCTTAAAAAAATCTGATACACACTTTTTTTTCATTAATGCATGTTTCATTTTAATCTGGGGTGTGGATAAATATGGAGGCCACTGTAAATTCTGGAGGTAAACCAGATACAAACTTTCATATGTCATATCAGCACTGAATAACGTGTAGAAGCAACATCTCAGACACTGCGTTTGACTTTCCCCTCCCTTCGTAATTTTCATAAATGCACAATGCTGCAAACATCATCAGTAAATTGTGATGTGCACAGTGGGAGTGCTGTATTATTTTCCCACCATTTAATGGATGCTTTGTGGCTGATGATTTATTACTTAATACATTGAATTAATTTCTTAATTTGAATAGCAAGTAGATGGTTAAAGATTCTTCCGCTGTGATTACATTCTGTCTGCCCACCCCCCCGCATGCATGTACTCACGCACGCACTAACAGTCCAAAATAATTACTCACCACATATGAGAATACATACCTGTAATTTTTTTTAACCTGAACTGCACTAGAGTAATGCTGATATTCCTATAGGCTTAAAATTCTGCAGCAATGTGAAGGCATGCTTTTAGGAAGGGGGGATCTGAGTAATGTGTTTGCCAGTGGTCACCTGATATAAATCCTCTTGACTGGCATCAAATTTTAACCAAGTGACACGGTCAGAACCCTAGCAGAGCTCTAGAATCCTGTAAACATTGCATAGGTAATGTTACTTCAGTAAAGCATTTAGACCTTACCCACCACTGTGGCATGAAGGTGTGAAGCTATCATTCAAGCTGAAGTGGGTCTACTTCAATGACAATGATTTCTTATATACTGTATGTTTTGTTGATTGTTAAAATGCTTAGATATGTATATGTGGTAGAAATTATAATACAGTTTTCTTTGATCAAGTGATAACGTCATTTTTTTATGTTTGTGTGTGTGTGTGTGTGTGTGTGTGTGTGTGTGTGTGTGTCCGTGTGTGTGTGTATGCATATGTATCTCTTTGTCTGCCCACATAAATGCAAATGAAATACAGTACAGACCATTTTATATGATTCTTTGTTAAAGACAAGAGATTGTGTTTCGTGTACACTCTGTCCCACTGGAATGGTTGACATTGTGACACAATCACATTCATGAACGCACTCTACAGTGCACTCAATGGCAGTGGCTGTGACTGCTGACCTCTGCTGCACAGAGCATTACATTGATGACAGCCATAATGGTATTACACAAATGACCCGAAGAATAAAATCCATTTATTTATTGAGTTATCGTTGGACAAATAAAACCTGAGGGCCTCTCTGTCCCTTAGCTGTTTTTCCTTTGTGAATGCGGTAGTTCAGCGCTTTGACTTTCCTGCATCAATTCTCCTCAGAGACCCTCCTGTTCACTGTGAGCACGCAGCCGTTTCAATCAGCGTTTCCTCTCACCCCCCCTCCCTGCCAACATCTTTTTTTCACACAGGTGTGCTGTTCTAGTGAACTAGAGCAAGGAGGTGAAGCATTTTAATCTAATTAGATGCTATCTAAATATAGCAAGCTGGAGACAAGTTCTGATCTCTTCCTGAAATAAACAGGCCAGAAATGATTTAACAGTTACCCATACATTTAATTCATGTATATGTTCTAACAAGACAAAAACAGGCATTTGACTCCAGTAATTCCATCTTTGTTAACGGTTCACATTGACATTCACATAGAGCATTCATTAAATATTCATAAGCACTACAAAAAGCACAACATAACAGGCACATAGAGCATTATTAAAGCTTTAGAACATGCATCATAAACCATTCAATACAGCTTCATAACAAAGTTTTTTTTTTATATAGTTGGTCGTTGTGAAGCTGTATTTAATGAATATGTGATTTAATTCTTGCCACAAACTATCAGGGTTGGGGAGTAATGGAATACATGTAACGGCGTTACATATTTAAAATACAAAATATGACTAACTGTATTCCATTACAGTTACCATTTAAATTTATGGTAATCAAATTACAGTTACATTTTAAAAATACTTAAATTGCTGAAGGGATTACATTGGATTTTCTTTCATTTAATTTCTTTTTTTTTTATTTAATGTTTATTCAGTTGGAAAATCTATCCAATGATAGGCAACTCCAGGGTGTATCTCCCATATGCCCCTCATGAAAAAAAAGAAGAAGAAGAAGAAGAAAAAAGTGCACAGCCTGCCTGACTCACAAGACAGTAGAATGGAGAGTGACACAGAAAGCAACCAGCGCAACACTATGTCATGGAAATAATGGGACCATTTTACTTTCAAATTTGGCAAAGCTCGCCACATAACAGTACAATGCAAGCTGTGTTTTCCAGCAACCAAACTGCTATCCGCTTCCAAAGAGTTGACCTCTAACCTGAAGAAGCATCTTGAAGTAAGTCCTCTTTTTCATTATTTAAGCTAATATTGATCGCTAGCTAGCTCTCTTACATAGTATGGCTGCACTGGATTAGCTGTTCAGCTAGCTAGTAAGCTAGTAAGTATAGTATTAAAGCTATCTAGCTAACGAGTAGATACAGTGACAAAACAAGTGAAATTTCACATGTTTAAAACTGCGATTACTCCAACAATTTTACACTATGCATATTATACATTAAATTGTTAAGCTACTCCTTTCTCACTCACAATGTATTTAGGGTGGCTCGTGCCTTTCCTAACTCATGTTTTTGTGTAATGTACAGTTTTTGAATGAACATTTACAGTTCTGAAGATGAAATGCCCATAGACTTAACGTGGGGGGTGCCAAAATGTTAGCCACAACAATGCTAAGTGAACATTCTAAAAATAACCGTTCAGAACCTTAACCTGTAAAATAGAACTTTTAATTAGTCTTTTTCCTTCATCATAAAACATATCGGTAATGAGAATTTGCCTATACCGGTGCATGTCCTTATAAAACTTTCATAAAATGCTTTAAATGTTTTTTTCATGTGAAATGTTCATTAATTTAAAAAATTTAGGCTGTATTTTATGTTTTGCAGTGAAAAAAATCACTCAAGTTTAGCTATTTAGATTTTGACATCACTTGGACATATCACCCAACCAGTATATGCCACATTCACACTTTTACTTACATACTTTTAAAAATTAAAAACACAGTGTTCAGAAAGTAATCCAAAGTATTTAGATTATGTTACTTACCTTGAGTAATCTAACAGAATATGTTACAAATTACATTTTAGGGCAAGTATTCTGTAATCTGTAGTGAAATACATATTAAAAGTAACCCTCCCAACACTGCAAACTATATAGTGCGTTCAATCATATCATAAGGCTTTCTTAATGTTCCATGTAGTGGTGATGTCATGTTTAAGTAGTGCTTATGAATGTTTTATGAATGTTCTGTTTAAATAGAGTCAATGTAAATTGTTACTCAATCCCTCCTTAGAACATATTACAATGATATTATATTATCACAAGTCTGTTTCACATTATACTTCCTTTTTCAGGTGAAAAAAAGTCTTTGAAGTGCAATACAGTCATTTGAGCTCAAATTTTCCACTGTTCTGCTCCATACCTCATAACCTGCTTGAGAATGTTTTGACTTTCACACCGCTTTCAGGCTGTTTGAGGAATACATATAGAAAAAGCTATATATTTATTTATTTATCCATTTATTTTTACTGGATTTTTATTTTTGAGCCGTGAATGAATTTGACCATGGCAGCTCCCCAATACCTCATTCTCTTTTGTTTTGAACTGTACCAGTTTCTAAATTAATTCTGCATCAGAAGGTCTCACTCCTTTTTATGAGTGAGCTATGGTGTGATAGCCAAAAATCGAAAGCTTTCTGATAGCTCGCCAAAGGTCAAGGAGTACAGGAGACATGTCAATACAAGGCCATTTCAAAGTCTGAAATTTAAGCTGCCAGTTTTCCTTTCACTTTTATAGAGTGATGTCTGAGCTGGTGGTGTTTTTTCAATGCCAAATGGGACTAAAAATGAGTAATGTCTACTTCACGTCCAAGATACAATCCAAATGCAATGTGCTTCGGCCTTGCATTTGAGTACCACATAAAGAAAATGTTGTTGTGTTGTTGTTTTGGATTTTGAATTTGGATTTTACAAATGTTTAATTCATTTCGGCAACCAGCAAGCTAATAATGATTTCTAAGAAATAAAACTTGTTGAAATCTGTTGTCCACAGTTAAGGGCAAAACATATTCTAGTTGGATTATTTCTGGCCTTAAATGTTTGAATAATTTATTTGTCTGTCTGATCATTCACCTCTCACCTTGCACATCTCTCTGTCTGAGCCCTACATCTCTATCAATAATCTATTCTCTCTGATGCTTGATCTCAGTTGGTTCTCCGGTATCTCATCCATTAAGTCTCCTTTGTCCTCTTCTCTTCTAGTAAGAGCCTTTAGGGATTTGAAATCCTAAGTGTTAACGACAGGGCTATTCTTCCCCCAGAGGAATTTGGCTGGGCCAGTGTTTGAACAAAGCGTCAAAGTCTCTCATGTATCCCTACAGAAAGGTGAAGGCCCCGCAGTGTGCAGAATTCATTATCTCAGCCCTGTTGGTGAAGGAATGGCATTTTTTAACCTTGGGTATTCAGTCCTGCAGCACTGTACAGGGCAGTGTCAAAGTAGCACCGATGCATTCTTTTGAAACTTCACCTATATGCTTTATGCATGCAAAATGGCCCAACTGTTGCTTTGTCAGCTGTCCAAAACTTAAATCTGCAGTGATTATACCAGCAATACATTTCAGTGGGACTTCACAGGTTTTTATTAAGAAAAAAAAACCTGTGATGTTCCACTGTGATGTTCAAATTCTGGCTTAAAGCAAAAATATCTTTGACATGAAATGCCAAAAATGTCTGCTTTGACATGAATTTTTTTTTTTTTTAATCTGTTTACTCTGCCAATTTTGCAAAAGGTTTTAGTCAAAAACAGAAGTGTTTTTTCCCCTTTAATTCAGGGCTCATTTCCATGTTATGCACAATTAGAATAATGTTTGTGGACATAAACTGCCTCAATTTCTCACCTTTGCTGTTAAATATTTACCGAAAGTGTCTGAGAACATCTGACAGCATTTTAAGTGCAAATTGCAACACCTGTTCCATCCTCGAAGCGCTAAATTACCCTAATCAGCACTATTGTAAGACCTTGCAGAGTTCTGCAGATGGGTGTTATTTAAGAGTTTAGTTGGTATTTTTTTGTGAAAATTGGCCAATGCTTTCTTTATGCATCCTAAGGCTAATCAAAAAGTGGTTAAATTTGCCATGAAGGCCATGTACATAATCTTCAGGACATTCTGTTTATCTTGATTTGTCCACACTGTAAAGGTGTTGGCTGACTCAGGCACCATTTGGTGCAGTATATTTAGAATGTTGTCATTTTTAATGAGCTGTAGTACCCTCTTCACACTTTTTACTATTCCATTACCTACTGTGCAGCTCCACACCACACAGTACCTCGCTACTGCCTCTATGGAAGAAACACATTGGCCTCTCTTTTTTTTCCTCTTCTTTTCCTCTAATCAATCTACCTCTTTGCAGAGGACTGGAGACAACACGTTGACTTTTTTGTAGGGAAGAGAAGCAAAGATACAGAGTATATCAAATTTAGACACACATTTTAGGTATATTTAGTCACTGTTATTTCTCACATTGCCTCCTTATGGACAATAGAGCAACAATACATCTATAACATTCACACACTACCCTCTCTCCATTATCTCCCTCTCCCCCTCTCTCTTCCCTTCTGAACAAGAAGTACATCTGTGGCACTGACCTCCACTTGCTAATTTACCAGCCACAACAAACAAGATGTCTGGACCATCGCTGCATTGTCTGCTGTCAGATGGAGGGTCCTCATTCATCACCTGCCTGAGCCCATCACTGGGTCCCCTGTCCACCACACTGGCTGTAGAATGGAGCTCTTGTGATGAACTGATGCTTTTTGTGCTATCCCAGTGTTAACATTTCCAGTATTCCAGGAGTTTCCAGGAGTTTGCCTTTGGGGTCAGGAAATACTTTTCAAGTTTTGTCCAGTTTTTTTTTTTACCCAGTTGGCCTAGGTTTTCTGTTTTCTTGACGTCCTCTGGAAAATCTACTCTGCTACATGCACAGTGGTTGTGATTTGTGGTTGTCATTTCAACTGATCATTTCAACTGTAAAAATGATACCAGGAAGTGGTAGTCTGCACATACTTGAATGTGTCCCTCTGTGCACAGTCATTTTGTAATACAGTGTTTAAGGGCCTGGACTCATAACTTGAAGGATGCATGTTTGCGATCCATATGTGACACTGCTATTGTACTTCTTCCTTACCCTGAAATGTTTCATAAAAATTCAGCTATGTAAACCAATATCATGTAAATGTGATAAAAGATGCCCTAGATTGCAGTCTCTGGTAAGCAAATAAATAATGGAATGGAAAAGGAAATTATCATTTTCCTTAGAATCCCTAGTTGTGAATTAGTACTGCAGAGATGCACGATGTGACAGTTGTCCCCTGGACTGCGTTTGCATGAAATGGCTTGTGACAGTTTGTCATTCCTTCACACCTTTCCCTAAACCTGAACTAAAGGACTGCCCCTGATATTCTGTAGAGCAATTTCTTACAGGAATCATAAGATCAATTCTTTTTCCACGGTTCATCAGGACAATCTGGTGTTGGGTGCACCAGGGATCATTGGAAAAAGTGTGTCTTTCACCTTCTGTGAGATGAGTTGTTCCATTAGAATTGACCGTGACGATGCAACAACTTCACAAGATGAATCACACAAATACCATTGACATAAAAGACACTTCAGGGGCTCCATGGGGCTCAAGTGTAGAGTCTGACAGTAAATAATTTGGCATTAGGATCTAATTGTTTGAGTAATCAGTTATGCACCACTCCATAATATCAGGTTAGACTAGATTGCATAGAATTACCAATGATAATAAGATTACTGAACAAAAAATCCACTATGTTGTTGATTTTGTTAATACAGATTTTTAAAATAAAACCCCAAAATTAATTACATTTGCAGAGCAGTTTTACTTACGTGCTCAGAAAAATGTAAGATGCATATATTAAACTGTAAGGCACACTGACTAATGTAGGGTAGGTGTAGCACAGGCAATGAAAACACATCTTTTTCTTTTTGAATTTTAAATCAACAAATTACATGTTATACTAAATATGGTGACATCGAAAAAAAAAAACTGGAGAGCTAACAATTTTTTGAACTGAATACAGAACTTCATTCACTTCCAAGAAAGTCAGAAGTAGCAAGGTTTTTATTTTTGGCACAATAACTAGCAGGCAGCAACTGTTGCGAGGTTTCATTACCAGGTTACAGCTTGGCTCTATTTATGAAATGAACTGAACTAAGGCAAATAAAAGCCTAAGTCTGTTTGTGCTTTATGTAAGTTTTTCAGAATTACATTTTTGAATGACAAAACATTTTAATAAACATGAAACAAGTGTAATAGGAGGATCGAATGCTCTCATTACAATGGTAAGCTAAAATGCAACCAACTAATACGATGGGTTGTTTCATTACATTATTGTTATTTGGCAGATGCTCTAATGTAAGTGCAATGCAATATACACATAACCCTGATGTACACTAACGCATGTATAATCACATGTAAAATGAGCATACAATATCAAAAATGTTCAAATGTACATCAAAGCTAGTTAGCCAGCTAACTACCTATAACTAAGTAAGGCAATATTCCTTATATTATGTTATAGAATAATTATTAATCATTTAGCTGTAACTATTTATCTTAACCAAAGTTAAAGCTCATACCAAATTTCAGAATCCTTCTGTCTTTATCAGGTTCTCATGTGCAATCATCTCTGTATTTTTTCTTTGCTATTTTCATGTATTTATCGATTTTTGGATATGCTTCATTTGTTGACTACACTATGTTTGAAAAGGTACAATATCCTACATCTTCCCCAGAAGCAATAGCAAACAGAGATTTTATTCCTTTAGTTGTCTTGTTTTCTAAACTATGAATAAGTAATCAGCAATAAGCACACCCTCACCACAGTTCTCTTTAATGAAGCATGAGGCTGCTGATAGAGATGAGTGAATTCAGATGTTCCAAAATTCCATGACAGAAACTGGTCTCACCTAAAGTTGGCTGAATTGCCTCTGGCTTACATTTAAACAAAAGTCAGAGTAGATCATGGTTCAGAATTTGTCACAAAAGTGAACACCAACAGGGTCACATAAAAGCGAGGCCAAAAGAAAGCAAGGCAAAAACACAGAAGCCAGTTGGTTTTTACAGGGATTTGTAAAAGAGTCAAGGATTACTATGGCAAGAAAATCTGGCAAAGAGAGACCTGATGGGGTCCTGCTCCTCTGGCCCCTCCTACCTGCCAGTGCCAATGAGGATACAACAGCCTCCAGAGGCGTGGCTCTGTCTAGCTCTCTCCTCCAAGTTTCGGTGATGTGGGGGGTATGTTTGTTCACTCCGCTCTGCAAAGTCCTGATCTGATGCCAACAGAGTGGCTGACAACACAGACGTACTGGAGCTCATTGCCATTGATGTTCCTCTGAGAAGTCCAAGGCAAGCTTTCACATGTACACTCATGCACACACATGCACCCACCCGCACACACACACACACACACACACACACACACACACACACACACACACAAACCAATGAGTGTGATGCTAAAATGGCTAATTACATGTAATAGAATACACATTATAGAAGATGCCTTCAGTCTAAATCAATGAAAGCACAACATCCACAGCTTCACAGCACAACTAAGCAGCGCTTCCCTTCACTTGAAGACGTTTCTCCAGAGTCTCTTTCTTTACAAAATTACATGATGCTTTTCATCGTCTCTCTCTCAGGATTTCAGACCTAGGTTTGTGGAGCATCCTAAATTTCAGCTGGTTTTGGTTTTGTCTAACCCCCTGCTGATATCCTTTCTCCATTTTACCTGATCGAACCAAATAAAATGTCTGATCAAGGTGTTCACTTATTTATTAATTACTGTGACCGCTAGGCTACACATGCCTTGCCTGGTTCATAGAGTATGTTGTTTTAAAAACTCCATGGAGGATCATTGTGGTTCATTCTAAAACGTGGTTTAGTATAGGGCACTGACAGCACTATAAATTAAAATTTGGATATGAGGATTGATCACATATAAAGTTTGTTGAAAATAAATAAACAGCAGCATAGTGCACAGGGCTGACATGCTGTG
Source organism: Megalops atlanticus (assembly GCA_019176425.1). Classification (NCBI taxonomy): domain Eukaryota; kingdom Metazoa; phylum Chordata; class Actinopteri; order Elopiformes; family Megalopidae; genus Megalops; species Megalops atlanticus. The sequence continues at coordinate 10,396,021 of CM032878.1, forward strand.
GCATAGGTTTCCTTCATCTCACAGTTGTTACAAAATTGACCGCTGTAAAAGTAATACAATCTATTTCATTGGTGGCCAGTGTTGTCTCCATGTTCGGTAAAAAGTGTTACTTGGCTATAAGTGGAACAACCTATTTAGAGCTCCCTTCACTGTTGTATTTCGTGTACACAATGCCTCAGGCTGATGTTCTCAGACAGATGTGATTTTTTTTTTTTTGTTTCCATTTTTTTTTTTTTTTTTTATGTCATATTTTTCACCGTGTGAAGTAAGAGCTTTAAACTGGCCTCAGTGATGGCTGAAACAAAGCACATCAAATGCATGGATCATACAAAGCCTGGAATAATGCTGCCAATGGTGCAATTATAAATGTTTAATAAAATATTATAAATGTTTAATAAAGCATTAAAACATGTGTTATATGGCTCCCGAGTGGCTCAGTCGGTAAAATCACTCGTTCCGAGTGTAGACTGAGCGCTACGGCCCGGGTTCGATCCCGGCCGTGTCACTAGCCGACAGTGACCGGGAGCTCACAGGCGGAGCACATTGGCTTCGTTCCGCCGGGGATAGGGGTGGGTACGTCGGCAGGGGCTTCGGTCCCATTAGCAACAGTGACCCCTGCTGGTCGATCGGGCGCCTGTGGTCCGCGTGCCAAAAGCTGCATATGAAATGTCTTCCTCCGACTCATCTCTGTGCTAGCTTGGCTTGTGGGCCGCAGAGCGAAAAGAAGCAGCGGCTGACATCACGTGTCTCGAAGGAGGGCACGTGCTTGTCTACGCTCTCCCGGATTGACAGTGGGGGTTGCGCAATGGGACCGAACATCGATGACTAATTGGGCATTCCAAAAAACTCGGGAAATTGGCCATTCCAAATTGGGGAGAAAATGGAAAAATGACAAAAAAAAAAAAATGTGTTATTCATCATAAACAATATGCAGCTGATAATTCATCCAACATTGCATTGCCTGATTGAGACAGTTCTAGGCAAGGTTATAATATTATTATACACAAATACAACAAAAAAAGTATTTTTATATATCCTTTCTAATATATATAATTTTAGCCTGAAAACATTTTTAATGCAGAACTATACACCACCAACATTTTTTGAAATGATACATTATGTAGGTTTGAATGTTTTATGAAACATTTGTAGCTGCATCATATTTCAAAGTGTTACCAAGAAAATTGTGTTCATGCTGTGTTATGAACGGAGGCGGACAACCTGGAAAAAATTCAATCTGATTTACACTAATGAACATTTCTCTTTTTAAATCCTCATTCCTTGCATTCACTCTCCCCTTTGTCCCAGAATTAAGTCGGTATATGAGCCGTAAAGTCTGGACTATCCAGCAAGGACCTAGAGAATTGGTGGCCATCTGCTCCTCCTTTCCTCCCTCCCCACACCCTTCTCTCTTTCTTTCTCTGTTACTTATACTCTCTGTCATGCGCACGCGCGCACGCACATGCACAAAGACACGTATACACACACGAACACACACAAGCACACACACACGCACACGCATGCACACATACACTCGTACAAACACACACACACAAACACACACTCACGCACACACACATTCCTTGAAGAAGAGCCCAGGTGCTAATATATATCTAGGTTACCTCATGGAGAGTACAATGACCTGGACTGTAAGTGGTTTTCAAGTCAATGTTTTAACTTGTATGACAAGTAAAAAGATTTCTTGGGCTTGAGCTAATAATAGGAACTGTGGCTCTCCTTATTAGTGTTATGAACCATCGCATTGCCCACGAAGTTTCCGATTCTCCTTATTAATTTGAAGACAGTGAACAGAAATGAGCCAGAACAAAAGTAAGGTGTGAATAAGTGGGCTGTCTAGTAAGTAATTGTAGGCTTTCCTTGATTAATGATTTTACGTGCATGCAGGTTAGAATTAGAAGTTCTTGCAGAGAGAAGTCTGTTGAATTAGCTGAACTTGCACTCACTCTCATTTTTTCATGTCACCCATTGTGAGGATGCTTTTCACAGTAAGGTGACACAATCGTTCTGTCCTAAACTAAATGCTTTATTTCAACCCTCACAAAATGACAGAAGTATTGGTGTTGTGCTAACAGCTCCTTTTATGTGACCCCACTGCAAAGGCAAGCAGAATGATTGCAACAAAAACACGAATTCTGCAAGGATAGCCCAAATTTCAGATGCATCAACAATGTGGACAGACTTCTACAGAGAGGCTTTGCATTTGAATTTGCACTCTGGGACCAATTTGCAGTCGTAGTTATTGTACTTATGCATTACTCCATCAGTAATGTTCCAACATAACAGTGCGAGCCCCTGCATAGACTATACCTGCATCAGTTCACACCACTGTCATGTATTAATTAATTTGTTGTCGTCATTAGTGGGTGATCATCACGCAACAGGTTTGAGCATTGTGCATTGACATTAACATACAGCCTTTATACCTTTAAGTTATTTGTAAACTGCTCTGCTTTTTTAATGCATTTTTTTGCCAAGACAGTGACCATGCACAACCCTAATGCACAGGTACACAGTGCTGTTGTCGTCTCTGCTATTTGCATAATGCTCTGCTTGCTGCTTCTATGGGGATTGTTGAATGTTTGTCTCCTCGTGTCTCTCTGAAAAAGAAGGAAGATCACCCCTCTTCCCAGGAGAACCAAACACAACACAAATCTACTGCCTTAAGCATTCTGCTACCATCAGAACCCTCTGTGGTTGTAAATAAATGATGGGGTTGAGATGGCATAGGTGTTAAACACTGATGGGACCTTTCATCACACTTTATGTGGAGAGAAAGTTGTAAATGATTATAATAATTTTGATAGTAATTGAGAGAGACAATGAGAGACTTGGAAAAAAAAGTACTGTTCGGTGCTAGAGAGAGTTGGAGTGGAGACAAATAATCCTGGCTTAATAAACCATAAGAGAATCATGCTTTCAAAACCACTGGGTGCCACAGTGCTTCTATTTACCACCTCCCGTCTCCCACTTGTGAAACCAGTCACGTCCGGCTCACCTAAGTGAAATATATCAATATCTCTGGGCTGACAGCTGCGAAAGCCTTTCCAATCTCTCAATATCCTAAACCCAATTCCTCACCTTTATTAATTTATCTTGCCTTCATCATGGCAGCCATGGTTATTAATTGCATCACAGTTCTGCAATGAAACAGGGTGCAACAACACACATATTGAAATAAAACAAATGGAAATGGATGACATAGTGGGTTGTGTTGTGGCCCTTCCATTTCCAGGCCCTCATCCTAGGGATTACTGTAAATGCCCGCTGTGCAGTTGTGATGCAGTTTGTCAGCATAAAGGCACAACATGCTCCTTGGTCGTTCTTTTCCTCTGCATTAAAATGCTCTGCTGCTTTATCGTCGCACACTTAATGACCAATCACATGGGATGAGATGAGATGGGTTTTTCCACTAAGACCAATCATCTTCACTGACCCACTTTAATTTCAGCCAGGTGTCCCCTTGGGTAAGTGTCTCCCACATCTTCAGCAAGTTTGCTAGTCTGACTCTTCTCTACAGTGCAAGTTTTCACAATGGATACTGTTAGCTACAAAACAGCTGTTATAGATATTATTAGCATATGATTGATTTGCAAGTGTGGGAGGTTATCAAGTTTCAGAATGTCATGAAAATGACTGATTTTAAAAACTTGAATGCAGTTTAAACCGCAGTCTGAGGATCACAAGGCACTTTAGCTGTCTTTTATACACTATTTGACTTTGCAAGACCAGTAAATGAAAATGTGGTACAACCTTAAAAGGAAATATTCAATTTACAATTAAGGTTTACCCCCGAGAACCCAAAAATATAAGCTTACCCTCGAAAACTCAGTCATTTCTCAATGCGGAAACTTCCCAATGTTTTTTTACAGGAGAATTGTCACTTTTGATGTGTCAAATCAGAAAACCTGCCTATGTTTTTGCAGCACCAGCAGTTCTCATTTATTTCTAAAAGAACTTCAGTTCATCTCTGGGCAGTTGCTTGATCGTTTCAAGATGTAGAATCATTTTCTTTTTTTTTCTATAGACCAGAGATGTGGATTTTACATGGTTCTATCAACAGCAACAGGATTGCATACGAGATGTAATCTCTGCCTATTGATAGCTGCAGTGTATTCACGTGTGTGTCCCTGCCAACTCAGGTGATCATGCAGGTGACAAGACACAATTCATTGATGGAAGCAGTTTTTCTTTTAATTAATAATATAACCAAAGTGATTCCTTTTTATGTCAACAAACAATTTTATGTCAATCACTTAAATGTACATGGGTATGTGATGTTGTTTTGTATTTATTTTACACCATTATTTCTAAAAATAGTTGCATTTCTGTGATTTATAGTTGTTTTGTGTTTAGTTTATTTAAATCATTGTGCAAATATAAACTGTCATTTATTGTTAAAAAGAAATGAAAGACAACACTTTAATTTTAATTTTCTTTATACATTATCACCTGGCACTCACCTGATACTTTTTCATATTAAAAAGCAAAGGAATGCCCTTCTGACACAGTTTTGTAGGTACAGAATCCTATACTAATCTATACTATGGGTCTCTGTAGAGATACCTGAGGTGACATATTTTATTTTGAAGGGGCATTCATTTAGACACAAATAAACAGGCAAAGGGGTATATCAAATTCTGCATGCCATGGTCAGGAATTCTGATGGCATTATCCATTAGACAAATTAATTCTGAACCAAATGATGTATTGCATGTGATATATTGCATAACTATTACAGATCCTAAGTCATCTGCCTAAAATTTAGGGGAGTACTGTCAATGTCAAGTACAAAATGAATGTTTCTATTTGCGCCAATGAAATCAAACGTTCAGTTTAGCAACTTTGAAATGTTACAGTAACATTTGCAATGGTTGACCTGCACATTAGGAAAAACGAGCTTGTTTTAAATAAATTCAAAACTTTAACAGTACAATGGAGTAATATATAGTAGGATTATAACAAGAGCGCCATGCTCCTGTGATTTCTGTATAGACTGACAGTAGCAATGAGATAATTGGCTGTGATATTTTATAGTATCTAACATATGAAACAATAGATCATAAAATATAGTAACTTATTGCTTGTATTGGCCTTAATATAAGTCAGTCCCAGGTGAGCCAGTTTGGCTAATCTGGTGTGAAAAGAAGTAAAAAAAAACTCAGAGTCAACTCTGAAAGCACACTCTATCTTCTAGTGTTACCTTGGCCAGTGGTATTACCTTTTGTCATTTAGTGTTAGGAAATTTAATTTCATGTATTTGTATATCTAATGAATACACGGAAAGTTGCAGCTTTTGCAGCTGAGCACCAATAATTGAACCAGGGTTCTAATCCTCAGATGCCTTGATGAAAACTGACCCTTGTGGTGGAACTATGTTATGGAACACCATCTGTTTTGGTGACAAAAGGAACAGTTGAAGACAGGCAATTTGCCCTGAGGGGCAGATGGCAGCCTCTTTATGACATGGCCCCAGATTTTGGAGGTGAACCTGGCACTCTGGTATAAGTAGCTAAAGGACTTGGAGGATATGATGCCTCTTCATTGTTGATTGGTGCCATAGTGGTATGGCAGAGAGAGTGGGGGATGGGTGCGAGGGTGGCAGGGAAGCTTGGTTTTGCAGCCTAATGCGCTCACACATCAGGGCAATCTGTTGCTGATGAGAACCTCTGCCAGCAGGCCAGCATGGCTGAACAAGCCATGGTGTCATACCCTCGCAACATGTTCATCAGTGTCCATGATTCACTCTCCGGGGGAAGACGGAATTAAAGGGGCACAGGTGGTTTATTACACTCATACAGTGACATGTGAATCAGGATACTGGCAATCTGTTCCTTCTTGAAGGGAGAGAAATTTTGAGCGATCTGCCCATCCACTGGGTTTTGCCAGTGCAATTTATTACAGTACACCATGATGGCTATGCTGTCCAGCAGTACTAGAGCAGAGATATGAATATCTTGTCCTGAGTGTTGTGCAATATATCTGAAAAACACATGTATATCTTAGGTTTACAAGTGGCTCAGTCCGTAAAGTGCTAACTTTGAGTGCAGGCTGAGCCTTGTAGACAGCGGAGTGGCACCAATCCTGGAATGATTTACTGCTCCACTGAGGTGCACTTGGGGACTTACAGTGTGAAAACTAGCCAGGTCCAAATTTACAATAAGCTCACAGCGGATTACAGTGAATTACAGTGGAAAAACATACATGTGTACCATGTAATGATGTTGTATTTGTATGCAATTACATAGCACCTACATGGGAAAATCCAATTACTCATATTTTTCATACACATATGTAATAATGCGAAAGTGTAGCATAGTCGATAAGGAGCAGGACATGTAACTGAAAGGTTGCAAGTTCGATTCCCTGCTGGGGCACTGCTGCTGTACCTTTGGGCAAGGTACTTAACCTACAATTGCCTCAGTAAATATCCATCTGTATAAATGGATGATATTATAAATAAACTGTAACCAATGTAAGTCACTCTGCATAAGAGCATCTTCTCAGTGCCAGTAACGTGAGGTTTACCAAAGATAGTGTAAGGTCAAATGTGTGATTATACCCCTACAACAACAATTATGTAGCAAGGATGAGGTTCATTTGGTGAGTAAACCTGTACAAGAAGGTCTGTGTAACAAGAGCCAGGTACAAACAGTATGTACCATTGTGTAGCAAGGATCAGTTGAAATGGATAACTTCATGCATACATTAGGATTGTTTTCACCTTTCACCTTGATCCCAAATAACTGTGGAGGCTGCCACAGTGAGATGAGCCTACTGTACAACTGGCAATTCTGAAAGCAAGTTGCATAGGAGCGGAAAAAAAGGCATTAAAAAACTGCACACTACGCTTATGAACCCTGGACGATTTCATAAACCTTTTTCGGTTCTACTGTGTCTTTATAACTCAATTTCATTTTAAACTCAAAGACCCCTTAAATAGAATGGAGACATTGCCAAAATGATAATGTCTATTTTGTCTGATATCTCAAAAATGCAATAGGGTTACAAGGTGAATGAATCCATAAGCAATATCTCCCATGGATAACAAAACAAGCAGTATAGACACGATAATCCGTTTATCGGATTTTTCTTCCACTCTGCACTTCAGGACTTTCATAATGTTGTGCTCTGTGTGTTTGTGTCTTATGTGTGTCTTTGTGTGTGTGTGTGTGTGTGTGTGTGTGTGTCTGTCTGTCTTTCCTTACTCATGTTATTAATAAAGTATTTGATTCTGAAATGTAAAAGTTTTGTGAATTGCCTGGTTGTTATTATTCACCATTTGTTTTGTTTCCTGTGTCATCAGTTAAAATAGCAACAAAAGACCTATTCAAAAATGAAAAATAACTAAACTATTTTAAAGAACTGGGCTATGAGTAAGCCAGCAGAGCTGCATATCGATATGTTTGACCTCATTACTTGGATACAAGATTTTTCCAGTGCACAGAGGATGCTGTTATAATTCTAACTAATTAAGTCTGAACCAATTAAAGGGACTTTTTTACCATGGAAGCTTAAGCGAAATGTATCAAATACATTGCTTTCTATGAAGTTGCTTAGCTTTCTTGATATATCATCATGCATTGATCCCTATATGGCATATGTTTTTTCCCTGAGACCCAATATATTATGTATTCATTCAACAAACACTTGCAAATTACATGCACACATTTTCATGTATCTGAATATTTTTTTCACTCTATTGAGCAAAAGGTCAATACAGCAAAGTGACACAAATGCATTGAACATGTTTTGAAAATGTGGATTCATGAAATCATGCCATTCAATCATTTTTGAAAGAAAGTTATTTCAAATTGTAGATTATAGAAATATTTATATAGAATTATAAATTTTGTCCTTTTGTGCTGGAAGTCGCTCTGGAGAAGAGCATCTGATAAATGAATGTAATGTAACGTACAGAGTGTTAATAAGTACAGATAATTATACAGCATGCATAAAGCCATATAATGACCATGTATTTAATCAGTCAGAGGTTCAGAAACTGTTTGACCCCCAGAGCAGGGGTGTGCACCAGAGGTCTTTCATTCTGATTTTCTCCAGTGACACATAATGGAAATGTCCCCAACATGTAACTTTGACCAGCAATTACATACACTATTGAAGAACTGTCAGCAAGGACAGACTTTGTTGAACAGTTATATCACAGAGCAATGCATTTCAGAAAAAAAAAATCTGCTGTTTTATTTGATATAGTGCACTTCACAAATACTTTCAAATACATTTACATATACAGCAAGCACTCAGATAAGTATGCAGATACAAATATCAACACACTCAAGCTATACTGAGAGGAGAGCTGGTATCCTAAAAAAATCAAGATACGGAGGTTGCACAAATCAGGGGTATGTCCTCTCTGCCCAGATTTTTCATCCATGTTTAAAATGTCCCCCTTTACTGAGCTCTTCTCATTTCCTGAGAGGGATGGTGCTCCCTCCCAGGCTTACATCCTAAATTGACTTTGGTACTTTATTTTGGAACTACTGTGTGGCAGTTAATATAGTTTAATTTATCTTCCAGATCTCATTTAGATTACCACAATCTAAAAGCGTGCGCAGCTAAATGTGCTCACTATTTCATTTCTTGTGTCATGCATTCTTGGCTTTACTTTTTGCAGTTGCTGTATTCATCTCATTCTGTGCGTAGCTCGCTACAGCCATATCATCTTTTTTTTCAAGTCAGCATGCGGGTCATCAATCAAACCAGTCACCCAAAACACTATTTCCTTTACATATTTAGCCCTCTGTCAAATAGCATTACATTATAAGACCAGAATGTGGTTTCCAGCAGTGTTTTAGTGAGCTTGTGTATAATCATGTAAAAGGAGTTATCTCATTATCAGGAAAACATCTGAACATGATTTATACAACAACTGATATGAGGAGAGCAATTACTATAAAACAGTATAATTTCAAAACATAACAAATATAAACACATTAAAATGCTGGAGACTGTGCGTGAAATATAGAGCTGATGCATGTGGAGTCATCTTTATTGCAGCATTACATCCTTTGTTTTTCTTCTTAAGCAAGGAGTTGTGTTCCACCTGAAATAATGCAATAATGTCTGTATTGCTACTTTAATAGTGAGTAAGTACATGTGTTTTTTTTGTCCACTGAATTGGTCTGAACTGAGATGCCTTCTCTTCACAAGCTTAAAATACAGGCCATTTGACCTTCTTATCTTAACTGTGCGCACTTACTCTGAACTTAGACTTAACGATGATGCTCTTGGGTCAGCAATGCAAGACCCATTTATGTTTACAAGTATTGTGGCTTAAAGAAACACGGAGCTGCCTGTGCGAAAAAAAAAGCAATGTGCGAATGTACTTTTAAGAGCACTAAAATCTAATTTTAAAGCTGCTTGTGGAGAGCCAGCTTATTTAGTTGGAGTGCTGTCCTCGTAGCGCTCAGTTCGAGGGCCAATATGTCCATCTCCACTCTGGCATTCCGTGCATCTCGGCCAGCTCATCATCCTCAGACAGATGGAGCCACAGCCTCCCCTGGCCTCTTCCTCGCCGCGTTAGATCATGCCTGTGGGTATCAATAGCGCTGATGAGATGCTGCAAACATGTGATTATTCACTTTGATCCTGGATGGGATCCATTTTGACTCAGGGGGACCAAGATCAAATTCTCTCTTTCTAACAGTGTCGGTGGTGAGCCAGGTTCCTCAGTCCCCGCTATTTTTTCCTTTTTAATTTTTTTTTTTTTTTTGCCGGACATGTGTTGCTATAGTTCTGTGCGCATGCCCCTTTAATATTAAGGAGGAATTCGCGGGGAGACAGAGTGGTTTTCGATCGCTGGCGACGGGCCATCCTGAAGCCGCACGGGGGGCTCCCTGAGCACTCTGCGCAGTGTTTTATCCAGACAACGATGACAGGAATGGATGCGCGCCCCGGGCTTCAGCACAAGGCCGAGGGGCTGAGCCATCCCTCCACGTCTGGTTCTCAGTTGGTTTTGCTTAGCCAGCAGATTGAGGGGGGAAAAGAGAAAAAAAAAACTGGTGGCGTATATTTTACACGGTGATGGAGCCTGGGCACAAGCCCATCCCAGCGAGCCGGTCTCTCCCTGTCAAACGCGCTTCTCCTCAAGGATTTCGAGGGGAATTATTGCAAAGCGCACACTCACACACAAGGGGCTTAAAGACAGAGGGAATGCAGCTGCTTGAATGTGTGTGTGTGTGTGTGTGTGTGTGTTTTTTTCTTCTTCTTCAGCGATCAGAAGAGACAGAAAGGAAAATAATAGCCTTATTATTGTCACTTTGTGAGCCTCTTATGAATCATCCCCTCACTGGGGTTTGTTGGGGGTGGCATCAGGGGAAGGTCATGTGACCATTATTGCTCTCCCAATAAAAATGACACTTTGTGTTCGTCCTGCGCTGGTGGCATGGGAGTCTGGGAGGAATTAAGGGCAAACAAGGGTTGCTGTGTGTCTGCGTGGATTGAGCATTGCCGAGGCATGTCACTTGGGGATCTGCTGTATGCAGTAAGGAGCAGCCGTACGCACCTGTCGCTGGTTCTCTGTTAGCAGATTCTATTGACTGAAGTCACCCAGGGAGTCCAACTCTTGAGTAATTGCATCCAGGAACAATCATTTCCTGTTCCCTGGGAGCCCTATAAGGTTTCTAACAGAACTAATCTAGCTGCAGGCTCTGAGTGACTTCTGTATTGTGGATTCACCACCACATCCCAAATGCCTTTGCAAAGCAAGCTATGCATATTCTGATTATTTTGAAAAGGGGTCCCCAGGAAAGAAAAATCTATATACTGAGAGCCATTACAAATACAACAAATGTTTTTGGTTCCAGTATTCACTAAACAAGAACAAAATTCAGATTGATTTATTTCCTAGGCAGAAAAAATGAACTGCTTGTAATACTGTGGCACTTATGATGTATTAATGTTGAAAGCCATTAACAAAAGGAAGACAAATACAAAGGTGGACCTTTTTTTCCAGGAGCTCAGTGTTATCCATGTCAGCGCTCACGCCTGACATGGCATTAGTACTACAAGCATGTAGTGCTCCATGCAGCTCGGTGGATGTACGTGATCTTGAATCCAAACAATGTAAGAGCCAACCCAGCGTCCCTGAGGTGCTCTATTGAGTTCATGTCAGGTGACCAGTGTGGGAAGTCCATCACTGGCTGTGTGTTGTCCATGTGTCACTCTGTTTCAGCAATGCATGCTTGCAGTCACATGGCCATACATTGGCATGCATAAATGAAGTGACATTATTTTGCACAAAGCAAGGTGCAGTGTGTGTGGGCAGAACATTGTCTCAGTAGCACGGTATCAGTAAATAATGTCCTTAATAGCATTTTATACCATCACCGCTTCTACATCTCAGCTGGATCTGTTCAACAAAACACGATGTGGGTGGCACCTCTCCCAATTACTGAGCTACACTCTCCGTCTGCTGTCATATCGGAACAGATTGAGCCATGACTGAATTTACATTTGGACTGTTGGTGTATTGGAACTGGAATGTCTTTGTATTCTAGCAAGTCCTATTGTCCTGTGCCAGCTATTCATCACTAAGCTAATGGGGCCACCATATCACTGCACATGAACTGACTTGGATACCACCATTCCTGTCCTCAGCATCTCAGTGGTCTTTTCCCCCACATATTCTCTAGTGCAGTTATTTGAATGATGTTGAAATTAAAGTTTCATTTTCAAAGATTATTTTTTTCTTAATTGAAAAAATGACTTTATCAAAGCAAAATATCATAGCAAAAAAAAAAACACAGTCAAGGGAGATGGTATTAAGGCATAGAATCTGTACAGACTTGAGGTGAAAGAACATGTTTATTCACAGCAGGTGCAGTGACCCAGTGAGGCTGATAAAATCCCACACCTTTACATCATCACAGAGTAATTAGTTAAGCCACAACACATGACAAAATTTTGTAAGCTAGTTCTTAAAATAGAAATGGCAAGCAAACTGTTTTGACATGATAGGAATATATACACACTCATAGATGTATATGCATAAACAGGAATGACCATGAAACAAACAATGACTGTGAACATTATTATCATGGAAATTGGCACCCCTTTGTTCAGTTTCTAGATCACAAATTCAACAAACCTCTTGTCTGTCTCTTCAAACCAACATTTAGGTCTGAAAAAGTGATTCCCTATGAGAGTTATTATTCAAAGGCAATCTTTTTACTCATGCTGTCATTTCATTATTTTCAGTATGCTATTTTTTAGGAGAATAACAGCAGTTTTATGCTTCAGTTTTGACAGCTATGATTTTAACATTTGCAGCAAAATCCCTTCTCAGTCCCTTGGATCCTTGCTCAGTTTTTAATCCCCTTTTTGGACATGGTCATTGAAGGTAGGGTTATTCATTTTCCTACTGCTTTTCCACAAGCAAGGACAAGTTCCATTATTAAAACATATTATTTGGATGAAAACACAACTTATACTCTGGCCAAAGTGGTATTTCTGGGGAAAAAGTGGAGCCGAAATAATTTTTATCATCATTTTTATTAGCACATATTGTGTGTGTGTGTGTGCGTGCGTGCGTGCGTGCGTGTGTGTGTGTGTGTGTTTTGATATTAGCATTAGTATAAATCACACTTCAGGTCATGTATATACTGTTAAAGGTTACATGTATTAAAAATTATTAATTAAATATGATTTCTTTTTAGTTAGTAAACCATTAGCAAGGAAGTGATGAGCAGGTAATAAGATTCGAATTTGTATGGTAGCATGAATAACAAATATGCAAATGAATGAATTTTCTAAGCAAAGTATACATATCACAATCTGCACAAGTGGCAAGCTATGGTACCTGTGCCTTACATTTATAAAACATGAGTCTTGAATATTTACTGTACGTATATGTGGTTTTATCTTGCTTTGGACATGTTACACCTTGGACATTGTTTCCTTTTTTAAACATTAAAATTCATGTATTTTTCAGGTAATTTGCAAGGTCACTCATGGATTTTGTTGGAAACTAGCTGAAACAACTTCCATACTTACGACCAGCTGGGGAGCTTTGCAGTGTGAGTTCCTACTTGGGCTTTTAGCAAACTTGTTGAACTGTTCCCAGTATTTGCACTCATACACCATTATGGCTGAATTCTTTGTTTTATGCCCTTTTATTCCTGAAACTTGCACTGTGCAGCAACCTATGCAACTATAGTACGGCTCTCTCCCCAGACTTGCTTCCTTTCTTTTTGCTCACATCACTCTTGTTGTGTTTGGCTGACACTCTCAGTGCTGTACCCCTCTACTGGTTGGAATTCACAAATGCAGCTTGACCTTTTAAGAGAAAACTGTGTTTAAAATACTAGCCAGTTTTATCACTTCCCTTACAGGTCATACACTGGCATTTTATTATTCAAAGATTATCAAAGATGATTGTAAATCATGGGGAAATGTCAGAATTCATAAAAAAAAAAAGTTTGTTCCACAGCAGTGATGGGTACCATGCCAGTAATTGTTGAGAGCAGGCAAATATAGTAAATTAAGTTTGATCTTGTACTGAGAGACAGGTTGTTTTCAGATCTCATATCAAATCAGCCGATGGACGCCTGGTGCTGTGCCTTGTAAAATTGTAGAAGTGATCAAAAAGGGAGGATTCTGTTTCACAAAATAACCAGTTACCTTTGGCAAGACTTGACACAACTCCTGAATTAAGAAGCTGTGGTTGTGCAGTTTAAGTAGGAAATGATTACCACTTGTGTTTGTTTGAGATTCTGCTTTTCTAAGTGGCATATGTTTTAAATAGACATATCTAGGGGAACTCATGAATGTATAACCCTACATCTTTCATACTGGCAGAGTTGATTTTTTGAGAAAAATCAGATACCTTAAAGTGGTGGCTACAGCAGTTTAAGTGTTATTTACTTATTAGTTATTTATTTCTAACAGTATAACCCTGCCCTTGAAATGAAGTGTTACTGTGAAGGATAACCTACACCTGTTCCCAAAAGGACTGACAATGTATGTTGGATAACTTGATAATTGTATTTTAACAGGAGTTAATGGTGAGTGTGTGAGTATTGCCTTGCCTCCATTAGGCTGTCTGTGGCTTGTCCTAGCCAGACTACAGAGCCTGGTTTGGTCAGACAGGTTAGGTAGTCTCCATTGTAAATTGGACTGGGTGGGGTCTGAATTACATGGTGCCAAGGAGGTGGTTCTTCACTTCCAGCTGGTTATGGTTCATTCATAACTAATATTAAAGCAGTCATCCAATATGATGTATTTTAATTTATGTATTGGATATCTTCAGATAAGCAGGCCTATCAACACGCAGAACAGAAGAACAAAGGGCAACCTTGTTCTGAGGATTGATAAGTTCTTTTGTGGCAATGTAATGTTAAACGTAGATGTTAAATCCTGTCTGCTAAAATATGGCTAAGTAGTGGTCTGATAATTTCCCTTTCAGTATTTTTGCACAGTTATTATGTTATCAAGACAGTATTATATTGTGTCTTAGCTTATAACTTTGCTACTCTATTTTGACTATAAATTCAATATAAGGATATAAAGCCAAGTTTGTGGCTATTTGTAAAAACACTAATGTAAGTGTTATTACATATTATGGTTTATTCATTTACAAGAGCACATATATGGGTTGCATTATTCTGCTTTTATCAGCTACTTGCAACAGAGATAATTCAGAACAATTGCTCTTATGTTTTATTGCTCTTTGTATCTTTTGCTGTTATTTATAGTTATAAATAATCTGTTCAAATGAAATTGAACATTGAATGGGCTTGTATATTAATATGGAAGGTGATTTCATGGTCACTTTATCTGGAATTAGGTAGTTAAACAAGTGTGTTATAATCCATAATATATTACTGTACTGTATTTTCATTTGCAACGTGTTATCTTCTACAATCCATGAGCCATGCCTATTTTTAAGTGTGTTGACATTGACACCTCCCTGGACCAATTTGTTTGAGGGCATAATAGCTATCCGTCATCATCGACATTACAGACAGGTTCAGGCAGGTTTGTGTGAAAAAGGAAGCACTCAAAATCTGTCAGATAGCCCAGAGTCAGTCTGTAACCTGACCTTAATTGTTTCGTTTCAATTTACTATATCAGCAATATACAGATCTAATTTAATCAATGTCATTTTAAGATTAATCCAAAGTATGTATGGCTGGCATGGCTGGAGTGTTACTTTTTTGAGCAGCTTGCTTGTTGTGGTTGTGCTTGGAGTTTATCCTGCTTCATTGTGTTGTTTTGTCTGTCAATAAAGTATAATCTCAATAAATTCTTTGATTTCTCCATACTTTTTCTCCTTGAACATGTTTGTACAGCCAGAACTGTCTCTGTGATCCATTCAGTGGTTTCACAGCCAGTACCTTCAATTCCTGTATGCCCCTTTTTTCCACTTTGGGGTGGCTATCCTTCCAACATTATAATATAGTTTTGGCTCATTAGATCTTTATGAATGAGCCCAAAGATGAGTTTGTTTTAGTTTCAGCAGTCCCATGGGTTGCCAAATCAAATCAGTTCCATCTCATGCTTCAACTCTCTTGCAGATTTGGATTCATCTACTCATTGATTTGTCAACACATTGGTTAGAACAATATTTTCACAACCAGCAAATGTGCTAGTCCCAGTCACGCCATCAGAGCTTGGCTCTGGCCTGACTGACTTTTGAGCACATCGTTCTCGCTTATCAAGTTTAATATGTATTGTGCAATTTTTTCAAATTATGGATTTTGGCTAGTGCCCCTTTAAATACCCTCGCTAGACAGAGAGAGAGAGAGAGAGAGAGAGACACACACACAAGTGTTCATCAGACCCACCAGTTATTCCTTCCTGCCACTTGCCTGTTGCATTTTATTTCATTGGCTTTTCTCACTCTGTTTAATGGCCCTGCAATGATTCATTCCCCTTAATTACAACAATTAATAATTGAGCGTCGTGTGTCAGTGCTCACTTCAAGGGAAGGGTGACAGCCCCTCTTCCCCTGTCAGTGCCTGTA
This sequence comes from Megalops atlanticus, assembly GCA_019176425.1. Taxonomy (NCBI): domain Eukaryota; kingdom Metazoa; phylum Chordata; class Actinopteri; order Elopiformes; family Megalopidae; genus Megalops; species Megalops atlanticus. Next base: position 10,412,024 of record CM032878.1, read on the forward strand.
GTGCTTGTCAGAGTAGATTCTACATCCAGCCCCCTTCGCCTTTGTTTTGCTGCCCCTCAGACCAGTCACTCTGGCTGTGCATTTGGCTGCATTTGTCACTCTTGCTCCTCTTTCAGTTGTGCGTTTGCTCTGTTGTTCCATAGAAGAGAAGCAGCAAAACAGCTTATTGCGTGATGCCCTTAGGTAAGATACAGGGAGAATGCACTTAATTGGCTTCTCTTCTGCAGATTTGCGGCTACCAAATATGGTTTTGTAGTTCATTGCCTGCACATGAAGTGCACATGATTGGCACAAGAGTAAAAAAATGAATTATTCATGCTCACAATGCAAGCAACTTTTAAAACGCAAGTTTCCACCAAAATGTCAAGAGGTCAAGGCTTCCTCTCTGTGGCTGAGACTGGTTTGTGGTTACAGTACATTTTTAGAAACTGAGCAACATCTTCTGTTTGCCCTAATAAGGTCAGTTGAAGAAAACACTAGAACACTGACAAAATCCAAATTCTTTTGTCTTAAAATATGTATTACCACTCTGCCTATAGATCAAAGTTTCTATTTTTGTATCCTCTGATTAATGTTCTCGACACAAACTCTTTCTTCTTGAGAAAAGGTGTGTCTGCCTCGTTGTTTTATGCCCTAGGGAGTTAAAAGAATGAGCAGAAAAAATATCCTACTTTTTTTGAATACTGTAGCTGTCTGCTCAGCTGCCCCTACCAGGACGAGTTAAGGCAAATGTTCACAATGTGAATTATACTACTGATAATACTGATTAACATTTTGAAACCCATAAACCCCTTATATTCATCTGAAATGCGTGCTGACCGTAATGTGAAGGTTAAGGTTAACTGTGCCTGGGGTGCCGTTATTTTTTTCTTCATCTTTTTAATGGTGGTTATTCTTTTATGTTTTTTTTTTAATTTAATCTTGTACTTCATTCCTGCAGTGTACAATTTACCAACATACAATAGTAGAAATTATTTGCAATTGTTCAGCGTGTTACACATCAGTGGGGAATCTACTTTCTCACACCTGATCAGGAAGAGAAATAATATTTGGATGGGGGGGGCGTTAAAGGAGGGGCAGCTCTATATCAGGGTTGGCTATATCTGCACATAAATATTCCAGGAGCCTTAATGAATATGCGATGCTGAAACAACACTTTGCTGCCATGGCTGACTATGCCTCTCACCATCATAAAATAATCCCATTACAAAAAGAAAACATTAGACAGTACCCTGAGGGGATATCAAGAGTGTGACAAAGAAATATTGCCTGTGCGGCACTGCGGAGTAATTGGACCCGCCGCCTTCCCTCTTCTAGATAGCACCTTTCGTGGTCCTTGTCATTTCTCATCACACCAGTCACTGTCCGACGGTCGATGACACATTTGGCATGGAAATAGCTCCGGTGGAAATGGCGCCCAGGTAAACTGCACTCCCGTGGCATGTCAGTCAGTTATCCAAAAAAAAAAAAAAAACTTCCCCTCATGCACTTTGCTGCACTACAGCCCCGAAGTCAATGGATATTTAATGGTGTTTTCAGCAACACAGCTGACTGTCTAAATTAATTCAAAGTAAGATAACGAGTACGGACTATTCAGCACCAACTGGTGGGGTTGCTTTGAGCTGAACTTTCATCCCTGTATAGCCGGTTTTACTTCCGCTGAGTACTGTAAGTGTGAAGTTAAATTTAGCGAAGGAATGATGTTCCTTTGTTCAGAGGATATAAATGCCTGGCATCCAAAGAAGGCATGGGGGTGTTGTAAATTTAATCTAAAATTGCTCTTATTGGATTACAACCCTCAACTCTAACTAGATCAGACCATTTAATTTTTTGAGTTCAGTGTTTCAGGGAACCAGCCTGTTCACCTCTAATTACTTGAATATCAAAGTAAATAGTACCGTATAAACAATATGGATAGATGAAGAGGAATAGTATCCTTACTCAGTGGATTTGCCATTTGATCTGAAAAGGATTTATGGTAATTTAGTCTCTCCCCCTCTTGCTCTTGGACTTGCCATGTCTTTGACTTGAACCTAAATGTCCTGGATTGTGATTAATGAGTGGGCAATCAGTGCTCTCATCTTGCTGAGTGATGCATTGAAAGCTCTTAAAATGTCATCAGTTGGCAAGTCATTAAGCGGGATATTATCCTTCATGGATTGAGTACTTTCAGTGATGTAGCAGGACACCATATCTGATCCTGTCTGATTACTGCGGCTTGTACAACGAATGAGATTTACCCAATTTTAAAAAACCCAGCATCGTGTGATGTTCAGAATATTGAACCATCCATGCACACTTTGATGGCTCTTGTTAAAGCAATTGACTAACAAGATATATCAAAGCCATGTCACTCAGAGATTGTCGATGCCTCTTTTTTTCTGTCCCTGGTGGTTCGCCTTTGTAGATGAACATAGAGAGATTAATTTTTCCTCTTAATTCAACTCATGACAGGTCAGTCAGTCTGACTGCATTGTCAAGCATGAGCAAGATGGACGTTTGAAGGATGAAAGCAAGATACGCTCAATAAAATCTATGGAATACTCATTTTTTCCCATCTCTTGCCAGTGCGTGCAAGGATCAGACATGAACCAACAAACATTTTTGAGTTTTGAGTTAAAGATTACAATCGCCACTCAGATTTCATGAAGCACAAGCTTTTTAAGAGTGGCCCTCTGAAAATTTGAAACAAATATTTTAATGATTTAAATATTCTTTTGTAAAGCTAGACTCTCATTTAGTGTGATGACTCTAATGAATTATTGATTTGACGTGATTGAACTGTTGAATAGCGAAGAGATAAATGTCACTTTCAATCCGTTTAATATATAAAGCCCCTGTTGCAGGCTTTATGCAGTGATTTGGGTACATTTTAATGTCACGCACAAGGCCACCATGCTTAAAAGGCTGGTTATAAAGACTGATAACATTCTGTTCTATACAAATAATCACAATGATATAAAATAGAACGAATACTCATATACACACTTTCAAAGTAAAAGTGGTTTCCTCTGTACTACTGCAAAAACTCCATAGAATAAATCAATCCGGCAAGTGTGAACTGGCATCCATTGACCATGACCGCTGCAGTTGTTTTGTACTTTAGCTTGTTTCCATCAACCACCTTCACCTACAGTGACCGTGTTAAAAAGGTGGTTTGTTATAGGCAGCTGTAGGTGAGTTGGGGTTAAAAGCAGATCACTCCAGGCACAGTTGGCTACTTACTACTCAACATGGCCAGGGCATGGTTCCACCATGTTTGGCATAGGTTATGGTACCAATGAAAGAGGAAGTAGCCTGGCAAAATGTTAGATAAAATTTTGGATTTCCTGCAAACAGAGATAGAGTACATTTTGAACATGTCTAACCAGATGGCCACCTGATTTGCTGCATTTTGTTTATTTGCAGTGTGTCTTTTCTGTGTACTTACAGTACTTGATAGTAAAACAAAATTATACACGGGGAAGAGAACTGTTTATTATTATATTCTTGTTTAAGATCAAACACAAGAGGATGTTGGAATCTTTCATACTGGACTGATATCCCACCTAGCTAGCTAGGCAGTTGCCAATAAAGGAGTTAGCCAGCCTGCCTGCTAGTTGTACATGCTTGTTGTTATTTGATTGTTACCATAGGACAGGCAGGGTGGATAAGGAGAATACAGTTGACATCCTTGCATAGTTAACAGGTTTGAAAGGTATTGCAAGGAAACACCATTTAAGTATTTAATAGACTTGGGTCCAGTGAGGAAATCAACCCATTGGTCAGTTTTTGCTGGTATAAATACACCACTTCACTTGAATATTCACTTGATGTTCAATCAAACTGGAATGCTTGTACTTGTACAAATATAGATAAGTGTTACATATTTACAGTTCTTTGAATCAGTGCAAGTTGGCAGTCAATCAGATTGTTGAAAAACAACGTGTAGCAATAAGAAATTCGATAAATGGTGAAATTCCTTACTCAGATTTAGGAACAAAGAGCCATGGTGGTTATTGTATATTCAGTGCCCACCCACAACATAACATTGTCACATTATCACACAAATAAATAATTTGAACATTTGCTTTGTGATGCAAGATTATTTACTTTTCTGATCAAATTTCTTTGCTTTAAATAAATAATATATTCATGAGATTCATGTTCCTATTTTGCAGACTGCTTGCACGGCCTTTACCATGAACACAGATAGCATCAGTTGAAAGTAGAGGCCCTTTCCTTGGTACAGTTTGCAGGTGTTCAAATTGGGAAGTAAATGCTGGTCTGGAATTATTACATACAGTATAAGTGCATTCTACCTTGAGGACAGCAAGAACACTGCGTCATTATGATGTGTATTCATCAAATTTTGAATCTTCATGACTGCAAGAATCTAACTAGCTCATTAGTTAGTTGATTTTAGCGGCAGTTTTTTCAAGGTCAGAGTAGTCCTTGTCAGAGTAGATATTATAATAATATCAGGGGACAAAGCATTTTCTATGTTTGTAAGCTTCATGTGGAATGAACCATACACTATCAAGAATGTGCTTGTTTTGAAACGGAACATGCAAACATAGCCATTTCATCTGTTTATGCAGGAAAATGTATTGGGTATTTGTTGAGGTAGCTGGTGGACATAGACTGAAGAAGGAAGCTATCAGCAGGCACTGGGGGGAAATGACACCTGTATTTACAAAGATTAAAAAAGGCAGCATTTACTGTATGTTTTCAGTAACCATTGAGCTGTTGAGCCAACTTTCTACTGACAATTTTTTTTTTATTAAGACGATTTTATATTTTTCTATATTTAAGAACAATTTCCAGAAATTTCCAGATGAGCTAGACTCAGATAACATGCATATGCATTTATTTCTGCTGGAATATGACCCCCTCCTCTGCATCAGTAAAAATACATGGATGGGTGAATGTTCTTGTTGGCTTTCTGCACACGGAATGGATGACTTGATCAAAGCTTGTTTGCCAGGTCCGCTACTGCTTCGTTTAGAGAGGAGTTCAGCATGCAGTCTACTTTGCTCCTCTGCTGAGAGTTGCTGACAGCCTTTTTCAAAGTTCTTTAAAATGTAAATGGGAGGAAAGCGATAGGAGAGCTGGAGTGTCAGAGGGAGGGGAATTAGAGGCACAATTAAAGGAAATCGCTTGTCATTTTACACGTAGTTTATTTCAAAGGTGTCGCTCCCATGTCGGATCCTTGAGTCCCAAAGAGTAGTTTTCTGTCCTTGAAACCTCCTAATACCTGTCTTTATGTAATCCATGATTTCATTTAGATATATAACCACTCATTTCATAGGAATAGTGCAATAGAGGTGTGCTGTGGAACATTTTCGAGAATATCTTTTTGTCACATTTGCAAGTGAAAATCATTCTTTGGTTGATAAGTGCCTTCCCATTCAGGGAAATATGATTTGCCATGACAACTGTGTTGAAAAGGAAACATTAGAACTTCTGTTGAAGCTAATTGTAGGTGCATTGAGAAGATGCCACCTATCCAATACAGGCCAACCTATGTTATCAATCAATTCATACCAGCATAAACAAAATAGCTCTAGGTCTATTCAAAACACAACACTCAGGCATCAAAAATACAGATGTACCTCAATGTATGCAAAAGGTTACATTATCTTAATCCAACTGACTGAAGAGAACATCTTAATGAATCCACTGTTGAAAAAACATTAATGGGGCTTTTGTGACACATTTTTATATTATCAGTGCAACTGCGATGAAGATGGATTCACATTTTAAGAAAAATCAATCAAGGAATGGGACATTCTGGTTTCCAGCCAGCTGCGCGGCAACCGGGCTGACAGCAGCGTGATGCAGGAGGGCTATGAGTGATGGAGCCCTGCTTGAATGGACACAGTGGCCTGAGCAGATGCGGGACGGAGGAAGTCTCTCAAAGATTTGGGAGAAACAGGTCTCAGGGTTTCGAGACAGGGCCTCCCTCCCGTGGACTTCCCTCTGGCACGCTGTCAGTCTAAGAAGAGCGTATCAGCGAGTTTCCTCCACTGCATTAACCGCGTGTAATAAGAGTCAGCGCTCATGTGACAATGGGAGGGCAGATCCGCACGCTCTGGGGAGGGAGCTAATGTTCCCTCCGTCCCTACTTGGCAGAGCTTCTTCCTCCACTCCGACAGCAGGGATATTTTTAGCCCCGGCTGATCTTCGGTTCATACCCTTTCATTACTTGTGCCGGTCCCCTAAGCGATGCACACAGTAATCTGTGTTAATTAACGTCAGCTTGCTGCCACCCTACACACACACACACACACACACGCTGTCCATTGCTGCTGTCCCCAGGCAGCCATATGCATCAATATATTTCCATATGGTACATATATGTCCAAGGCGGGTTTGTAGCGGTAGGAGACAAAATATATAAAATATATAAAGTGTGACTCCGTATTCTGCTCTTTGGAGCAGTCCCTGCTGCTGTAAACACCCCTGACCTTACATGTGATATATGGTTTTGTGTGTTCATCAGCAGTGTGAGTCAGTAGGCATGCTGACTCAGGTGCTGCTGAGAACTACAGAGCTTTATCTGTGCATCCATCATTAGATTTACAGGCATAGAGCTTTTAAGCGTACATATACGATCAGCTCCGCAGTGCTCTAACGATGATGCAAAACTATGTACTGGTTGGGATCTTGTTTTTGGCACTCCACAAAACCGCAAAACACATTTTTCTCCCAGTTAATAAATTTGCACACAAATCTGCTGTCAACCAAATAACCAAAGCTCAAATATAAAGGCTACTGATTACAGCTGATTACATTACCCCACTCCATGCATAGTTTGTTTATCAATGTATATTGATATGTTTATTTGTCTCTTTCTGTAGGATTCAATTTGGACGCATATGGTTCTGACAATAGCTCTGCCAATCCTTAATATATATTTTTTTTGGTATTAAAACAAAGTGACTGACGGCATCAGTATTACTGAAGTGCAGTTTTGGGGGAGGAAGTGCTGTTTTAAAATGGAGTTCCCTTCTGAACTTTGACAGCTCACATAAGCGCATACATGTGCTACCACCCAAACAAACAGTGGACAGCCACTATAAATGTTTATGTACACTCAATGGACATTTTATTCCCGTCGGATTATCGCTGTATCTGTTTGTTTGGTCTTTCGTCCACCTCTCCGACCACAATAACCAGGGCTCCAAAGCGTGCAGATGGCAATGTCGATGACGCCCACGTAAGTCTCGGAAGATGCCAGACACCCGACTCATGCTGCCTCCTTAAATTAGTGTGGACTAAATGTGCAGAGATGCTCCTTGTCTCCTTGTCATTTCTGATGCCAACGGAGAAAGTGGTTTGGCCTACAGTCAGGACGCAGATTTCAGATCCACTTTGCTTCACGCAAAAGTGTGGTTGCAGATGTTGCTGCAGTATGCCTTTAAATTTAAGTGAAGGAGACTTAATAATTTTTTTTTTTTTTTTGTCACCACAAGCTTCTTAATTGTTGGATGGTCCCCTGTATAATGCATTCTGCAGAGCCAGGGACATAAACAATCATTTAACCACACCCATCACACTGATGTTCAAACCCAACATTTCCAAGATGTTCCTTAGCCCAAAATATTTTAGCAGTATCAATAGCAGGACCTTTTTTTAACACAGCCATTTGTCAGACTGTTTTAGGAATGAATGGTGTACCGTATCATTCTGTGTACTGCTGAAGGAAATAATAGAACTATGATATATTTTGTCAAAAGTGACTCCTGGAATGAGAAAGGTAGGGAAGAATGAAAACACAAAGTGGTAGAATATTGACAACAGTGCCAAATGAACCCCTCATAATTGAAAACTTGCAGTTGCACTTCTTCAAAGATGGCATGTTATGACATGGTGTTGTGAACAGTGGTTAAACTACACACACATACTGTACCCCCTTACCACTGCTTAAAGCAGTTATTAACAAGCAGTAATATAAATGGACGTGGAAAAAGAGAAGATTTTTTTCTTCCCCAAAATATTTCTATTTATGAATGTGAAAACTGGCTTTTCATTTGAGAGAATAATCATTTCATATGGAGTTTGATGTAGGATGCAGAAGAGGTTTTTTAAGGTCTTATTCATGTATTCACTTTTACATCGTATAGACGAGGGTGTAGGCTATGTCCTTCAGTGGGTATCACCAAATAAAGCTAATTCATGGCAGCTGTCCCTGGTCCTGAAATGGCTTGCAGGGCAAGCTACTTAGTTACTTCAACTAGGAAAGTAACAAAAGAATGACAGAGGGCATCTAAATATCTTTGGAAAAGACATCATTGAATCATTGCAATATTTTTTTTTTTCATTTAAAGAGGCCATATCGGAGCATTAGCCTCAGCTTTATTAATTCGGAGCTGAACATCCTAAATGGAGCCAAGAGATGCCTGCTGTACCATTAAGCGATTTGGCTCCACTTCACCATCGATACTAACAAATTCTTCAGTCGCTTGACCCAGGTCTCAGTTCTGCTTGCTCAGACCTCCATTTTACAACATGGAATGGGCTGTCAGCTGGATGTTAAATGCCATAAAACACAGAGATTCAGTTTGAGGGGAAAACCTTTTTTTTTTTATTTTATGGCGACCGCCATTTGGCTATAAAGCTTATGTGCATTTTTATTGTCTTTTTTTCTCTCGACTTCTCCCTCTTTGTGAATTTTAATTACATTAATTAATGCTGAGTTTCAAGGGGGTTGTCGCCCCACATGGATAATAGTGTATACATTGAAGAGAGCAACATACAGAATTAATCCGGTTTAGTGAATTATCAAAAATCAAAGGAATCTACACATTATACAGCATCCCATTATCCCTGACAGTGAGAAGCTCTGTCTGGCAATCATAGTGATGCACAAATGACATGAAACTCTGAGGCATTAGTTACTATGCAAAAAGCATCAACATACTATTTTCCTTAATATTATGCATACAGAGCTTACTCAGGCTGAGGTCAGGGTTAGGGACCACTGGATGGGATCCCCTTGCAGAGACAAAACAAAGTCTCCTTCCTCTTTTGCCATCAGAATGCAACCCTCGCAGTCTTACAGCACATTAAGCACATTTCATGCTTGTCAGGAGAAGAGTATGCTCAAAGTGCAAATCTGCTCTCCCAGCGAACCCGATTTAGTGGAACTGTGGCAAAATGCTATTTATAACCTACTGCTTTGGTGGTAGCCCCTTCAACAACAAGAGGGCAAGGCTGAAGGCTTCTGCACCAAAACGGCAAAGGCTCCATTAGCCACAAGCTACTGGGTGATCCGTCTGGGTGATCACTGTGATTAGAATGCATACTCTGAAAACCATTTAAACCAATTCAAGTTTCAGTATGATTGCCTTGTCCCTTTTTGTCTGTAGTGTATGCATTATGTAGCTATGCTCTATATTACTATTAAATACCCATGCATATTATGCATGGCATGCATATTAATGCACTTTTAAACACTTGTTGCGTAATGTGTTTGATTTTGTACAATCCTGAAATGCTGATGTGTTCCTTTCTCACATTACTCCTTTATTTCTGAAGCTCTGTCTTGTAGTATTTGTTTAAAAAAAATCCCTGCAACAGGTTACCAGTGGTAGCCAGCTCAGGCCTGTTGTTCAAAATATGCACCATTTTTTTTTTTCTTAGAATATCCCTGGAGTTTTCTTTTCTTTTCAAAAGCAATTGGGCATAGAGCATTCAGTGCTTTATAATGTCACCATCAATTTGTCCCCACGTAGCAGAGAGCAAGAAAAAAAAGGCTTGTCCTTTGCATTTGAATGCTTGGCTCATTGGCATGCTAGAATCATCATCGTAGACTGGGAGAGCACCTCTCTATCTTAATAATGTCTTTGATGAAGTGTGTATCTTTTAGATCTGGTTGCGGTATAGGCGAAAGATCAGGCAAGTATGAAATGTGTCCAGATGTTATTACCACAGACAAATCTCAACCATAATTAATCAACATGGCTGTGTTCACAGACCCTCTCTCCCTGCTTAGCAGGTCAAACCAAAGAATCCACTGAGGAAACAAACTGGTTAAGTGGGCAAAAAAAGGAAGCGGGAAAAGTCGGATGAATTTCCGGGCCCGACCACGGTGATGCAGGAAGTGGAGCTTTTCTCTGAGCTATCCTCCTAGCGTTCCAGGAGACACGATCTGGGCACTGCCTGTGCCGATTCCAATGGAATTGACAGTCCGCTCACAGTACTAATGGAATTGCTGAGCAATCTAACATGACAGGGGAGAGTGCGCTCGCGCGGTGCCAAGCTGACTGCAGTGAGGTTGCTGTCTGGAATACTAAATGCGCTTCCCAGACAAACCCACGCGCTGGCGTGGGGCCTGGGGGAGAGGCGAGGCCTGGGAGCACTGCACAACCATCACCTCTAAAAGAGAGCAGAACCCCCAAGCCCCGACCACCACAACGCCCAGGAATTTTCCACAGGGGAGGCAAAAGAAAGGGTTTAGATTCTGGAGACAGAGCTGAACGCAGACACACTCGTTTTACTGTCAGAAGCAACACAGATACATAGCAGTCGAAGAATACACAAGCGGAGAGGCGATCATATCAAGGAGAAACACCAAGTTTGAGGGACACAGGAGATAAATCTTTAATTCACATAATGGATAGCAAAGACCTATCCATGTTTATTCCCCTTCACACAGAGGAGATAAATCTTAAGTTCACGTAATGAATGGTAAAGACCTGTCCATGTTTATTCGCTTTCATATGTCTGCCAACTGATTTTACTTCCACCCGGTCTGTCTGGGTAGAGCCTTATCATCCTGCGTTTAAATTAATTCTGTTCTCTTCTGCTCTCTTTGCAGAAGCAGTGGGGGATCGTGCTTTGTTGCTGTTTTCTTTATCTTAGTTTAATAAATAATTAATACAAAAGTGATAATAAAAAAAGGCTTTCTGTCAGCATCAAAGGTCTCTGTTTCCTATCTCTTCCTCCAGTCTGCCAGGAACAGCAAGCTGCAGGAGAGAGCTGACTGTGGACAGACTTTAAAACCAAAAAGCTAAGGCTTAAATGGAAAACCATTAAATGGATAACCCTCGTGGAATAGTAAATATTAACCCCCTGCATTAATACCATTGACTGGAGAAAATTTAATAGGTGAATGAGGTCTTTCCCTGAGTGTATGAAAGAGTACTCCCTTGTGATTGCCATCAACAAGATCAATATTTCTACAAACATGCCCGCACACGCACACAGACACACACGCACACACACAGACACACACACACACACACAGACGCACACGTGTGTCAATGTGTGTCTGTTTGTAAGTATATGCAGGGATGTGATGTATACTTTTGTAAAGCTAGAAATATAAAACAAGAACAATGCCATTAATAGTCATCCTTTTAATGCAAACAGTATATTGAAAAGCATAATGCTTGGATGAAATCCAACTTTGAAACATGCCAAAAGGCAACACTGAGGTTTATTTATTCACATTCCTTTGGTGTAATAAGTCTTGCTTTGTGTCAAGACCTAATCTGATTAAATGTGTCCCTGAGCTTGCAATAGGTTTTTTTTTCTGTTCTTGCACTGAACAGTACAGGATCTATGTATTGAACAGTATATATCCATATCCATTATGTTATATTTTTCTAAATTTCCATTTTCTTCAGTGGTCATAATTACAAAAAATATATATTTCCAGCATGCTGTGTGGTATTGCCGTAATAAACATAAAAGAAACTCAGGTTCTTCTCTGAAAAGCAGTCAGTGCTTCATTATGCAACTGTTAGTTCTCTTACCTTATCTACAGGAACCTCAAATTAATTTTGCGCTTCTTGTGAAATGACAAAAAGCATTTGGTATATATTTGAATATCTGCTTAGTATATGCATAGTACATCCAGCTGACTTTTCCCCTGGTTTATGTTGTGTTATTCATTTTATTTTTCAGGGAGCCATTCCAGGTGTCCTTTTAATGACTCACCAGTGAGGCATCACCCTCATCATCTACAGAAAAATCTCAGGATTATTCTCCAAACAGCATGTTCACGAGAGCTGAGCACTCTTCCAGCATACAGATACGAGCTAAAGGTCTAACTTTCCTGTCCAGATAACCGCACTTCTCAGCTTCAAAAAAGAGAGCAAAATTAAGGTACTTTCACTGTATCTATCAAGCCATTCCTAAGTGCTTGGAAATTGGTGTCAGCTTCAAAATGTCTTTTTTTTTTATTAATTTTAAAACGAGACAAAGGTACGCATTAGAGAAAACAGCTCTCCAGTGAGTCTAATTTGACTTAAAAACCTGCCATTAAGTGGTATTGTCAGATATGAGAGCATATAATCTTTTGGTAAAAATTGAAAGTCCTGACATATGAGTGAATTCCAAAGGACATACTGGTGACCAATTGGCTGTAATTTACCGTCACCATGTTTTAAACCCTCATTCAGTACCTCAAGGATAAGATGTTTTCCCAGACAACATTTGAACAGCACAGCTGCAGTTAATTATTTCATTTTGTTCATTACTGAGATGAGAAACAGCAAACAACGGGGAATAAAAAGACATTGCCCACATCAGCACCACAAGTGGTCAGTGGAGAGTCAAACGTGGAACCACAAGTAGAGAAGACCATCTGTTAAGCTCCACCACAGGAATGAAACCCTCTACTGTCTCAGGCTCATCTATCATTCATGCTCTCAAAAATGAGAATATTTACTAAATCTGTGTGTATTCCAAGCAAGTCCTCCGTCCATGCTGCTGGTGTCAGGAGTATCTCCACTGTGTGGGGGTCTTGGCTCCGCCAGTCCCCGAGCTTTGTCATCCATCCCTGCCCACCATCAGTGATCCGTGATGCCGGCGCCCAAGAGTCAGGAGAGGGGGGTGATGTGCGGTGACATTATGTCCCTGGCAAGATCGGCCACGCGCAGGTGAGGCGCCCACCCTGGGCCCAGCAGACCGAAACCGCGACGGCCGTCCCATTTAGAACGCATCGTCACAGAAATGACAAAAGCATGGCCAGCCTGAAAAATAAGGCCTTTCATGGGGAAAAAAAACCTCCATACCCCAACTGCTAGCATTAGTGTAGGCAATTTATATTGGTATTAGTAGCATAGATTGTAATAAAACCTTTCTCTGCTTTTCATTTTCATCTTACAGTACTTAAAGTACTCCCAAGTTTGCACATTTTTGTAATTATCAAAACAAAAGAGCATTTTGTAGCACATTAGAATCGTGGTTATTAACAGCTCATCAATGAAGCTGAAATTGTGGATTCATTTTTCAGACTGTTAAAAAGCATGTATCATACAGTGACAGATGCTTATTGAAATCAGTGTTGCATTGTTATCTTAGCAATAAATATTGAATTCATTCTGTGTTTATTGCTTGGTTGTAGGTTCTTTTCTTGAAAGTATAGTTAGAGTGCTGTGATTCTTGGCAGCTTTGTCTAAAAAATCAATAACATAATTTACCAATAAAGGTTTTGATCCTCATTGCCAAAATCAAGGACTTAGGCACATAGATCAAGCTGCTTTTTGATATGCAGTTCATTATATATTTATTGCAGAAATCATTGCCAATGTCATTTTCTCATTTATTTTAATTTGATACAATTTTCCTAAAACAGCGTAGGTTTTGAGTTTTGTATTCCTTATATTACTTTTATGTTCATTTTGTTTGTCTTCAATTTTTAATAGCTAAGATTTTGATCATCATTTGCCTTTTAACAAGCTACCTTTTTCAGTGTATGCAAAAGTGCTTGTGAACTTATGTTCCTGTACAGCACATACTTAAAGGTGCACACCTGAAAAAATAGCTAAAAATTTGTTAAGCTGTTAGTTACTTATAGCATAGTTATTATTCTCTATTGTCTTGCTGTATGCCTTAACTGTGCTATTGTTTATTTTGAGGGACTATGGAATTGTTGTTCCCCTGTTTACCAGACTTACATCATGCATCGCTGTATGACTCAGAATACTGGGCAGATGATGGATGGATTAAGAGGATCTGCAGGCTGAATGTTATGCATTTAGTTGAAATCTAGGATCGTGACATAAAAACACTCTACACTGAGGAGTACATATTGTCATGAAGTTATGATGAAGGATTAAGGACTTCCTGTGTTCAATCATTGGTCTCAAATTTTAACATTAACATTTTGGGTGCAACACCCCATGTATGATCAGCGTAGGACTGTAAATCGTGTGCCATGAGAGCAAGCCAGTCATACTACGTAGACGCAATTTGTTCACACAAACAAACACACCCAGAATCCCAAAAATGCAATAAGCTGGGAGCAACATTATAAATCACAGGTTTGCTGTTCTTCATTCTTCTATTAAAATATGGTCAGCTCATGCCCAGATTTATGGAGCCAATCAATTTCCCTGCAGCCTGGTTTCCAGACCTGTCTCTGGGTTTGTTTCAGGAGAGCCATATCAATTATATCTGGCCAGAAAGAGTAATATATAACAGACATGATTCAAATGCAACAGGACAAATGTTTCTGCTTTCACACGTGATGGACAAAACAGGTGCATTTTGAATTGGTTAAGTCTGTCTTTTTATCAGTTGGGACATGCATTACGGAGAAAAATACAAATGAGAAGTTTCTATCGGTGAAGATTAAATCAGTGGGGATGGTCAATAAAATTTTATCCCAGCCGAAGGAATGCAGAACACTTTCTCATGGAGTTCATTACATTTTGTGAGCTGCTCACTAGTGTCCTGCTTCCATGAGATAGTTGTAAATATGCAGGTGTCACAGTGGCCTGTGGTGGTGAGTTGGATAAAATATGACATTTTTAATGCTGATTGTGTTGCTCACAGATATGGTACCAGGTAGCTGACTGCACTGCACAGTATGCAAGACACGCTTATGCTTATGGTGACAAACTCTGAACTCTGCTAACATGGACAGAGTTGCTTCTTCTATTCACAGACTTGCACTCCAGACAATGTAATAGAGTCAGAGTAATAAGACAAATGCAAAGACAGATAAGATCTTGCTGGTGGAGAAATATTCAACAGGCATAGAGGGAAAAGGCAGGTGGGCACCTCAGCCAGTAGCATATGTCCTCAGAAATAAGCAGTTTTTTGCATCCAGGCACAGCCCTGTGTTTAACCTTTTGATAATATGTAGCCCTGTGGAGGGGCTCCCAAGCGTCTCAGACTGCAAGGTGCTTGTCTTGAGTGGACATGGAGCCCAGCAGCTGGGATAAAACCTACTGTGTAAATGGCTGACAATGACTGGGAACCTACAGTGGTGGAACAAATTGGTTTTGTTTCACTGGGGATAATGTTAGGTCAGCCATAGATTCTTCACATCGCCACTCTCAGGATGCCTGAAATTCACCAGGTGCCTGCGAGTTGCTCAGATGATGTCAGAAGACTGGTGCCTATCCTCTAATGAGTGCCAACTTCACTGTGGTGCACCATGTGACCTGCAGTGACATATAGTTGGTTGTTCGCAAGTGTATCAGAGGATTGCATTCATGTGTTGACAAGCCTAATATGTACAATCAGTAATTCCAAAATGGTAAAAAGCATAAAAAGCATGTAATCCTGTCTGCACATGCATGAGTGGATTACCAAGGTAGTAAGAATTTATTTTATAACGCTCTATTTACCCACTATTGACCAGTTAGTTTCTTATTAAATATATCAGTAACAGTATGAGCATTACTAAGTGAGTACACATTACTGTCATCAGAGTATCCATGTTCTTCCCTAGTAAATAGCAGTCTGAAAAATAAAGTGCTACCGCTAAACTCTTTATTACTGCACTCAAGCAATATAATCCTTAAAGGTATAAGGTGTGTGGTACCATGCTGAGGTACTTAAGCTCAATTGCAATGGAAAATGTTGTGTATATATATACAAAAAAAAACTCATTACAGTATAAAAAGGTAAACCACATGAATAAAAGATGAATGGGGGCAGTTTGGTGGTATTGGTGTTAATTCCGGTCTCACAGAGTGTTAATGCCAGTCCTCCCAGGCTTTTGCATAAAGACAGTGAGGAGGACAAGGTGTTTTAACAGGAGACAGAGAGGCAGACCAAAACAGACAGACAGAGAGAGAGAGAGAAACAGACATAGTGTGAGACACTATGAGAATGAGTGAGGGAATGAGACAGACAGAGAGAAAGTCTGGGCCCCACTCCAAATATCATGTCCGGTTTTTCATCTCATTTCAAATCAAGCCGCCACTTGGGATTTGATTTGAAACATCGACCAAACAAAACAACAGAACACAACAGGGCTGGGGAGGGGGGAAGGGAGGAGGAGGTCAAGAAAAACTGGAAAGGAAGATAAAAACTGTCTGATACAGTCTGGTTCTTTTTATTAAGTGTTGCTAAAGCAGACTACCTCAGAACACAAGACAAGGGGAACAAGATGCAGCTCCCCAGAGTGCTATTACTAACGTTCCCATTTTACAGGCCAGAGAATGAGTCTGAGTGAGACAGAAACTAAAGAGAACAATGTATTTAAGAATTGTACTTATTCTGTATGCCAGACTAAAACTAAATAGACTAAACTATGGTTTGGATGCTGTCTCTCCAGATTGTCTCACAGTTACCTATTTATAGTTGTATTTTTCACAGCGAGGTGATGTGAAATTAACAAAATGTTCAAAGAGAGAAGTTAATATTTAATGAATTGCCTGAGGCCTTACAGACCTGATCAAGAGGCTAGTTATTCACCTGAAACTTTGTTTGTTTGGAAAGTCCTCCTTAAGCAGATATTTTGGGCAATGTTACATTTCCTTTACAGTTTATAGAGAAAACTAAATCCCTTGCCAGCTCTCGAACAGATTCATTCCGTACTATTTAATTTTGGGAACAAATTCAAGTAAGCAGTCTTATTTTTAGAGTGAACTGCCCCCTTGATTGCATTCATCTGCTCCTGTGTGATGAATCATCTGGGTACAGTCTCCCCCCGAGCATCTGAGAGCCCTGGATTTTTGGAATTTGGGTTGAAATTTGAAATTAAATTCTAATCCTTGGATTTCTGGATCGCAGACAGGATGGCAGGTGGAAGGAATCCCTTGGAATAGATGAATTAACTGCAACAAAGAAAGGATGTAGACACAATGTCTTCTTCTGGCTCTTTGTAGGAAAACAGGTCACTGGATGAGTATTCACAAAATTACTTCTCAATCTACATAGTCGTGTTTGTGTTGTTTCAATTTTAGCTATTAGCAACAGTTTATAATACACCGATACGCGCAGGAGGACGTAGTGAGGCAGACCACGAGGTTACCTTTTGACCGCCGTTCAGAGCGAAGCCTGATCAACCTCCCAACAGCTCTTGTAATGCGAGCTACCAGGAGACACAGGCGTGGGCCAACAAAAACGCTTTCCCCCCTTATCAGGCGTCATTGAGTATCCATCTTTTTTGTAACCTTTTCCAGAAAAAAAGGGTCTGCCCTTTCAAGTTAATCTGCACTCCCTCCAGCCCGGGCCTCTGCACTGAAGTGTTCGCAGTGCCCGAGGCTTAAAACTAAACAGAAGCTGTGGGAGCATGTTAATAAGGGCCTCCTTGAAGTCAGATGCAGAGTCGCAGCAGGCCCCCGTTGGCCACCCAGCGGCATTAACTCTCTCCACAGGCAGACACGCATGCCAAGGGACACCACTTTGGGCTTTTTGCTCTACTTTCGATAACCCTTTCATGTGCGTTTTAAACCACACTCTAAAGCTGCTCCAACACAGCAAGTCCCAGAGATCATATTTGGCTGGGGTGACATTTTTATCAAGAATGAAATGGTTTAGTCATAACTTGTTGTTAAATAAATAATAATACAGCAGATGCAAAAATGAAGGCCGCAATGAGCTTTGTACACAATAGCTTTAAGTTTTGAAACTGTTTTCAAAAATAAAACTGTGGTGGCAGAGATTTCAGACATTTGGCTGGATTCGTTGTCCCAGGTTGTAGGAAGGGCAAAGTGAGGCTTCATTAATCCAAAAAGCAGGTGGAGCTAAAGACTTTAAACCAACCATGGTGTTTTTATTTTGTTTTGTTTTTATGTGGACCACAAGAATAAAACTTTTGATTGATTCATTTGTGTCTGTGACTGACAGCATATGGTAGCTCATTATTGTTTTCATGGAGCCACACTCCTCTATCAGAACCAATTTCTTTTTTGATTTTAAATGAAAATGTTCTGCAGAGAAAGCTGGTCATTGTAGCCAGTGTCATCTATCAATCTACAATGGCAATGGCAATGTTGAATGGCAATTTTATACTTTGTGAATGCCTATGTGGAGGGTTGTCCGTGATATCCATAAGGATGACAGTCCATCAGTTGTACTGGAGAGGCAGCTGGACAGAGCCACCAAAGACCTCTCTGCTGGTCACAACAGAATTAGAGGCACTCAAGAGAGGGCAGTTCCTACATTTGGCAATGCTGAGAAATACCTGGACTCTCTCGGAACACACAAGGTGAGGCAGACAGGAAGGACATGCATGATGGGTTTGCCAGAGGGCAGCCCGGGGTCAGACAACGCAAGGTGCATCAGAAACATGAGATTACGTTCATTGGGAGGCAGGGTGCCTGGCAGCAGGAGTACTTCATGGTTCCTTTAAATCTAGTAGTGTCTTGGTGATCAGGCAAGGAGGTCACGGGTTCAGTGGAGGACCAGCAGTTCGCAGAACCAGGATGTTGAATTCATAATGTGAGGCATGAGAGCTTTACCTTGCAGAACTTGTGGTGAGTTGAAGTAGTGATCGCATCTGTTGTTGGAGGGAGAGGGTAAATGCCCTCCCCTTCACAGAGCAAGGTAGGGTCTTTTCAGAGCCAGGT
Source organism: Megalops atlanticus (assembly GCA_019176425.1). Classification (NCBI taxonomy): domain Eukaryota; kingdom Metazoa; phylum Chordata; class Actinopteri; order Elopiformes; family Megalopidae; genus Megalops; species Megalops atlanticus. The sequence goes on from CM032878.1 coordinate 10,430,770, forward strand.
AGGGTCTCCTATCAGAGTGCTACCAGAGTCCTCAGTTCCATTGTTCTCGCTGCTCTTACATAGGACCACATCAAAGGCTACACTCAACAGTTCAGTCACTAGTCAAAAACTCATGCCTCCGTTTGCTGCACTATCTAATTGGACAAGAGAAGCCCAGGTAGATATCGTGTTACAAAGAACGTGAGAATCTCCAGTAACCTCTAGGTAACCATTGCAGGAACTCCTCTTTGAAGTACTAGGCACCTCAGAGGCATTGGGTGCTGGGCATGGATGGCTACACCAAGATGCTTGTGCTGTATTAAATTAAGCTCAGGGCAAGGTACCTTTCCAGGTGGCATAGTTTTGTTTTATGGTTTTATGACAAGGGCGAGGGGTCATACAGACCATTTCCTTATGCTAGCCTTTATCACATGGCCTGGGCCATATGCAGCACATATATAGAAGGGATATACTTGCAGTTTATTTAAATTAAAGTCATCCCATTATTTTCTATAAATTCAGGCTGTGAGAGTTTCAGGAGTGTATTCAAGACTGATGAAAATAAAACTAATTCCAGTGCAAACACATCAGGTGTCTATAAACCCTACTGTATCATACAGAAATGTACCCAGATGGACAACATTTTATGTTTCATCATGTAAAATAAATAAAGCGTGAAAGATAGTACCTTTGGAAAAAAAAAATATTGTCACTTCTCATTGATAATATTCATTTATGCAGCCATCAGCTCCAAAACAATATGGAATGAAATGTCTGTATTAAGTTGTGTCTACAACACTTCAAGCAATGGAGAATAGTTTATGTTCACTTTATTCTGGTATGCATAAAAAAACACAATTACGCAAATGGCATACACCACAGCAGCTTTCTTTGGAATCAAAGAGTTACACACCTGAAAGCATGCCAAAGTGAACAATGAATCCTAAAATACAGAGTGTTTAGGACCCCTGCAAAGCTCTCTGAGGCATCAGACATTTATTCCAAAAAGGTGTTTCCATACTAGAGAATTCTTGATTACACAAGGGGGGGTGTGCTGAACTGCAGAGGGTGGTCCTTACATAACCACTACGTCCTGCCCCCTTGGGGGAGATTAATTTTTTGAGGGATATGTTTGGCTGTTGTGTCTTTCTCATGGCATTTGAAGCACAGTGGGAGTGCAGAATATAAACTCGCATCTTATTTTCAACACAAAGTAAAGCATGGTCCACCTTGCCTTTGTGGTGGCAGATGCTGTGTATTATGAAACAGGTTTCTCATGAAAAAAACCTTATGGTAGTTTTTTTTTTTTTTTGGGGGTGCTAATTTCCTTTGAATTAGATAAAACTGCTGGAAACTGTTCAATCTCTGTGGTAATGTGATGCTCGTCTCCAAGTTGCCTAATGCACAATACATACACACCGACAGTACTGTCAAATGCAATGGATATTAAGGTGTGTATCAAGTAAAGACCTCCAAAGTCTCTCAATTAGCTGTTGGAGAGTGTGAAGCCTTGCCTAAATGTATGCATAATGTTGCTTTACAGTTGTCTTTTCACAGGAAGTCAACATATTGGCCCTGCTGGCAACAGCATACATTTGAGAATGTTAAACCTATTTCATACAACAAAAATGTATTAAATGTGCATAGTACAATGACCAGCACTGTTTGTCTGCAAAAAGAAAGAATAGCAAGCTATTAGTTGGTTGTGAATCACCAATAAAAAAGTTTATCACTCACTTGGCTGGTGAAAGACTGAAAACATGTCTGAAAACATAAACTATGTCAGGGGATATTTCCTGAATTGCTTGTAATTTTGTTGCACAGATTTTGAGGATAAATTCTGACAATTAGCAAAGCTGATCAGCAGAGAGGGCGACAGCCTCAGATGATATGTTGCCATTACACCATAACCGAAGTACGTCACCTGATTCAATTCAGTGAATATCCACCTGTGTAAATATTAAATTACCGTGAATTTGAAAGATAGATTTCTCAGCGAATAACCTTAGTGTCCAGGACAGGACTTGAACCTGCAACCATCCAATTATAGCTCCCATTCTTCCATTTCCACATGCTGACTACCACTATTACACATAAATATAATGATGCTGTCCAAACATATTTACCTGCTTATTACTATTACTAAAGAACTACTACTGCTACTAATAATAATAATAATAATAGTAATAATAATAATAAGAAGAAGAAGAATAAGAAGAATAATAACAGTAATAATAATAATAATTTTATATACACAATAGCTTTTATCTCTATTGCCTACAGCTTTGATACAGTGCAGACTGCATACTGTACTTCACCATGAAAGATAAAATACAGACTACAGTAATAAAATGCAGGGAGCAATAAAAGAAAAATGAAAATCATAAAATTACAATAGATCCTTAAAAGCCTCCTTGAAAAGTTGAGTTTGGAGGCGTGCTTCAATAAAACTGTCAGCATGCATGTACTGTACAGCATTTCGGTTTTGTGTTTGCTGGTGTTTCTGTAGTCTCGACTGGAAAGACAGCCTTTTTCAGGGCAGAGTAGTTCCACCTTACAAACAGCCACTGTTTGTTTTACCTGTAAAGTGGGGCTGCAACTGTCTGACAGTCTTTTTAATGCCTGTCTTAATATTAACATTGTACCAATCAGGTCAGATTAAAGCAAATGCATGAACAAAGCATAAAGTGCTGTTTAGAGTTCACCTCTTTGGACATAAAAGCAGCTGTACCTGTCTGAGTCAGACTGCTCAGGTTGGCTGAATGCACTCACAATGCCTCGGTGGGTGATTTCACTTTACACACTGTGGAGATAGCATTTGAGATCCAGCGCTCAACTTGGTTTTGCACCGAGCATCATTGCAAAGCCCCTCTGTATTGCCACTGGAAATGAATTCATAGGTAAGATCCTGGTCACATATGAATGCATTACATTGTAACGCTGGAGACAGTGATGTTTCAATGGACACAGTCACTGTGGCACTTAGCATGAATGGTATTAAAGTTTTATTATCTGTGACAGGAGGAGGCAGCCCTATAAACAGTAGTGTCCTTGACTCACTCGTTCACTCACTTCTTTCCTCAGAAGTGAACTGCAATACCTCACATTTCCCCTTGCATGAGGAAAATATTTGCTGCCATTGAACAGGGCCTATTTGCTTTTTGCTTTTAAAAGTCTGGGAGCAGCTTGTAAATCTTTGATACAAGACTATCTTTCAGTGATTGCACGGAAGCAGAGTCAGCATGCTCTAACACAGAGTCTTTTTCAGAGAGTAGAAGGTGTGTTATGCAAAGTGAGGCAAACTATATTACAATTTGTCGCAAGAGTTGAAGTTAATAGTTCTATTTTTCTCCAGGCAGATTTGGTAGTTTTAAATTTCAAAGAACTTGAAAGATCACATGAGAGAAATTGAAAAAAGAAACTGGGGATACATTTGGATCTGGAACAAAGTTCCTTAAGTTACAGATGAGGAGCAGTCAAAGGTTTCTTTTCTTTTTTAAGCGCAAGAGAAATAAAATGCATTTTTGAAAATCAAATATTCCTGTTCAAATCTCATAGTCTCAGAACTTATAAGGAAATTGTGGCACTGAGGCATTTAAATGGATTTTATTGAAGCTCATTTTCAGATTAACAGCACCCAGTTCTAAGATTTAAAGGCAACTCCAGTGTCACTGCTGTTACAGTAAAGACATCATCCAAACAAAGGATTGATGACATTCTGGATTCTATTGTACTCAACATCAGCCACAAAAGAAGATTAAAATAGTTTGGATTATATGAATAGCATCTGTTTTTAAGACCTTGTGAATGGTAAAAATTGTTTAATTTGGTTTTACAAATGTACAACAAAAATACATATGCCCAGACTACATGCACACACACAGACACATACACACACACACACACACACACAATGATGATAGCTCCCAATGTGATGAGTGCATGAATGAAAATAAAAAAAAAAAAATAAACATCTAAATAATGAAAAAGCCACAAAGTGTCTTTACAACAGAAGCTTTCTTGCTGCTGTCAGACAGATTTGATGGGTCAAAATTGCTCTGTTATCTAAAATGTGCTCTCCCTCCACAACATGCTGTTATCTCTGTATGGCATTGTTCCTCTGTATCCACTCTGCTAGGTAGGAAAGCCATGCAATGCACTACACACACAAAAAAATTCAATAAAATGCTTTTCAATGGTCATTATATCCAGCTCACATGGACTGCAAAAAATAATTCTAACTATTGTAAATGATTATATTCATTTACACATAGCCACTGATCTAGTAGCACAATCATTTTAAAGCAATTTTGTGCGACAGTGAATTGCTATTGTTTATCATTGTTTTTCATCTGTGATGACTCATGTGATCTTCAAAATGTTCAGTTTGGCTTTGTAATAGCGGTGCAAAGTGTGCCTATATTTTTGCATCACCAGTGGTGCACTCATGATGCACTTGTTTACTTCGTAAAGAACTCTAGTTCATCTCCGGTCAGTATCTCAATCATTTCAGGCCGTGCAAGCATTTTCCTTTTTTTGTAATGAACCAGACATGTGAGTCTTGTATGATGTTCAACTGGATGTCAGTTAACATAAAACAAAAAGAAGTGTGCACAATAGATTGTAAAAGCCATGTATTCAGATGCTCTACTGTCTTAGCTCAGATGACCATGCAGGTGACAAGACCAAATTTGAGACAATTTCTAACTATCAGAAATATTATTGAAATATGAACTGATATATTATTACATCTGTTTGATTACAATTACTTAAATGTGTTTAGTTATATATTGTATTGTATTGATTTTATACCACTATTTCTGTAAATAATTATTGATATTGTCTGTGGTGTGCTCAAGAGAAATAAAAGACAACACTTTTCTATAAGTTTCAAATTTGTTTTTGCCTGGCACTCAGCTGATACTTTTTCACATTACAAAGCAATCAGATCTCCCTCTGACATGATTTTTATATGAATATTATCCAGATAATCTTTGGTATTACTTTTATAGCAATTGCTCAGCTAACATGTTTTCTTTTGGAGGGGCATTGAAGTAAAATCAATTTTTTAATAAACAGAAATTATTTTACTTCATATAAAAGAGCTTACAATAGTTCTAAATTAAGTGATACATGGCGTGTGTGCGTAACTATTGCAGCTGTTGAGTAATAGGCCTAAAACTGAGGGGAGTCCAAAACATCAGAAAACATGGCAGTGTTCACAGCATTTAAAAAGATCCTCTTTTAATACCATAATAATGTAATCTGAGCTCTGTAGCACCACCTGAATATGAATATGTGTCTAATCCAGTGGAACCCATGCCAGACATCCAGTGACAGCATTGCTTTATGGTCAATATTTCAAAGCATGTGATGTGTACTCTCCTGTGCACTGTTATGCAGATTTCAACCTCAGCAGAAGGAATTCCTCTATTATCATAAGTGACAGGGGTCATCAAGGAGCTAACTCTACAGCATATCTGGGTCAGCAAGCAGAGTACAATTTGTATACACCAAGTCAAAGCTGATCTGTGTTTTGCTGCTGTAAAGCCTTTATAGTCATGGAAAAGATGCAGTGGTTTTGCATGCCCTCTTTCCACTGCACATATGCTATCACATCAGCTGGCTCCATGCATTAAGTAATTATATAAAATTTATGCTGTAAGGTCCACATCTATTCAGCATTGTTTCTGGAAAAATGGGGCGTGCGTGGGAGGAAGACAACTTGGCCAGATGTTTGGAGACAGGCTCTAAAGCAGAACAGCATTTTGACAACCATCCCACCATTGTCTGTTCTCTCTGTGTCTGTCATTCTCCTCTCTCTCGGTTTCTCCCCTGCGGTTGTGTGTTCAAATGTTAGCATTATAAATGGCCCATTCTTTTAACAAGTCTAAGATTTGATTTGTTCTATAAGTGCAACGTTGGTGGATTTATGTCCCCCTTGACTCAAGTTTCAGCACGAGGCTTGTTTCTCTGATATATATCCCTGCCCTGTCAGAAGCGATTTGGCAAATCCATTTTCATAAACTCCACTGCAGAGAGCACTGGTGGGTCCTGAGAGGAGGGGAAGTGAAGGGTTTTTTTTCATTCTGTTATTTTTGGATGTTAGTTTTCCAAGTTTTGAAACCTTCCCACGACAGGAAGGCTTTATCACAGTTCTAATGAAAGCAGAATCCTGATATACTGCAAAATGCAAATAAATAAATAAGCACACAAAAATATTGAACTGAAATGGAATTATATTATATATTATTTTATTTTATTGTTGGTACCAATTGTACAGAGCTTGTACATTGATGAAAGCACGGTCTGTGATGAAAGTCTGTTCTCTGCTTTTCACATGCTGTCAAGCAAAGAAGCAGAGTTACTGAAGATTCTTTCCTGAAAAGTGTACAGTAGACAAACACCCTTTTATGATCAGGAAAAGTGACACTTCGCTTATTAAGCTACAGTATATAGCACCGTACATCAAAATCTGTTACATATAAACCCATTGTTAAAAGCACTCTGCTGTCATAACAAAAGCAGTTTGATTGTTCAGTATGAAAGAACAACTATAATGCTTAAATTCTGAGGGTCATTTAACTCCCTGTCACTGTGGTTCAGAGAAAGTAATGGTGTGAGTCATTTGAAAAAGTAAAAAAAGAAAATGCCTGAGCTACTCCTGCATTCATTACTTACAGAAGAAAAACAGACTGTTTCCATTGACTGCTCACATTTCACACACTAGATGTAGTTGTGTGGGTGCATACATATTGCATGTGTGTACATATGTATTGCATTGGTGTTACTTATCTAAGTGCATATGACATGTATCAAGACATGTCATGATTAATATTCGCATACTTCATAATAGTGTCAAGTCATGTAAACTGTCAGGAATAATTATGAATGGTCATGACAGATGTTTCACGTTTGTGTCACAATTACTTTAAGCTTTGTGCTTATTTGAGGTTTACTGACCGCCATGTTGCTCTGGTTTAAGAACAGGACCTCCTACCTTGCACAAGTCAGGCTCACCTCAACACTTTTCACTCTACTGTTTGTGTAAATCTCAGCTTGTTATTGTGAGGCACCTCTGGATTCTACTTTGCCTTAAGGTCTTTTGTGAAAACATGGACACAATTGCCTTTGGGATTTCCAGAGTACACAGCGTATTTCTTTACACTGATAAGTAACCTTTAAATGGCCCTACAAATGCCACAGCGGATTTCAATCAATCTTCCGAGCGGGTATCTTTTAACTTTCTCTGCCTGAATGACTTTGCATTCATGCTATTTCTCAATTCTCTGTTGAAAGACTGACATTCATTTCACTCCCATCATACACTCATGAACACAGTGTAACTGCAGAAGCATCTGTTGCCTACTAAGACAAGCTGCTGGTGTGATTTCACAGACATGCCCTGGGACTTTTCCTCCCGGTCTTGCAAAGGTGACCTCCCACTTCCATTAGTATGCATTATTGGGCATGGGCATGCCCAGACTTATGGGCATGCATTATTTCTTTTTTTATTATTTTTTTATACGTAAAAAGCACAAGCAATGGCCAATGGAAACCCTTATCAAAGGGAAAGCACAGTGAGGGTTGAAATTTGCTTTGAGAGAGAGTGCTTTATAAGTAAACTCACTAAGCACTAAAAGGCATGCGTGCAGGTGTGAACCCCACAAAGAGAATTCCATAGTAAAAACACCAAATCAGTGCAATGACTTCTAAAAGCAGGAACAATTACCAAAGTGCACATTAAAATGGAAAGCACATAAGTAAAAAAGCTTCATTCGCATAACAAAACATCTACGTTGGGCTATGGTGCATCAGATGTTTCTTTTCAAACAACTTATACATTTGCAAAATGACAAAGGTCTGCAAATGCAGAGCATAATTAGTTTGGATACACGCCCTGAGCATAGCATGCTCAATGTGGTTGACTAACTTCAAACATGAAATAATTTTACTCGCATTAATTATTTGTGTATGTCTGATAACTGCTGCTGTGTTGGGTACAAAGGTGCCTCGCAATCATTCTCATTATGTTACCTTGTCTATATTCTCCAAAATATACTACATGCTTTATAATCTTCAATGGCATACCCAGTTTCAGGACTGCATCTCTGGTAAGACTCATCTGCCTGTTGTTTGCTCACTATTTGCACTTTTGTACGTCGCTTTGGATAAAAGCGTCTGCCAAATGAATAAATGTAAATGTAAATGTAAATCTCCGTCGCTAGACTCAAGAGGGCAGAATGTAGAAAGCAGTAGAAGGCGTCTTCATTTTTCTAATGTAGACTGATATCCAAGTTCAGAAAACAACTGCACGCAAATCTTACTTCAGTATCAAAGTATACTGTATACATGTCAGGAATAATGGGCACGGGCATGTGTGCCTTGATGTCACGATCATGATCATGTCATGATCATGATCTCAGGACAATTTTATTCAATTTTATTCAGTTCTCTGCATTCTCTAAAATATATATATATTTGTCTTTTTTCTCCAATTGCAGCTTACAGCTTTTTTAGTTTTCAAACTGTTTTATAATCTTTCTGAAAGAAGATTAAATAAATGGAGACACTAGTCAACTCTCCTTAATCAGGGCCGATATAAAATATTGTCTGTGATAGAAACAGCTTGTGGACTTTGGATAAAGTAGAAAATTAGCATTAAACCATGTCAGGTCACAGACCCAGCATTAAAGCCATACATCCTCTACCAAAAGCAACAGACCTTACAACATCAAAAGGTCACACATATTGAATATGGGTGCAGAGACTTAATTAAGGACTATTGTCTACAGTTCTTAGCTTGGGCAGTAAAACTTGCCCAAAAGGGACCAGCAGAAAGCATACAATTTACATCTTTAAAGGTTAATCTTCTTATTCTAGCATATAATTTATTAATATATTACATTTGAAACAAATGATATCAACATCATTGTTCTATGACTGTTTCACTTACTGAATTCACTTAAAGTCATTAAAAGTATGTATATTACTGAATGATCTTTTATGAGTAATTAAACTCCCATTTGGTATTAATGCATACCTTTAGCTCTGAGTAACTGCAAATATTCCACTATTAGCCACTTTTAGTCTTTGTCAAGTCATTCTTGCTTTGGGGCACCCTGATTTCTCTTATAATCCAATGACTGGCTTACAGATTAGTATTATACATATAAAAGGTGTAAATTCTCATACATTTATTTAACTGTCATTTAAAATAATCCTCTATCTGTGATGTATTACTCACCTGTAAAGCACTGAAAGAAGAATGCATGTAGATATGGTATATGTTATCTCTGGCCCTTTCTGCAAAATGAATCTATGCCAACAGGGACTACCGCTTCCATAACCACACAATAGCAGGCGTAGCTGAACTTCACTGTCCAGCAGTGACTTGGTATAGGGGACCTGCAAGAGCTGTCAGAAAATATACAGTAGAATCTGGATCTACCAGGCCTACTACAGGGTCATCATTGTTTGTTATGTATAAACCAAAATGCAACTATCAATACTGCCAGGTTTCTAAGATGGAGAGTTATAACCTTCTTGGAAATCTGCACCTTCACTTTCTACCATTGTGCATTAGACACTGGTTGTAAAGTTGTTTCTTTTTAAACATTCTTGACTGTAATTAGATGTTTTTGGGAAGGATTCTGCATACTGTGTTGGTGCTCTTGCTGCATAAATGAAAATGTTGACAGTTTGTATGGTTTGTTACACGTTCACTTTTGACCTGAATATTTATATTAAACTGGGATGGCAGGTATACTGTCCTGGCAAACTGGGATGGCAGGTAAACTGGGATGGCAGGTATACAGGTTGACGGAGCCTACCTTGTACCAATACAGCCCTAAGAGTAAAACTCTTTTCAGGGTTTGCCACGGAAACAACCACAATGCCCCTGAAACCTGACTCACTACAAATATTCACCTCTGTGACATCTGACCTCACATAAACATATAGGAAAGTGGATACAATCCTACATGGCTACACAACAAACTATTTGATCTTTGGACCATTTTCACTTTCTTCCTCCTCTTCCTTCTCCATCTCTTTTTCCTCCATCATTATCTCTGATAATAATGATTACATTACATTGCATTATTGTCATTTAGCAGATGCTCTTATCCAGAACAACTTAAATAGGTTACAATTTTACCATTTACACAGTTGGAGATTTACTGAGGCAGCAGTGGGTTAAGTACTTTGTGAAAGGGTACAACAGCAGTGCCACAGTGGGGAACCTAACCCTGTTCCTTACCACTATGCCACACTGCTGTCCCCGGTACACATTCACAACATAACTCTGAGATTGATAGCTTCAACATTCACTGACTTTTCTCTCCAGCTAGCAAGAAAATTACTCTTGCTTGCTATCTTACTGGCTAGCTTATTTAATGTTAAATCAACAGCTAACTAGCTTGCTAGCTTGATAATAACATTCGAAACCTGTATTGCATCCTTCTCTTGATATGAAGATTCACCATCTACAGAGAGACTATGACTTAACAACCTGTTAATAAACAATACTGCCACCATTCTCTCTGTTCTCTATATCAATTCACATCCAAAGTATCATTCAAACCCATAACATACAGAATATAAATTCTGCAAATGAACTTTTTTTTGCTGTTTTTGCTGTAAATTAACTAATTTGCTTCATATTGTCTGGTATTGTCTGTGAATTCTTATGTACTTTGATAGGTTGTAACATTATAGTAAGCATAAAGCAAATTATAAACATACATATGTATATCACTTCTGGCAGGTCAATTTTTCAAACGTGGTATATACGACAGTAATGGAAAAGATGTATTATTCCTTCACAGTATGGTGTGTGGTACTGGCAGGTAAGTTTTCAAACTTGAGAGGTGTGTGTTGTGTGTGCCATGTGCCTGCTGGTGTTTAAACCTCTAACTTACTGTTGTCCTGCCTGCGGTCATCTGTGGAAGGGGATCCCTCCCTCTCTCTCCCATACTATCTTAGCTCTCAGTTCTGGACAAGATTGAGATAAAGGTTTTTTTGCCAGCAATATGCATCCTATTCCTGGATAAAACTAGCAATTCAAGTCTCAGAGCACGACATCTCAAGGTTAGAACATGAGGTAGCCAGCGTAAGTGATTCAAATCTTCACGGCATTTTGTCTGCTAAGAGGCAGAAGCTGTCCTCCATCCTACATGAACAAGTGAAGGAGGCAATGCTGCAAGCACAGTTTGTCGCCCTGAGAGACATGGATGCACCAGCCTCCTTATTTCTTAATCTGGAGAGAAACAAGGCTCCAGGAACTTAGATGCACTGTTTGCAGACTCCTGATGGCAGGGATACTTCTGATCCTGCTGAGATGTGGAGGTTTAGTGGTCAGTTTCTGCTCAGGGCTGCTCACTTCTGGGGGTGAGTGACCCTCAGTGCACTGTGGAACTGTAACAGAATCTGTTTTCATTGACTGCAGAGCAAAGAAGGGGGAGTTGAAGGTCCCTGTGCAAGAGTCCCATTGCTAAATGGAGATCTTCAGTGGCAGGTTGTGTCCTATATAGTTTTGCCTCTTTTTTTTAAAAAAATGATGAATGATAATGTTGTTGAGTTTTGTGGTTTATTGTTTATGAGTCAAAGTCTCTGTCTCTGTTCCACGCTCTACTGCAGGGTGTTCTGGAGTCTCCCTTTCTCTTTCTTTGTTGATCTGTCATCTCGCTTGAATCCACCTGTTGTCATGACACCACCATTTAGTACTGTTTAATAAATTATATTATTGGTT